>LR991061.1:20592261-21308857 GCA_905163555.1 Notocelia uddmanniana | reverse complement strand
ACAATACTCTCATAATTAAATATTGTATCAAAAGAATAGGCAAAGATACAGGAAGACAGGTAAAACAATAGGCGGTTTTATCGCTAAAGACCGATCTCTTCCAGACAACTTTTGGTTAATTGAGAAATGAAATTTACGAAATGTAAACCTGCAGTGCAGTAATTTGCGTAAAGATGATAAAGATTATAAAACAACACAGAATTCTACAAACTCTGGCCCACCTGAAAATCTCGAAACGCACAAGAGCGGGCGCGGCAGTTTCGACTGTCCATTACTGCTTCGTATGTCCCACACGGCGCCTCTGCTCTACCGCGCTACCGAATACCGCGTGGTTTTCGGGTTCGCTTTACCGCAAAATCGCCTCCGCCCCGCAAGTCGATTTTGTGTAAGATAGACCGCCTTTTGTTTGCCTCTACTTATTGTTATTACGTACTGTACTGAAGTGTACTGTGTCCTTTAATTGAGGTGTGCAATAAAGAGTATTGTATTGTACAATCCCTAAATATTTTTTTTATTTTTTTTCTGACAACAATTGCATGGAAAAAATGGTTTTACAGATAAATGAAATTTTCATCAGCATCAATTTTAAGTTAATTGTACAGTCGCGGAATGAAAAGCTTCGTCACTTTTCCACTCTATTTAATGACGTTAAGGTCTAAAAGTGACGATGACGAACGTTTTCATTTCGCGACTATACATTCCATTTATTCGGGCGATGAAGTGTCTCAATGCGCTTCTGATGTCAGTACCTGAATGCGAGTTTTTCGCATGGCAATGGCCGGCAGTTTGTTGTGCATGTTTAAAGTTTTGCGAGACGATGGATAGCAGGCAATCTAGTGTTCCAATATAATTTTAGTTTCCTTTATGTTTACCTGTGCAATGGTTAAGTTACAACTGTAATGCTGTGTAAATAAATTATATAGCTTCACTTATTTGTGTTAAACCCGTAATACCACACTAACAAACATTACTATTCCTGGAAAAAAATAAACCACGTTAGTAATTTGAGTAATTTCCTAACGACATTTCCTTGCTTCTTGCTTCTTGACACACCCACCAAGTGACTATTACTACTTATTGTTCTCAAATGATATCATCCAATAACAGGCAAGTAACAGGCAAGTAAGTAATTTTCGTCATAAAGCAGGTGCTTAATGACACGAATGACCTTCAAAGTTGCGGTTTAAGAGTAAACTGTTTCGTAGTGGCTTAAAAACGCGTTATACGTGCTGCCTGACCTGACTAGACAACTAGGCCTTATGGACGATTCACACCAAACGGCCGGAGACGGCGCGCACGCCACCATAGTCAAAGGAATTCGAACCCTCCTTACAGAAGCTAGATTTCGTATCCAAATGGCAGAGGCAGACTTCGTATCCAAACGGCTGCGGCTACTCACGTGCTGACTCCAGCTGTTCGGTATGAATCGTCCAGTAGGCCGCGGTCTGGGCGCCAGCGGGCAGCGGGGGGACGAACGGACGCTCATACATACATTTGAGCGGATTTTATGTGTGAGCCCCCGCTCGCCGCCCCGCGTCCGCTGGCGTACAGGCCTCGGTCGTAATCAGAGCTCATATTACCTACGCATAGTAAAAGGCTTAAGTGGCAGTGGGCGGGGCACATTGCACGTAGAACCGATGGCCGTTGGGGCGGAAAAGTTCTCGAGTGTCGACCACGTACTGGAAGGCGCGGCGTGAGTAGGCCCCCACAAGGGAGACTGATAAAAGAAGATCGCGGGAGTCAGCTCGATGCGGGTGGCGCAGGGCCGGTAATTGTGGCACTCTTTATGGGAGGCCTATGTGCAGCAGTGGACACCCATCGGCTGATATGATGATGAATCAGAAGCGGCCTTAGCCATTTTGCGGTGTTCTGGGTGGTTAGATTTGGTCCCTCGTCTTTGTACAGAGTGGGCAAGATGAGAGTATACGCTTTAATTTTGTATTTTTTTAAGGACCTGACTCACGATTCTGAAATAAAAAGCAAAGGGATGGCGACAAGCAAAGGTAAGCTACAGCCTTTAAAAACATGACACAGCACGGCACTGGACATCGTGTCGAAATTATAAGAAACCTTTTTAGATCACCAAATCTCCAAAAATGATAATATTGCTTGACGCTGAAGGTCGACAGACTTTTTTTATTTTTTTAATAGGCCTATCGAAAGCAACGTGTGTAAGCATGTATACTTGTATCAATAAAACTGAAACAGTAATGCTGGTATTGAAAAAATCATGAAAAACGGTATCAAAATGACTCTCATTTTCCCACAAAACGAGATGGATATTTGGCAGATGTTAATTTCCATTCATATTTGCCAAGTCTTGAGAATCTAAAGCTTATTACAGCACCAAGGATTATCTTAGTGATAAAAATGCATGGGACTGAGTTGCTCTATTCCTGTGGTAGCATAATAATTATTAATTATCGACCTGTTAGTTTCAGTTCTATAATCAATTTGCATATCAATTGACATATATTATAGGTATAATATTCTACTCGTACGATTAGTACTTAATTTTATTGTTTTCATTTGTGTTGTTATTATTTATTAATTTTGGGTATTTTTCTTGAAATAATATTTTTATTACACAATTTCACTTTATTCTCATATAAATTTGACATGTATTATTTGTTTTGTGTAATGATTTGGTTTCTTTTTTCATTTGTTGTTGTATGTGTGTATCGACTTTTCAAAAGTGAATACAGCACTTTTGGAAAAAAAGTATAAGGCCTACTTGAAAAAATAAATAAATGGAATACCTACCTTCGTATAAAAAAATACCTGACTTATTTTTATAATTATATCGAATGAATGTTGTATACTTTTTATTTTGCGGCGACAAGGCCGGTGTAACCCATGTCGAGACGTCGGTAGTATGAGTAAAGGTATGTAAATAGATAAATATCGCGATACACCCGTAAACAAATAAGTATTTTAAGTAAGTATATAAAGCGCGAGAGTCTAAAGTGTTGTTCGTTTATGTTATAGGATAGCCGATTATCCCTGAGTGACGTAGAGGGGGCTCGGCTACGTGACTGTTGGCCGTCGCAAGCAAACCGCAATGCACCTGTCATATCATACACCCCACACACCTACCGCCGACGTCACACGACTTCCCCGCAGGTTTCCCCGACTGAGAGTGCATGTTAGCAAATATTCCAACTACTTCTGAGATTGAGTTTAAATTTAGAATACTTGTAAATAAGTAAGGTACTTACATCGAAAAGAACCCCGTACCAAAAGTATGAAAAATGTGGTTTCAGTTAAATATTCTGAGATTTTGATATAATATAGATTTTAACGTCCTGAACAAAAGTCCCTATGGGCTACCACTGTTGCCGAGTCCCTTTCAGAGTTACGACTGATTTTGACTGGTTACAAAATCAGTCGGCGTTATATCAAAATCTCAGAATATTTAACTGAAACCACATTTTCCATACTTTTGGTACGGGGTTCTTTATACATGTAAGTAATTTTATTTTATACAGGGTTGTTTTTATTGAATTCCGTTAATTGCGAGGTTACAATCCTGAGATGAAATAAAGTAATCTTCTCTAAGACACTAGTACCTCAATTCGTACCATTTCGAAGATATTCAAGAATTCAGTTTCGTTAATTAACACCCCTAGTATGGTATAAAAGATCCTTAACAATTAAACAATGTTGACGTGCGTGTCATTCGAATTCCGAATTTTCATACTCGACAATAACTTTTGCTTAACTCCATGTTAACTCTTAAGGCTGTTTTTCATTCATCCTTGGTGATATAATTATTTATTTTGTATAAAAATGAAATAAATATTTTTTCTTGAATTTTGAAAAACTAAATATGCGTCGTCGTTTCTATGGCTATACTCGGCTATATGCTAGAAGGAACGGAAATCAATAAAAACACCCTGTATAGGAGTCAGTATCGCACTAGACCGGTTGGAAGGAAGGTGTATACAAAATACTATTTCCCCCTAACTTTCTGTGGCTAGAAATTGTAAAAGAAAAAAAATACAACGGTTTTTGAGTTTTTTACGGCTTGTATGAAAACCTTAACAATCGCTGTATTTTTTCTCCATTATAATTTCAAGCAACAGAAACTAATTTCCGACCTAGATATGCCGAATCCCATTGTGTATACGAGTACAAAGTTTTACGTTATTCTAGCATGGCGTTTTAAAATGAGAGCGTAAATACGTTTGTATGGAGAACTGAACGTACTGCGCACTCTTAACACAAAAAGCTGAAGTCTATCATAGATACTCGTATTGCAATTGTAATAATAATGATAGCCTTATTCCATATCTGAAGCTAAAAATGTGTTTGCCTCATTTAAAGGGTCAGTCCTGGGATATACAGGGTGTTTTTATTGAATTCCGTTAATTGCGAGGGTACAATCCTGAGATGAAATTAAGTAATCTTCTCTAAGACACTAGTATCCCAATTCGTACCTTTTCGAAGTTATTCAAGAATTCATTTTCGTTAATTAACACCCCTAGTATAGTATAAAAGATCCTTCACAATTAAACAATGTTGACGTGCGAGTCATTCGAATTGAATTTTGAAAAACTAAATATTCTACGTCGTTTCTATGGCTATACACGGCTATATGCTACAAGAAACGGAAATTAATAAAAACAACCTATATAAGGTGTCCAGCTATTTTTTTTATTATACCACGATGACGGCAAGCAAGCTTACGAAGCTTACCCAGTTGGGTTGACTGAGGCTAGCGGACACCTGTGACCGTAACCTATGAACGCTTACTACACCGCAGACTCGCGAGTGTTTTGCCGACCCTTTGTTTGTAGGTGAAAAATGCAGTTGACAATTATCCTGCAGGTATGATTTGCTTTATTATACTTATTATAATTATTTATTGATCTTGACACATTCACGGAAACTTAACTAATCACAATAAAAATAACAATAGAATTAATTATGTTGCGTGAATGGGTCTCAAGAAATAGAGTCTACCTCTTGTCTACCTGCATTGTGCAATACGAGTATTAAGGTCGTGCAATGAAAAATTTCGTACTCTATAAAATACTTTTTGAATTAACAGATTTATAATAATTTAATAATAATATATTTTTCTCAAACATGCAATGAAATATTGATGTTATGTTCCTTATAATAGGCTGCGAAGTATGACGTTTCAGGTGCGGCTAGGACAAGAGGTAGTTAATGGAATTTCATACAAATCTTGCAGGCCTAGGCCTGCAAAGTCCTCTTTTTTAATTTTCATTCCACATAAATTTGTGGCACAGGCATCATGACATTCTGCCACTATGCGTATTAAAAATAAAACTTTGATTTTTTTGTTGTTTATTTCATTGCATGTTTGAGAAAAGCACGATACATACCTCGGCGGGAAATATGGGGTTGCCGGCCTCTGTAGTAATGTACTATTATTGCATAAGGAAACATCGTCGTATACAGTCCATATTGTTTCCGTATACAACATTAGGAACTGTTAAGAACTGAGTATTTACCACGTATATTACGTTTTTTGAGTTCCCGATATTAAAAACCCCTTTCATGCCCTGGCCGACCATGCCATGCCGTTTGCACCCAGTAATTCCAATATGGTCTGATTTTCATATTATGATTGATATATATATATTGATATATGATTGATATATATATCTGATATATACATATATATTGATATATATGATTAAACTAGCATTTGCCCGCGGCTTCGCCCGCGTACTAAGCGTAATTTTTAACCATCTACAAAAAAGAGGTTCTCTGTTTGACCCGTATGTATGTATGTTTGTCCACGATTATCTCGCGTTTGGCTGAACCGATTTAGATGCGGTGTCCAGAAAAGTAGTTGTTACATTCTAATTCATACACGAAGTTTGGTGATTGTGATCCATAAACAGATGAACACATGAAAAGTCAGTATACATTCTGAGAACCGGCAAACTGTTGAATTTCGTTTGATTTTGGCAAAAATAAGGATCGAAAACTATTATCATACATTTCCGAGAGGCCGAAGGGAAAAGGGCCGATGAAATAAAAGCATGTCTTAAATGGCCCTTAGTAAAAGTATCTGTGTACTACAGTAACACCAATAGGTCTGATAACGACCAAGCAACGCGCAACTGTCATAAACTCTGGTCCTTTGAAGTACAGAATTACGGCTAATTCAATATCATGTATAACCCTTATTTTTCCTAAAATTCAATTTATTAGGTAGGTTTTGCCAGTTCCCATTGGCGCATCCAAAAAGAAAATTTGGCTTCACTTCCATTCGCACTCCTTACTGTCAGTCCGTCTGTTACAACCGAGTTGCTTTTACTGGACCGATTGAATTGCAATTTGGCACAAACTATCAAGAATTTAGAGCGCTCGTGGCCCAGCGGCACCCGCCTACCGCGTGCGATATGCGAGGTTAAGCAATGTGGGCGCAGGTCAGTTCTTGGATGGGTGACCGCTTTTAGTAGATACTAACTGAGCGCTCTCGTGCTTTGGAAGGCACGTTAAGCCGTTGATCCCGGCTGCTGTCTACGACAGCAGTCGTTAAGCCAAGTTAGAAGCCTTCGGGCGGCTTGAGAACTTCTAACAGTCAACTTGCCCACTCACTTGACAAAGGGGGGTCGAAGTTGCACCATGTACTCACCGTTACCTTACACGTGACCCCTGGGTAGTGCAACAATAACTGGCAACCGTACTTGTCTTCTCGAAGATCTCACGGTTCGAAAATAAATGCCATACGATTAAAAAAATCTAAAGGTTAATTTAAATGGAAAAAAATATCGAAATCTCTATGTCGTTTTTAGGGTTCCGTAGTCAACTAGGAACCCTTATAGTTTCGCCATGTCTGTCCGTCCGTCCGCGGATAATCTCAGTGACCGTTAGCACTAGAAAGCTGAAATTTGGTACTAATATGTATATCAATTACGCCGACAGTGGTAAAATAAAAAGTGGAAAAAAATATTTTATTAAGGTACCTCCCCTATACGTAAAGTGGGGAGTGATTTTTTTTTTTCATTTTAACCCTAACGTGTGATATATTGTTAGATAGGTATTTAAAAATAAATAGGGGTTTACTAAAATCATTTTTTGATAATGTTAATATTTTCGGAAATAATCGCTCCAGAAGTAAAAAAAATGTGTCCCCCCCCCCTCTAACTTTTGAACCATAAGTTTTAAAAATATGAAAAAAATCTCAAAAGTAGAACTTTATAAAAACTTTGTAGGAAAATTATTTTGAACTTGATAGGTTGAATAGTTTTTGAAAAAATTACAAAAATAATTTCTGAACTAAGTTTGTAATTTAACCGTATAATCCAAACTCTTTCTTTAGTTATCACCGTCCTCTGTGGGCCCGTTTTTAGGGTTTTGTGTTTCTGTACTTAATATGTCAACTTAATGTGACGGACGGAAAACTACGGAACCCTACACTGAGCGTGGCCCGACACGCTCTTGGCCGGTTTTTTAAAAGCTAATCCGTAGATACCCCACACGCCTATATAGTAACATTAAACTTTTTTTTACAATCCCTGGCATGTATGTAGTGCCAATTTTTACCTCAGATTTTTATTAAGAGACCTCTCGGACGCTCAGATATCGATTTTGAACGAAATCGGGACGAAAAAAAAGAAAATCATTATGGCTGCCACATTCACGAATTTTACCTTGGATTCGTATTAAGAGACCTCTAGGGTACTCAGATATCGATTTTGAACGAAATCGGGATGGAAATGAAGAAAATCATTATGGCCGCCACTTGTTCCAAATTTTACCTCAAATTCGTATTAGGGGACCACTCGGACGCTCGGATATCGATTTTGAACGAAATCGGATTGGAAACGAAGAAAATCCATATGGCTACCACTTTTTCCAAATTTTACCTCGGATTTATATTAAGAATTATCTCGGACGCTGAGATATCGATTTTGAAAGAAATCGGGACGGAAACGATAAAAATGAATATGGCAGCCACTTTTTCTAAATTTTACTTCGGATTCGTATTACGAGACCTCTCGGACGCACAGATATCGATTATGAACGAAATTGGGAAGGAAATTAAGAAAATCAATATGGCTGCGACTTTTTCCAAATTTTACCTCGGAGTCGTATTAAGAAACCTCTCGGATGATCAGATATAGATTTTTAAAGAAATTGGGAAAGAAAAGAAGAAAATCAACATGGCCGCCACATTTTCCAAATTTTACCTCGGAGTCGTATTAGGGGACCTCTCGGACGCTCAGATATCGATTTTGAATGAAATCGGGACGGAAATGAAGAAAATCAATATGGCCGTTACTTTAACAAACTTTAGGTACTTCGGATTCCTATTAAGAGTCCTCTCGGACGCTCAAATATCGATTTATATCGAAATCGTATCGGACGGCACTGATTAATAAAACCATATACAATACATTGAATGAAAAAAGGTCGTATCTTCATAGGGAACTCACGGCACTTCATGCACCTTTAGACCTTATAAGGAACCTACATGCCAAATTTGGTATCTCTCGAACCAGCAGTTTGGGCTGTGCGTTGATATGTCACTCAGTCACTCAGTTTATTCTTGCAATTTGGCACCAATTTTTAAGAGTTTTCATGTCCGCAATATTAAATTTCAAAAACGATGCCATTTTCGAAATTAATGACCCAAAAAAAAATTACACCAATATTAATATTTTATTTAGACATTCCAACCCCCTCGGACCCCAACAGAGGGGATGGTATTTCACGTCCTCCACGTGGGATTTTAAAATCATTGTTGTTTTCGTAATCATCGACCCGATAAACCATAGAAACAACACCCATATCGATTTTCAGAATTTGTCACCACATTTCCCCCTTTTAGGGGTTGATTTCTCAAAAAACCTGAAACACATGTTTTCTCATTTATTGTTAGAAATACTCCTGTGAAGTTTCGAATAAAATAATCCAACTAATCTTGATTCCCCATACAAACTTCGGACCCCCATTTCACCCCCTTGGGGGTTGAATTTTGAAAAATCCTTTCTTAATGCACCTCAAGACCTTATATGGAACCTACTTATATATACTAAATTTGGAATCTGTAGAACCACCAGTTTGGGCAGTGCGTTGATATGTCACTCACTCAGTCAGTCAGTTATTTCTTGAAATTTGGCACAAACTATCAAAAGTTTTCATGTCCACAGTATTAAATTTCAAAATCGATGCCATTTTCGTAATTAACGTCCCAAAAAACCATAAAAATTACATTAGACATTTCATCCCCCTCGCACCCCAACAGGAGATTTTAAAATCATTGTTGTTTTCGTTATCAGCGACCCGGTATATCATTAAAACAAGGGGTTTTAATGATATACCGGGTCTGGAAAAATTAGGGGTTGATTTCTCAAAAAACCTGAAATATGTATTTACTCATTTATCGTTAGAAATACTCCTGTCCTGTGAAGTTTCGAATAAAATAGTCCAACTAATCTTGTTTCCCCATACAAACTTCGGACCCCCATTTCACCCCCATAGGGGTTGAAGTTTGAAAAATCCTTTCTTAGTGCACCCCTAGACTCTATAAGCAACCTACGTGCCAAATTTGGAATCTCTAGGACCAGCGGTTTGGGCTGTGCGTTGATATGTCAGTCAGTCAGTCTGTCAGTCAGTCAGTCAGTCAGTCAGTCAGTCCGTCAGTCAGTCAGTTTCTTTTTTTATATATTTAGATATAGAAGAAGATATTACAGGAAAAATATAACCATATCTCTTCTCTACGTTATTTGACTAAGTATATGATTGTTTCTCCGATTAGAGCCGAAACAGTACGTACAAAACAGGTAGGTATTTTTATCTGAAATCAACATACCTGACTCTCGATATCATATAATTACATAAAATTTGGAAAATATACTCATACTCATTGCAATAAGTATGTACACTATTTACCTAATTTCAAATATCAACACTATTTATTTAGTCGTAGGGCATTCATTGATTACAGTATCGCTTTACTTAAACTTAAGTACAGTATTGTATGTGACTGTTGCGTAATGAAAGCCATTAAAACCAGAGTGTGGGTTTATTAAACGAACCGAAGGTGAGTTCATAATAAGATCACACGAGTGTATCATAAGCTTTCAACAATATGTTTAGATATAAAATAAAATAAATAAATTTTGAGGGACAACCTTACAAAAATCAACCTAGTCCCAAACTAAGCAAAGCTTGTACTCTGGGTACTACGATGTACATACTTATATACATAGAAAACATCCAAAACTCAGGAACAAATATATCCTATCAGGAATAAATATAAACCCGGGACCTCCGGCTTCGAAGGCAAGGTCACTCGTGTCACTACCAACTAAGCCAAAATGCCCTGCGTTTTCAAATTAGTGGTGCGTGGTGGCACTACAAACTTATTTGTAGGCATGGGATTAGGAGAGGGCCGCAGGCTCTTTTAGGCTGACCTTACACAGTCTGAATCCGAATCTGAATTCATATTATTAATTCAGAATGCACGGTATTGCATACAATTTAACTATTATCCACTCACACTCTGAACACTCACACACAGCTCATGAATTTCTTAGATTGATCTGTAAAAATGATACTGACATGCGTTGTGAATTCAGAATATGAAAAATCAGATTATGAATATAACGCACCTCTTACTATACAATTAGGTAGTAGGACGAGTACACACATACTGGATTCAGAGATTCAGATTATGAATATGTTAGCTGATATTGCAGACTTGTTGACAAGCAATGGTCGGAATTTTTAAGACATGTGTGACAAGGGAAGGCTCCGGATTCAGGCTATGAATTCAGATTATGAATGGATTCAGACTGTGTGAGGCCAGCCTTAGAATACAACCGGGAAGAGCTCCAAATATCATTCCTTTTTAAGATGTTCGAAATTTGAATGTAATGTTTGTAATGTGTAGAGTATCTATTAGGAGATTAGGTGTCAAAGCGGACCCCAGGATCCTTTATTTAGAATACGTCCGCGAAAAATATGATTCTTCTTTTCGATACTATGTTTTCTTGTTTAGCTACGTTGTAAATATTTTTCTTGTTTTTTTTTGTGTTCATACCTATACAGATATACTTAAATACCATCCACCATAAAGTATTACCATCGTAATAAGCTTATTAATTGGGAGAATACGAGTGATTGTCGAGTTTGTTTCGACGTTTCTTCTCGGCAGTGGTCTTCTTTTTTAGAAACGCTAGAAGATTTTAACTTGTATAAGTGGTGAACGGTGTTGGTCACACATATTGTAAACCTAAATTTAAGAAAATCTACCTAAGCCTTTTTGTTTACCTAAATAAATAAAAAATAAGTGCCATTACGGCCCACTTACAGAATAATGTTCATTCATTTCATTTACCACTCAAACGGCACCTTTAACATTGTTTAACATTTTATTTCTCGCTTGATTCGCTCTGCTCCCGGGCTGTCTCTGTGTGCCTACTGCCTAATTAGGTATGCCTGCGAAGTTATAGTAAAATTAAATGCCTATACCGAATGTTTCTGCTTAGCCCTTAATCAACCGGTAAAGAAATATTTATGCCATGCCTTACGCCATTAGCACAACTTTGTTGAATGGTGCAATGTGTACTTTTAAGATACACTAAAAGCAGGAAAATATCTGTACTAAACAAACATAAATGTTCTATGTTGACGTCATTTGTGAATGTGATATGATATACCTACTCATATTTTCCTGCACCAAGAAATAATATGCGAATTAAAACTTCTAAGTATGTAAATTGTACATCATTACAAGTTAAAACATATGCATATCACAAAAGATTAATGGCGAGCTTATACCCGTAAGGGATCTCCAGTTAACCTTTGAAAAATTGAGTGTAAACTAGGTGGAACGAGATAGACAAACTTACACAATGTACAATATACACAATGGCAGAAAAATACACGAAATAAATTAAACCTTTTATAAGCTTTTATCAGTAATATCATACAAAAAGAATGAAACAGATAAATTCGTTTCCGCCAGCTCTTACCTTAACTAATGACACTATAATAAATAATAATACTTTATTTCTTTAATTTAGGATTAGCCCATATCATTTATGTACAAAAAAAGTACATAAAAGTTAAAGAGACAATAATACTTAATTATAATTAACAACATTAAATCAAAGTCACTACAATTTAATTTAATGCTTATGTTAACTTATATTTAATTCATAAGCCGGAAAATATTCTGTCTGGACTCCATATGAATGGAGTTCCAGTGTCTCCATAGTGGGCTGTTGACATTTTCCGCAATGGCTATATAATAAGGAGCTTCTACGAATTCTACGATGTCTGCGGCTACGAGTATGTATCTATTCCGCCACCGCCTGGGGGCCTACCGCGAACTTCGAAAATCGAACTTCGTATCGTACCGTCCCTTTCCGTCATATAGTGTAACACGAGAGTGAAAGGGACGGCACGACACGAAGTTCGATTATACCACTAACTACCACTAACTAGCTGCACGTCAATGTGCAAGTCACAAAAATATTTTCCGGATACCTACATATAACTCTTTTAATTTGCAGTGAATTAGGTGAGCTCAAATACATATTCTTCGCAAGGGGACATAATATAGAGTGGTTGCAACCGGGTACAATTTTTTTCCTCGAACACTAAATCGATGCACGTGTTCAAAGTATTTTATATTTAGTAGGTGTATGTGCTATTTATAATTGAACGAAAATCAACATTTCAAAGTTTAATTGTGCAAAGTTCTTATGTATCCAGCCCCGCTAGCATTATTATCATGCTAAATCATTGTTATGTTTAACGGCCCAGATCGCCCTAAACGTCACAATAACCTGTCGTGCTAGTTGCCGGAGTCATAAATAACATTAGAATTAGATGAAAAAATTAAATGAGAGTGCGGATCAAAGCTAGAAACGCACAAAGGCGGCCGCGGCGCGGAGCGGGGCGGAGTTTGCATTTCTAGACACGCGGCAGCGTGTCCAGCCAAGTTCACCCCCGGAACTGGCGGACAGCAGCCGTGTGTTATTTCACACGAACCGTTTGGAGCCACTTTTGACCCCCCAATAACTCAAAATATATCTAACATGAAAAAATGGAATTTGGTTCATGTATTAAGATCCTTTAGATCAACTAGAACCCCAAATTTCATAAATATAGGTTTAATAGTTATTGAGATATTAAATTGCACTAAACGGCATTTTTACCACTGACTGACTGTTCTATGCAGTATGTTATAATAACATAAAAGCTGTTGGATACTCGTATGTAAGAAAACTGCCAAGTTAAAGCTCAAAATTCATTAAGCCGCAGTAAATTAGTTTTACTGTAAACAATGTTGTGTCGGACTTGGCACCATTTCAGAAAATTTACGGGACTTGGCACCCATTCAGATCTCAATTCTTTTGTCGTTGACAACCAAGCATGGCATATTCTTAATATTGAACTTGGCTCCCATTTTCACATTTATGTTTTTGATGGGATCTGATCTTTCCGAAACTGTCAGAAACTGTCGACTGTCGACTACTGCTTCATATGTCACACACGCCGCGTCCGCTCAACAGCGCTATAGGCGCATAAAATTAGCAAAACCTGGACATAATTCGATAATTGTAATCTTCTTTTTCTATGATTTAAAGTATTGTAATAGATATAAACATTTTAAGGCTCCGCGTCAATGTTAAAAAAACAAAAAACTTTTTGTTATCACATTTTAATTTCGTAAGTACACCATAATAAATAACTTTATAAAAGTACCTGTATTATGATATGACGCTTGCATTCCCGTGAAAATAAAAGTAATTAATCAATGGGGACTATCATTAATAAAGAAGGTTCAGTAAATTACACGTTTTATAGCTTATCTTACCAGACATTATAGATAACTGAATTAGACATTCTGAATATAGACGCATACAATTAGCAAAACCTGGACATAATTAGATAACTCGTTGTTTTTAAGTGCGCATTATAAAAGAAGATGCAAAGCGCTTGGTTCGAATTAGAGGAATTTCGACCAGGTAAGGATGGTAGCCAGCCGTACGTCTGAATGTCAGATGGAAGACGGGGGAAGGCGGTATGAGCTCATGGAGCTCCTCACCGAAGTATAGTTTGTAGAAGACGCACAGACATGGTACTTTGCGTACATGGTATTTCCCACTACCATGACTACCGTACTGCCACCAATGAGCCTCCTGGCTCTGCGGTCCACCGAGTCGAGTGTGGCAATACAATACTCCATGCAAGACCGGAGTTGGGCTTTATATAAAGATACAAGCTGCCCAGGGGTGAAGCATCGCTTGACCTTATTTAGGATGCTCAGCTTTTTGGCCGCTGTTCCGGCTTTGGACTCGATGGTAGTGCCGAAGTTAAGTTTTGAGCTTAACGTCATGCCAAGCAGCTCGAGATCGTTGGCTACAGACACGGTTGTACCTCGGAAAGTAGGAGCCAGAGAATGAGCTCCTTTTTGCGGTAACCAGATACGCTTGCGTTTTGGTAGCGTTGAAACTAACTAGGTTTTGCTAATTTTATGCGCCTACTACCAAACACCGCGCGGTTTTTTGGTGCGACGTCCCCCGGACCGCGTTGGTTTTACCGCAAAACCGCCTCCGGCCTTTCCACAACGCTAGGCGGCGCTCTGTGCGTTTCAAGCATTATATTAAAGTTCACATAGACATTATACAATTTCAATAACGCTGGCAAAATCTAGTCCAAAGTTCAAACATGCCTTGAGGCGATGCGTGAGTGTGCCCATGAACTTGCCGGTTTCTCACCGAAAAAATGGGCGGTGTGAATATGTACCTAGTTACTATACATACATATATGTACTTGTAAACAATAGCATAACAAGGCTAAACTGATTGGCAATAACCTTTTTCTTGATGAGTAATTAATTAGGTACTTAATTTATGCGGGTCTCCGTTCATCATTTTGCAGATTACAGTGAGACTAGTGGTATTTGTAGTATTGCAGTAGTATTTTTTCTAATGATAATTTTATTCATTGCATGGAGTGTCCGGCGAAACAATTTTTGGTTTCAATTCATAATATTCATATTTAATAAGGAGTTTACGTTTAAGCACTCTACAAGAATTAACATTCATAGTACCTAGGTAGGTTATACAATACAAAACTTCAGATAAAAGAGAGGCCGAGGACGCTAGACATTTATTAATGTAGATAAAACAAGTGACTTCTTATTTCATTGCCGACAATTACCCTATAGTCACAGTATACGAGTAAATAATATATAATAGCTTAAGACAGTAACTCAAATAGAGTCGCTTAAGACCTTTTTGGACCAGCGCTTCGTTAGAGCGATAGGGTTGCACCTCTCAATTTATGTAAATTTTAATAAGATTATTATACCTAACCTATTTACTAAATAAATGATTTGTATTTTACTCCGTAGATACTCAGGCCCGAAGCGTCCCATTAGAGTCTGTTATGTGCTATATGTATACTGTGCAATAGTCCCTATACCCTAATATGACTAATATATACATACATTTACCCTAAGGTTGTCTGGAAGAGATTGCTCTTTACCGATAACACCACCGGTTGTTTGTCTCTTATTATTGTGGTTATGTTCTGTACTGTGTTCTTTTATCGAGGTGTGCAATAATAGTTATTTGTTATACAAGGGTGCAAAGTTGTATTTTACCCGTGAGTGTGGAATTGAAGCACGAGCCAGCGAAAGGATTCTATAGTTGAACCACGAGCGAAGCGAGTGGTTCTAAAATAGAATCCTGAGCGTAGCGAGTGTTTCAACACACGAGAAGTAAAATACAACTTTGCACCCGTGTGTAACACAAAACTTTTCTCCTCACTATAGCGAGGAAAGTGCAACCTGCAAAAAAACACAGTTCCACAGGCATGATTTTCATCACTGGAATCACCGATTTTTTTACGATATTATAACAGAAAACTCTGGAAGTTGTGTATAATATTTACGTGAGTCGGAGTCCGTGACAAGTTGTGTATATTTTAGTTGACATTGACAATGATGACATTTCTGACGATGCGTTTTGAAATTGCATCGACTCAACTTGTGCGTTTACAATTATACTCAATATCATTATAAAACAAATGTTATATATAGAATTTGAAGGTTTACGACTTAAATCATTAAATAAGCTGTCAAAAGCCACTCAAACACGCTCCAAGGTCAAATTACTTTCCCCACTTGTGTATAAAATGCGTTTTTACCCGCTTGTTTCAAAGGATAAAAGACGACCTCTGTGAAGTTGGCCCCCCACTTTGGCCGTTATTATTCGAAAAAATTTTTTTTGATAGTCTTTCGTTTGTAGTTGATTGTAGTGAAAAACATTTCGTTTGTAGTTGCGTGAAAAAAAAATTAGGGGACCCGGAAAAAACCCCAGCCCCCCACTTTCAAAAAACTTTACTTTACCCATCGATTCTCGATAAGAATCGTTTGTAGTTGATTGTAGTGAAAAGCATTTCGTTTGTAGTTGCGTGAAAAAAAAATTAGGGAGACATGAAAAAAACCCCAGCCCCCCACTTTTAAAAACCTTACTTTAACCCATCGATTCTCGATAAGAATCGTTTGTAGTTGATTGTAGTGAAAAGCATTTCGTTTGTAGTTGCGTGAAGAAAAAAATAGAAAGAGATGAAAAAAAACTCAGCCCCCCCAATTTCAAAAAACATAACTTTATCAATTGAATCTGGTTTAGAATCGTTTGTAGTAGATTGTAGTGAAAAGCATTTCGTTGTAGTTGCGAGGAAAAAAATATGGGGGCATAAAAAAAACCTCGGGCCCCCCACATTAAAAACACTCGAGTTTATCGATTGAATCTCGTTCATAATCGTTTGTAGTTGATTGTAGTAAAAAACATTTCGTTTGTAGTAGCGTAAAAAAAAAATTAGGAGACCCGGAAAAACCTTAGCCCTCAAATAAAAAAAAACAAATACTTTAACAAATAATACTCGTTCCGAATCGTTTGTAGTTGATTGTAGTGAAAAGCATTTCGTTTGTAGTTGCGTAGAAAAATAATTAGGGGACCCGGAAAAAAACTCCAGCCCCCCACTTTAAAAAAAAAATACTTTAATGGTTTATTTACGTCAGAATCGTTTGTAGTTGAATGTAGTGAAAATCATTTTGTTTGTAGTTGCGTAAAAAATACTTGGAGGAACATTAAAAAACCAGAAACTAAAAGTAAAAATAATCTCTAGGTACTTGAAAATATTTTATTTTTTACTTTTTAGAGTTGAATATTGTTTATAGTGGTTTGTAGTTGATTGTAGTACTCTTATTTTCGTTTGTAGTAGCCTAAAATTGGAGATTAATAAATAAGAAGAAAAAAGTTACATAATCCGGGTACGAGGACATCAAAGTATTTCCAACTTGTGGAAATATTTACTTTTCAGTCGAATATTGCTCAATGTCATTTGTAGTTGATTTGTAGTTCTCTTATTTTCGTTTGTAGTAGCCTAAAATTGGAGATTAATAAATAAGAAGAAAAAAGTTACATAATCCGGGTACGAGGGACATCAAAGTATTTCCAACTTGTGGAAATATTTACTTTTCCAGTCGAATATTGCTCAATGTCATTTGTAGTTGATTGTAGTTCTCTTATTTTCGTTTGTAGTAGCCCAGTTATAGCACTAACAGTTATTAAAGGAAAAAAGTTATGTTAATCCAGTCAAGAGAAAATTGAAGTACTTCCAACTTCTGAAAATCTTTACTTTTACAGTCGAATTTTGTTCAGTGTCGTTTGTAGTTGTTTGTAGTTCTCTAATTTTCGTTTGTAGTAGCCTAAAATTGGCGATAAACAAAAAAGAAGAAAAAAGTTACGTAATCCGGCTATAACGGACATCAAACTATTTCCTACTTGTGGAACTCTTTACTTTTACAGTCGAATATTGTTCAGTGTCGTTTGTAGTTGATTGTAGTTCTCTTATTTTCGTTTGTAGTAGCCTAAAATTGGCGATAAACAAAAAAGAAGAAAAAAGTTACGTAATCCGGCTATGAGGACATCAAACTATTTCCTACTTGTGGAACTCTTTACTTTTACAAACGAATATTGTGCAGTGCCGTTTGTAGTTGATTGTAGTTCTCTTATTTTCGTTTGTAGTAGCCTAATTATAGCACTAGCAGTAATTAAAGGAAAAAAGTCACGAGAAATTGAAGTATTTCCAACTTGTGGAAATCTTTACTTTTACAGTCGAATATTGTTCAGTGTCGTTTGTAGTTGATTGTAGTTCTCTTATTTTCGTTTGTAGTAGCCTAAAATAGGCGATAAACAAAAAGGAAGAAAAAAGTCACGTAATCCGGCTATGAGGACATCAAACTATTTCCTACTTGTGGAACTCTTTACTTTTACAAACGAATATTGTGCAGTGCCGGTAGTTGATTGTAGTTCTCTTATTTTCGTTTGTAGTAGCCTAATTATAGCACTAGCAGTAATTAAAGGAAAAAGGTCACGAGAAAATTGAAGTATTTCCAACTAGTGGAAATCTTTACTTTTACAGTCGAATATTGTTCAGTGTCGTTTGTAGTTGATTATAGTTCTCTTATTTTCGTTTGTAGTAGCCTAAAATAGGAGATAAACAAAAAATAAGAAAAAAGTTGCGTAATCCGGCTATGAGGAAATCAAAGTATTTCCAACTTGCAGAAATCTTTACTTTTACAGTCGAATATTGTTCAGTGTAGTTTGTAGTTGATTGTAGTTCTCTTATTTTCGTTTGTAGTAGCCTAAAATAGGCAATAAACAAAAAGGAAGAAAAAATTCACGTAATCCGGCTATGAGGACATCAAAGTCTTTCCAACTTGTAGGAATATTTACTTTTACAGTCGCATTTTATTCAGTGTCGTTTGTAGTTGATTGTAGTTCTCTTATTTTCGTTTGTAGTAACCTAATTATAGCACTAGCAGTAATTATCGGAAAAAAGTTATGTTATTCAGTCACGAGAAAATCGAAGTATTTCGAACTTGTGGAAATCTTTACTTTTACAGTCGAATATTGTTCAGTGTCGTTTGTAGTTGATTGTAGTTCTCTTATTTTCGTTTGTAGTAACCTAAAATAGGAGATAAACAAAAAAGAAGAAAAAAGTTACGTAATCCGGCTATGAGGACATCAAAGTATTTCCAACTTGCAGAAATCTTTACTTTTACAGTCGAATATTGTTCAGTGTAGTTTGTAGTTGATTGTAGTTCTCTTATTTTCGTTTGTAGTAGCCTAAAATAGGCGATAAACAAAAAGGAAGAAAAAATTCACGTAATCCGGCTATGAGGACATCAAAGTCTTTCCAACTTGTAGAAATATTTACTTTTACAGTCGCATTTTATTCAGTGTCGTTTGTAGTTGATTGTAGTTCTCTTATTTTCGTTTGTAGTAACCTAATTATAGCACTAGCAGTAATTAAAGGAAAAAAGTTATGTTATCCAGTCACGAGAAAATCGAAGTATTTCGAACTTGTGGAAATCTTTACTTTTACAGTCGAATATTGTTCAGTGTCGTTTGTAGTTGATTGTAGTTCTCTTATTTTCGTTTGTAGTAACCTAAAATAGGAGATAAACAAAAAAGAAGAAAAAAGTTACGTAATCCGGCTATGAGGACATCAAAGTATTTCCAACTTGCAGAAATCTTTACTTTTACAGTCGAATATTGTTCAGTGTAGTTTGTAGTTGATTGTAGTTCTCTTATTTTCGTTTGTAGTAGCCTAAAATAGGCGATAAACAAAAAGGAAGAAAAAATTCACGTAATCCGGCTATGAGGACATCAAAGTCTTTCCAACTTGTAGAAATATTTACTTTTACAGTCGCATTTTATTCAGTGTCGTTTGTAGTTGATTGTAGTTCTCTTATTTTCGTTTGTAGTAACCTAATTATAGCACTAGCAGTAATTAACGGAAAAAAGTTATGTTATTCAGTCACGAGAAAATCGAAGTATTTCGAACTTGTGGAAATCTTTACTTTTACAGTCGAATATTGTTCAGTGTCGTTTGTAGTTGATTGTAGTTCTCTTATTTTCGTTTGTAGTAGCCTAAAATAGGAGATAAACAAAAAGAAGAAAAAAGTTACGTAATCCGGCTATGAGGACATCAAAGTATTTCCAACTTGCAGAAATCTTTACTTTTACAGTCGAATATTGTTCAGTGGAGTTTGTAGTTGATTGTAGTTCTCTTATTTTCGTTTGTAGTAGCCTAAAATAGGCGATAAACAAAAAGGAAGAAAAAATTCACGTAATCCGGCTATGAGGACATCAAAGTTTTTCCAACTTGTAGAAATATTTACTTTTACAGTCGCATTTTATTCAGTGTCGTTTGTAGTTGATTGTAGTTCTCTTATTTTCGTTTGTAGTAGCCTAATTATAGCACTGGCAGTAATTAAAGGAAAAAAGTCACGAGAAAATTGAAGTATTTCCAACTTGTGGAAATCTTTACTTTTACAGTCGAATATTGTTCAGTGTCGTTTGTAGTTGATTGTAGTTCTCTTATTTTCGTTTGTAGTAGCCTAAAATAGAAGATAAACAAAAAAGATGAAAAAAGTTACGTAATCCGGCTATGAGGACATCAAAGTATTTCCAACTTGTAGAAATCTTTACTTTTACAGTCGAATTTTGTTCAGTGTCGTTTGTAGTTGATTGTAGTTCTCTTTTTCGTTTGTAGTAGCCTAAAATAGGGGATAAACAAAAAGGAAGAAAAAATTCACGTAATCCGGCTATGAGGACATCAAAGTATTTCCAACTTGTAGAAATCTTTCTTTTTACAGCCGAATATTGTTCAGTGTCGTTTGTAGTTGATTGTAGTTTTCTTATTTTCGTTTGTAGTAGCCTAATTATAGCACTGGCAGTAATTAAAGGAAAAAAGTCACGAGAAATTGAAGTATTTTCACCTTGTGGAAATCTTTACTTTTACAGTCGAATATTGTTCAGTGTCGTTTGTAGTTGATTGTAGTTCTCTTATTTTCGTTTGTAGTAGCCTAAAATAGGCGATAAACAAAAAAGAAGAAAAAAGTTACGTAATCCGGCTATGAGGACATCAAAGTATTTCCAACTTGTAGAATTCTTTACTTTTACAGTCGAATTTTGTTCAGTGTCGTTTGTAGTTGATTGTAGTTCTCTTATTTTCGTTTGTAGTAGCCTAAAATAGGCGATAAACAAAAAGGAAGAAAAAATTCACGTAATCCGGCTATGAGGACATCAAAGTATTTTCAACTTGTAGAAATCTTTCTTTTTACAGCCGAATATTGTTCAGTGTCGTTTGTAGTTGATTGTAGTTCTCTTTTTTTCGTTTGTAGTAGCCTAATTATAGCACTAGCAGTAATTAAAGGAAAAAAGTCACGAGAAAATTGAAGTATTTCCAACTTGTGGAAATCTTTACTTTTACAGTCGAATATTGTTCAGTGTCGTTTGTAGTTGATTGTAGTTCTCTTATTTTCGTTTGTAGTAACCTAAAATAGGCGATAAACAAAAAAGAAGAAAAAAGTTACGTAATCCGGCTATGAGGACATCAAAGTATTTCCAACTTGTAGAAATTTTTACTTTTACAGTCGAATATTGTTCAGTATCGTTTGTAGTTGATTGTAGTTCTCTTATTTTCGTTTGTAGTAGCCTAAAATAGGCGATAAACAAAAAAGAAGAAAAAAGTCACGTAATCCGGCTATGCGAACATCAAAGTATTTCCAAGTTGTAGAAATCTTTGCTTTTACAGTCGAATTTTATTCAGTGTCGTTTGTAGTTGATTGTAGTTCTCTTATTTTCGTTTGTAGTAGCCTAAAATAGGCGATAAACAAAAAGGAAGAAAAAATCACGTAATCCGGCTATGAGGACATCAAAGTATTTCCAACTTGTAGAAATCTTTCTTTTTACAGCCGATTATTGTTCAGTGTCGTTTGTAGTTGATTGTAGTTCTCTTTTTTTCGTTTGTAGTAGCCTAATTATAGCACTAGCAGTAATTAAAGGAAAAAAGTCACGAGAAAATTGAAGTATTTCCAACTTGTGGAAATCTTTACTTTTACAGTCGAATATTGTTCAGTGTCGTTTGTAGGTGATTGTAGTTCTCTTATTTTCGTTTGCAGTAGCCTAAAATAGGCGATAAACAAAAAAGAAGAAAAAAGTTACGTAATCCGGCTATGAGGACATCAAAGTATTTCCAACTTGTAGAAATTTTTACTTTTACAGTCGAATATTGTTCAGTGTCGTTTGTAGTTGATTGTAGTTCTCTTATTTTCGTTTGTAGTAGCCTAAAATAGGCGATAAACAAAAAAGAAGAAAAAAGTCACGTAATCCAGCTATGAGGACATCAAAGTATTTCCAAGTTGTAGAAATCTTTACTTTTACAGTCGAATTTTGTTCAGTGTCGTTTGTAGTTGATTGTAGTTCTCTTATTTTCGTTTGTAGTAGCCTAAAATAGGCGATAAATAAAAAGGAAGAAAAAATTCACGTAATCCGGCTATGAGGACATCAAAGTATTTCCAACTTGTAGAAATCTTTCTTTTTACAGCCGAATATTGTTCAGTGTCATTTGTAGTTGATTGTAGTTCTCTTATTTTCGTTTGTAGTTCGCTTGGTTTCGCTAAAAAATATATACCTACTGACTATTCATTTATTTGCAAAAAATGACGAGAAATAGTAATCGTAGCTGTAACTTTCGAAACTGCGAATTCCTTTATATTATTTTAGTAAACGAGCAGGTTTATACAATTTCAAACATAGGCTGATACAAACTAATGAATAATTGAAAGCATTTATATTTTATTTACCTATCTATCCCAGTCAAAAATGGATTAAAATAACAAAGATAGTTCGACGCTGCGAAAAAAAACCAACAAAGCATAATCGGAGTCCAAAACCACTAGCCGAAAAGTTTTTTCCAATAAGAGATGCCTAAACAAAAAAAAAACAGTTCACAGAGGTAACCAGAAAACAAAATAACACAGCCACGACGTTGTGTTTGAAATTAAATAAACAACCAAACCAAAACCCAGTAGAAAAGCGAATCGAATTCCAAATTACAAGCCAAATTATTTGTTTTCCCACAAAAATGACCCGTCCAAAAGAAGTGCACAGCGCGGAGGTAAATCGAAAACTGAAAGTAGCATGCGCACTGTTTCATTAAGTAAACTCCACAGACTAGTAAGGGTTCAGACTACGGCTGTTTATCTACGTAGAACGAAACGTGTATGATAGCGTCCATATTGTGTCAAAAGATTTTGACGACATACTGAGCTTTGATTGGCTAATGTCTACGTCAAACGCCAAAATAAAGTGACAAATAAAAATAAAATGGCGTCTCCTCGGAATTTCGTCTAGTCGTCTCTGAATATTTTTTTAATTTTTTCTAATGTTGTTATTTAAATTGGAGTATTAATAGTTTACTAAGCAGTAAACAAACGAAACAGTGTGTAGCTAATCGAAAATTCATCTGGAAGCGCGTATTAACCATTGTTTGGACAACAAATGGAAGATAGTGAAGTGCATCGTATGTGGCAAGGCATGCACGTTCTCATTTTGCAAAATGTACGAGTATTGTGGTTGTAAAACGTAGAACTCTGTGAAAGGACGAAGATATATCGTTTTCCCGGATAAGAGATGAGATACATTAAAAAATAAATCTGCTCATTAGTAAAATGTTTGTTTAATTTCATTTAACTAAGATATGGCTCAACATAGTTCACGGTATTTCAATTGAACACCAGGGCTGTGTTCCGAATCACGCTCACAGCGCTTTGAGCGCGCTCACGGTCGGACCGATTCACGCTCACAGCGCTTACACGAGATTTCGTGACGTCATGGTCGGCGATCACGGTGCTCACACTCCTAGCCGTAAGCACCTTGAGCGCAAACGTCAAGTTGACGTTTGACACGTTATGACATCTCATTATAGGCGCGAAAAAACAAAACTTCACAGGTTATATTAGTTTATTTATTACTATAATATAATAATCACTAATTTCACTATCTCCTATGCTCTTCAATTTGGTCCTGGAACATGTCGTTCGGAAACTGCTTTCACAGGATTAGGGAATTGAACTAAACGGAAAACATAGGCTGATAGTGTTGACCCTATCAGCCTATGATTTCTACGCGTCTACGCAGACTTTGGTTTGCTATGCAAAAACCGAGAAAGGGTGGAAATGTCAGCGAGAATGTTGGATCAAGAAGCAGCGAAAGTGGGGCTCAGGATTAATCATGGAAGACGGAATATCTCCACATGCGTTTCAGAAACAGTCGTGCCAAACTAGACGTCCTACTTGTAGGAGAAAGAAACCTCTTACAAGGGAGTGTCTAAATTAATATCTCGGATGCATTGTCACTGATACGCATGCTAGAGAGAAAAAAATTAACACCCGTATCCAGAGTGCCTACCGCGAACGGCTTTCGAAGTTTTCTCTCTCTGTCGCACTTACGTACGAACGTGCAAGTATGACAGAGAAGGAAAATTTCGTTTGCACTTCGCGGTAAGGGCCCAGAACACCTTACGCTGCTGTGTTGCTCTGCACACAGTGTTGGCGTCCAAGCTCCTCAGTAAACGGTCTAAACTTCGGATATATAAGACCGCAATCCGCCCCATCTTAATGTATATGGGTGTGAGGCCTGGACGCTATTTAACAGTTAGCCTGTTAGAAGCAGAACGTAAGGTGTTCCAAAAAATCCTGGGACCAGTGAAAAGAGACGATGGGACTTGGGAGTTAGATGATACGTAAAAATGCCGAAATAGAAGAGCTGGTGGCCGAACCAAATGTTATGGGTTTGGTCACCTCGAGAAGATCGCCAGGTGAGAGCATACTTGAGCCGACCAACCGGACGGCGTCCTGTGGATCGCCCCAAGTATCGCTGCAAGGATTTGGTGGACGAGGACCTGTGTGAGCTTGGAGCCGGTGCAAGCTGGCGAAAAATAGCGCAGTACAGAAAAGTGGCGTGCTCTTGTCTACTACACAACAACTAATACTAATTTTTGGTCGTCGTGTCAGCCTAGTTTACTAACTAGTAAAGTAGTGGTAGTAGTAGTAGTAGTTTTATATTAGTTAGTTGCAGATTGCCATTAATTTCATTTCAATTTTCTGCAAATCAAAAACCCAGCCCAGGATTTCCGACTACGATTAATTGACGAACTCAAAATTCAAATTCAGTCGACGTTGACATGAACATGACAGTAAACACGCTCATGACTGGTCCGAAACAAAACACCACTTACGCGGCCTTGAGCGCGCTAACTGATTCGGACCGGCCGTTAGCACTGTATAAGTAAGCGTTGTGAGCGTTATAAGCGTGATTCGGAACACAGCCCAGGGGTGTTCAATTGGAAATTCCGTGAGCTTCTACACAAAGTTAAATTTAAATGAGCTATATATATATTTATTGTTGGATGTTCACAGTAAGTTCCATTGCCACAGTGCCATTAAATAATTAAAAAAAAGAAACGTCAAAAATCTACCAGCGGGTACAGATTAAATATAGTTGCTTACGGTCTATTTATTATTATTATTATATTTTCTTCGTGATGTTTTCTTCGTGTAATCGTAAATATAAATTTGAACGTAAATTTAAAATGGATTTGGCTAGCCGCGTCTGCAGCGTTTTGTTTTTGTAGTTTTCAAGCGGTATCAGCCTAGCTAGCACGATAACTTATACCGTCACGTTATATGGGCGAAATGTATTAAAACGTCACATAATACGTAACGGTATAATCGTGCTAGCTAGGCTCGGACGTTAGAGGCGCTACCGCGAACCGAAAACGAAGTATCTGCCTCTCTCTCGCACATGTATATTCGAACGACAGAGAGGTAGATAGTTCATTTTTGGTTCGTGGTAAGACGTCAGGCGTCAACTGTAAAACGAATAGGGTATTTTAATATAAGAGAAATAAAATTCAAAATGTAATAAAAACCAGCCAAGTGCGTCGGAGTCGCACACTGAGGGTTCCGTACAACTAAAAAACAAATGTGATTTATCAATATATTGATATTTTTGGTAAAATATACTTCATAATAAACATTATATATACATTAGGTGATAACCTAATTTCAAGTTCATAGGTCGATGGGAAGTTAAAAAATTATATGTGTGACAGACAACACACGGAATGTTCTTTGACTTTCTTCGACCGTCCGCCGGACCCCCCCCTTAGGGCTCGATGGTACCATGTTTATTCCTAGAGCCGGAAAGGAATCCCACGACCGCAATTGAGGCGATTGATCAGTGCGAATTTTTCCCCCTAATATACACGTACGGAAATGTAATTTTCACTCGTCCCGATTCTTGGCACTCGCCCTATACCATATAATGTACTCATTGCCCTATACCCAGTGGAATCGTCATTAAAATCGCAAAGCACGATATACTTCTGGTTTATAGTATGTAGTATGGATCAGTGAGGGTAGTGTTAACAGTCTAGATTGGCTGCATCGAATAATTTGAGCCCGCGGCCACGCGAGGAACTGCGAAATTTCGCAGCTTGTTCTAAAAGTCATAAACCGTGCGTTTTTCGACAGCAAAATCTGACCATCTTGGAAGGGCCATAGCTTTGTCCCTAAGCTGCACAGTTGGGCCGAATTGATGTAAATTTAATGAACTTAAAAAAAGTACTACCTACATTTTGCGATCGACAAACTTGTGAAAAAGTTTCGCAGTTTTTCGCGTGGTGCACAACAAGCTCAAGTTTTACGATGTTGCAAGATTGGATGGTCACTTTCCTTATTGATCCATATATCTATATTAATAATTTCGTGCAGGGGTACGGTAGACCCGAACGAGACCTGTCTCAAATTGAAGAACGTATAAAAATAACGATTTCGAGTTGAACATATGTATCCGCAAAATTCGGATTGTCGCGTATTTTGCATTAAAAAGTGTTAATTTTACGACAAAAGGTCCGCCATATTAAATTTGTTGGTTGACAGCACAGACTACTAAGAAGATACTGTTGACAGCGTCGGGTTGGGTACGTTCGGAAATTGTAATTGTAAACTATGTTTGCGTCCGGTGTGTTGGCCAGGTTGCTGGGCGTGGATTCGGCTAGCCGCGTCTGCAGCGTTTTGTTTTTGTAGTTTTCAAGCGTTCTATACACGTATCAGCCTAGCTAGCACGATAACTTATACCGTCATGTTATATGGGCGAAATGTATTAAAACGTCACATAAAACGTAACGGTATCATCTATCGTGCTAGCTAGGCTGAT
Source organism: Notocelia uddmanniana (assembly GCA_905163555.1). Lineage (NCBI taxonomy): Eukaryota > Metazoa > Arthropoda > Insecta > Lepidoptera > Tortricidae > Notocelia > Notocelia uddmanniana. The sequence continues at coordinate 21,281,762 of LR991061.1, read as the reverse complement.
TGTCACAACAACCGCCTTCAAGCGAATGTATGGGGCCTGTTACATGGTTATTATTATCACGTGATACATTCATATCACGATAAGTATCACGTGAATATTGAAGCAGAATCCATACAAATTTGAAAACTGCGATAATATTGACACCCCAGTATTGTGATAATATTAATCGTGTAAAGGACACCACTTGAATGTTTGCTGAGTCTGTCCGCCATCTTAAAGCTGCGTCTCTATTTTGTTGTGACAAACTACTAGATGACTTATGGCTTTTAAACGTCTAGCAAAATTCTATCCCTATCTCGCTCTATCTTATAACTTAGTGGTACTGGGGGTCTACTCCGAAATTCGAAATCCGAACTTCGTATGGTGCCATTCCTATCACTCATATAGTCTATGACAGGAGAGTGAAAGGGACGGCACCATACGAAGTTAGGATTTTGAATTTCGGAGTAGACCCCCAGCTCATGCCGTTCGCCGCGCTCGGACGTTAGAGGCGCTACCGCGAACCGAAAACGAAGTATCTGCCTCTCTCTCACATGTATATTCGAACGACAGAGAGGAAGATAGTTCGTTTTTGGTTCGCGGTAGGCCCTCAGGCATCAACTTTAAAACGAATAGGGTATTTTACTATAAGAGAAATAAAATTCAAAATGTAATAAAAACCAGCCAAGTGCGTCGGAGTCGCACACTGAGGGTTCCGTACAACTAAAAAACAAATGTGATTTATCAATATATTGATATTTTTGGTAAAATATACTTCATAATAAACATTATCACCTAATTTCAAGTTATGGTCGATGGGAAGTTAAAAAATTATATGTGTGACAGACAACACACGGAATGTTCTTTGACTTTCTTCGACCGTCCGCCGCGCTCGGACTAAAGTGCTACCAACCGAAAACTAAATATATATGCCTCTCTGTCGCACTTGCATATTCGAGCGCGGAGAGGGAAATACTTCGTTTTCAGATCGCGGTAGGCTCTCTGGTCTGACGGCTCCTATTCCTGGATGGTGCGCGTATCGGAATGTGAAATACCTTTGGCAAAACGGAACAAGTTGTTAAATAGCTTCCATTCATTGGAGAAAATATTACCAACTGTTATTATTATCACGCGAAACACTGCATATTGAAGCAACATCCATAGGGGCCTGTTACATGGTTATTATTATCACGCCATATACTCATATCACGATCCGTATCACGTGCAATGAATATTGAAGAAAAATCCATACGATTTTGAAAACCACGATAATATTGACACACCAGTATTGTGATAATATTAAGCATTTAACAGACCCCATAAATTTTTTATAAATCGCGATAATATTGACACATAATATTGAGTGTAAAGGGCCCCACTTAATAGAATTTGGCGGAGAATAGAGAGCTGCTACCATCGTGTATTTCCCTCTGTGTCGCTCGATTTTGCAAGTTCGACCGAGAGGGAGATACACGAACTTCATTTGTTTTCGTTCGCCTTAGCAGCTCTAACTTCGCACCAAAAATACTGACTGGCACATCAATATTAACAATTGCACATCTGAATTGAATTTTAATGAACAATTAGTATTTTAGCTATACAAATCAGTACTGATTACGGTGTCAAATTTTTTATGTGCCTTTAAATACTACCCTTATAAAAATGCTTAGGATTAACTTGCAAAGATACTAGCCTTTGCCCGTGACGTCGTCAGCGTAATCTTTTAGTCCCTATTCCATATGTTAATCCAGACTACAGACTATATTTCTATACGAAGTTTCATCATAATCCGTTGTTGTAATGTTTATATTTTATACATTTTTGTACACAATTTATTTTGTCGTTTGCATAACTGTCACGAATAAATGTTTACTTTATTTATTTCACCCGAGCGAAGCCGGGCTTTCATCTAGTCATATTAAATAAAAGCGGCCAAGTGCGGTTTGGGCGGCGCACTGTGGGGGGTTCTGTACCTGCTGCTACTGGTACTGGTTTAGAACCACTATCATATACTGTGAGTTAGCAGGGGTCGTATTTTTATAGGAAACTCACGGCACTTTAAGGGCGAGGCAGTTTTTCAGCGATACCTAACTTAGAAACTATTGGACCTGTCTTTTTCAAATCATTTTTCGGTGAAAGTATTTAATAAGAAAAAAATCATGGACAAGCTAATCCTCCTCTCCTCTCCGATCATATTCACTTAATCTATAAAACTGCTGAGAAACCTCATATTTATTTTTGAAGACCAATCGCCATTGATGTGCCACATGTTAACCTAGAATTTTTATTTTATTTTAAGTTACTTGTATGGAGTGCCCCCTTTTTATTTTTTAGTTTACTGCGTAGCGGCTTACAATCTTGTCTCTTTAATCCAAATTTTATTTCTTTGTTTTGTTGTGTGTAGTTTTGGATTAAAATGCCTATGAGATACGGACAGACAGACGGACTTGACGAAACTAGAACTACATCGTGCTTTTTGCTCGTGGCAAGATCTCTCAGGACTTATGAAGAACATATTTTCCGCACTTCTATCAAAATGTATGTAGGTACCTCATTGTCTTTCAATTTAAGTTTTTTGGGTTCCGTACTTCAAAAAGAAAAAAAATCGGAACCCTTATTACGCTTGTTTTTCACAGGCGTGATATAAAAAAAAGTACAGGATAGTGGTTTCACATGTGGAGTGGCAGTGGTGGGAATGGAGCCCTTCATTGTGCGTGGTCCGACACGCACTTGGCCGGCTTTTTGCTAAAGCAAAATTTCGCGCTCGCTACGCTCGCGCCTTCATTTATTATGTAATGTCCTGATGGCGCGTCCGCCCGTCCCCCCCCTTAGAAGTTCTATATCTACGTGCCTGCTCGGACTAAAGTGCTACCAACCGAAAACTAAATATATACGCCTCTCTGTCGCACTTGCATATTCGAGCGCGGAGAGGGAAATACTTCGTTTTCAGATCGCGGTAGGCCCTCTGGTCTGACGGCTCCTATTCCTGGATGGTGCGCGTATCGGAATGTGAAATACCTTTGGCAAAACGGAACAAGTTGTTAAATAGCTTCCATTAATTGGAGAAAGTATTACCAACTGTTATTATTATCACGCGAAACACTGAATATTGAAGCAACATCCATAGGGGCCTGTTACATGGTTGTTATTATCACGCGATCACGGATCTATACCTAAACCGGATTGAGTACAAACTTTTATGAGCCAGTCAAACTTGAACCTTATTCTAGCGTAATACAGTTAATATCCTGTTATGACAGACAGACTAGAGAAAGCGGTCCGAGCGAGAGCAACCAACCGGAGGGCGGTGTCCCACTCGCACAACTTGCCAGTGTAAAAAAAAAATGTTGTGGTATTTTAGAATACTGAAAACAATTACTTGCTTGTACTAACTAGTACTGCATATTTATCAGGCATAATTTACATTTGACCTCATTCGTAATTGTATAAAATATCAACATTATTAACTGACTAAAACCTAGTATTGCAATAAATATAGTAATATTGTTCAAATATTAATTGGTATCCCCAACCTTAATGGTGTCAAATTTGAAATTATGAAAATAAGCGGCTGATGAAATTAGTTGAAAAAGTGAAAACATGTTGTGTAAAGGGTTGTAAAAGTGAAAGTTTTATTAATTGTGGAATATCATTTCACAGGTAAGGAACAATTTGTTATATTTTACGATAAAACGACAAGACAAATGTCAAACTGATTAGGGTGACTATGACTTGGGCTGGTTTTGCAGAAATATTCGTTATTAAGTGTTTAGTGAGAAAACCTTTTCTAAAGGTCAGTTGAAATTCAATCTTTTACCAATTTTGTTATCATTATGAGCTTTTGTTTAACTTGGACTGTATGTGATTAAACTGTGCAAGTACTTAAGTTGTCGTTCCAATTTTTTAACCATTTTACAGCTACTTTCCGGTATCCAATTGAGTTGAAATTTTGCATACTTATGTACAGTATGCTAATTTTCACGCATACTGTACATAAGTATGCTACATTTCAGCTCAATTGGATACCGGCAAGTTCGGTAACAGTTATATTGTATTGTTACCTACCGAACTCGTGTATCATGGCACCACCGTGCTGATCTGTTGATGGTGAATTAAAACTCGTCCTCGTCTTTTTTTAATTTACGCATGGCCCATCACGGGAGAACACATTTGTTAAGAGATTTGGAAAATAAAGTAGGGCTTAGGCAAAAATTACACAAGACTATATTGTTTAACAATGTATGGATAATTGGATACACAAACTTGTGATTAGCCAAAATAAATATTTCTTTGAAAAATATTCTTATTTTATTTACTACCTAATTTAGTTGAGATTTTCATTGTACATAGAACCTAATTAGAAATAATCCTCATATCCACAGATGTACTTGGTCACCCTAATTAAAACGAGATGCAATCCTCGAGTTTGGCTTCTCTGTCGGTCACACTTTTTCGTCACAGTACTCAATCCGGTTTAGGTATAGATCCGTGCACGCGATATACTCATATCACTATCCGTATCACGTGCAATGAATATTGAAGAAAAGTCCATACGATTTTGAAAACCACGGCAATATTGACACACCAGTATTGTGATAATATTAAGCGTTTAACAGACCCCATACAATTTTAAAAATCGCGATAATATTGACACATAATATTGAGTGTAAAGGGCACTTAAGAGAATTTGGCGGAGAATAGAGAGCTGCTACCGCGAAACGAAAACGAACGAACATCGTGTATTTCCCTCTGTGTCGCTCGATTTTGCAAGTTCGACAGAGAGGGAGATACACGAACTTCATTTGTTTTCGTTCGCGTTAGCAGCTCTGACTTCGCACCAAAAATACTGACTGGCACATCAATATTTAACAATTGCACATCTGAACTGAATTTTAATGAACGATTAGTATTTTAGCTATACAAATCAGTACTGATTAAGGTGTCAAATTTTTTATGTGCCTTTAAATACTACCCTTATAAAAATGCTTAGGATTAACTTGCAAAGATACTAGCCTTTGCCCGTGACGTCGTCAGCGTAATCTTTTACTCCCTGTTCCATATACAGACTATATTTCTATACGAAGTTGCATCATAATCCGTTGTTGTAATGTTTTTATTTTATACATTTTTGTACACTATTTCTTTCGTCGTTTGCATAACTGTCACGAATAAATGTTTACTTTATTTCTTTCTTATTTATTTCACCCGAGCGAAGCCGGGCTTTAATCTAGTATTAAAAAAAATGGCGAGGATGACAGATGACAGCCAGCGAGTCCAGCGACTTGATGTTGACGTAACGGAACTGCATAAAATGTTATTATTGTTGTAAAAATTATTAAACTATTGTACTAAGAAGAAGAAATCCTGGGTTTTAAAAATCTCTCAAATTCACAAAAGGAACTATGGAGATAAGTAACTACGTGCCGAAGAAATCTGCGTGTCATCTACTTATCAAATATCAATTTTACTGGATTAAAAAGTCTGACTTAGAGAAGTTTGGAACTTAAAAGGTAAAGTTAAAACTAAGGGTATATTATAACGTGAGTTAAGTGCATAATATATTGTACAGATACAGACACAACATATATAGTATTAGTATGTACATATAGTACAATAAGAGATTTTTGAAATACAAACATTACAAGATCGTTTTTCTGTTGTAAAACAGGAATGTTAACATGATTTTAGGATGTAAGTATGTCGTAAGGTCGTAACTGTTGGAACTGGTGAAAATACAATGAATCGACTACCTACATAGGAGATATGAGTTATATTCTTTTAAGTTATGTACTTAACTAGTTATTTTATTTGTTGTTGATGAGTAACAAGAGAATGCAATAATTTCTATTAGTGCTATTCGAGGAGACTAAAGTACTTTATAACTACCATATATTTACTGAAACTGGAACATCATATATTTAGTGGAATTGAATGTCTTAGTAATAAAATTACGAACTGAATTAAGTGTTTTACAGTATATTAATGAAAAATACTTGAGTCAGGGACTATGGTCCATTAATTGGGTTGTGTGTATATTTCAGAATTATAATCAGATAATATGCTTAAGCATGGTCGCCGGCCGCCTTTGCCAAGGAGACCAAGAACAGGTTCGCGATTTATGTGATGCACTTGAGGGCGAAACTAAGTCAGTGACCGCGGAAGCGGTCAGAACGGCGTTTTGGCGAGTTGTTGAGGAGGAGAGATACCGGCGTGAGCGATGGTGGTTTCAGAGGAGCCAGCATGAGCAATTAAGGTTGAAGCAGCACCATGACAAAAAAACACCGTCATCAGCACGAAGCCAGCACGAACGTGCGACCGCTGCATCTGGGCGGCGTGATCGTAAGATACAACATCTAGCCTAACAAGGCTATGTTCAGCTTTAATTCAGGTACTTAAGTTGGTTGAGAAGTTGTATGCACCATCAATCAAATGTGACATTCGTGACTGACTGGGCACTCAAGCCTAAATTCATACAGTAGGTAATAGACAGCTGAATCTTGTGTCATGAGTGTCATGACTGCAGTAAAATAGATAATCTGATTTCTATATCAGATGCATAACTGTGAGATACTTATTTAATAAATTGATATAAATACATAACACACATCTGAGTTATTTGAACCCAAGTCAGTTTAAAGGAATAACATGTGTAAAAATATTATAAAACTGTACTCCTAAGCCTGAAACTCTAAATTATTTTAAATAATGTGTGTTAAGTCCAGTTTATAAAGTCAGACATCAAAACTGATTATATATAGTCACTATCAACTGATGTCAGTTTATAGAAACAAAATTTACAAAATAAAGTCCACTTTGAGTACAGCATACACAATTAAATAATTAGTAAATTACAATTATGCCTCCTACTGCAGGTAACACTATCTAATTTACCTTCACTAAGAACCAATTTTGTAAATTATTTAATGAAAAACAATGCTTGCAAAAAATAACAACAGTATTAGCATCATCATCACATTCCTAAGAATATATCTTAACTTTAATTGTTTTACCAGAGTCTGACCTTAATGTAAAGAGTCCAAATACAACAAGGAATTCTCAACAATCTGAAACTAGAGACTTAGATTATACTAATTTATGAAAAAAGAAGCACTGTATAAAAATAAAGGCTGACAAGTTGACAGATTCCACGCATATACTAGTAATACCCGTAAGAGTAAAAGTCTGCTCTTGGCAAAAAAAAAAGAAGAGCTCAATATGTCATAAACGGAACCCGTAACTGATAATCAAATTTTCATGATTGTGATATTTGTGATATAACATGCAGCATATGCTATATCTTAGTATTGACAGAGATACTGAGCAGTTTTCTTAATAAGAGGGAACAATTAAAAATAATATTACAGTCCGTTGTTTACTATATATAGTGGTGAGTAAAAGTCTGTCTAAACACGACAGTCTGGAGATGTGTGCGTGTAATAACATGAGGAATTTAAACACGCCAGTCTGGAGACGGGTGTGTGTAGTAAGTAACATCACATAATAAGTGATAGTACATAGTAACATGTAGTATTTATACTCGCCAGTGTGGGGACGTGTGCCTGTATAGTAACATGTTGTATTTAGACACGCCAGTCTGGAGACGGGTGTGTGTAGTAACCATAGAATTAGGATGTACGAGAACAACAAATTCAAAAATTACGCTTTACCAAAAATAAATGCATATATGTGTGAGTGAAATAGTGCTGTACTATGGCAACACAAAAATTATCGAAATCGATTATTTTGTACCGAATCCTAATAAATATTTTTCTGTGGTGCCGCACATAGCCGATTGCGATCATTGCGTTTCACAAAAGTGTGCATTTAATATTTTTTCCCGATAGTAGGTATATGTTAAAACTCTGAATATACACATAAGTATTTTATTTTAATATTGAATTATTGGATGCTATTGAAAATTAAAAGTCAGCTGACAATAATATTGTCCTGTTTTTATTTTTATTACTCATATAATATCTATGTAGATTAAAGTAAAAATGTATTCATTCGAGAGAATTGTCTCGACGAGTGTAGCAATAAGATGTAAAATAAACTATTTTTAGAGTATGAGTTTCTATAACGTAGTATCGGGAAAAAATATAATTTATAGGTATAAAAAATACCAACTCCAATTTTGTACTTCGCTATGCCACAATTTGTGGTTTCCGTGAGCCAATGCTTGGTTACACCTACAGAAAATACCGAAATCGGCATATGCGTGCCTATAAAATTCGACGAGTTCCCTCGATTCCTCCCAGATCGCATCGTCAGACCTTCACCAAATTTATATGGGAAAATGCCGGGGTACCTGCTTTGAAAGAAAAAAAGTATTATCAAAATCGGCTAACGTGGTCAAGAGTTATCGGGAGACATAAAAAAACAAGTAAACTTGCAGACGAACTGAGAACCTCCTTCCTTCTATTGAAGTCAGTTAATAAAATGCATACCTCAGGAAAACTTAATATTTGATAACTGTGGGAAGCCCCTACTTTCCAATGACAGTAATATCCAAACCTTAGCTACTATGAAATACAGCTTTGATTTGCTTGTTTCGTAACAGGGAAATACAAAATGCCTCGGGGAATCACCATTCATGTTTTGTACATTTTCTTGCTATATTTAGGTAAAAAAAGTGTTGCAAACCTAAAATCTCCTACAATTTAAGTTAGATGTTCTAAAATTGTGTAAATCGGGAGATTTTACCCAAAAATCGTTTTATCGTTATTTATTTATCAAAATCGGGAGTTCTACCGATAAATCGGTAACTTTTACATCACTGGTCGAGTCTGACAGAGCGCGAGGCGTTGCTGCTTACATGTACTAGTGGTACATAGGTGAGGTGACCGTCAGTATATATAATGTACTCTTTGGTCGCCCTATAATCTCCATCTAGAGGGGGTTATCTATGATATAAGCAGTGTCAAGTAGGCAGACAACGTCTTTCGTGGAGTATTTTTATTACCGACTTCAATAGAAGAAAGGAGGTACTCAGCTCGTCTGCATGTTTGCTTGTTCCTTCTTTTTTTTTTAGTTATTTTTTATGTATGTATGTTCCCCGATAACTCGACAACGTTGGCCGATTTTTATATTTCTTTCTTGTGTCAAAGCAGGTATCCCGACATTGGTCCAATATAAATTTGGTGAAGTTCTGATGATGGGATCTAGGAGGAATCGAGGGAACTCCTCGAATTTGATAGGCACGTATTTGCAGATTTCAATATTCTCTATAGGTAACCAAGCATTGGCTCACGGAAACCACAAATTACAAATTTGGAGTCGGTTTTTTTACAGCCCGTGCAGTCGGCGGGCCAGACAGGTAGCCAGTCTGGAGGCAAGCACGTGACGTGTTTGTATATTTTAAGGCACGGCTGCCTGGAGGCAAGTACATGTATATGTTTATTTAAGGCATGGCCGTCTGGAGACGAGCACGTGTATATGTATATTTTAAGGCACGTGTGCCTACCCGGCTAGTATGATAGCTTATACCGTCACGTTATATGGCCATAATGTACTGAAACGTCGCATAAAACGTGACGGTATAAGCTATCATACTAGCCGCTCTGGAGGCAAGTACGGTTGGTGGCTAGGCTAAGCTATCAATTTTGTATTCGAGTTCAACATTGAAAAGGAACTTTAATGTATTTAGATAAACATGATTATTTATACTACCTAGTGTTAAAAAGTAGTATCAATTGTAAAACTATTAAAATTGTATAAAACCTTTTTGATAGCTATCTCGAATGTATTGGCGTCATTTTAAATATTCAAAAAATGACGAGGATGACAGAAGACAGCCAGCGATTTGACAATGACGTAACAGAACCAAATAAAATGTTATGACGTCGTATTGTTGTAATAAACTAAGAAGAGATCCTGGGTTTTATTAGAGAGAAATCTCTCACTTGGTTAAATAACTTGGTTAAAATCTTTCGTTATTTCCATCTTTATAGATATAGATGATGATAACGAAAGATTTTAACCAAGTTACTACTTTTGACAAAGAAGAAATATATGAACTTCGATCTCCGGGTGTTTGAGGCAGACCCCCTGAAAACCGTCACTCACAGGTGACACAGATTTACTTCAAATTGAACATGTTACCCTGTGAGGTTAATAATAGTAAGAGAACTACAAACCACACAAAACAAAATTCGACTGTAAAAGTAAAGAGTTCCACAAGTAGGAAATACTTTCATGTCCTCATAGCCGGACTACGAAAAATTTTTTTTTAATGCTTATCGCCAATTTAAGGCTACTACAAACGAAAATAAGAGAACTACAAACGACACTGAATAATATTCGACTGTAAAACTAAAGATTTCCACAAGTTGGAAATACTTCAATTTTCTCGTGACTTTTTCCTTTAATTAGTGCTAGTGCTATAATTAGGCTACTACAAACGAAAATAAGAGAACTACAATCAACTACAAAAGAAACTGAACAATATTCGACAGTAAAAGTAAAGATTTCCACAAGTTGGAAATACTTCGATTTTCTAGTGACTTTTTTCCTTTAATTACTGTTATTGCTATAATTAGGCTACTACAAACGAAAATAAGAGAAATACAATCAACTATAAACGACACTGAACAATATTCGACTGTAAAAGTAAAGAGTTCCACAAGTAGGAAATACTTTGTTGTCCTCATAGCCGGATTACGTAACTTTTTTCTTCTTTTTTGTTTCTTGCGTATTTTAGGCTACTACAAACGAAAATAAGAGAACTACAAACGACACTGAACAAAATTCGACTGTAAAAGTAAAGATTTCTACAAGTTGGAAATACTTTGATGTCCTCATAGCCGGATTACGTAACTTTTTTCATCTTTTATGTTTATCTCCTATTTTAGGCTACTACAAACGAAAATAAGAGAACTACAATCAACTACAAACGACACTGAACAATATTCGACTGTAAAAGTAAAGATTTCCACAAGTTGGAAATACTTCAATTTTCTCGTGACTTTTTTCCTTTAATTACTGCCAGTGCTATAATTAGGCTACTACAAACGAAAAAAAGAGAACTACAATCAACTACAAACGACACTGAACAATATTCGGCTGTAAAAAGAAAGATTTCTACAAGTTGGAAATACTTTGATGTCCTCATAGCCGGATTACGTGAATTTTTTCTTCCTTTTTGTTTATCGCCTATTTTAGGCTACTACAAACGAAAATAAGAGAACTACAATCAACTACAAACGACACTGAACAAAATTCGACTGTAAAAGTAAAGAATTCTACAAGTTGGAAATACTTTGATGTCCTCATAGCCGGATTACGTAACTTTTTTCTTCTTTTTTGTTTATCGCCTATTTTAGGCTACTACAAACGAAAATAAGAGAACTACAATCAACTACAAACGACACTGAACAATATTCGACTGTAAAAGTAAAGATTTCCACAAGGTGAAAATACTTCAATTTCTCGTGACTTTTTTCCTTTAATTACTGCCAGTGCTATAATTAGGCTACTACAAACGAAAATAAGAAAACTACAATCAACTACAAACGACACTGAACAATATTCGGCTGTAAAAAGAAAGATTTCTACAAGTTGGAAATACTTTGATGTCCTCATAGCCGGATTACGTGAATTTTTTCTTCCTTTTTGTTTATCCCCTATTTTAGGCTACTACAAACGAAAAAGAGAACTACAATCAACTACAAACGACACTGAACAAAATTCGACTGTAAAAGTAAAGATTTCTACAAGTTGGAAATACTTTGATGTCCTCATAGCCGGATTACGTAACTTTTTTCATCTTTTTTGTTTATCTTCTATTTTAGGCTACTACAAACGAAAATAAGAGAACTACAAACGACACTGAACAATATTCGACTGTAAAAGTAAAGATTTCCACAAGTTGGAAATACTTCAATTTTCTCGTGACTTTTTTCCTTTAATTACTGCCAGTGCTATAATTAGGCTACTACAAACGAAAATAAGAAAACTACAATCAACTACAAACGACACTGAACAATATTCCGCTGTAAAAGTAAAGATTTCTACAAGTTGGAAATACTTTGATGTCCTCATAGCCGGATTACGTAACTTTTTTCATCTTTTTTGTTTATCTTCTATTTTAGGCTACTACAAACGAAAATAAGAGAACTACAATCAACTACAAACGACACTGAACAATATTCGACTGTAAAAGTAAAGATTTCCACAAGTTGGAAATACTTCAATTTTCTCGTGACTTTTTTCCTTTAATTACTGCCAGTGCTATAATTAGGCTACTACAAACGAAAATAAGAGAACTACAATCAACTACAAACGACACTGAACAAAATTCGACTGTAAAAGCAAAGATTTCTACAACTTGGAAATACTTTGATGTTCGCATAGCCGGATTACGTGACTTTTTTCTTCTTTTTTGTTTATCGCCTATTTTAGGCTACTACAAACGAAAATAAGAGAACTACAATCAACTACAAACGACACTGAACAAAATTCGACTGTAAAAGTAAAGATTTCTACAAGTTGGAAATACTTTGATGTCCTCATAGCCGGATTACGTAACTTTTTTCATCTTTTTTGTTTATCTTCTATTTTAGGCTACTACAAACGAAAATAAGAGAACTACAATCAACTACAAACGACACTGAACAATATTCGACTGTAAAAGTAAAGATTTCCACAAGTTGGAAATACTTCAATTTTCTCGTGACTTTTTTCCTTTAATTACTGCCAGTGCTATAATTAGGCTACTACAAACGAAAATAAGAAAACTACAATCAACTACAAACGACACTGAACAATATTCGGCTGTAAAAGTAAAGATTTCTACAAGTTGGAAATACTTTGATGTCCTCATAGCCGGATTACGTAACTTTTTTCATCTTTTTTGTTTATCTTCTATTTTAGGCTACTACAAACGAAAATAAGAGAACTACAATCAACTACAAACGACACTGAACAATATTCGACTGTAAAAGTAAAGATTTCCACAAGTTGGAAATACTTCAATTTTCTCGTGACTTTTTTCCTTTAATTACTGCCAGTGCTATAATTAGGCTACTACAAACGAAAATAAGAGAACTACAATCAACTACAAACGACACTGAACAATATTCGGCTGTAAAAAGAAAGATTTCTACAAGTTGGAAATACTTTGATGTCCTCATAGCCGGATTACGTGAATTTTTTCTTCCTTTTTGTTTATCGCCTATTTTAGGCTACTACAAACGAAAATAAGAGAACTACAATCAACTACAAACGACACTGAACAAAATTCGACTGTAAAAGTAAAGATTTCCACAAGTTGGAAATACTTCAATTTTCTCGTGACTTTTTTCCTTTAATTACTGCCAGTGCTATAATTAGGCTACTACAAACGAAAATAAGAGAACTACAATCAACTACAAACGACACTGAATAAAATGCGACTGTAAAAGTAAATATTTCTACAAGTTGGAAAAACTTTGATGTCCTCATAGCCGGATTACGTGAATTTTTTCTTCCTTTTTGTTTATCGCCTATTTTAGGCTACTACAAACGAAAAAGAGAACTACAATCAACTACAAACTCCACTGAACAATATTCGACTGTAAAAGTAAAGATTTCTGCAAGTTGGAAATACTTTGATGTCCTCATAGCCGGATTACGTAACTTTTTTCTTCTTTTTTGTTTATCGCCTATTTTAGGCTACTACAAACGAAAATAAAAGAACTACAATCAACTACAAACTCCACTGAACAATATTCGACTGTAAAAGTAAAGATTTCTACAAGTTGGAAATACTTTGATGTCCTCATAGCCAGATTACGTAACTTTTTTCATCTTTTTTGTTTATCTTCTATTTTAGGCTACTACAAACGAAAATAAGAGAACTACAATCAACTACAAACGACACTGAACAATATTCGACTGTAAAAGTAAAGATTTCCACAAGTTTGGAAATACTTCAATTTTCTCGTGACTTTTTTCCTTTAATTACTGCCAGTGCCATAATTAGGCTACTACAAACGAAAATAAGAGAACTACAATCAACTACAAACGACACTGAATAAAATGCGACTGTAAAAGTAAATATTTCTACAAGTTGGAAAAACTTTGATGTCCTCATAGCCGGATTACGTGAATTTTTTCTTCCTTTTTGTTTATCGCCTATTTTAGGCTACTACAAACGAAAATAAGAGAACTACAATCAACTACAAACTCCACTGAACAATATTCGACTGTAAAAGTAAAGATTTCTGCAAGTTGGAAATACTTTGATGTCCTCATAGCCGGATTACGTAACTTTTTTCTTCTTTTTTGTTTATCTCCTATTTTAGGCTACTACAAACGAAAATAAGAGAACTACAATCAACTACAAACGACACTGAACAATATTCGACTGTAAAAGTAAAGATTTCCACAAGTTCGAAATACTTCGGTTTTCTAGTGACTAAATAACATAACTTTTTTCCTTTAATTACTGCTAGTGCTATAATTAGGCTACTACAAACGAAAATAAGAGAACTACAATCAACTACAAACGACACTGAATAAAATGCGACTGTAAAAGTAAATATTTCTACAAGTTGGAAAAACTTTGATGTCCTCATAGCCGGATTACGTGAATTTTTTCTTCCTTTTTGTTTATCGCCTATTTTAGGCTACTACAAACGAAAATAAGAGAACTACAATCAACTACAAACTACACTGAACAATATTCGACTGTAAAAGTAAAGATTTCTGCAAGTTGGAAATACTTTGATGTCCTCATAGCCGGATTACGTAACTTTTTTCTTCTTTTTTGTTTATCTCCTATTTTAGGCTACTACAAACGAAAATAAGAGAACTACAATCAACTACAAACGACACTGAACAATATTCGACTGTAAAAGTAAAGATTTCCACAAGTTCGAAATACTTCGATTTTCTCGTGACTGAATAACATAACTTTTTTCCTTTAATTACTGCTAGTGCTAGAATTAGGCTACTACAAACAAAAATAAGAGAACTACAATCAACTACAAACGACACTGAATAAAATGCGACTGTAAAAGTAAATATTTCTACAAGTTGGAGAAACTTTGATGTCCTCATAGCCGGATTACGTGATTTTTTTCTTCCTTTTTGTTTATTGCCTATTTTAGGCTACTACAAACGAAAATAAGAGAACTACAATCAACTACAAACTACACTGAACAATATTCGACTGTAAAAGTAAAGATTTCTGCAAGTTGGAAATACTTTGATGTCCTCATAGCCGGATTACGTAACTTTTTTCTTCTTTTTTGTTTATCTCCTATTTTAGGCTACTACAAACGAAAATAAGAGAACTACAATCAACTACAAATGACACTGAACAATATTCGACTGTAAAAGTAAAGATTTCCACAAGTTCGAAATATTTCGATTTTCTCGTGACTGAATAACATAACTTTTTTCCTTTAATTACTGCTAGTGCTATAATTAGGCTACTACAAACGAAAATAAGAGAACTACAATCAACTACAAACGACACTGAATAAAATGCGACTGTAAAAGTAAATATTTCTACAAGTTGGAAAAACTTTGATGTCCTCATAGCCGGATTACGTGAATTTTTTCTTCCTTTTTGTTTATCGCCTATTTTAGGCTACTACAAACGAAAATAAGAGAACTACAATCAACTACAAACTACACTGAACAATATTCGACTGTAAAAGTAAAGATTTCTGCAAGTTGGAAATACTTTCATGTCCTCATAGCCGGATTACGTAACTTTTTTCTTATTTTTTGTTTATCTCCTATTTTAGGCTACTACAAACGAAAATAAGAGAACTACAATCAACTACAAACGACACTGAACAATATTCGACTGTAAAAGTAAAGATTTCCACTAGTTGGAAATACTTCAATTTTCTCGTGACTTTTTTCCTTTAATTACTGCTAGTGCTATAATTAGGCTACTACAAACGAAAATAAGAGAACTACAATCAACTACAAACGGCACTGCACAATATTCGTTTGTAAAAGTAAAGAGTTCCACAAGTAGGAAATAGTTTGATGTCCTAATAGCCGGATTACGTAACTTTTTTCTTCTTTTTTGTTTATCGCCAATTTTAGGCTACTACAAACGAAAATAAGAGAACTACAATCAACTACAAACGACAGTGAACAATATTCGACTGTAAAAGTAAAGATTTCTACAAGTTGGAAATACTTTAATTTTCTCGTGACTTTTTTCCTTTAATTACTGCCAGTGCTATAATTAGGCTACTACAAACGAAAATAAGAGAACTACAAACGACACTGCACAATATTCGTTTGTAAAAGTAAAGAGTTCCACAAGTAGGAAATAGTTTGATGTCCTCATAGCCGGATTACGTGACTATTTTCTTCCTTTTTGTTTATCGCCTATTTTAGGCTACTACAAACGAAAATAAGAGAACTACAATCAACTACAAACGACACTGAACAATATTCGACTGTAAAAGTAAAGATTTCCACAAGTTGGAAATACTTCAATTTTCTCGTGACTTTTTTCCTTTAATTACTGCCAGTGCTATAATTAGGCTACTACAAACGAAAATAAGAGAACTACAATCAACTACAAACGGCACTGCACAATATTCGTTTGTAAAAGTAAAGAGTTCCACAAGTAGGAAATAGTTTGATGTCCTCATAGCCGGATTACGTAACTTTTTTCTTCTTTTTTGTTTATCGCCAATTTTAGGCTACTACAAACGAAAATAAGAGAACTACAATCAACTACAAACGACACTGAACAATATTCGACTGTAAAAGTAAAGAGTTCCACAGGTAGGAAATAGTTTGATGTCCGTATAGCCGGATTACGTAACTTTTTTCTTCTTTTTTGTTTATCGCCAATTTTAGGCTACTACAAACGAAAATTAGAGAACTACAAACAACTACAAACGACACTGAACAAAATTCGACTGTAAAAGTAAAGATTTTCAGAAGTTGGAAGTTCTTCAATTTTCTCTTGACTGGATTAACATAACTTTTTTCCTTTTATAACTGTTAGTGCTATAACTGGGCTACTACAAACGAAAATAAGAGAACTACAATCAACTACAAATGACATTGAGCAATATTCGACTGGAAAAGTAAATATTTCCACAAGTTGGAAATACTTTGATGTCCTCGTACCCGGATTATGTAACTTTTTTCTTCTTATTTATTAATCTCCAATTTTAGGCTACTACAAACGAAAATAAGAGTACTACAATCAACTACAAACCACTATAAACAATATTCAACTCTAAAAAGTAAAAAATAAAATATTTTCAAGTACCTAGAGATTATTTTTACTTTTAGTTTCTGGTTTTTTAATGTTCCTCCAAGTATTTTTTTACGCAACTACAAACAAAATGATTTTCACTACATTCAACTACAAACGATTCTGAACGTAAATAAACCATTAAAGTATTTTTTTTTTAAAGTGGGGGGCTGGAGTTTTTTTCCGGGTCCCCTAATTATTTTTCTACGCAACTACAAACGAAATGCTTTTCACTACAATCAACTACAAACGATTCGGAACGAGTATTATTTGTTAAAGTATTGTTTTTTTTTATTTGAGGGCTAAGGTTTTTCCGGGTCTCCTAATTTTTTTTTTACGCTACTACAAACGAAATGTTTTTTACTACAATCAACTACAAACGATTATGAACGAGATTCAATCGATAAACTCGAGTGTTTTTAATGTGGGGGGCCCGAGGTTTTTTTTATGCCCCCGTATTTTTTTTCCTCGCAACTACAAACGAAATGCTTTTCACTACAATCTACTACAAACGATTCTAAACCAGATTCAATTGATAAAGTTATGTTTTTTGAAAGTGGGGGGCTGAGTTTTTTTTCATCTCTTTCTATTTTTTTCTTCACGCAACTACAAACGAAATGCTTTTCACTACAATCAACTACAAACGATTCTTATCGAGAATCGATGGTTAAAGTAAGGTTTTTTAAAAGTGGGGGGCTGGGGTTTTTTTCATGTCTCCCTAATTTTTTTTTCACGCAACTACAAACGAAATGCTTTTCACTACAATCAACTACAAACGATTCTTATCGAGAATCGATGGGTAAAGTAAAGTTTTTTGAAAGTGGGGGGCTGGGGTTTTTTCCGGGTCCCCTAATTTTTTTTTCACGCAACTACAAACGAAATGTTTTTCACTACAATCAACTACAAACGAAAGACTATCAAAAAAAAATTTTTCGAAAAATAACGGCCAAAGTGGGGGGCCAACTTCACAGAGGTTAAAAGACGGCTTTCCGAGCTAGTGAGGGGAAAAGAGTATTTGTATTGTATAAATAAATACATAAGTTAAATAAATATAAATTAGCCCTTTGTGAAGACAATATTACATTTACATTTCCTCATGAATGAAATAAGTTGATTGGCTGTTTGCCTTTTGGCAAAGGCCTCCTACGACATTCCCCATTTGTGTGTGTCCATTGCGAGTCTTGTCCACGGCACCTACCACCAGGCCTTAATTCCAGGGAGCTTACGGCGTAAAATGAACTGCTTAGAATTTAGGTGACCGCGAGTTTGTTAAATCCATTCTGTGTCTGTCTGTGTTCTTAACAATCTATCACTGTTCATGCTTACGGGCAACCACTGGAGGCTGCAATACCGTGAAAACTTACGCAGTCTCCAGGCCTCCAATTGTATTATAATTCTGTTTTTTGAACAATAAAGATTTATTATTATTATTATTCAATATCCCGTTTTTTTACGGTGACGATCACGAGACATTTTCCAGTCAGCTGACATTTCAATGAACAGGTTTTTCAAGCTACTTGGACAATTTCGTCCACTTTTAATGTTTGTTGTCTTCTACTTTTTCTGTTTGTTTTCTAATATCAACCAGTCGTTTTGTCATCCCTTTTTACACCTACCATGCTTCGCTCCATCGACTATTGTATTGTATATTGTATTGCAATCATCGTCAGGACAGATACGAAAGTGTTTCATGTGACCTACCACCATTAGAGTCAAGCAATGGAAACCCGTACAGTTTGGCTCTGGATGATTCCGCTTGCCACTTCGCATATACTCGGCTGATCCGAGCGAACAATTTAGCTGACCGCGGCGCGGTCGGCAATGGCACTCGCCCGTGTCACTGGACGCATAAAAAGAGCCTGTGTTATGCAGCAAAGAATGAAGACATATATATTTAATCATTATTTACTGACAAACGTGGAGTAGGTTGGTGTCTAACTTAGTGGACCTTCTGTAGGTAGCAAGTACCCACTAAATATACCTCCTTAGAAGCTTAATGCGACGCAATTGTCCCTTAAACTCTACACGTATTAATAAAAAAAATGGTATAGGTAAACAAAACTCTCGATAGGGTTAAAAAAACTTTATTTTTTATGTATAAAATATTTAACCAGGATACACTTATTACACGTCATATCATATTATTCTTATTGCAATATTATCTAAATATCAGTCGTAGTCCTGATTGCAAGGAGGTTGGTTGTCGTAACCCAATCGTCTGAAGTCCTTGGAGACCAAAGATAGTCGCACCGCGACAGTTCCGTACGACTCCGTCCTCAACACTGAAACAAGATACAGCATCGTCAAAAGATACACTATACGGCCTACCTAAACCTTGAAGGACTTTCTCTGCTGATAGAAAAATAATAGTGTGTACTATCAGGTACTGAGCTACTAAATACAATACACCCTTTATCCTGCCCGATGTGTATTCCGAGTACTAGAGAAAAAGTAGGCATGTTCCCAGCTGCACAGCTATAAGTACTTATATACCACAAAGGTTATATCGTCACGTTTTATGTGACATTTTTGTACATTTCGGCCATAAAGCATGACGGTAATCCTTTTTTCCTGGGGAAATGCATCTAACACATCGCGCCTTGCCGGGGAACTAGGACGGGTATGACGGACTCCCGCGAAACCACCTGGACTACCGTCTAAAACTACCAGGGTGTGGGTGGGGAACATAACACATGTACATGTATGTGTATGCCCGTCAGGCAGCATAAGTGCCGGCGACACGAGATTGCCAAGGCACTTGTGTCACGATTGTCCGCAAGCACTGCCTGCTGCAACAGCCGAAGCTGTTCCCTCTTTGTTGAGGCCAGCGCCCCCCACCCGTCGACAAGCGTGTAGGGCGACAACACACACTAACCAGCCAAAGGGCCTCCACGCTGGGAGAGAGTGAAAAACCCCGGATTCACTCCCCTCATGTAACCTTGTAACTTTTTATATGAGTTACCTCCCTCGCAACGGTGACAGTCCCCGATTCCGACTATAGCGGACCTCTACCGCGGTCAGGGTTACGGCTCCGTAGTTTGTTTATACAGGTATACGGACACGGCATGGCACCTCACGCCGCACTTGGGATGTCTTGCGACTCCCTGATTCGGAACCCCCCTCATCCTCCCTTTAGTCGCATCTGGAGTGTCCTCCGCTAAAACAGAGGACCCAGAGCGGCCCCTTCTCCGGGTTATTGGTAACACCAGTAAGCAATCCATCCGAAGATGAGGACATCTGAGGGACTATAATATAGGGTTCTTCGAGAAAGTAGTGTATACACTTTTGACACCCAGTGTTTCAGGCGTCGTAGTGACCGCTTGCCTGATGGCGGACCGTAAGCTTGTTTGCCACCGACGTGGGATAAAAAAGGTGAATCACACCGTTGCCTCCAGGGCGCACCAGCCAGGACTATTCCACTCCCCACAGCTCTTTCTGCCCCGTAGGACGTATACCTCTAATATAAAGGTTCTATCCCGTTTCACGAAGCTATGCTATATATATATATATATATAAGTGTGTTAAATTAACCATTCGTCCAGTGTTGCCAGTTTAGTTAGACTTGTAAAATTGTAAGTTTTAGCTCCGTGAAATGTAATGGGCAACCGATGACGATGATGATAAACTTCACTCATACTCACTCATATATTACTAACTAAGTCACTCATATATTATTGGGTACATCGCTCACGATCCTGGATCCTGGATGATCTTTGGACAAATGTACACACATTCTGGACTTTGATGTATCTATACAGACAGAGCAACAATGTACTTACTCATAGGTAGGTATAGCAAGTATAATATTTCTCAACTTTTTCCTTTAACAAACAAAAAATTGCGCGTCGCACTTTTCAAAGCCAAGGTAAACGAGATGATCATGGATTATATAATATTTTCCGCACATAGTTTTATGGTGTATCATTATTTATTTAACTAGTGCATATATAAATAGATTAAATAGAAGCAACGTTACAAAATATAGGGAGGTACGAAAATGTTCCGCTCATTTTTACTGGCATCGACTGATATTAATCGATAACTGTGATCAATACGTACTAAGCATGGTCATCAATCTATCTATATAATCTATACAGGTTGTTGTCCCCATACAAAACCAAAAAAAATTGAGTCTAAACATTTTTATACGTACATACTTATTTCTAGTCAGAATGCGATACCAATTAACGCTTTAAGGCGAAGGGTACGGCAAGGCATTCTCTATACAAAGGTTGTGTAAGTTTTATTCGTTAGTTTTGGCACTACAGCATTTAATTTTTATTTTTGCTTGTACATATTGGATAAACGCGGAGCTTGAAGTTGAAATTTTGCTTTATTTCAAATACAATAAAAATAAAAAAATACATAAAAATAAAAATTAAAAAAACAACTAGTAGAAATAGCTAACAGAAAAATAAGCAAATTGGTAAAAAAAAATAACTGTAGCGCAAACACAAACGAAGAAAAACGTACACAAAGTTTGTATGAAAAAAGCTTGCCTAATACCCCTTCGCCTTAAACGGATCCATTGTATTTTTGTTGCGCCCCGTATACATCAGGCCCACAGCTGAGAACGGTAACAGCTAAACAGTTACAATAAAAGCTAGGCAGTTACAATATTTACAGATGTAATATTTTACTTGTACTCGAAATAATGAAATGATATTGTATTGAAATATTTATTAACTTAAGAGCCAAATTTATGAACCATCGTTCAGGGTTTAAAATCGCCTAAAATTTAATTCATTCGGTTGTGCCACAAAAGTTACCCATATAAAATGTATGAAAAAATTTCGTGCCAACGAATTACCATGTGGTCCAAAAAAATTGGTCCTCCATACCCATGTAGGTAAGTTAAAGCGACTTCCATAGAACCTATTCGACCCCGGTAGTAAAATGCTCTTAAGGAAAAGCAGCTCTTAGTAGAAAATCAGCCACCTACTAGACTAGTGTATATTTAGGTATTACCTATTACTATTACCTACATAATAGATAGTAAATAGAAATTACACACGACCATCAAATTATCCTGCAAGCTACCGACGCTACGTCTCCTCCTCTTATCC
Organism: Notocelia uddmanniana; assembly: GCA_905163555.1. Taxonomy (NCBI): domain Eukaryota; kingdom Metazoa; phylum Arthropoda; class Insecta; order Lepidoptera; family Tortricidae; genus Notocelia; species Notocelia uddmanniana. Next base: position 21,259,496 of record LR991061.1, on the reverse strand, counting down.
ACAGAATAAGTAATAGTAATCAAGTGCACGCACAGAACAAGGAATAGTGCCCGGAGCATCGGATACCAGTATTTTTTTCAAACCGGTTATGGTCCAATGCCCCCAAACCGAAATAAATAGCGTTTTTATTTTCGGTTATCGGTATTTAAGTTGGTTAGTAGAAAAACCGATATTTGGACGATTTTGTCCTGTCCTGTTAAACGAAATTGACCGGTTTTGAAGGGAAAAAACAATTAGTCAAATATTTTTCACTGTCAAATAAAATAGACTTCCATCCTGGAAATGGATAGCGCCCACAATTCGAGCCGCACCGCACCGGCAGACTGATACCATCCAGGGATCGGAACCGGTTTCAGAAAACTGTAAACCGCTTTTAATTCTGTTATATCATATACCAGTTCATCACAGTAAAGTTTAATGAAAGAATGATTATTTCCGTTATTGGTATAGGTACGTATTCAAGAAGAGCGAAATTTTAAACGTTCTATAAAACCTTTCATACTAGTGGCTGTGTGGGCTGTATAACTCGCTTAAAAAAATATTATTTTTTAATTTTCCAAAACCTTACTCGATGAAAAAATTCTATATATTTATCGACCCTACTTGCAAAACTCCCCAAGAATTGGTTAAGAAATGCGACCTGTAGAGAACTACCGGAAATCCGGACTGGACATACGAAATCATTTTTGTCGAAGCTGAAACAGAGACCTTCTTTTCTCTTGGTCGATTACTCATATTTTGCATGTACCATAGACTCTTAACTTCCCGATGTTACGAACCTTTTTTCAACGTTTGATAATGAAAAAAGTTCGCAACATCAGGAAGTTAATCCGTTTCATCACCGTCCGTATTATATCGCTTTATTTCAATAAATAATATAATTACGATAACCTTTACATAACCTGAGATAATTAACCGATAGTCTGCCGCCATGCAGCAGTGTCCGCACTGTTGTGTTCCGGTTTGAGGGTAAGTATGTTCTGGTCAAATCTTGAAACTGAATTTTATTTATTTATTTATGGGGCACCAACAGCATTCAATTAAAACTAAGTAACAACCTGAATAGTTACAGCAGAGCCTAATACAGGATTGGTAGGTATTCAAGAAGAGCGAAATTTAAACGTTCTATTTAATTATTAAATAAAACCTTACATACTAGTAGTTTATACAGTAATTTACAGTACATATGGTGCTACTTTACCGCACGAGTGCGGTAATCAGCAGATTACGTGCATATGTCAAAACTTTAAAGAGCCATATGTACTGCAAAACGTTCCACGATACACGTGCGAATAGGTAATTCGCAACTCGTGTCGATTTAAAACACTCCCTTCGGTCGTGTTTTAATTTATCACCACTCGTTGCGAATTTCCTGTTCTCTGCACTTGTATCGTAATCGTATTGTACTATTTCACTCGTCCCGATTCTTGCCACTCGTCCTATACCCACCGGCATCGTCCTTAAAATCGCAAAGCACGATGTACTTCTGGTTTATAGTATGTAGTATGGATCAGTGAGGTTAGTGTTAAGACTGCGCAGTACGTTCGGTTCTCCATACAAACGTATTTATGCTCTCATTTTAAAACGCCATGCTAGAATGACATGAAACTTCGTATACATAATGAGATCCTTCATATCTAGGTCGGAAATTAGTTTCTGTTGCTTGAAATTATAATGGAGAAAAAATACAACGATTATTAAGGTTTTCATACAAGCCGTAAAAAACTCAAAAAACCGTTGTATTTTGTTTTCTTTTACAATTTCTAAACACAGAAACTAATTTCTGTCCTAGGTATGCCGGATCCCATTGTGTATACAAAGTTTCATGTTATTCTAGCATGACGTTGTAAAATGAGAGCATAAATACTTTTGTATGGAGAACCGAGCGTACTACGCCCTCTTAACGGTCTAGATTGGCAGCATCGAATAATTTGAGCCCGCGGTAATGCGAGGAACGGCGAAATTTCGCAACTTGTCAAAAGTCATAAACCATGCGTTTTTCGACAGCTAAATCTGACAATTTTGGAAAGGCCATAGCTTTGTCCTTAAAAGGGCTAATAGGCTTTTTTATCTACTGCTACTGGTCCTAGTGTAGAACCACTATCCTGTAATGTGAGTTAGGAGGGGTCGTATTTTTATAGGAAACTCACGGCACTTTTAGGGCGAGGCAGTTTTTTACCGATACCTAACTTAGAAACTATTGGACCTATCTTTTTCAAATCATTTTTCGCTGAAAGTATTTAATTAGAAAAAAATTATGGACATAGTGCCCATGAATTCTTTCATAAATTTTGATTCCACGGTTCGAAAGTTAGGGGAGGAACACAATTATTGTGACTTTTAGAGCGATTATCTCCGATTATATTCACTTAATCAATAAAACTGCTGAGAAACCTCATATTTATTTTTAAAGACCGATCGATTGATGTGCTACATGTTAACCGAGATTTATTTTTGATGTTCATTTTTTTGTGTGGAGTGCCCACGTTTTTTTATTTTTTGGTTATTTTTCTACGTAGGTAGCGGCTTGCAAAACATCTTAAATCCAAATTTTATTTCTTTGTTGTGTGTAGTTTTGATTAAAATGCCTATGAGATACGGACAAACAGACGGACATGACGAAACTAGAACTACATCGTGCTTTAGGATGTAAAACGTTGAGTGTCGATTAGTAGGGTCACTATTGCTCGTGGCAAGATCTCTGAGGACTTTATTAAGCACATATTTTCCGCACTTCTATCAAAATGTATGTTGGTACAGTCAAGTGTAAAAATATGGGTACATACAACTGACTCAAAAATATGTCACATAGCTCTTATGTCGGCGGGTTAAGGTTGCGGTACGTATTTATGAGAGGATTAAATCGATACGTATTTTTGCACTTGACTGTACCTTATTGTCTTTCAATTTGGGTTTTTGCGTTTTTTGGGTTCCGTACCTCAAAAAGAAAAAAACGGAACCCTTCTTACGCTTGTTTCTCACGGCCCCACGGCCGTGTATAAAAAAAAGATCACTCGTGTGTCTGTCCGTCCGTCTGTCACAGCCAATTTGTTCCGAAACCACAGGACCGGTTGAGTTGAAATTTGGTACACATATGTAAATCGGTGACCCAAAGATGGACGTGTAACTTATAAGCACAGGGTGGGCCCTGTAACAGGAGCAAATATTTAAAAGGACGCTTCCTTAGAGCATCGGCAGCACAGACCACTTAACCCTAGGGTTAAGTGGTCAGTGATCGGCAGTAGCTCCATGTCCCAATATTTTTATTTATTTTTCCAATTCGAAGAAATTTTGATCTAAATTTATGAGCTCCAAGTAATGGATCTAGATTCCACGAGATTATAAGGCGCTTAATGCAGTTTTTGGGGTAGGTAGTATCAAGTTAAATAGCTTTGATTTTTTTATGTTTAATAAAAGTTATTTTGAGTAGGTATTTATTACTTATTTAAAAAAAATTACACTTCCGAAGATTAATTAGCTATATTTGAAGAAAAAAATCCTAAACAAAAAAACCACTGGGACCTATTGGAAATAATTCCTTGCTCGCTCGATAGTAGACCGTTACATTTTTTTTGCTCCTGTTACAGGGCCCACCCTGTATGAATGAATTTTAAACATGGGGGCCAATTTTGAGGCGTCAATTAGAAAATAAAAACAAGTTTTCAAACTATTTCGTGTGATATACCTATCAAATAAAAGGTCTTAATGTGAGAAACACATTTTTTTTTAGACTAAAGTGATTTAAGTAAATAGACGAAAATTGATTGAATGAAATTTTTAATAGTTTTAGAGATATCGATATCATGTGAATTTCCTATGAAGATGCGACTTTTTTGATTCGAAGTAGAGGATAGTGGTTTCACATGTGGAGTGGTAGTGGTGGAATGGAGCCCACCATTGTGCGTGGTCCGACGCACTTGGTCGGTATTTTTGCTCAAGTTTTTTTTTGTCTTCATTTATTTATTGTGTCCTGTTGACCCGTCCGCCCGTCCAGCCGTACGTAGTCCGTACGTGTACATTATATAATTTCCTTTTATATTAGGCAGAAAAAGTCATACTCACAGTAATTTTCTTTCCCACTAGCCAGCATCCTCGGCTCGGCGAGCTCCGGATGCCTGCCAGTAAGCCAGGCGAGCCACTCGCCAAGCAAATTAGCGGCGAGTGGCCGCAACAGTGGCGCCGCGCTCGTTCGAACGCCCGCCGTGGCCGGAAGAGGGACTAACGCGTAACCACGTAGTGTATCCCCGCCAATAGTGTTCTGTGCTCGAACTGTGATGACGAGTTGGGGCCCTTTTGGGGAGATAATATGAAATGTTATCATAAATAGGTGTAATAAAAACAAGTACGATACGATACGTGTTTTGACCTTTTAACATACAAGCTTCCCACATTTGCCTTCCCCTTTATATGCATACCAAACAATTATATGTAACAATCGTAAAGACAAACATCCAACTTTACGTGACAAATACAATACATAGTTAAAACTGAAAACATTTTAAATCTCAGCTCACATGTATTAAGTTAGACAGTTGACTTACATCCTGACACATTTGTGCTGCTGAAAACCATTTCCAATGGCATATTGAAGACTACCCTCTCGGGATTTGCCCCCGAACGCGCCATCTGGCTGCTACCTGATGTCAGCCCCGACACCGGGCTCCAGTCCGGGCCCCATACGGTCTCATATTGTATATACAATAACTCGTCGAATACACCCGCCGGAAACACGACATGCTCAATTTGACCCGAGAATGACACAAGAAACTTCGTTATTTCAATTTCCTTCATAGGAAACAACAAGATTATTTACATTCAAATAATTTCGGCGATAACCCGGTTAAACTATTGACAGCGAAACGAACCCAAAACAAACGTCGCTATAGCAACTGATGTTGCCAGCTTCAAATCGTGAGATCGGTAAAAAAACCGTAAAATTTATACAATTCGAAATGTACTTTAAAATAGTTAGGTTTGGCTATTGATTACTGAATATATAATCACAGCCTCTCTTCAGTAGCTAATTGTTCCAATTAAATAACAAATCAATATTTTACCAAATTACGGTTTTTTTCTATAACCATAGACAATACGAAAACATGCTTCCGTTAAACTGCTTTATCGACATTGCTTGGAATTTTACCACTAGATGGTGTTTCTTTCAAAAATCGCCAATCGGCCACCATTGTTGGAAGTGATTTTACAGCATTTTGACGAAATTGGTATTATTTGTGATAGTTCTCGGCAATATACAAATTTAAACTCAGTAAGACGCATTAACCAACATTTCATACACGTGTTTCAAGCCTTAAAAAGCCGCGTAAGTGCCTAATTTCGAAATGTAAATGCCTTCAAAATGTCACGCGAAGTGAGCATCAGATTCATGAACACCATTCCACACGCGAAATAAGTCTGGTTTTCTTTCATACAAGTGTTGTTTACGCCTGTGAGAGTGCTATTGGTGTTTCCGGGTGATCTTAGGCTGTGCGGTGATGGTGAAAGATTAATGTGTTCGCATGGGAACGTTTCAGAAGTATCTTCACACGTCGTAAGGGAGCAGAGTTACGCGGGCGAGGGATTGAAAGTTGCCGGCATCATTATGGTGGACTGAGGGGAGTTTATTGTGGGACTCAGCTGGACTCGCATCGAGAACCGCCATGTCCGGCTCGCAGCACAACCCCAACGGGCGGCAGGCACAACTGGGCTCTAGCTGGAGCCCCCTGCAGGTGGTACTTTATATTCCTGTTTTGTTGTCCCATAGGCGTTCTTAACCTATTTGCCTGATCTAGTTAGAACATAGTTCATAAACTATTGAATTTCATTTGGCACACATGTTCTTTATTCACTTATCATTGGTTTGATGAAACTTATCTGGCACATTTAATACCTATACTACTAATTCAAGCAGCAGTTTTTAAATGCCTTTAAAAGCTCTAAACATTTACCCTTCAGACATCATTGAGTTTTTTAGGACATACAATTGGTCTAAATTTCAGCTTTTATTGAATATCCTCTTATTTATGTCCATATGTTTCACATCTACATTTGTAAATAATGTTGAATGAAACAAATACCTAATATCTTCCTCATGTTATCACTGTACATGTGCATGTCAGCTGATTGGGCCACAAATGTGTGTCAACATCCTAAAGGTCATATTATGTCATTATTTTTATCATAGAAATTCTGAATTACAGGGCACACACAAATACATTTCCGGCATCTTTAAACCAACAATTGCTAGAATAGGCACTGAAAATTAAATTTAATATCCTATGCATACTTCTTTTTTGAGATTATAAGTGGATGGTTTTAATTCTTACTTATCATTATTAGTCAGAGCAAAGCTTACTTATGTAACTATATTTTCCTATTGTTAATTCCTGCATAATTTAGCTAATTAATTTATGGCCAAAATTCCAGAAATAAATTTCTATCCTCAAGACACAAGTAACCATAATACAGTAACACCTTCATATAAATTTGTTCACAACCCCAGGGTTGTCTTTTAGCAATTGGGTGCTTAGGCATTTTAGGAACATTAAGTAATCTAGTCAAAGCAAATTAACAGGCAGTACGTAGAGAATCCTGGAAAAGTGGCATTAAAATAAATAAAATAAATATTTCTATAACATCTTTATGCAACCTAGTCCGAAAACTAAGCATAGCTTGTACTATGGATAATTAAGAACTTGGTAACAATATACTTACTGGTACATACCATGGAATATTAATACTTAGAGAAAAACAAATATTTGTGTACATCACAGCAATACATGCCCTGACCGAGATTCAAACCCGGGACCTCCAACTTTGGAGGCAAGGTCACTACCCACTAGGCTGAAGTGGTTGGCTCATATTATTATTGGCAAATGTCGCCGCTGCTGACAAACCTGAACTAATATATTATGATATTATCTAAACAAGAAATTAGTTGTATAATCTTTTGTTAGTATGTTCAATTGCTTTTCCTTAATCATGACAAAACAGTAGTTAACACATTCAAAGTGGTTGGTAAACTTAATCAAGAAAATTCATTAAAAAGTAAACTTATCAAAAACAAAATATACCATAATAGACAATCAATTCAAAAAAATCTTATAAAAAATTGACCTTGAGAATATTGAGTAACATGAAGTGAAATTGTACAAATAAATACTGCCACCAGTCTCATTCCGCAGTTTCTGTAATTACAGCCAAATTACAGGGATAATTGCTTCACAAGAAGTCGGCTTTAATTGTGGTTGCTTTCTACTGTATAAATTAGTTTTGAAATGAGTAATTATCTGTCACTACTTTAGAGCCTTTAAAGTTCCAAGTGTTAAGATAATATTCTATACTATAATATTATAAAAACCTCCAAACCGATTCAGATGAAATTTGGTAAGGAGACAGTTTGAGATCCAGCAGGTGTATGATGGTTGCCATTTTATCACTTATCATCATGGATAACATATTTGCCACGTTCTGACAAGTATGCGAGTGTGAGAGTGACAGGTATCTTATACACAACAAGTGATCTGACAACCATCATAAGCCCACTGGGATGGATATAGGATAGTTTTTCTCCCTCTTAAAGGGGTGAAATGGCAGGTGGAAAGTATGGAGGTGCAATATAAACGAGTTACACATGGATAAAGTTGCAGGCAAAAGCTATAAAATACATACATATTTTTCTTATTGCTGATGCTGTACCAGCTTGAATGGTGACAGACCACTTTTACCTATTTTATTTTTCAGCAGAACCAGGGTTTTCATAGGTGCCACATAGATTTGATAAATTAGTACATTAAGTAAGAATATGTTACCAGTTAGTGTAATATAATTTCGTGTGAAGCATAAGGTTATTTGTTGTGTTGATAGCCAGAGACAAATGCAAGTCCCCCACTGTCAACACATTACACCGGATTGGGAGATAAGAAGAAGAAGATATTATCTTAGTGCTAAATAGGACGCTCACTCAGCATGTTGTCACGGAATCCGTGACGCTGATTTTCAGTGAGTGTCCAAAAACTAAAAACTAATCAAACATCAATTTTATAACTTTTAGGCAATGTCGATTACCTAAAAGTACAAAAGCGACCTGCATATGACCTTAAAACTAGCAGGTAACATCTCAATTTTTTTTTCCAAATAGCTAAAGCCAATTCAAAATGAAAAGTAATCGGTTTATAATTTACGTGTAGGTACAAGAATAAATATTCATATATAATAATAATAATAAGGCACCCCAGGTTATGTTTTTTATAATGCTTTTATATTTTGTATGTATATTTTTATATTTTACTTGTATAAATTTATTGTAAAAAATTTAACCTAAGAAAAAGAAAGAAATGAGGTGAATAATAATAAAAATAGATAAATAAAATTGCAATTGCAACCCAATTTCTACTAACGGCATGAAGTATATTTCTAGAACGACAAAAATGTGAGAATCAGCCTTCAATTTGTGCATTTAAAAGATGTGCTCTGAGCTTTATCTATACATATAAATGCCTATGTCCTAACTGACTCATTCACTCACTCATCAACGCACAGCCGAAACTACTGGAGATAGAGAGTTGAAATTTTCACTGTAATTCAGGTTAATAGCTTAGACATCCAATAAGAAGGGGTTTTTAAAAATTCAACTCCTAAAGGGGTGAAATGGGGGTTGAAAGTTTGTATGGGGATGGAGTAAAATTTTAGGTGAGAGACTTAAAACTGTGTATGGACTCCTTATTACATAAGAAAAGTAATTTTAGCGTTTTGGAAAAATCCACCCCTAAACGGGTTAAACAGGGGTGCAAAGTTTGTATGGGGATGGAGTAATATTTTAGGTGAGATACTTGAAACTTTGTGTATAGACTCCTTATTACAATACAAGAAAACTAATTTTACGGTTTTGGAAAAACCCACCCCTAAGCAGGTTAAATAGAGGTGCAAATTTTGTACAGGGATGGAGAAAAATTTCAAGTGAGAGACATGAGACTTTGTGTACAGATTCCTTATTGCAATACAAGAAAAGTAATTTCAGGGTTTTGGAAAAACCCACCCCTAAGCGGGTTAATAGGGGCGCAAATTTCTGACTGACAGACTTAATCAACGCCCAGCCCCAACTGTTTGACCTGGAAAGCTGAATTTTTCACAGTAGGCTGTTTGTATGACGTAAGTAACCACTAAGAAATTTTGCGTTGAAAGTTTGTATGCAAAACATGTAATCTATACTAATATTATAAAGCTGAAGAGTTTGTTTGAACGCGCTAATCTCAGGAACTACTGGTTTGAATTGAATAATTATTTTTGTGTTGGATTGTCCATTTACCGAGGAAGGCTTTAGGCTATATATATAACATCATGCTGCAACCAATAGGAGCGAAGACGCGAACGAAGTCGCGGGCAACAGCTAGTTTTAGATAAGGTCACTGACACATTATTAAAAATATATAACAACAACAGGGAAACAAGCAGAATATTTTCGACACACTTCCTCTGATACTGCTCAGTAAAATCAGCAAGTCAAGGTGGCCATTATTATTGGTAAACGGGACTTAATCGTGACAACTGAAATTTATTCACCTTTTTTTGAGGTTTGTCAGCTACCCGGGTAGTTCGGAATACCCGTGCGATCAGAAAATGTTGATACCCGCTCTAGCCAGTCAGCTCGTGACCACGGATGTTGTGATACATTCGAAACGTCGGGAAAACTTAAAAAAAGGTAAATAAAGTTCAGTTGTACGCGATTAAGTCCCGTTTACCAATAATAATGTGTAAAAATCGTGCAAGTTTAAATCAATATAAGGTGACCATTGAACAGTAAATTGTATGCTGGTACAGTGGGCCTCACAAGGGGCTGGACACCTTTGTACCTTGGCGCTTCAACATCATTAAACTGTCATACTACATGTCTAACGGGTGAAAGCGACAAAGTCTCAAAGTGTCCAGCTACTTAACAATTTTATATTTAGTCTGTAAGTATGCATGCTGCATGCTATTTTGTAGCTATTTGTATGCCTTAACAGGCAAGACATAGTGATACAATCTATAAACAGAAACATCGATGTACATACCTATGTTTAACAAATAAAATATTTTGTATTTGTACTTATGAGGCCACCTGTACACTGGTTAAGAACAGCGGGTTCAGTTGCAGATGGCGAACCTGCTGGCGCGCGCGCCGCAAGCCCACATGGCGTCGGAGCGCGGCGTCACCTGGCACACGCCGACGCCGCCGCCGCACCTTTACCACGTGCCTCAAACCTCGCCGCCAGATCCCCTGCAGGTACACGCAGACACTTATCCTTGGGGCATACAGTCAGCATCATTGACTAAGTGAATGAAGATCTACTTTTAGGCTTCGGCAAAAATGCTTTCGTTTGTCCGGATTTCTGGCTGTTCTCCTTTACAGATCGCATTTCTCAACCGATTCTCATGAAACTTTTTAAGCAGGTTTGATAATTATCTTATCAAATTATAGAATGTTATTGTCGAATCAGTATTAGGAATTTTTTAATAAACATCGCAAGGTTTGCAGCTCAGAGCCACTAAGTATAGTTATGGCCTAAGATCTGGTATAAGAAATATTTCTTAAGGCCACACAGGCTGCGCGACGCGAGCGGAAAGTTATCATACATTCCGCGTCTCGCTTGCAGAGCGCACGCTGTGTGACCAAGTCTTTATACCCTCATCTGTTATTGTATATTGACAGAGATTACATAATACATATATAGAGTGATAAGTGATAACTGATAAGTCACATGGGTGTCGCCTAGCTAAAACCTGGACTGCACCTGTTAAACCCTGCCGGATCTTACTAAATTAGTGACAGCTAAGACAGCCAAGTATATTATAAAACATCCCTATCACTATATAATAGGAATAAGGATGTGTTGCAATATATTTTACTTCTTTATCTGCTACTAATTATATGATGCTCGATATACTGGCTCTACAAGGACAATGTCGCTTACGTAACACGTTTGTAAGACGGCTACCTTCCTAAAATGCCCTTCCTTTGCGTATGATGCACATGCTGCTTTTGCTGTTAGGGCACTTCTGCAAGAAGCCTTTAGCGTCCACCTCATCTTTCTTAGTGTTATCTAAGTTGCATCATAAAGGAGCTCAGAACCTTTCTATTTGATTTATTTTCTTTTTTCTTTCTTTTAAATATTTAGTACAAAACATTATGTAAGTAAATTATAATTATAAGTTTGTACCTAAAGTAACTATAGCTAATCCTACCCATCTATTTTTGTAAGGAAATCCCTCTGCCAATAAACAGTTCTGCAGTTCGACAGAAGAAAAAAATGTAAAACCAAGGGTTGTTGATATGAATAAATTATAATTATTACTCACAGTACTGTGAACTATTATGCCTGCTGTGAAGAACAGCACCATTGTCTCGTGGCCCAGCGACGCCCGCGAACCGCGTGCGATATGCGAGGTTAAGCAATGTGGGCGCAGGTCAGTTCTTGGATGGGTGACCGCTTTGAGTGGTAACTAACTGAGCGCTCCCGTGCTTTGGAAGGCACGTTAAGCCGTTGATCCCGGCTGTTGTCTATGACAGCAGTCGTTAAGCCAAGTTAGAGGCCTTCGGGCGGCTTGAGAACTTCTAACAGTCAAGTTGCCCACTCACTTGACAAAGGGGGGTCGAAGTTGCACCACGTCTGTAGGGAGTACCCACCGTTACCCTACACGTGACCCCTGGGTGTTGCTAAAAGTGCAACGAAACTGGCAACCGTCCTTGTCTTCTCGAAGATCTCACGGTTCGAAAATAAATGCTATATGATTATTATTTTACTGTATTTCTTATGGCATTTATTTTCAAATTAATAATCTTCATCATAACCCCACCCCAAATTGCCAATTCATTCACTGTCCTCTAATTCCCCCACATTCCTACCTAACTTGTGAGGTAGTTACAGAACATTCCTCCGTGTTACTACGTCAAATTATATAAATTAATGTGAACAAATACAAAATATTATAACGATGAATACTTTTCGAAATTCTCATAGTACAGTCAGCGTCATATAGTGTGTAGCAGCAAAAGTGGCCAAATAGATAAAATAAATGGTGTACCGAACTATTGGTCTACTTTGGCTGCTATATACTATAATATGACGCTGACTGCACCCCAAGAAATTAAAAAATAATAATTGAGAGAATTTAGTAGTGAATATGTTGCCAAAAGCACTTTGGCAATATAGGATTGTGCCTGATATGAAAATGCGTACGAAAGAGGGCCATGGATAGTGTTAAATGGAGGTGAAGTTAGCCAAAATCTTGTTTTGTACCTGAACTCAGCTGTCTGCAAGTTAATATTTATTTTTTTATGTACACGTGGCAATCACACTTGTGCAAATACTATTTGTTCCACATAATAAAAGTAACAATACTGTTCTAAAATAAATAATACTCTTTGTCGTATTTCCCACAGTTATTTACATGCCCATAAAAATACGTATAACTAGCACAAATTTGCTCATAAATTAAGTCATAATTAGCAAAGGGCCCTCAGGGAGTGACACTGGCATTATTTTTTTAAATCACATGGTGGTAAGCCTGCATAATGATCGCATGATGGTTAATGGCGCACAAGCCACATACTGCGCGACACGCCGCGCGCGCTTGTCAAACGTAGTTTCGCTCTCATTTTAAAACGCCATACTTAAATAACATGAAACTTTGTATACACAATGGGATCCGAGATATCTAGGTCGGTAATTCGTTTTTGTTGCTTGAACTTAATGGAGAAAAAATACAGCGATTATTAAAGTTTTCATACAAGACGTAAAAAACTCAAAAACTCGCTGCATTTTTTTTTTACTACAATTTCAAGCAACAGAAGCTGATTTCCGATGGCGGCTCCAATTGTTTATACAAAGTTTCATGTTATTTTAGCAAGGCGTTTTAAAATGAGAACGAACCTACGTTTGTATGGAGAATCGACTTAAGCCTTTGAGCCTTAAAAAACTAATTTCCGACATAGATATGCCGGATCCCATTGTGTACACAAAGTTTCATGTTATTCTAGCATGACGTTTTAAAATGAGAGCGTAACTACGTATGTATGGAGAACCGAGCTTACTGCGGACTCTTAAGGCAGAGGCGATTTAATAATAATAATAATAAATTGTTGTTTATTTAGGTATGAACCCATTTGTTACAGTTTAACAATATTTCAGACTAAACATTATACATATATGAAACAATTGAAAATATAATATTAATTAAAAATGTTGTAATTAAAAATTGTAACAATGCCATTATTGGCGCATTATTAGCGACCACATACATGTCAATAAACTTTCAGTATTATTAAGGTTCAAATTAGATTACGTTTTCGTAAAAAGTGACTTGTCTTGAAATGAATCACTAAAACGTAACTATTCTGTACATATAATTTTGTTTTTTTGTAAAGCCTAGATTAGTGGTGCCTTGTTAAGAGCCGGGCCATAAGGGTTAACTTACCTTCAGCATATTCTCGGGAACATTAGTACCATCCACCAGGAACAACAATACTTTTCTAATGTATTCTATGAATATTCATTTATTAAGTCTTCTGTAAGCTGAAGGTACCCTCACAATCAGCCTCCTTCACATGAACGAAATGACATTCCGATATTTCGTACCTCAATACCAGCTGTGACATGAGAGACAAACCCAGCTTTCTATATAAGGTGCTTCCAAATAAGATGCCAATACTTTAAGAGATGTTTGTTAACTTACATCAAAATAATTTACTTTAAATAGGAATAATTAAAACTTATTATATGAAATCTTTGTTTTCATTCTTCCAACAAAATAATATAATTAAAATTCTGACTAAACATAATCATACTGTGCATTTAACTGACAAGGTGGTAATCACTTTCTGTCAAATGAGCTACACATTGTTGAAGGGGTCAGTTAAGTGACAGTTAAGGTTTCATACGAAGAATCTTAATCATTGAATACTGATTATCTTACTTTTCCCCAAAAACTAACATAAACTTTAAATTAGTTTTATACTTAACTCTACTTCTAAGGACGAGTACTATCAGCTCTGAAAGTATTTGCATCTAATTTAGAAGCACCTTATATATCTAACTAACCGTTAAAAGGCGCTGATGTTTCAGGCGATGAAGGGCGCGGGCAACTCGGTGTTCCGCCACACCGCCACGCCGCCGGAGCTCTACCGACACACTCCCACGCCGCCTGACAAGCATCTACTAAGGTATGAACCACAGGCAGTTTGACCCACGCGCGGATCCACGGTTTTTCACAAAATTAAGGAGGGGCGGCATGTCCTTAAAGACCATTAATCACAGTCAGTATTGCTTTTGGGCTGTGAAACGTGGAGAGTGACGAATGGCCTAATGAGCAAGTTGCAAGTTTTCGCCAATAAGTCCCCAAGGTCGATCAAAATCGGAAAACGACTCGAAAGGAGGACCTGAGGAGTATATGTATAATAATAATAAAATTCTTTATCAGGTTATCACATCCATAGTTTGTTAATAAGGGCTTATATATCTAAGTTAGTAAAATTCAAATTGGGCCACACCGCCCATATAACCGCCGCGGTTTTATGTTATGTGCCGGCAACAAACCATTAGCATGGAGATCGCAATGCGAAAATGGAGATGGATTGGACATACTATTCGTAGGAGGGATAAATGAACAGAAGGCGAAGTCGCTGGCGTCCTGTGCTCACGGCGGCGGCAAAGAGTGAGCTGCGAGCTGCTGCACTTAGCTGGAACGAGGCCAAGGACGTCGCCAAAGACAAGAAGGCCTGGCGCGAGCTTATGAAGGCCCTTTGCACCTCTGGGGTGCCCTAAGACAGACATATGTCCGCGCGTAGTCTGACCCATTCATTATTCATAAATCTCAATTCATATTTGAAGACTAAATGATAATTATTATTTCCGCAGACATACCCCGTCTCCAGGAGACGTGAAAGCAGGCGCCGCGTTACCACCAGTCGACTTATACGGACATCTGGGATCAGGCAGAGGTAAGACAATTTAAACATTACAGCATTATAAACAGCAGTCTGGATGTCTAAAGAGCTTTATTTTTTAGTGTATTAACTAAATGCAGTATTCCAAAAACTCCAATACTAAGCTGATGATTAACTTGGGCGACTAAGTGCTATTCGTAATTACTGTGTGCATTTACTCATATCACAATCTGCCGAAAATATCTAAATGTATTCTGTGTAAATTGCAGAGAAGCTAAACCGCGGCGCGGACATGGTATACCCGCGGGGCGTGGATCTCTCCGTGTCGCGAGCCGCAAACGGCGCCTCCCTCTCCGTACGAGACGCTCCCACCATCAACTCTCTGATAGCGCGCGCGCCCCGCCACCACCGCGTCGATGAGTTACTTGAACGACTCGCCCCAGCCCCAGTATCCCCTCATTCGGTCATAGTGACCGCCCGCGCCGCACCCACCCCCTCCCCGCCCTCGTCAAATGAAGACTCCGCGGACTCGACGGGTGCGCCTAAACGCAAGCGGAAGCCGGATCGCACCATCCGCGTGCCCTCCCTACCCCTCCCTGTCCCCCTAACGCGGTCTCCGCCCAGAGAGACTGTGGAAAATGGTTCGTCTCCGGCGGCGCGAAACGGGCCGGAGGTGGAACCGCGAGACACAGAGAAAAACCAGCCGCCCGTGAGGAGAAAAACCAGGTCCGGCTCGGCTGAGACCATAGACGATATCGCCGCTATGATCGCCAGCACGGAACAGAAGGTAAAATAATGTTATTATATTGGATCACCACTTCAGCCTTTACTTTGCTAGGTCAAAATTCGTGCCCCGTTCTTGCACCACTCAAGTCTTGCGAGTTCCTCATAACCTTTAAAACTCTTCAGAGAGGCTGTAACCACTAAATTTGATCCATCACATAGTAAATGTGTAGACAAAAAAAACACATACGATGTCAAATTACTCTCACACACATGTATCACTAGCACAGTGTATTCATAATTCATTTATTGTCTTGTACCTTAATAGTTGTACATTGACCACACGCCAAATTTCCCTACACCGAAATACAATAGAACTGTCTAAGATCTTTGTCTCAGGGCAGTTTGCATCAACCACACTACACTGACCGGTAAACCTTAAATATGGCGCCGGCAGTCACATCATAGAGAACTATCGAACTTCTCGTACAAAAAGATCAAAACTTACGTTAGTTACGATAATCTATTTAAAATTTATAGGTGGAAGAGCCTGCGCCTAAAGAGGCGGAGAAGCCAACGGAACCTCTCGTCACCATCGACAAGCTGAAAAGCGTGCTCACCAGCGACCCCGAGCCCCCCACTACGGAGGACAGCCCCAAGTCCCCTTCACCACCGGTATAAATTATTCTTCTTTTTGTATGATTGACTGACCAGCGATTGGCCCTAGTCTCACCCGATGGAAAGCGATGACAAGGCCTAAGATGTTGCTCACTGGTTCAGTAATAGCCTATTCACTCTTGCCTTGAAGAGACCCAGATTGAATGTATCAGGAAATACAGACGACGGCAGCAAATTCCAGTCCTCGCACACAACACACACACACGCACACACCACCAGTATGCATAATAGGGTAGTCTCCACATGTTGAAGTTTAGAATATATTGCCATTATATAGATGGTATAACATCAAATTAACACATTAAAATGAAAATTACAAAATAAAATCAGAATAATAATAAAATACGAGACTAAAGTTTCTAAATTATTTTTTTATATATAGAAGTTAAACAAAGGCTACCAAAAGAATTTACATGATTCAATTAAAAAAGAAATTGTATGACAACTATGTCCTTAAACGCAGTATTTCACGGTTAAGATAGCAATTTTCTTGTTTTTAACCGATTTCAAGATTTCAAAAGAGGAGGTTATCAATTCGGTTGTATGTTTTTTTTCTTGTTCTTTTTTAATGTTTGTTACTCCAGAACAGAACTCCGTCATTTCTGAACCGATTTTGAAAATTCTTTTTTTGATTGTAAGTATATATATATCCAAGTTGGTCCCATTTTTGTCAAAACGCAGTTCTGATGATGGGTTCCATGAGGAACCGAGGGAACTCCTCAAATCTTAAGGGCAACCATATAGTGATTTTTGTGTTTTTATCAACAAATCAAGCATTTTCATACAAAAATGTGACTGTTGATGAAGTGGAACTGCTGATGATGATCAGAACAGAACTCTTCAACGACGAAAAGTTAACGTTTGGCGATTTGTCCTAGCTGTGTTTGTTAAGCAAGTTCTATTTTCACGATTAGTTTTTGTCATGCTCAAGTTCTGATGATGGGATCCATGAGGAATCGAGGGAACTCCTCAAATGTGAAAGGCACACATATAGTGATTTTAGTATTTTCATAAACTAATCAAGCATTTTCATTCAAAAAAGTGACATTTGATAAAGTGGACTTGCTGATGATGATCAGAACGGAACTCTTCAACGACGCATAGTTCACGTTTGGCGAATTGTCCTCTTTGCTGTGTTTGTTAAGCAAGTTAGATTTTCAAGACAATCATTTGTCAAGCTCGAGTTCTAATGATGGGATCCATGAGGAATCCAGGGATTTCCTCAAATATAAAAGGCATACATATAGTGATTTTAGTATTTTCATAAACAGATCAAGCATTTACATTTAAATAAGTGACATTTGATGAAGTGGAACTGCTGATGATGATCGGAACAGAACTCTTCAACGACCCATAGTTGGAGTTTGGCGATTTGTTCTCTTCGTTATGTTTGTCAAGAAAGCTAGGTTTTCAAGACATATTTTTGTCAAGCTTGAGTTCCGATGGAGGATTCCATAAGGAATTGAGGGTACTTATTCTTCTACCATTATAAACATACTTATAGCCATTTTGATTTCATTGTATGGAATCTAAGAGTGCGCCATCTAAGTATAATAATCTTTCACCAGCCTCCCCAATTGAAGTCGGTTTTTTTTTTCTTAAAAATTATTCCATACATTTTTTTTACGTTTGTTATTACGGGGCGCGTGCACTGTGACGTCATAATAATCTGTCAATTAGTATGGAGCGTTTTTGGTGTCCGGGAACAATATCCACTTTTGACCCTCATTTGCGGCTTTTTGCCTCATTTGTGCTTTAATCGTAGTTGGCCCCATACAAAAATTTAATTCTCTTTAAAAACTGGTTAGAATGGCATCGTTAATATATTTTTGGCAAAAGCCTATTTATTTTTAGTTATTGCACTGAAATAAGGTCCAGAAATTTATACATATTTATGTCGTCGACTGTACATTATACTTGCCAAATGCTTGTCAGTTTCAAACGATAAACAAACTTATGTTCCTTGTAATGTTTAAATTCACGTAGAGAATTTTTGACTGTGGCGACCACGCACCGAAAGAAGAGCTATGTCGACGACCCTGGTTCTACTACGAATCTCCTCATTTCCGATTCGATCTCGTAGCGAAACTCCGAGCATAGCTCGCTCCATAGCCCTCTCGAATGACCTTGAGCTTTCTTATAAGGCCCATCGTGAGCGACTACGTTTCAGTACCGTATGTCATCACTGGCAACACTAGTAAAAAAAACCTTCGTCTTAAGACGCTACGGTAATTTGGACGAAAAGATACCAAGTAGCTTCCCAGATGCCGCGCATCCGAGTTGGATTCTACGAGTGACCTCATTCTCGAAGTTGGTTCTACCTAACTATATTATTTGTATTACTCGTTTACAATTGCGAGCGTAGAGGCGCACTCGTTGAGAGACTACTAAATTCAAATTCAAACTAATTTATTGCCAAAACATGATATACAAAATATTACAATAAACAATTTGGTAGTAAAAATAAAAATAAACAAACAATAATGGTAGCATAAAATAACAACAACAATTTGTGTCATGTTGGCCATGGGTACCAACCTCAGCATATGCTGGACTAGTGTCCAGCGCTGGTTTTCAGTTTGGCCCCTTTTTTGGGTCGGACGAAGTATTTAAAGAGTACAACTGTGGTGTACATTAGGTTACAGCATTACATGGTTTAACTTATTACTAATATTGTGGAAAAAAATATAAATAATAATAAAAATAAAATAAGTAAAATAAGTGCGGGAGAAGGATGAGCGTTATTCAACTATAGTTCTGAGTTTACTGTTGTTGTGTGCGTAATCATTACAGTGGTTGCGTGAAATATGAGGGTGTGTCATGTCATGTGATTGTAAGTGTTTACTTGTGTGTTAAGGAGTACCGCCGTCTAAGTACTAAGGTCGTCGAACGTTTTGCCAAGGTCTTCCAGGGTCTCGGCCAACACCGCGATACTATCGGCCACTCCAGGAGAAGACATCTTCCATTTAATGTCTTACAATTCACTTACTTTTAAAATATATAAATAAATAAATATTAGGGGACAATTTTTACACAAATCGAACTAGTCCCATAGTAAGCTCAATAAGGCTTGTGTTATGGGTACTAGACGACGATATATTTTAATAGATATATACTTAAATACATAGAAAAAATCCAAGTCTCAGGAACAAATGTCCCTGCTCACCACAGAAACAAATGCCCTTACCAGGATTTGAACCCGGGACCTCTAGCTTCGGAGGCAGTGGCACTGCCAACTAGGCTAAACAGGCCACCAACTAGGTCGGTTGAAAACTAGGCTAAACAGGACGATATATGTGTGCTCTCGTGTTTTTTTTTATGTCATCACCATCAGGTAAGGCATTATAGATTTTTGGACCCTAGCACAAGCATAGTCTTGGAAAACTGGTCCTGTTCAGGCGGTGTCTTACTGGCTGCAGTCGTTGTTGCACCTATCATGTTCAAAACATATTTCGTTGAAAGTATTTAGTTAGCACTATGACCATGAATTTTCCCAAACTGTAATTCCGCGGTTCGAAAGTTGGGTACGGACACACAGACAGACTAGTGAGAGATGGCGTTTGTATATCCTTCTTATAAAATAAAATTCTTGTAAAATGTTTTTTTTTTTTTTCAAATCGGTTTATTATTATGTATGTATGTAAAATTCTTTATTGTACATGAGTGAAACATAACAATAAAACAGTAATTACAAGAACAGTTGACATATGTACAAAGGAGCTTATCCCTATAAGGGATTTCTTCCAGCTAACCTTTGAGCAATTGAGTGGAGATAGGATTTATAGGCAAACCGAGAATTAAACATGTACAACACGGATATAAGTTTATCTTAATAACATCATAATATTATACAGATAAATGACAGAAAATTATATAAATAAATATATGAATAAAAACAAAAAAAAATATATAATATAAATGACGGAGTTCTGAGGTAACACACATAAAAAAATAAAACAACTGAATTGAGAACCTCGTTTTTAGGGTTTCGTACCCGAAGGGTCCAAACCGAGCCCTATTGCTGTCATTCGCGTGTCCGTCTGTCGTCTGTCGCACATTTAATTCAGACAATTTTTTTTAACTTCCCACTGAATAACTTACTAGAAATTTGGTGATAATGTTAATTATGTCGTATATTTTACCAACAAATACCAATTATGTGTATGTTTTAAGCTGTAATAATAATTGTATTTAAATAAATAAGTAATCATAATTTAGAATAAATTTCGGATTTTGCCACAAATACCAATATATTGATAAATCACGGAACCCTCGATTCGCGAGTCCGACTCGCTCTTGGCCGATTTTTAAGTCGGTTGAAAATCTAATCACACAAATGTTAATGTCGAAATGACTTTCCTTTTCGAAACCTCTTTGAAACCTCACCATTACGCGGAGTATAAATCATATCTCCATAGATTTTATTTAAACAGCACCCAATACGTAATTAAAAGCGCCTATGTTCGCTATTTGATCCGCACTGATTATTTTTAAATATTCATACTAATTTATTTCGCTTAATTTCTTAACGCGGTAATTTTCTAGAGTATTTCTATGATTTTCAATTACCCATCACATACGTTCATTTTTTTATGCTGGCAACCCACTTGTTTACTTTTTGATCTCTAATCTGTCACACGCTTTAGCCATATTTGCTTCAGATGCGCAAATGTGATGAAACGAATCCTTTTCAATGTATTAAGTTAATACCTATAACTAATCGTAAGAAACATCATGTGGAAGAGTGGTGTCCTCTTAAAACAAGCATCTAGTGTACTTAAAAGAGACACCAGCACAGTTATAGTAATTAAACCGAAGACATAAGCGACCTTGAACCGCTTGGCCTCCTTGTGCGTGTTCTACCGCCTATATAACGGGATGTGCACTGAAGAACTGTTTGACATGTTGCCCGCGGCTATCTTTCATCATCGCAACTCTCGCCATCGCCAGCGAGCTCATCCTCACAACTTGGAGCCATTGCGTTTTCGTACAGTACGTTTCAATAAGTACTTTATACCGAGAACACTTAGATTGTTGAATGAGCCGAGGAATCCCCAATGGGCTAAAGCATGGGACTATTCAAAAAGGCGTGAAAAGGTTTCTTACAGGTTGGCAACGCGCAAAAAAAAAGGTTTTTTAATTAAAAGTACGACGATGGCAAACTAGCTAGCTTACGGCCTGCCTGATAGTAAGCAGACACCGTCGCCTGTGGACGCTCGCGGCACCAGAAAAATAACTAGCTCGTTGTCGACCCTTTATTAACTTGAAGAATCCGTGTGTTGATAGCTTGAGACATATGCAGGTCCCTCAATCTCAACACCGCAAATCCTCGGGAGCTCCGGCGACCTTACTCACCATGGTCATAGGTGCATGTAATATGCCTAATTTGAAGAATAAACTACTTTAAGTTTAACATGAGGAACCTTACCTGCCTAAGAAGCGAGTGGAGCTGGAGTAGGAGAGAGTAGAAGTAGTTCAGTTTTATTTGATATAGAAACAAACTGGTTTTAATGCGATATTTCACTGATATTCAAATCAGCAACTTTTTACGAACCGTCAAAATTGCTCGGTTAGTATGAAGAGTTTGTAAAGAAATGTGCCTAATGACGTCACAATTTTCTATGGGGGAAACTGCGTTATTTTTTATTTATTTATTCATTGTAATGTCATGCATACATAATAAAAAAATCTTTCATGATAGCCTGTTAGGGCATGCAATAACATGTATGTATGTTTTCTTGTTTATGTATATAAAAATCTTTAAAATTGCAATAATAAGCTGAAATTAGAAGTATAAGATAAAGAAAAATGTTTTTTCGTGTTGTGAAATACCCTATTTAAATAACATCAATTCCAGATTGAAGACAAACCGGAACAAGAACCGGCGCCAGCGCCGGAACCCGTAGTAGAAGCGGCCGCGCCACGCCGAAGAACCACACGCACCTCCAACTCTTCTTCGACAAACGTACCAGTGGAGTCTCCCTCCGAAGCCAAACCCGCTGAGCCAGCAGAGCCCGCGCAGCCCAGTGCCGAGCCTAGTGCGGCGAGCTTCGTGGAGGTGGAGAACCAGCTAGAAAAGATGTTCGCGGGGATTGAGGAGGCTCCGGTCAATCAGGAAGGTATGTATAGTGCCTTACTGTAAAAGTAAAAAAATCTAAGTAATTCTTCAAATCAGGCATATTACATAAAAAAACATACACCTATGAAACATCAATAAACTACTACTTGTTCGGAAAAATAAACCTCTGCTACGAGAAGAACCGGCGTAAGAAATTCGGCGAGGTGTAGACTGTGGTAGATAAAGCAACTTACGGCGACGTTTGGAGACCCTTTACACCTCCAAAGCTTTTTTATTTTATTTTCCTTTTGACTGTAGGGATCTTTTACATCTCCAAGTTATAGATTAAGTTAATTGTATTGTAATGGACTCGGGAGACTATAAACTACTGTGTTCATGTTGCTATGTATTCTCATGTCACTTAGGCTGGGTTCCACCGACTTACGATCACAGACTGATCAACGTTAAATATGGCGCCGACAGCTGTCATCCCATAGAAACTTGTCAAACTTTTCATACATTCAAATTTTAACAAACACCGCTTACGATTACAGACGGTTTGGTGCAACCCAGCCTTAATAATAAAACTGTAAATCGTCGGGTGACAAGCAAAAATCACTAAAATATCTATCACTGCTCCTCAACACCTCGTATCTCAGTACTACACCGATATTGAGATACGAGCTTTATCTTAAGTAGGTATTTGTTAGTTAGTGACTTTTGCTTTGTCACCCGACGAAATGTATTCGTAAAAATCTTGAAGGCCTACTTGCATAATAAATATTTGATATTGAATACTTAAATCGTCTTAGTACTGTGAGGTATTACAGTTAACTAAAATTATATTCTCCTTCAGTAAATGTTGAATCATGCAATCGTAACTTTATTCTTTGGAGCCAGTGTTGTCGTTTCGAAGAACTGCCAAGATTGATCGGGCTTTGGTCAACCAAAAATGTACACGCGAAGATCTAACTCCTTTTTAACCTACGTATCTGTCAAGTTACCTTCTGATTATAGAGTAAATTTCCAGGAACAGCTGTAAAATTTAATCTTGTTACTACATTTAGCGGAATCACATCACTTATTTCCATATATCATTTTCCAGGCGACCAACCAGTAGAAAAAGAAAAACCTCAGACCACCAAAGCGCGAAAGCGGCGAAAATCCGCACCTAGTAAGGGCGAGAGGAAAGCCGCGCGACGCGCGGGGCGGGCCTCCACTGTTGACGATAAGAAGAAGAGGAAGGTGGGGGGAAAGAAGAGTAAAGAGACGCCGAAAGACGCTTATGACTCTGGCAGCAATGCGAGCTCGGGGCGGTCGCGGGGACCTTACATACAGGTAACCATACACCTGAATTTCTATTATAAGGCTGGGTTGCACCGACTTACGTTCACAGACTGATCAACGTTAAATATGGCGCCGGCAGCTGTCATCCCATAGAAACTTGTCAAACTTTCCATACATTGAAATTTTAACGAACACAGCTTACGATTACAGGCGGTTTGGTGCAACCCAGCCTAAATGCGTCATTATCTGGGCGTTTGTTTCAAACCACTTTCGTACTCACTATTTTGTCCAAGTGGATAAAGATTTTTACACGACACCTTGCCAAAAAGCGCGTTTTTGACCAAGTGGTGACGTAAAGTTGTGTACGAAACACGGGTCATAAAATAGAAAGCCCTGTCTCGCATATTTATGACCTCAAATGCTCGGGTCGGTCAACGGCTCGGGCCTCAAAGATCTGCGATATCGGCCTTTCTTTGTTTTACAACCCTTGTATCGTAAATAGCTATTAAGACTTTCGTTTATCTGCTTAAAGTACGGGACCGCTACCAATTTACATAGAAATGTCACGAAAGTCCTCAGCCAATTCATCAAAAACATATACCCTGAAAATAAATATTAAAACACGATACACACGTAAGATATTCGTCACGCAAAACAGCACACCCCTTTCGAGCACCGGTGATGACGATGAAGTAGGGAAGTAACCGCATCGTGTGTGTTCCAGATCCGCGGTCCCGGCGACTCGCCGCTGTCGGTGTCGGTGATGAACGCGGGCTGCGGCGAGGAGGAGGGCGAGGCGGTGTCGCGGCGCGCCGACTTCCGCAACGGCCTGCGCGCGCGCGGCCTGCACTGCAGCACGCTGGGCCTCAGGTACGTCAACGTGCGGCGAGGCGGCGCGTCATAGCGGGACCTACACCCAGGATCAAATGTGTATTCATCTATATAAGTATGTATATCGTCATCTAGTACCCATAGTACAAGCTTTGCTTAGTTTGGGACTAGGTCGATTTGTGTAAGATTGTCCCCAAATATTTATTTATTTAGATTTTGATAAGTGTGGTGTGGTCGACAGATACGACGCGACGACGCCGGACGTGACGTGGCTGTGCGCGTTCTGCGAGCGCGGGCCGCACGCCGCCGGCCTCGGGGACCTGTTCGGGCCCTACCCGCTCGACACCGACTGCCCCGAGTACAGGTATGCTAGGCTAGTGCCTAGCATCGTCGATCATAAAGATACGAGATACTACCCATAAGTAGAGTACTGTCTGTGGCCGAAAACGCGACCCGAAAGAGACTCACTTTCTCTAAGAGCCGGTGTCGCCATCCTGATTCGATTCATAAACGCAACGCAACGGAGCAGTGTGGCCCGGCTCTTAGTGTGTACCTTTTTAATATGGGTAACAAGTATATCCAGGCTGATTCGTAGCTAAGTGCAAAGACTTTTGGGATGATAGAGGTCATTTTAGATATTTTATTTACAAGTAGCTTAAGTACAAAGTCTTTTAGTTGCCAAGATATGCGCCATTTTATTTTGAAATTTGTACGTTTTCCATACACTACCATACATTTGGAAATATAAACTAAGGAAGTTTTTGAAATCAATTGAATTGGGGGTAACGAATTTTTATGTTTGTATTGGTATTCAGAACGATTTTGTAGGGGTTTTGGGAGGGTAGTTGTGACGTTAGCGGCGTAAACATTAACTGTATTGAGCTCTTGGTAATTTATTACGACAATATCGTTTAAAAACTCTAAAACGCTCGATTTTTGTGAGAAAAGTGTGACAAATCCAATGGTGATGAGACTGTGATGTGTTTTTCCAGAATCAAACCGTGGCTTAAGGACAATCAATTGCGTTAATCAGGTGGTGATTTACCTACCTACCGCGCCGAACTATTTGCGTTGATAAGTGTCAGACTCACATTTAAAAAGGATATTATCTGTTACTAAACATACGAACAAATCGAGGTATTGATGCATTTGTATCGCCAGAAGCCTTAATTCATATAATTGCTGTATTTACACTATGGCGATACCGATGACGTAGATAGTGGCGCCACGGTGACCGGCAGTTTGGGTAACTAATCCATTTTCCGCCTTTTCGGCTGCCGCCCTTGGCAGATGGGAAAATTAAAAGTTAGCAAGCATGTTTGCTGCTTACGAGATTATTGTTCAGATGATTATTAACGTTGTGAAGGAATACAATTTAGAATATGATGACTTATTGTATAAGAGTATTTCAGATAATATAATACACGTATTGTAAAGAAGAGAGGAGTTTCAATTACTTCAACACAAGTGTAATTGCATTTACATACTCGTCGGAAATCTGTTATTTTGATTTGTGGTTTGGTGTATAAAATGACATGCACTGCGTGTAAGAATGCGATCGCCGAGGATCTATTGTTGTGCGCTCTGTGTAAACACAAGTATCACTACGCTTGTTTGAATATTCCAATTGAATATTTCAAAGCAAAGCTGCAAGGGAGAGATCATAAATGGCATTGCCCTTCATGTAGTAATATTACACTCGCGCGTGGACGTAAGGGCGACAGCACTCCGGTACGTAGGCACTATGAACAATCGCCGCCGGCACCCGCCGCTGCCGATATATCTATGTGTGATGCATCGCTGCATCAAGAATTAAGATCGGTCGATGATATACTGGTATTGCATAATCACAACTCTAGTATCACCATGGAGTACACTGTGGAATTTTATGGAGACATTTTCCAGCATGTTAGACTCTAAACTCGCTAATGTTAAACAGGATCTAGGTATGATAGATGCAAAACTGAGCTCCACCAAGCAAGACATTTTCAAAGAGATGAAAAAAGAATTTGGACATGCCATTGAGAAGATTAAAGAAGAATTCTCTGAAACTACGATTTTTTAAGTGAGCAATTGAAAAGTTAGTAGGTAACTCGGTGTTCAAGCGCTGGTTTTCAGATTCGAGTTCTTTTGCTTTTTTATCGATTGAACGGATCTCTAACTGAAAGCTTTTCAATTGCTCACTTAAAAAATCGTAGTTTCAGAGAATTCTTCTTTAATCTTCTCAATGGCATGTCCAAATTCTTTTTTCATCTCTTTGAAAATGTCTTGCTTGGTGGAGCTCAGTTTTGCATCTATCATACCTAGATCCTTCCTACCTAGATATCTTCTATTCTATTCTATTTTATCCCCCACACAATGGACGTCCTTCGGCTGACACACATTGGTATTCAGATGCGAATTTCTCTCCATTAATTTTCATAGAAACGAGAAACGAAGGAGACTTTGAAATGTGTCGATGTCTGTATCTTGATTTTAATACCAAGTTAAAGCAGGATGTCTATACTGATGTGGAACACTTTGTACACTCGCAGCGCGCTGGACGAGGCGACGCGGCGCAAGTACGAGGCGGGCAGCGCCGCGTGGGTGCACGAGGCGTGCGCCGTGTGGGCGCCCGGCCTGCTCGCCGCGGGCGCCAGGCTGTGGGGACTTGCCAGTATGTATCACTATGCCATTTTTAGACATGCTGTAGCGTGTCCAGCCAAGTTCACCCCAGGAACTGGCGAGCGGCAGCCGTGTGTTATTTTACACGAACCGTTTGGAGCCATTTTTGACCCCTCAATAACTTCTGATGTTATTGATCCTTCAACAACCAGAACCCTAAATTTCATAAACATAGGTGAAATACTTATTAAGTTAATAAAAGTCCAAAAAACGGCATTTTTACCACTGACTGACTAGCAATCAAAAACCTAACCCACTTTCCTGATGACCTATAAAGGTGAAATTTGGCATCCAGCTTGGTAATTGGGTGTGGACCAAATTTTTGGACCACCGTTAAGGCATGTAATTCGCCTACAACGATAAAAGTCAGATAACAGTGTTTTTTTAACAGCTTTATTATTATTATTTATGCTTGTTACCTCAGAACTCCGATTTGGAAAACTATTTTTTTGTTTGAAACAGTATACTTCCAGGGTGTTCCCATTGTTGTTGTCTTTGTCCGGGATGGTCATAATCTGATCCTAGGGTGCTGGAGAAATCGAGGGAACTCTTCAAATATTTTAGGTGCCCATAGCTATTTGGGTATTTTGTATAGTAACTCGGGGATTCGCTCTTGAAAAGTACCAATTGGTGAAGTTTGATGATAAATAATTATATCCCATCAAAAACATAAATTTAAAAATGGGAGTCAAGTTCAATATTAAAAATACGCGATGCGTGGTAGCGGTTTTCGTCTTCACAGACAAAAGTAACTTGTACTGTAGCGTGACCGGTATTTTTTTCTGTAGGACCAGGATTGTCATTTTTTAAGTAGGGTTCATATTTGATGTCTCCTAACAATGATATTGTGAAACCCGCTGGGAAAAACTGGATGAGCATCGCCCAAGACAGGCATGAGTGGAAAAAGATGGAGGAGGCTTTTACCCAATAGGGGCCATACAGTACGGTGCAATAATATTCAACATAAATCATATAGTGAAACTTAAAAATATATATATTGTATGGAAAATAAAGCTAATATAAAACAATGATGTCAGCGTGACAGTGTTATGATTAGCAGCGAAAATGTTAAAAAGGCAGCGTTCAGTAAATTTTACAGATTTATAAGTAAATAAATAATAATTATATTAGGGGAGAATCTTACACAAATCGATGTAGTCCCATGAGGGATAAAAGGTCAATAAGGAGTGGTTTTAGATGATGATATATTTAGTAGATTTGCGGTGACCGCTTACCATCAGGCGGGCCGTATGATTGTTTGCCACCGACGTGGTAATAAAAAAAAATTGTAGTTTGCTTAGTTTTGGTGAACAATGAAAAATATGTGTATTGTATTGTAGGGAGCGTTCAAGTATTACGTAACGAATTTGGGGGGAGGGGGGAATCTTGTAAAACGTTACGATGCGTTACAGAGGCGGGAGGGGGTATTTTGAACTAGGCGTTACGTAACATTGTTTTTTTTAACCCTTCAGAACGGTTGCCTAGATAGATTCTCTCACGCATTTTATTAAACATTTTTTTTTCACAATTTCAAATGGAATGACTACTCTAGGTAAAAATGGTCACTTGGTGGTTACGTAACGTTTTACTAGGAGGGAGGGGGGGTACAGAAAAACGTTACGGCACGTTACAAGGGAGGGGTGGGGGGGTCAAAAATCTCGAAAAATTGCGTTACGTAATACTTGAACGCTCCCTGTAGACAAGCAATACGTAATTACATATACAAAGAAAACGTCCAAGTCTCAGGAATAAACATCAGGTCTCATCTCACTATTAAAGCCTTACTGGGCTTCGAACCCGGGACCTAAATAAATAAATATTGGGGGGCAATCTTACACAAATCGACTTATTCCCAAACTAAGCAAAGCTTGTATGTACTACGTGTACTCGGCGACGATACATATACTTAGATAGATAAATACATACTTATATACATGGAAAACATCCAAGACCCAGGATCAAATATCTGTGGTAATTACACTATTAATGCCCTGCCCGGGATTCGAACCCGGAACCTCCGGCTTCGGAGGCAGGGTCACTACCAACTGAGCCAAAGTGGACCTTCGGCTTCGAAGGCGGGGTGTCTAACCAGCAGGCTAAACGGGGCGACTCACGTGGTGTTCGCCCGCAGGTGCGGTGTGGTCGTGCCGCGGCACGCGGTGCGCGGTGTGCGCGCGCGGCGGCGCGGGGCTGGCGTGCGCGGCGCGCGCGTGCCGGGCGCGCGCGCACGTGCCCTGCGCGCGCGCCGCGCGCTGGGCCCTGCAAGACCACGACTTCCGGGCGCACTGCCCGCGCCACGCGCCCAGCTAAGGCCCGCCGCCCGGCGCGACGGCCGCCCCACCACCCCTCACAGTAGACCACTTGTTTTATTTACACGAGTATTTGCTGCTGATATATCTCGATCTATTCGGCACTGACTAACTTATGATTGCGCGGCTAATGATGGGTCCGGAATACGAGAGATGGAAAATTTAGGGTGTTAGGCCGGTTTGCACCGACTTCCTATCACAGACTGATCAACGTTAAATATGTCGCCGCGCCGGCAGCTGTCATCCTGTGTGAGAACCTTGTCACTATTTCCATACATTCCAATTTTAACGAACACAGCTTACGATTACAGACAGTTTGGTGCAACCCAGCCTTTGTTGTACCAAGTCATCTGTAATCGTAACCGTTAAAATCTGATTGTATAGCAAATTTCACAAGTGTCTATAGAATGACAGCCGTTTGCGCCATATTTAACACTGATCGGTCTGTAATCGTAAATTGATGTAAACCGCCCTTAACAGAAATGACGTGGCGGTCGTATCCACTGATCTGTAATGAAGTGCTAAACAGGCACTGAAATTAAATTTCATGTATCCTGACTACCCTTTTTGGGAATACTAGCGTAAGTTGATATATGTATCGACTGGACTCATTTTATTATTATTAGGTAGTCGATCTAATAATTTCATAACGAGCTCTCCCAGTGTTCCAAAGTCGTGACCCCACCATAAGCTTCATACTTCTCGAAGTGTTACACCCGCTATAAAATCCCTGGTCACATTTTTTAAATTACTATTTTCTTTTTTCAACAAACAACAAAAAGGACAATCCGCACTCGCTGTCACGTAATAATTCATTGTACTTACGTACTTTTTGTTGTCTAACAACAGCATAGTACGCGGTCTTTCGTTCCTAGCGCGATGCGCGATTGTCTATATCTACACCGCGGGGGAACACGAGAGTAAACTATGGCCGAAGAGGCAAATGGAACAGGCCTGCCGCTACTAAATATCCTAAAACTCGTCTATGCGGTCGTCTTCAACATTGCGAGCCCTTGCCATTGCATTGGGTCCTTGTATGACACTCCGGGGACATTCAGTAGTGTGGGTGACACAAGCCTACCTCTTCACTTGTATCGATGGTTCTGGGGTCGTAAGTGTGAGTTCCTGTATTGCCAATGTTGTATTATGACCCATCCCGAATCCTACGTCGACTTGTGACTATTTTAGTAAATTATTACGTTAATTCATTAACTTGACCTATTTCGTAATACGTAAATAATATATTTTGCATGACGACAGAAAAAAAATCCTTTATTAGTTGTTACTATAAAATGGCAACTCGACAGTGACGTAGGCTTGTGTCATAATCCGAAGTAGCAGACCTTGTTTCCTTAGACCACGGCGAGCCCCAAACATGCAGCGGGTGAAACGCTTCCAAGTACTGCCTACAACCTAAATATATTCTAGCACTAAATAAAATAACTGACCTACTGAGACTACCAGTGCAGTGTAACGCAAATCGTGACCGAACCAGTGCAGTGACGATGTAATTCGAAGTGGCGTCACGAATTACTCAAATCGTGCGTAGAGCGATAGTTGTGGTGTGGTAATTCAAATTCAGATACAGATAATTTTATTGATGAATGTATAAATGCATTTTACAAGTTGTTTATTAATTGGCACAAGTTTGCCTGTCACTTAGTCTCACGAGAGAAGGACATATAACGAAGGACGCGAAGAGTCATCCCCGTATAAAGTCAATTTCATTAGGTTTCGCTTAGGGCTCGCACGAAAACAAAATTAAAGTTACGCTTAGTTATTTCGGGATTTACTTCCGCAGTGCACCACAACTATTCGCATAAGGCTCTCAAAAATGATACCACACTTAAGTATGTAATCATTAAAAATCAGGCTTAACTGTGGTACCTAAATTGAAAGCAGTTTCACTATTCATTAAGTTTTTCATGTGTTACCCTTAACGCGTTCGGTTGGACAATGTAAGCTTGTGAAGAAATCGCTTACGCGCAACTCTTGTGATATGATTTTGTTGCAACTCATGATTGCCCTTTTGATGTATTTATGTCTTAGACTTTATATTTACTCTACTTTTTTTAATTAAGTTATTTTTTGTAAATTTGGAAAGTACTCAGACTATCTGATGATGGAATCTCTGTTACCTATGATTTGACGTTTTGACGTTGATATTTATAAGTGAGGGACGGTTCCAAGTAGGCTTTGCACCGTTTAAGGTGTGTTCTGGTTTGTAAGTACATCTAAATACAACGGTAATTTTAAGAAAATTATGTAATGCCAGTATTGAGTGTGCTTTGGGAGAAGTTAATAAATGCGTTGCAGTAGTTATCTGAAATAATGTTACTTAAACAATATGCCAGTGTAAAATATTTATTATTAGAAGCAGCGGCGTGGTGATAATGTTTTTAATATCCCAACTTATTGAAAGAGAACGCATAAAAGATTGTGTGGACATGGCGGTGTTCCGAGCGATTTACCACCAAAAGAACCGCAAACTGCGTTTGTTGCAAAGGAGAAAATAAGGCAGGAAATCGTACATACATAACCCAGTATGAATGTAATCAGTTAAGGAATCCATCATAAAGTTATTTCTAGTAACTACTGCTGTACAACATTCATAGAGCACTATAGAAGCATCATAAACAATAACCGCACTTTATCTACCTGATCTTAATACTTTGTATGGAGTTGTTTGTGATGCGTCTAATGTGGTTACGCTATCTAAGTCTACTGCATGCCGTTTGATTCGTAAGCAATAAAAGAATTTATATTTTTTTAAACAATTATTTTATGAGCCAGTGGCTGTGTGCTTGGAGCGCGTATCGACGCCCGAACGAAGCGATAGCGAGCTAGCACTACATTCGACTACAATTTATAACTTCTACGTTTTAAGATTGCTGTGACAGCTATCAACTGTGTGTTCTGGTTTGCCATGTCATGTGTCAAGTTAGTGTACCTACGCAAAAAAATATGTTAGGGTATGGTAGTTAACACTAAACTTTTAATATCATAACACTAAAGGTCTGGTTACAATTTGAGGCTACGTCAATAACACATGCTGTATTATTGCTAAATAACTTTTACGAGGCAGCTATGATGCACACTTTATTGGATAAAATATAAATATTTTATGCCCTATATTTCTTTCTCAAAATTGTATTACCTTCAATGATGTGAGGTATATTTTCGAATAGGAACAGATTAAATTCTGATGACAACAGATTCAAACACTTGTAACACTCCTCGCTTCGCTCGGTGCTACATGTCGCCTGTACGAGGGTAAAACTGAAAGTTTCGGGAATAGAAGAAAATATGCAGTATAAGTGAGTTTATTTATTTTTATTGTTTTTCAAAATATTCTCCTTTGTATTTCATGCACTTATGCATGCGTTCAAACCAGTCCATAAAGCACTTTTTGAACTCTGAAGTAGGGGTCGACAAAATGGCTATTTTATAGGCCTCCACTGCTTCTTCTGGCGTCTGAAACCGCTGACCACGCAGTTTGTCCTTGATTCTGGGGAATGTAAAAAAGTCGTTGGGACTTAAGTCAGGGCTATATGGAGGGTGGTCCAATATTTCGACTTTTTCACCGTCCAGGTACTCAGTTGTTGTCCGAGCGGTGTGTGGGCTGGCGTTGTCGTGGTGAAGGATGATGCGACGACTAGGGTTTGTTTTTCGGAGTTCAGCAAAGACGTTCGGCAAACAAATAGTGGTGTACCAATCAGCATTGACTGTTCTACGATCCTCAAGAGCCACAGTAGCTACGTGACCAGATTTAGAGATAAACGTAGCCACCATCTTCTTAGCCGTACTGCGAGAACGAACAACTTTTGTGGGTTTGAGCTCGTCTTCGAAGACCCATACTCGGGATTGGTTTTTAGTTTCAGGCTCATAAGCGTATATCCACGACTCGTCACCTGATACTATGCTAAAAACAGCATTTGAGCGTCCCTTGTTAAATCTTTTCAAAGTTTTGCGGCACCAATTGACACGGACTATTTTCTGCTCGTTAGACAATAGGTGAGGTATCCAACGGGAAAATAACTTTTTCACGCCTAATTCTTCTTTTAAAATAATTTGTATTTGACTCATTCCAATACCCAGGTGCTCTTGAATTTCCCGATATGTCACATGTCGGTCTTCATTTATCAGACGACGCACAACATCGACGTTTTCTTACGTGACTGCCGATTTTGGTCGACCTTCACGCACTTCGTCGGTGAGGGATACACGGCCACGTTGAAATTCTGAATACCACCTGTATATTGTAGTCTTTGAAGGAGCTTCAATATTAAAAGCAGCAACCATCCGCTCTTCACATTGTTTTTGTGTTAGTCCACTTTTAAAGTCATAATAAATCATAGCTCTGAAATTTTCACGGCACAATTCCATTTTAAGCAGTGACTCGACGACTTCAATAAACAATTGAAACCGAACCATACTTTTTTTTTTCTAAGTGGCCAGTGTGTTGAGATAAGGAAACTTCAGAGATTATAAAAAGGTATAATACATGTTAAAAATAAATTAATAAGTATTCGATTCCCGCCACTTTCAGTGCAAGCCTCGTAGATGTTACGACTAAATACATGTATAGACAATTTGTAGATAATGTTAACATAATATTTTATCCAATCTTCGGAAACCGCGAAATATAAAAAAAATGTACAGAATATTTTACATATAAATTGGAAATTAACGGTGAATAGATGTAATTTTTTTAGTAATCGGAATTTTAGAATTATGTAAATATGCTCGGTTGCCCCCTTTGGGACCGTATTGTAAATATAGATGTAATGTATATAGCAGTCATCGACATCAGGTCACCAATATCGAAGGTATATAATAGCAATTTTAACAAATGAAATGCAGTATTGAAGTCAGTGAGGTTTACATTATTTGTGGCTTTCAAGTTTCAACAGTGGCCTTGCCTTTGCTGTAGCAATAAAAATCTTATGTAACATGGCACGCGGAGATGTAATTTTAATAATATATAGATGTTGTGGTATATACATACGTCGCAAAATTGTAGATTATTGGGAGGCCCTGGTAATGTGGTGATTATCATAAAGAGGAACAAGATACTCGAAGAAAATGAATGTAAGTTTTTATATTCATGTCATTTCTAATTGTAACCTACACAGTTACATGTAGAAATGACATGGATGTGACGAATTTCAAGTGAATAAACAATCAGGAGGTATGAATCAAGTTGCGGTCCCGGCATTGCTAATACGTAACTTTTCAAATATGTAAACCTCATATAATCTATCAACAAGGAACGTTTATCAGGACTTTGACCAGAATAATCCTTCCCGTGATATTTTGCTGTGTTTGTAGAACAGAATTTTTTATTGTTTATGCCACTTGGGTATTTCAATGCTCCCTATATTTTTTAAGTTATACATGCTGTAAAATATCGTGAAGGGAAGTGGTGGTGGACCACGTCCTTGTTGATTGGACTATGTATAAAAACGTTCACATAGATGTGTAACAAGGCAGTGATATTAATAACTAATAATAAAAGCGTTACATGCAAGTAACGTTAGATTTTATGTACATCATACAACTTTTCAGTTGCCATTTTAGTATCAATACTAGTCTAATGTTAGTATCTTGTGATTTTAAAAAATTAAAAAAAAATCTGGGGTCTATTAAAAATACAATTATCTTTTTAGCATCATACATGTATAGTGTCGATCATATATTGTTGAGGATAAATTAAATACACAATAATGTGTAGTGATTATACTTAATGGTTATTTGTACCAAGAATTTTACGCTTAAAAATGTAACTTAAATACCTGAAATTGTTTGCGCAGTTTGATTTGAATATGAGTCTGTCGATACCTGACTTCTTGTAAATCTGAATTTGCTGATCAACACTAAATATAAATTTTGTAACTGAATATAATAAATAATAACAATAACTAACATTCATTTATGTATACTGTTGCATAACCAATATGCACTTCAACCTCTAGCAACAACATAATAATATTAGATCTCTTTGGCTAAAACAATGTTAATTTTTTTAACAAGTCCATACAAAGGGCAAATCATTATTTATTGTATTTTGTTTCTTTTTAATTTATTTTTGGGTTTATTACTAATTTGACCAATTCTGATATGTTTTTGTGTGTTTTATGTTTATCATTGTATATAATAGTAGTTTATTGACGTTCATAGGTGCATGTAATATGCCTAATTTGAAAAATAAACTACTTTTACTTTTATGATAATGAAATGATGCATCTTTTTGGACATGGACTCCACAGAATCACAGTGTTTATACATAGGACAGCAACGTGTTAAATTGTTTTTTTAAGTTTGGATGCATTTCACTAGGCTACTACTACGTAGACCTAGAAAAAAGGACAGGAACCGACAGTCTCGTCAAAAAGAAACGCGTGAAATTGAAGGCATTTTCGTATAAGAGGGTACGAGGAGCTAACGTAGCGTGCACGTGAGGTGACATAAATTAATCGTGTACTTTAATTCCATGAATAGAAGATAGACTGTATTTAGTAAAAAATATTAAGGTACAAATTTACGGTAGGGAGATCAGGCCAGTTAGACTTTTTAAAATTTACGGAGCATCGTGCGGATAGCTACCCAAAGCCTTGGTTTATTAAATGGTGTTTTTTTCTTTCACTTACGGCAAATGATTACTTTATTAAGTATGTAATTGTTATAAATTATATTTATCATGACATTATAAGCAAATTGAAATACAACATGTTTAAAATGAAATCTTATTTTATTACCACTCTCATTTATTTACATCAGAACAGCTTGTGAACTGGTAATAGCGATAAATGATAAGATCGCTTAATACAGGTTGTGAACTGAAAGACGCCATATTACTATTACAGTACATATGGTGCGACTTCACCGCACGAGTGCGGTAATCCGCAGATTACATGCATATGTCGAAACTTTAAAGAGCCATATGTACTGTAAAACGTTGTACGATACACGTGCGAATAGGTTATTCGCAACTCGTGTCGATTTAAAACACTCCCTTCGGTCGTGTTTCAATTTATCACCACTCGTTGCGAATTTCCTGTTTTCTGCACTTGTATCGTAATGTACTATTATCGTACATATGCATTAGGGGTATAGTACCGCATTAAAAAAATACACTCCTTCTTTTAGCAGTCGTGTAATAACACATTTTAACCTTAAAGGAATTACAAATTGTAGAGGATACTTCTACGCTTAACCCTCTGAACGCCAAGAACGCCTAAAGGCATCGCGTGTTGTGCTAACGGCGCCAAGAACGACTATAGGTGTTATGACATACGTTGTTAAAGTGACCTTCGTGCATTACGCTAATGTTCATAAATTCAATCTCTTCTTGAAGACGAGTAGGCGTGTAAGTGTCACTTACGTTCATGAAGAATGGCGTTCAAAGGGTTTGTGGAATAAACATTCAATTCTCAATAGCAACTTTGCCTATATGCATGCTGCAGTCGTAAAACGAACAAGTAGCCACCACTCCCGGACCATCGAACTTCCAGTCAGCTCCATACGCTATGCTATCATGCTCCAAGTATTCACATAGCACAGAAATGCAGTCTGCGACGCGCAGAATTCCGAAACCTCCATACATGCAGGCCGCTAGCACTGTGTTAGGACTACGGGGGTGAAATTTGAGTCTCCAAACGCCACCATTGACTGGAGTATCGGTCACACACCGCTTGAGATTTCTGGTGTCCCAGAGACGGACTTTTTCGTCGTAGCTGTAATATAAATTTAAAATAAATTATGTTTGGTTGTGTTGTGTTGTGTTGTGATGTGATCATAATAATTATCCCTTATGAAGGCAGAGACGATTTAGAGCCCACGTACGTGTCAATATAATTTCAATCTTAGTTCTGGGATATAAGGTTCGAAGCAGATTGCATTTTCGTAAAAAGTGACTTGTCTTGAAATGAATCACCAAATAGTAACTATTCTGTACATATATTTTGTTTTCTGTAAAGCCTTCTAGATGTTAGTGCCTTGTAATACAATCCTTAGGTCACATTTCAACTAATGTACAAAAAAGATTTCAAATTGCTACTTCAGAACCAAGCCTCGTATGTGTCCTACGTAAAAGTCCACAAAAGAATGGTGATGAATGTGATGATGAGATTCCGCAGTGAACTGTTGTACACCCAACTATAGCTCATTTCATCAATAAGAGGAGGCTTTGTTTGTGTCTAGCAGTGGCGCGTAGCTAAACAGTGTGCCTCAAGTTAACCTTTCCCAAAGAAACGCTGTTCGCTGACCTGACCGTAATCAGCCGACTATATGCCAACTTGTCCATGAGAAGATTAATGTCCAGCAGTACAGGATATCCCACTTAAAAGTGCATAAAGAAATAGGCTGACGCTGTTCAGCCGTCGGTAGTTGACTGACCTCCCCGTAATCAGCTGGTGTTCGACATCAACGTGGCTCCTGATGGCCGTGACGCCTGCCTCGTGGCTGCGGTTCGTTGTCACCGCCGCGTCTGGCACTCTGATGTCGTAACTTTTGAAGACGCAGTCGTCTCCACCTTAGGGAAAAGACATGTGATGACTCTTGCGACCTAATGAGATCGCAGTTCTCGAGGATGCTGTCTTGAGAGTGAGGGAAACCTCAATTCAATCAGGTTCTGTGGCAAACATGAATATGGCCTTGGTAAGAAGACACCGTAGCCTATGGACGCTTTGTCAACCCTCTGTTGATTTTAGGTTGCGTTGTGTCGCCAGCCAGAGACAAATGCAGTTCCCTCGCTCTCAATACAGCGTATCATCGAGAGCTCGGGCGCCTTATTAGCGGGAGCAACAGTTCCTACAATTATTACATTTTATTACCTGAATAAAACACATCCACGTTCCAATAATTAAACGCAGCTATCCATGCTTCATAACCGTGGCTCTTCCACGTCCCAATCCTCGTCAAACCATCGCCAGCGATCTTGAACACAGTTACACCGCCCGCAGAATCGCTCACCACCACCATCGGTACTCCTGACGTCTTGTTGGTCGACCAATCGAGAGACAGAGCCAGAATGTCTTGACCGATCGAGTCTTCGAGCCACAGCTTTAAAGTGTAAGTACTATCGTTGTCATAGAGCTGATACAACTGAAGGGATCCAATGGAAGTAACCACCGCAAGGACAGGCCGGTCTTGAATGGTATGGTAGCACCATTTTTGATCTAAAATGCCAGAGGTCTCTAATGTTTGGATGGGACACAAATCGACGGTATCTTCATTGATTCGGAACAAGTGTATTCTTCCTAGTCTCGTCTGTTTTTTCGGTTGGTGATCTGAAATCAGTTATAGTACCCTGCACTAAATTCATTTATACATCAGGATGGTTATTAGGGGAGGATTGGCTAAGACACCGAATCTATTACAATACCATACCGTAGAAACTTGCAACTTCGCCTATGGCACCTAAACCTATATTGGTTTCATTTTCATCCAACGAATTATCTTAGTTTGATGTAGTGTTGAATTGACAGTTGGCGCGGTGGTCGTCGCGGTGGCTATAGGTGAAGATAGCCATCATAGGCTAACTTACGAGTTTCAACGGTAGTCAGTGTAGCTAAACAGACTTTAGAATGCGATATTAGAGTATTTTTCCTGCAGCTGACTGATAAAAGTATGATTTTCCATCACCCTTATTTATGTTTCTATAGGGTTTATTTCCTTAAGTAAGAGTGTATTCACTTTTTACAAGTGTGAGTAGATAAATTTACCTTATAATAGTTATTCGAATTCATACCATACCCCATTCATTCATAGTCCCGTGGAAGAAGTTGCGCAGCGAAACTATTGAGACTTTTTCCCAATACTTCCGTCAACGGCACAATGGGGATAAGTTAGGTACGAGGGAAGCGAGGAGTGTTAGTAGAACCGCGAGCCTACAGCCACAACCGAACATTCGGAATGGAACTATTGGGAGAAAGTCTCACTAGTTCCGCCACGGAACTTCTTCCACGGGACTACTGGGAATGAACGGTTATTTGTTATGCAAGGTTTGTTAGCAAGTATTGATAGCCGCGCTAGCGAAGGATTACAAATAAATGCCCTGACCGGGATTCGAACCCGGGCACACCACCTTCGTAGGCAGGGTCACTACCAACTAGGTGAAATTGGTGGTCATTAGAGTACATGTAGAAGTACATATTTTGAACACCCTAAATTTTACAGATATATTTGATGACGAGTGTTAATTAACGTGGACCCGTGATGTCCTAAAACTACGACCAAGACCACCGGGGGATGGGCAGCAGCATCCCTGGAGTGCGGTGGAGTTACTGCGATCGCCAACCCGCGTGCCAAGCGTGGCAATTATGGCATATACCCCCCGTGAATTTGGGGGAGGCCTATGTCCAGCAGTGGACGTCCTTTGGCTGATATGGTAGTTAATTACCTTCATCTTTTTTCTCAAGCTGGTAGGTGCCGCAGACTAAGATGTCCCGGTAGGGCTCCACAGGACACCACTCCACTGAGTCTGCGCTGTAACCGGTGTCCCAGCGGCATTTGGTGCTCCACGTCGCCATGTTTTTAAACTATAAAAAAACTTTATTTTACTGTATTTATTGCAGACTATTTTTTTGAAAGGATATTGGTATGTGTTTTATACCAAGTCGCGTCGGTGGCAAACACGCGTACGGCCCGCCTGATAGTAAGCGGTCACCGCAGCCTATGGACGCCTGCAACTCCAGTGGTGTCACATGCGCATTGCCGACCCTTTAAAAATGTATAGACCCCTTTCTTGAAGAACCCTATACTGTAGTCCTGTGGTTTTTAACGAAAAGGAACCGAAATATCACATTCAGATAGGCCTTTTTTCCTGTAGTTTTTATGATTTTCAATTTCAATTTAAAACCATTTTTTGAGTATTGAACCCTGTTCTATACACTGTCCATTTTTTAGCAAATAAAATTTGCTTGATATGCTAAAAATAGTAGGTTCGTAACGTGATACATAACCAAATGACTAACTATAAGGACGTTATCTTATCACCCAAAAAATAAGAATACGACTAAAGATCATTTATTTCCAAATTACATTAACAGAACATACCTGGGGTCTCCGCACTAGGCTTCGCCTGTATCGCAGGGAACCACTTACTCAAAATCTGAGGATTCCTTGGTTTTTCCTGCTAAGAATCATGAGCAAAAAATTTCCAACTTTTTATACGGTTTTACAGCCACTATATGACGGTTTTTTCATAAATTTTGTATGGACCGACACTTGACCGACACATATAAAGTGGAAAATTAATAAATTAAGAGGAAATTGGGGACAATTGTCTTAAGTATGATTTTCTCTGCCTTGAAAGGGGTCTAGTCTAAGGACTTGTCGTTGTACATTCATGTCATCAAGAGCATCAAGACGAATATCATTAAAGCTAATTTGGATTAAAACAAATATTATGTACTATTTTAAACCCATTTATTAATATTAATATAATAAAAATATGTCCATACATGAATAAATACAGCCGACTAAAGCTATTTCTCATAAACTGTAATGAATTTAACATTTATTTCTCAATTCTTTACATTTAATTTTCTAAAATTTGTACTGTTTCATGGTTCATTACTTACAATTACTATGAGAACTTTTACAATTCAATTTCATAAAACAGCTAAAACGTATAGATAGATTAATTAATAGGAGACATCAATATATGTTTGAAATCGATTGGAAAAAATACACATGAAAACCTATCTATAAAAATATCGACTGAAATGGACTCGAATTGCGATTAGTATAAGTTTAACATTCAAGTAAGTACTTTATTATTTAATGGTAACTTATTTTACATATTTAAAAACTATTTCGTAATTTCTCCTTAGCACTAGCGTTATACTAAAAGGTATACATTTCCGACAGTTGGACCAAAGTGTTTCCTACTATTCATTGAGTTCTTTCGATGGCTAACTGTCAGCAAGCAATGACAACAGTATATGCATTATTGAAAGTAACGAAAATCCAACAAAAAAAAACACATAGTGGGACATAACTTGAACACTATGCTCCACATAATTATATGGACATGTGATCCTTCGAACCGGATTTTATTAGTGAAGCTGAGCTGAAGTAGTCCAGGAAATACTTT
The DNA here is from genome assembly GCA_905163555.1 of Notocelia uddmanniana. Lineage (NCBI taxonomy): Eukaryota > Metazoa > Arthropoda > Insecta > Lepidoptera > Tortricidae > Notocelia > Notocelia uddmanniana. Next base: position 21,217,926 of record LR991061.1, on the reverse strand, counting down.
TCTGATAATTATTAAAACATACGTGCCACGACCTTCCTTTCCACTTATACTTTAACGGGTTTTAATGTTCGGTATTCGTTGCTTTACACGTTAAACATCAGATTCACTCTCATTATAAATAAATAAATATTAGGGGGACAATCTGTCACAAATCGACCTAGTCCCAAACTAAGCAAAGCTTGTACTATGGGTACTAGACGACGGTATACATACTTATATAGATAAATACCTACTTAAATACAAAGAAAACATACAAGACCCAAGAACAAATATCCGTGATAAATGCACAAATAAATGCCCTGGCCGGGATTCGAACCCGGGACCTCTAGCTTCGAAGGCAGAGTCAGTACCAACTAGGCTAAACAGGCCGTCATTATAATAAAGAAAAGCCAAATATGTTGTCTGCTTACTGCCATGCCTGCCGCCATAATTCAACCCATTAGAAGGTATGATTCTAATAATCGCATCAAATTAAAACACGCGGTTAAAAGGGTAAAATTTTACATAAACGGGCGTGAGAGTTCAGAAATAGTAATTAAAAATTAAAATATCTACAACTTAAAGCTAATTATTCAAAATTATCAAACAATGAGCAGTTTATCTTACATTACATCTAATCCGAGGTCACATGATTGGCTAATGATTTTCATGATCAAAGACTATTGAAACAAAATCACAAGTAAAATAATATCAAGTTATATTGCTCTATAGTATACCGATGTACCAAGAAATATAATAAACCCCAGCACCAAAGTAGAACCAAAATGGCGGCCTTCGCCTGGCGTTATACTCAAAAACCCCAGACACTGAATAGGTAGAATAATTTACTAACTCATTACACGTATCATTATTTATTTTAATATTATTACTGAGTGTGACCATCTTGGTACACCGTTACATTAAAATACTGTGAAAAAACAACGGGTATCTAACTAATACTATATATTTATGTGACTGGACTCGATCCAAGTCCAAAACTAGTTATAATGAGTATCTTGTGGTCAGTTACATTGAGAAGAAACTAACTGGCGTTTCATCCATACGAAAATTTCAATTTCGAGCTGCTCTTAGTCAGTTTCTTCGACAAAACTTAACCTGTTTAAATAATTGATCTTGTAATTGGTTTACGAATGACTTTACATATGACAAATGTTGTTCCATTTTTAGGATGGAAATTGAAAAATGTATGGAGGAAACGCGCTCTTCCGTTTCCTCTTAATTACAGTCCAAGAGGTCAGAATTGAGCTAAGATGCAGAGTGTTTTACTGCACTGATATTTGGTAGCTTATTTAACTATTGAGCCAGTCCCGTAACTGCGGCCACTTTGTACCAATATGAAAGCTCAAGGGCTATGGAGCGACCTATGCTCGGAGTTGCCCTACAAGGTCGAATCAGATAAATTATATATCTTTGATTAATTTCTTGTTGCATGTGGAGCAAACATGCACTGTGGCCATTTTCTATTTTAACATCACCATTATCAGATCATAGCTCAATCCTAACCTCACTGACTGAAGTAACTTATTTATGGCTGCATATTCACTTCAATATCATGAAACGTCAACATCACAAAATACCAAAGGTGTCTTAAAATATGCTTATCAAACATTAATTATATTTTACTTTATATATTGATTTGTCTGAGGTAGATGTTCACAATAAATGTTTCGATCACAGCCTGGCTTTTCAGGACAGCTAAAATGTATCTCAAATGGGTCTCTTTCATACAATATAGTAATAACAACAACTATGGAAATCTATGTATAGCTCAAAATGTAGTTACATTTTATTGACTTTAATGTCATTAATTAAAAATGATTTGATTTATCTGAACTATACTGATTATTTTGTTTTCCTTTACTATATGGTTGACTGTTAGAGAATCTCATATGGCATTAAGTTGTTCATCTTGTTGTTACTGTACAAAACAGAAATAAGTACTTTTTTTTCTAAAGAGAAGAGACCCATTCGAATTGAACTAATTAGGTATGCAAAGAACATAAGTATCCGAGAAACTTAAGTTCTACTACTTAATCTCAGAAACTATTGTGCTATGAATAAATTCCTGCTCTTAATGCTCTTTTTCACTGATTATTATCATTACAGCCCGCATCCCGAAAGCTGGGAGCTCTAGTCGAAGAATAAAAACGTTCGCCAATTCGACTTTATTTTAATTATATTAAGGTCCAAAATGTAACGAAAATTTCATTTCACAACTGTAAATTTTTTGTTTTTGTTAAGGCGACTGTAACCGTCAACATGTTGTCTTGCTCGCACGCTAATGTTAACTCGATATGCTGTGCTCGTCGCCCGCGCGTGGTAAAGTTGCGAAAATCACCATGAAAATAAGTTTTTTCACAAAACAGGTAATTATTTAAAAAAAAAGTGAATGTTGATAGTTTAGATACTTGTAATCTGATTATTTCGCAATAAAATCGTCGAAATATCACTTATAGTTTAGAAGCAGTTACAAATTGTAATTAGGTAATATCCTTTTTTTAATAATTATTCTCATAAAAAATATCAAACATTGAAATTATTAATGAAACAAAATAAGTTTCTGATTTGACGGGCATATCCTTACTTTTGAAATCATTGGTTAAAAAACATAATATGAGCTTCCCGCCCCGGGCTGTAACAACCTATGTAAATAAGCTTTAAAGAATCTTTGAATAAAAATATTAAAAAATTCAGAGTGCTAGAGAGTGCAAAGCTGGTGTATATCATTTTTATTGTAATAGGAAACAACTGCCAATCGTCATAACTTACTTATTACTAATCAACTAAATGACTTTAAATGAAGAAATACATATGATGCACCACATTAAAATTTAAAATATGAAGTATCCTGTAAATTATATCTGAGATTTGTATTTTGGAATTTTCGTAAAATATTTTTGCTAAAGCACAGACACTTCTGTAGGCACTGGCCCCACCGCCAGCGAGTAAGCAATAAGCTCATACAAAAAAACTCGCTTCTCGTATATTTCTCTCTTCTAGTATTTAATTCTACTCATTTATCGCTCGTCGCCGGCGGTGGGACCAGTGCCGTAGCCTGCTGCATAACTTGCTAGATTTTGTATAATACCACAATGGTGGTAAACAAGCTCATGGACAGGCTGATAGTAAGTGGACACTGTAGCCTAACCTAGATGTTGGAAAGTCACACTTTACCAAATAGGTTGCTATGAAAAGAAGTTTTGTACTGGTAAAAACTGACTAAATCTAGATACTGAGAGTAGGTATAGTGATCTATAGCCAGCTCTAAGCCCATAAATAGAAAATAATTGGGCAAATTTTGATTCATGACCAGTCATTGTAAAGTAAATGACTGGACTAGTTCTAAATGTCTTCATAATTTCACACTGTATCTCTTTAGTTTTCCATCTCAATCAAAGAGGTACAATATATATTCAGATAATATCGTCGAGACCTTAGTCTTTGACTCTCTCAAATATTGAAGGATGGTATAACTCACAGTGTCCATGCTTTACATATTTCCTGTGATTAAAATGTAGACAATTTAAAAGGTAAAATCACATTTTCAAAATTAAATATTTTAAATTTAGTCTAAGTACCCTGAATTATATTTTCTTTTTTATTTCTTACAAACAAGACCCTAACTTTTATTAGGCAGCATTATTCTTATTCTATAATATAGTTTTGCTATCATTTTTCTGTAAGGAATTTTATTGGTTCTCCTATCTTTTATAGAGTATACACTTTAGGGTAATAGTCAATATTAATGGTATTTTGCCCCTCCATATGCCTTCCTAATTTCTGAAGTGAATAAGTAACAATCGGAGAATAGGAATACTGCTGCAAAATACTTTATACTTCTAATTTAAATAATAGTTAGGGACACATTACCAGAAGAAATATTATTATTAGTATACTTGAGACTTACACTAATATACTTTGACTGCTGCATGAGCAATAAATAACTTCTTTTTCAGATCGGCCTAGAGCAAACTTCTTTCAACACAATTTCTTATTTTCTCAAATTCACTTGTTTATAAGATTGGTGCAAACTTACTCTCGGCAACAAAATTTTCATATTACAACAAGAAGGAATGAGCTTGAGAAATTAAGCAGCTCTCATATTGTAACTCACGCAGTCACACCATTTGTTCCTGAGGTATGCTAAAATTGACTGTGTTGATGTCGAAACAGTACTTTACTGTCGTGCAGATCGCTCTGTCTCAATCAGGCACTCTCTGACGAGAATGCGCGCATGCACGATCCCACGCTTCAGGCGCTCCGCTGAACTGCGGCTGCCAGAGTAACTCGGCCGCACCTCCTTACCCATCTCCTCAATGACGGCTAGCAGCTGCGCGTACTTAGACGTGCCGTTGTCTTTGTCCTTCCCTATAGAAGACGGCGAAGCAGCCGGCACCGTCGATATAGTCGCGTGGCTGCTCCCTCCGTGACCCAAGTCTTTATGCACGTTCTTACCGCTCATCGGTATCGCGGTCACTGTGACGTCGCTCAGCTTCGACTCCACCGCCTGAATATCCATTGCTTCCATCGCACTCTGAAAACATTGTGCTTCTTAGCAACACAAAAGAAACCGAAAGAATCCGCCAAAGAAACAAAAAACTTACCTAACTAACTATCAATAGATAACACAATCACGAATGAAAACACATTCCGTAAATACGTACGCATTAAATTAGAAAATGACTAGTCTAAAATGTACATAATGTAGGACATACCTAGTCCAAGCACCGTCGGAGTCCGAGACAACGAAAGAAATGGCCTTTTTCTTATCGTCAAAACGTAAAACCTAAAGCGGTTATAACGTATTCTAATGGAATGTTATATGCGTTTTGTAAATCAATATGATTTATCACACTATTTCCCGTATTTTATTATTTCTGAAATAATAAACAACTCTACAAATTACCACCACATTGACAACATCTTACTTTTTATAGGCCATAGGCCCCTCAACCACTTTGACTTTTAAGTTAATACAGCCAAAATTTTTATTCTACAGGATAAGTCAACTGAAAATAAAGAAAGCGAAAGTAAACTAATATTAATAAATAAAATGCTGAAAAATCGTTTCATGAAATGAAAAAATATAAGTATATGAGTTATATTTTATGAAAGTTGGTAAATTGGTCGTCCGTTGTCAACTATGCTTAAATCGGAACGTAATTACTAGTGTTGCCAGGTTTTCAGGCAAATTCTCCCAAATTTCATAGATGTTGACTAGAAGAGAGGGCCTACTCCGAACTTCGAAAATCGAACTTCGTGGGATGGCACGATACGAAGTTCAGAGTAGGCGCTCTGAGCGACAGTTATTTATTTGTTGTTCAATACTAGAAGCAAATATAAAACACACGGCATTAATTTCGTGGGTTGCATTTGACGTTGGCTAAAAGGCTAGAACCTACTTACTTTGCCATTAACCAATCTATTAGAAAAAAAAACAAGCTGTCACGTACGTCAAAAGCTACGGCTAATGGGTATTAACCATATAGTCGTCTCGTCTCTCGCTTTTGCTTTTATCCCAAACCTATTTGGGACCAAAACAAATAAAACTTACGCGCGACCTCCCCGTATCAGATTGCCCGACGGAAATAAATCGTCAGCTGCGATGCGCCCATGGATCATGTCACGTTGAATTGATCAAATGAAATAGTAATGAAACAATGAGTTCGGTCGAGCGATTTCGCCCACTGTGGGTCATTATTCGATTGAGTTATGAGTGAGGAGTGCCGCGAGTGTTTGGGGTTTAGTTAACTAGTGGTGTAGTGGTTTGGAGGCATCGGGCATGGCGTTGGAAGTGGAGCGGGCGTCGCGCCCTAACTCCTTGCTGCTGGAGACTCCTCCGCCGGAGCGGGAGGCGCTCCGCTTCGACGTGCAGCTGGTGGGCGCGCCACCCGAGGTGGAGCAACTCGTCAACAACATCAAGCAAGTGGCTGAGGATTTCCTGTATCACTGGAAAACATTTCCCATTGGTGAGGGTTTTGTTTGGGTATTGTTTTAGCAGGAAATAGGTTCTATATCTATATCATATGGATTATGGATCATTCGTTTAAATTATAAGTAATTTCTATGGTTTTAATTTGACATAAAATGATTATTACTGGATTCTAATTACGAATATTGCTAAAAAATCCTTTATATAGTAAAAATATTTCATCACAATGATAATCCAATGTTTTCGCTCAATTTCATAAATGTTCGTACAAAAATTGCCATTACCTAATCAGTAATTTAGTAAATATTATGTACACTTGCCTAAGATGTACTTTATTTTTACACATCATATAATTTTGATCAAATTTATTACATGAAATGTAATAGTAGATTACTACTCACTAATTCACACACTTAAACTATTAAGTTTAGGTGTGTGAATTAGTGAAAGATAAATATCAAAGCACTTAAAGAGACAATGCTGATTTCTTTTCCTGAGAAAAATCTGTCGGCTCATACAGTACATTTTTTCATTACTGAGGATATTTCTTTACTTTCACCATCACTAATTCATTCATTGCCAATTAGAAGTTTCATCTTGCATCACATCAATGACAATTATAGAGTTAATGAAGCGAATATATTATATACTGTTTTTCACGTAAGAAGAGTCCGGAGTCCATTATACGTCAAAAATGACATAATTTGTACTGGGTTGACAGCTGTCACCGGACTCTTCTTACGTGAAAAACAGTATAGTATGTTAATTATTGAAAATAAAATTAATCTGCACATAGCTAATAAGGAGTTTTTTAGGAAAACTATTAATTGTAAAGATTACTATTAACTCATTCATACTAACTAAGCTTTATAACTTCTAAGTATACAAAATCATTTTGGGGTTGTGATCACTGATCACGAATGAAAAAAAATAGAGAGCAAAAAATAAATAAATAAATGATTTTACACAGTTAACAATTCAAAGTAGACAACATCAAAGTTGCTATGAAGATTTATAATTTAAATAATTGTCTTTTGTTTTCAAATTTTGATGGAGAATAATACTTTTTCATAATTACAATGTGGTCACTCCACCCCACTTTCAATTCTCCTTACTATAGAGTAGAGTAACTATCTTTTTTTGAGATTCTATATTTTTGTCATCAAGATAAATTAAAAACGAAATGTGTTTGTTTCATGTCACTACAATGTTTTTGAAATGGCCAACATAGTACCAATTCGTAAAAACTGATTCATGATCACAGCCCAAAAATCATCCTGTATATTGGAACTGAAATATTATGCTGCTCATCTAAGGTACATGGGCGGGCTAGAATCCTGGTGAAAGACAGCTTTTTACATCTTCCTCACTATGTAACATAAATCTAATTGTCCATATATTATGTATATACTTTCTTCTTTGCACCTTTTACAAATCTCTGTTAAGCCCAATGGTTGCTTGGTAGAGAATGCCATTGGGCATTAAGCCCGCCATTTGTATATTTCTGTTATGTGCCATAAAGTTTAAATAAATAAATAACAAAAATTATAGAATATTATGCCTATGACATTCAAAACAATGTGATTAAATTAAATCTAAACAATAAGAATTGACCTACAACTTGGCCAGCTAAGTCAAATATAAAATGATTGAGAAGTTTCAAACATGTGGTTGAAATTACACACCACATGTGGCTCTGAGATAATAGTCTAGTAGTACAACATGAACATTGCTTAGCTTCTGTGTTTAACACAAAAAATACTTATAGCAACTTCCCATCACTTTGCTTAGTGGCAGAAAACATAATATATATATATAATATTAATTTATACACATATCATGTGCAACATATAAGGTATTTTTTATAAACACTGTGGGTACAGATCAATTTGTTTGCTACTGTTGTAAACACATACGGGTGTGGTCCAAAGTTTTGGACCCACAGTTTAGGCTTTTAATTCATCTTTTACGAAAATTTGTCAGTCAATAGATATGGGTAACTTTCGTGTCACAGCGGAATCAAATAATTGTATATGAATTAAAAACCCTAAGTATGGTCTAAAAATCAGTCCTCACTGATATCATTTATATTATATTTGATTTCCTTTTATATTTACACTTTTACAAAAAGTAAAAGGGAAATAATTGGTTGGCGAACATCACATCACTCCATGACACACGCTAGGTATTTATAACTAGAACTCCCGTGTTACACGACACGCAGGGCCGGTCGTGGTGGCACTCTTTGGGGGAGGCCTATATCCAGCGGTGGATGTCCTTGGGCTGATATGATGATGATGACGATGACCCGTGTATACGGGTACACAGGAGCAAATTACACGCCCCCCTACCGTCCGGGCGCTTAACACCGCGTTCCGTGTAACCCTGGGTATGGACACGGGCACACTACACGATCACACAAAACCCGATCACAATACTCGTATTTGTGCACCTCCCCGGAATGCGACGTCCATACACACTAACCCAAACGCCACGCAGCTGAGGTGTACAGATATTGTGACCAGGTATTAAGTTGAAATGTTATTTCCCAGTTCTTCCGTCATCCCGCTTCACCGGGCCAGGCAACCGGCCCTCGGACATCATAGTAGCGCCGCCCTGCGATGAGCTCGACGCCGCAGCCCTCGACGCTGGGCTGGAGCCGCATCCGCTGTCACCGAAACAACTGCATGCCATCAGGGAGAAAGGGTGAGTGTGGTTTTTAACTCAGCATATAGAATGGTCAACCAATTTTATTTCTGGCCAATTTGTATCTTGTCACAGTGAAAATCAATATGAAAGCTGCTAGAGATATCACTGTGAAAAAGTACAAAGTGACCCAGGGTTGACTTTACTGACTCTACATGTTCATACAATATTTTCAAATGCTCCTCTGTACAACGTCACGCGCGTTGTCAGGCGTACTTTGGCGTTTTATTAAAAAATAAATAGCGTAAAACGCCCAAACACGACTCCAGTGTACACCCTGTTTATAGAATGGGACAGTTTAGTTAAATATTGGTGTATGTATGTTTTTTCACTTTGATATTTCAACTGTCCCGTTTTGTAAAACTACTAAATGCGTGAAAATTCTAAAACAGAAGTCAGAACATACTACTTTTTTACTTACTTATAGACACATCACTTAAACATGGCTTATTACGAAACAGAGTAATATTATTATCTGATTTTATTGTACGTATTTTAAAATATTTTATTTATTCAAGTAGATGCTAGCCATCATATCATATGCCATACAGAATACCACAAACTCTCACATATATATTTATATTACATCGCAGGTATACATGTTTATACATATATTTACAATGGGTGCACACCAAAAAACAATTAGGTAGCCTTAAATCATATTCATATTCATATTCAATTTATTCATAAAACCAATTTACATGTCATAAAGTTAAATAATAATAATATTAAAGTAAATAAAAATAACACATTATGAAGTACTAAACAAAATTGAATTGATTAAATTAATTGAATCAGTTTTAAAATGAACGCCCTTCTAGTAGACATTGTTTCAATGTGACTTTCTGTGTATTGCGCCCATATGCTTGCGTCACATGCGAGCGGAACGCACTGGAGGGGTGTTCAGATTAATATTGATCTTAAAACAGTATCTTTTGCCCGCGACTTCGTCCGCGCAGAACTCGTTATTGCCTTAGGGAAATAATTGCTATTACATTATTTTAGGCATAAACAGGCGCAGGCGTCATGGGCTAAAAACTATCCTATATACTAGTATTTTAATGTTTAAATAACAGTCTGTAAACGAAGTTTCAAATTTCGTATTTAGAAAATACTTGATCCTCAAACATACTTTCAACCCCCTTTTCACCCCGCCAAAACAGTGAGTTTTTAAAAATGCTGATATTTAGTTTCTTATACTTTATTGCTAGGCCTATAAACGCAGTTTCAAATCCATTTCACCCCTACAGAGGGCGAAATTTAAAAAATGCTGAAATTTGTCTTCTTTTACTTTAATGCTAGGCCGATTTAACTTTTTTGTTAATAAAATATTTACTGCCCAAAAAGATTTTCAAAGATCTTTTCACCCCTCATGAGGGTAAATTTTCAATAACGCTGAAAATAGTTTTCTTTTATTTTAATGCTTAGTCTATTATGGAAGTCTCATGATTTTCTATTTAAAATTATCCCCTCCCCCTACCCTTTTAACCTAATAAGGGGATTCATTTAGAATGAAGCTTTTGACCTCTATATGAGACGATTTTTGTAAAACTCCATAACGATAGCCTACGTCATTAACGTAGCTCTGTAAGTACGTATATGGTCGCCTAGTACAAGCCCTGCTTAGTTTGGGACTAGACAGGCTAGGTACAGTTGGCTACTCATATCAGGTTATCACTACTCATACAGTTTATAAGGATTTGTTACAATATATTTGGCTGTCTTGTCTGTAACTAACTATATGGTATACAATGCTACCTGAAATTATGAGCCAGGGTGTCCACTTTCTGGAAAGTCAGGGAAAAGTCAGGGAAGCTCATGGTGGTCATGGAAAGTCAGGGAAAGTCAGGGAAGTTTTGGAGACGTCAGGGAAAAATATTGGTATAAGAAGAAAGTCTAAAGTCTAAAAAACTCCTGAAGGGTAGAGTAGAAATTTCAATGTCATGCATGAAAACTTCTATAGTTTTGTTGAGTAACCATACCGTATCGTGAATTGAAATGAAGTTGTTTTACAAGTGAGGTTTATAAATTTTTTTGTGGTATGTACATTTTTAAAATTTTGTCAGTTCTAGATAATATTTTGAAACCAGTGTAAACACTTTCGTTTTTGATGTTTATGTATATATAAAAACATAAATTTCTGGGTTACGACCCAGAAAATAGGAGCGAGGAGGAGGAGAAGCTATAGGATACGTCCTATAGCTCGTCTCGTCCTCCCGCTTCAAACTGCTATCATTTAAACGCTTATATAGTAAATAATTCCCATTTCGTTCCCCCAAAATTGCTACAATCTTTTTAAAATAGCTTGGGTACGTTAAGAGTGGTCATTTAGATTTCATCCCAGTACATTATACAGGGTGTTTGTTCCATCGTTTGCCAAATTAAATTGGCGGATAGGTTTTTAGGCGCATTTGCTATCTCCTAAGGCCCCCGAAAAATTTCTTGAGCCCACGCAATTTTTTAAGTAATATTTTTTATGTTAAAAATAATCTTAAAGGTTAACTCGTTAAACCTTAATTTAAAAAAAAGGTAGGTAAGTGGTCGAGTCTGCAATTTTTATTTTTATTGAAATGTGTAATGATGTACGGCTCTATCAAAATGAAAATACTTGCAAGTAAATTCTAGTTTTTTGTTAAAGACCTGCAAAGATTTTTCAAGAGGTAAAAATTCAGTCGCAGGTCAAATATGATTTTGCAATAAAAAAAAAACTAGAAAAGTTCAAGTCCCTAATTTTTTTTTAAAGTGCCTCGGTCTATCCTCTTTTTAATAATGTGCAATATTGGCAAAAAACCTTTCACAAACTTCATTAATTTGTCATCTTTGTGACAAATTAGGCTAATATTCGCAAAAAAACGAACAAAGTTCATGCATCTCCCTCTCTGTCGCACTTGCAACTTCTAGCGACAGAGAGGGTGTTACACGAACTTCGTTCGTTTTCGGGCGTTGTATCTCTTGCTTCTGTGTGCGTGGACTTTCCGCCCTCGGGCTCGCGTGGAGAGTGCGCTCTTATAGGACACTTTGGGCCTTTCAGCCTACGCCAAGCTCGGCCTTTTGACCTCGCCTGCTTCGCCGCTCATCAGCCGCGAACCATTTAAGGCCGAAGGCTCTTAGATGAGCGGTGAGGTACGCGAGGTTAAAGGCCGAAGACCCGAAACGTCTCTTAAGAGCGCACACTCCAGGCGAGCCCGAGGGCGGAAAGTCCACGCGGACACACAAGCAAGAGATACGACGCCCGAAAATGAACGAAGTTCGTGTAACACCCTCATATCCCCCTAAGCCCTCTCTCACAGCCTGGCTGACTAAATCGCTCTCCCGCTTTCCGCTTCCCATAGCAGATTTCTAAATATCCGACTCCTCTCACAACAGAGATCTCTTTCTCTTCTCATACTCGAACAACACAATTAATGTGATTTAATGATTCAAATTCATATTAAATATAATGAAACGGGTCACTCACGTCTTAAAGGTCGAATATCGCTCGACATGTTTCAGACCGGTTCGCGGCTCGTGAGTGACCCGTTTCATTATATTTAATATGTCTCAAACTCACGGGAGTTTTCTATATAAAATTGATTCAAATTCGCTTGTTACTTAATACAAATTTGACGTACCTACTGCAAACCTGCTTACCGAATTTGAGCCAAGTTGCATATGATTATTAGCCTAATTCGTCACAAAGTTGGCAAATTCATGAAGTTTGTGACAGGTTTTTGAACATTATTGCACATCATTAGAAAGAGCATAGACCAGAGCACTTTTAATAGTAGATTACGATACAAGTGCAGATAACAGGAAATTCACAACGAGTGGTGATAAACTGAAACACGACCGAAGGGAGTGTTTTAAATCGACACTAGTTGCGAATTACCTGTTCGCACGTGTATCGTACAACGTTTTACAGCACATATGGCTCTTTAAAGTTTCGACATATGCACGTAATCTGCTGATTATCGTACTCGTGCGGTAAAGTAGCACCATATGTACTGTAATAGTACATTACGATACAAGTGCAGATAACAGGAAATTCGCAACGAGTGGTGATAAATTGAAACACGACCGAAGGGAGTGTTTTAAATCGACAGGAGTTGCGAATTACCTATTCGCACGTGTATCGTACAACGTTTTACAGTACATATGGCTCTTTAAAGTTTTGACATATGCCCGTAATCTGCTGATTACCGCACTCGTGCACCATATGTACTGTAAAATAATTTTAAGAACATGATTTTTTTACAAGCTTTAATTTAGTTTTACCTGTCCCGTTGTCTGTCTGTAATCAAATCTTGTAAGTTAAATTTGATTCCATTGACACTTCCTGGTTTCCGATTGAGCTGAATTTTTGCATGCATCTATAAATCGGATGACAATGCAATATTATTATGACATAGAGCCGATCTGATGATGGAGACAGAAGGTGGTCATAGCAATTTCTTAACTACACAAGATAAACCCATCGTGTTTGGGCTCATTCGAACCGACCCAACAAGTAGTTTATGATTGTGGAAAAAAGTACAGTCGGCAATAAAAGCTTGTACCAAAAATGAAATTTTTGACCAAACACTTATTTAGTTTCTTTTATAGCCATTCAAAAGTGACCATCGACTGAATTTGTACATCTTGAAAAATCTTTGCGGGTCAATTAGAAAAAAACTTTTTGCTAAAGATTGCACATTGTCATAAAAAATAAAAATTGTAGACTCGAGAACGTACTTTTTTTTAAATTTCAGGTTTAACGAGTCATCAAAAAACTTTAAAAAAAATGACAAAAATTTCGTGTAATGTGGAAAAACGGATTTAAATATGACTCTTTTTGGTCAGGGAAAATTGAAGAAATGGTCAGGGAAAGTCAGGGAAAAGTCAGGGAATTTTTTTCTGGGTTTGCAGTAGACACCCTGTGAGCACGATCAATTTTTTCCAACGCAAAAGTGAAAATCATTCAAATCCGAGTGCCAATATCTGGTATTCGGTGAGGAGTAGCAATCAAACTAATTGGTGCGTTAATTAACAGTTACGAAGAATTTAAAGTGGAACAAAGGATGACAACAATTTGAAAGTTAGTAATGCTCAAAATAACACAAAGATACTCGTACACGCAAAAGTAGTTAAAATACATCATTTGGTTTATCCTTTTCGTCAGGCAATAATCAACACATCAGCGCGCTATTCCCTCCGACATCGACCGACAATATTTTTTTTATTTTATGTTTTACTGTCTCGGCGAACTGCATTCATTACAAAATCGGTACTTATGAGATTTTCTTCGTATATTATCTTAACAACATTTTAATAGTTATTCTGCTATTCAGAGCTATTACAAATCCAAAACATCATATAAATTGCCTCAGGCGTTCTCGAGTTATTATATAAACTAAAATGGTGGTTACAAGTGGTGTAACTAACACAACTTTGTTTATACATATATATTCAGGTTTACTAACAATTGTTTACATCATTACATCTGGTAAAATACCCACGAGAACAATCTTGTAGTAATGTAACAACTACTAAAAGGTAAATTCCACATGCGATATTGACATAGTGAAGTTAAAACTTATAGAATTAAAGTATTTAACTAAAATATTGCTAGACAAGATTAGATTCACTTGTTATGCAAATAACTGCACATTATTAAAAAAATGAGTGTCACGAATAAAACGCGACAGTGGTGGATACGACGTAATTAATGGGAATTAAGAGTATCTATCTGTTTGAAGAGGGTACGGCGACCGTAATGCGAACGCTCGTACAACAGAATTGAACTTGATTAATGCTGTGGCCGATATGGGCACTTTCGTCTGTGTTATTTTACTTTTTTTTTTACATCGCAAATAACTTTTCCGGTTGGCTCTCGTTTCAACCCCAGTTGTAACAGTGTGACAAACTGTCTAATGAACTTGACTTGATTGTCATCCATGCAAAGTGCTGATCTTTAAACTCTCGCGTATTGTACGCACGAGTGTACCAAATTAGCGTGAGTTGTTAAAAAAAGTTAATCAATGACAGTTTTGTGACGATGATTATTTCTGAAAATGCCCTTAGACACGACAATCTCTTTGACTTGGAAGTCTTGGAACTAGAATCGTGTCGGCAAGTACTTGAAAAACTACAGTAGCGGAAAAAATCTTCATATTGTGATTTTTCTGTAAAATATTTCAAATTAGATGAAACCAAGAAAGGTTATATTGATTTATTCTCAACCAATTATAGGCTAACAGGCCGGTACATATTTCGAAATTCAATTTGAATTCATTTTTCTGGAATTTAGCGTCCGTCACTTGTAGTATTTAAGGCCCTCTAGTTCTGCGAGAGTAGGTATTTAGCGCTGTCCTGGCGGTGCGTGAACAAGCCCGCGCGGACGAAGCGACTGTGAACTCGGATGACCCCGCTAGCTTCATACTGGTCACAGTATAGAAATATAACTGTATTTTGACTTAAGAAATGCATTAATTATGATTGAACTTTACTATGTAATTGATATTTTTTTTTAATAAGGTAGTAAATAAATAATTGAAAGTCGAACTTACGGTAAGATCCATTATAATGAAAAAAAAAAACAGAATTCGTAGTACATACCTACAACCCTGAAATTCGTTATTTTAATCTATGAAACCTAAGAACCTAAGAAATATGTCTTATTCCCTTCTACTCGATTTATTTAATAAATCATGCAATTTTTTATCTAATTGTGTTATATTATACAGGGTGTTATATTTATTTGTCGTGTGCGTGTTATCATCATCATGTATATGTATGTATGTATAACACTTTATTGCACAAAAAATAATAACAATCGAAACAAAATAACAAAATGTAAAAGTACAAAGGCGAACTTATCCCTATAAGGGATCTCTTCCAGCTAACCTTCGAGAAAATGAGAAAAATAAATATAGTACAGAAGGCAACAAACTAATTTTGCACAAACACGGATATTTAAGAAATCAATGACAGATTATGAATACACGTACTCGTAAAACTAATAAGCTTGTATACACTATAACAACTATTCACGTAAATATATCATCATCATCATCATATCAGCTGATGGACGTCCACTGCTGGACATAAGCCTCCCCTAAAGAGTGCCACAATGACCGGTCCTGCGCCACCCGCATCCAGCGGTCTCTCGCGACCTTTACCCGGTCATCAGTTCACTTTGTGGCCTATCTACGCTGCACCTTCCTGTACGTGGTCACCACTCGAGAACCTTCGTCAGCGCCCCAATGGCCATCGGTTTTACGTGCAATGTGCCCCGCCCACTGCCATTTAAGCGATTCGGAGGGCTATATCGGTTACTTTGGTTTTTCTGCGGATGGCCTCATTTCTGATACGATCGCGCAGATATACTTCCAGCGTAGCCCTCTCCATTGCTCTTTCCTCTTGGTTACAGGTGTATAGTAGAGAAACACAGATAATTTAATAGGTTTCTATTGTGATGTCCTAAATAAACATATTTTATTGCGCTTACATTGCAAACGCTGGCTGAACCCCACGAGATAAATCAAAATAATGTACTACAGTATTGTACAACTTAAAAAGGTCTACAAAAAAGTCGATTATGGTATATGTCTATCTCTTAGGGATAACCCACAATAACCATTTTTTATCCTTTACTTTTTACGAAAAATAATGGCTTATTTACGAAGCGATTTTAAGCAATACAGCATTAATCCTTCTCCAATAAAATACCTTAAATACATATTGCATTTTATATAGATCAATATGGCACTTGACAGCATGTAATTTAAATGAATATTTTTGAAGATATTACTGATTTAAAATGCAGGAACATAGCGGTTGCGGCGGTATCGGCCGGGTTGTATATAAATACATTCTGTAGTATATAATTATAATTAGTATCAGCATTGCACCCGTACGAAGCCGGGGCGGGTCGCTAGTATACCATAATCAACTTCAAGTTCGAGTATAAAGTGTCCGATAGTAACGAAAGTTGGTGCTACATGGGCATTTGACTTCATCTTGTACATATTCAGCTTAAGACCAACTCTCACGGAGGTTTTACCAAGGTCGTTGAGCATGGTACTTAAATCCTGTATGGTCTCAGCCAAGACTACTGTATCGTCAGCAAACCAAAGGTGAGTGATGTACTCGCCGCTTATGTTGATGCCTATTGCCTAGGCTTCTCCAGTCCAAAGTCTTGAACACATCCTCCAGTGCAGCGGAGAACAGTTTGGGAGAAACAGCATCTCCCTGCCTGACTCGCGGCTACAACGGAATAGGTATCGAGTTCTGGTCCTGGAGTCGGACTCACATAGTGGCGTTGTCGTACAAACACTTCAGTACTTCGATAATAGCGGTAGTCTACTTGGCACCGCTGGAGAGATTGTAGTACAGCCCAGGTTTCAACCGAATCGAAGGCCTTCTCGTAGTCCACAAACGGCAAACAGAGGGCACAGGCAACAGGGTATACTCCTCAGTCTACTGTAAAACCGGACGAAGCGTATGGATATAAGTTGATAATGTTCGACTCTTCATATACACAGGCCCAGTAGTAGTGAACCACGACTGTCATAAAATTATACTAACATAGTTTTTTGACCGAGAGAGCGAAGCGTCTCCGTTTCAGCTGTCGACAAAAATTCTTTCGTATGTCTGTCTGTTCGAATGTTGTCCTCTAAAGGTCGCATTTCTCAACCGATTCTCGTGACATTTTGTGAGCAGGTTCGATAATTATATAGGTTTAATTATATTTTTGTCGAGACGGCTTTTGTAAATTTTGAAATTTGAAAAAATATTTTTTTTGCCTGGTCTACAGCTCACAGAGCCACTAATTTTAAGCTTTATTGTAACAGCTAACACTTTAGGAGCCACGAGCTTGGAAAAAACGTTAATTTAATTTAATAAATTACAGATATTTTTGGTTGTTTAATTTATTCGTCTAAAGTTATTAGCTCTCAAAGCATAAAAAACATTGCGAAGTTTTTACTGTTTTACTATTTACGCGAAAGATTACTGTATTCTTTTAAAATAAATACCAGAAATGATTTTTACATAAAGATGATAAAAGAATCAATATGGTATATGAAATGATACCAAACTTGCCACGGTAGCTACCTGGAAATGGGTAGATTTATTAAAAGAAGATTAGCTAGAAAGATAGATAGTGTATACATTTTAAAAGGATCGGCAACGCGAATTTGACACCTCTGGAGTTGCAGGCGTCCATAGGCTGCGGTGACCGCTCACCATCAGGCGGGCCGTTAGTTTGCCACTGACATGGTATTAAAAAAAAAGACGCTCGGAATTAATGTGGTGAAGCTCATAGCTTAATAAAAATATTCATGTGCAAAGCAGTAGATCTCTTACTATATCTATAATTTCTGGTAATAAAAATTTCATTTTCTCAAACATGCAATGAAATATTGATGTTATGTTCCTTATAATAGGCTGCGAAGTATGACGTTTCAGGCGCGGCTAGGACAAGAGGTCGTTAATAGAATTTCATACAAATCTTGCAGGCCTAGGCCGGCAAAGTCCTCTTTTTTAATTCCATTCCACATAAATTTGTGGCACAGGCATCATGACATTCTGCCACTATGCGTATTAAAAATAAAATTTGGATTTTTTTTTGTTGTTTATTTCATTTCATGTTTGAGAAAAGCACTATACATACCTCGGCGGGAAATTTGGGGTTGCCAGCCTTAGACCTATCCGGCCTCGCTTCGCTCGGCCGTATATATGTCTTCGGCCGGCAACCCCTTTCGTCCCGGCCTCTGTAGTAATGTACTATTATAATTTTACCATCTTTGGTTCCATTTCTGCAGGGGTTCAGTTTAGTTGTTATACTGTCATTTCTATACTGTGGAACTATGACCATAATTTATTTGTTAATAAATACGACGTTTTTCGTTTGGGTTTCTATTGCCCTTCTTAAGACTGCGCCGACCATAATCAGGAAAAACAGCAGTCAGCATTGAATCGGTGGAGTTCACAATTCTTTACAAAAATATGTAAAATATATGTTATAATTATATCAAAGAGTGTATTTACAAAAGATGACTATTGATAATTTATAATAAGTTCTACTTTAACAAATACAATCCCGTTAAGTTGCACTTAAAATGACAAAAACGAGGGTCGGCGTTTATGTAAAATTTAATTAACCATCAATATTTTGGTTTCAAAACCCTACTCAAATAAATCTCAAACGTATTAACTACAATTCTTGAGTCCTTTCATGTAATAATGTGCTTTGGTTATTTAGTGACGATTTTTTAAAAACGCCCTTTAAATCCGCCATACAAAATTACTATGGAACCAAGACGTCGAAATATAATACCTGAGCTTCGCAGTTCGCACGATAAATTCAGTCACCCACGAGAGTTCAAGGAGGGAGCACGTCTCGATGCGGAGCGACGTCACTGTCAAATACTTCGATGTCCATAATCTATCTTTACACAGCAGGTACAGGCAGCAAAACAGGGTAACTTTTGTTATTATAAATATTTTAGAGCCTGTGATTTGCTTGAAGGTTACTACAATATTTGTAATGTACTAAATATATTCACTACACTACTTATGGCTCATGTCTCATGATGGAGCCGGAACATGGCTAGTAGAACTCTATGATGAAAGGCGCTAAGGTAGTCGAGTTTGGGCTCGTTTGTTTTGTTATCTTCAGTATTTACCATTAAACATGATGGCGAGGGTCTCATGATGGAGCCGGAAGATGGCTGGTGGAACTCTATGATGAAAGGCGCTAAGGTAGTCGTCTTTGGACTCGTTTGTTTTGTTATCTTCAGAACTTACCATTAAACATGATGGCGAGGGTCTCATGATGGAGCCGGAAGATGGCTGGTGGAACTCTATGATGAAAGGCGCTAAGGTAGTCGAGTTTGGGCTCGTTTGTTTTGTTATCTTCAGAACTTACCATTAAACATGATGGCGAGGGTCTCATGATGGAGCCGGAAGATGGCTGGTGGAACTCTACGATGAAAGGCGTTAAGGTAGTCGAGTTTGGGCTCGTTTGTTTTGTTATCTTCAGAACTTGCCATTAAACATGATGGCGAGGGTCTCATGATGGAGCCGGAAGATGGCTGGTGGAGCTCTATGATGAAAGGCGCTAAGGTAGTCGAGTTTGGGCTCGTTTGTTTTGTTATCTTCAGAACTTACCATTAAACATGATGGCGAGGGTCTCATGATGGAGCCGGAAGATGGCTGGTGGAACTCTATGATGAAAGGCGTTAAGCTAGTCGAGTTTGGGCTCGTTTGTTTTGTTATCTTCAGTATTTACCATTAAACATGATGGCGAGGGTCTCATGATGGAGCCGGAAGATGGCTGGTGGAACTCTATGATGAAAGGCGCTAAGGTAGTCGAGTTTGGGCTCGTTTGTTTTGTTATCTTCAGAACTTACCATTAAACATGATGGCGAGGGTCTCATGATGGAGCCGGAAGATGGCTGGTGGAACTCTATGATGAAAGGCGCTAAGGTAGTCGAGTTTGGGCTCGTTTGTTTTTTATCTTCAGTATTTACCATTAAACATGATGGCGAGGGTCTCATGATGGAGCCGGAAGATGGCTGGTGGAACTCTATGATGAAAGGCGCTAAGGTAGTCGAGTTTGGGCTCGTTTGTTTTGTTATCTTCAGAACTTACCATTAAACATGATGGCGAGGGTCTCATGATGGAGCCGGAAGATGGCTGATGGAACTCTATGATGAAAGGCGCTAAGGTAGTCGAGTTTGGGCTCGTTTGTTTTGTTATCTTCAGTATTTACCATTAAACATGATGGCGAGGGTCTCATGATGGAGCCGGAAGATGGCTGGTGGAACTCTATGATGAAAGGCGCTAAGGTAGTCGTCTTTGGGCTCGTTTGTTTTGTTATCTTCAGAACTTACCATTAAACATGATGGCGAGGGTCTCATGATGGAGCCGGAAGATGGCTGGTGGAACTCTATGATGAAAGGCGCTAAGGTAGTCGAGTTTGGGCTCGTTTGTTTTGTTATCTTCAGTATTTACCATTAAACATGATGGCGAGGGTCTCATGATGGAGCCGGAAGATGGCTGGTGGAACTCTATGATGAAAGGCGCTAAGGTAGTCGTCTTTGGGCTCGTTTGTTTTGTTATCTTCAGAACTTACCATTAAACATGATGGCGAGGGTCTCATGATGGAGCCGGAAGATGGCTGGTGGAACTCTATGATGAAAGGCGCTAAGGTAGTCGAGTTTGGGCTCGTTTGTTTTGTTATCTTCAGAACTTGCCATTAAACATGATGGCGAGGGTCTCATGATGGAGCCGGAAGATGGCTGGTGGAGCTCTATGATGAAAGGCGCTAAGGTAGTCGAGTTTGGGCTCGTTTGTTTTGTTATCTTCAGTACTTATCGCTAAACATGATGGCGAGGGTCTCATGATGGAGCCGGAAGATGGCTAGTGGAACTCTATGATGAAAGGCGCTAAGGTAGTCGAGTTTGGGCTCGTTTGTTTTGTTATCTTCAGTACTTATCGCTAAACCACTGTTGGAAGATTTTATAAGTATAATTATATAAGAAATAAACGAATCATGTACGATATCATAGATTTTTGTTTATTTGCTTTATATCAAAGGTTTATTCAAGGTCACGCCGCCGACTGATTTTAATCGGCGCGCCGCCACCGGCCAAATAGCCTTCGGTTCGGTGCTCATATCCGCATGTAATGCCGGCTCTAAATAAACTGAATGCAGCCATTACTCTTGCATCGAGCAGCGTCCAATTTTTTCACTCATACCAAAGAAAAAAAAAACCAAATACATATATGTAAGAGCGGCGCAGGAAAACAATGAATAACTGTGAAAAATCTTCAATTTATTTACAGCTACTATATTAAAACATCGTTCACCGTCCAACGCTTCTTTCATACTCAATCCTACGTCAAATCATTCGCCATTCCAAAACAATTCAAACTACATTCGAACGTCCTTTATTCATCATCTAGCAGCCAGCACCTTACACAGCTATCAAAAAGTACCAATCCCACACTCGGCCAATCCTGCAATCATGATCTGGTCCCTCAGTCATGCACCTTCAGACACCGCACTTACCCGTCACCAGCATCCACATCTTACATACACCGTCACTTACAACACACCCTATATACAACGTCATATAAAAATACATCAAACCATCTAACAAATCATAAATACACCGTACAAGTAAAACCAATACTTCCAAACACATAAAAACACATGAGACATTGTAACTGACGCCGTCGCTGCGTCGCGTTGTAGTAGCGCCGTTGTTCTGTAGTAGATCTTCGCCGTGCCCGTGTCATTGTAACAGAAGCCTTCTTTATGGGAACTGTCCTCCGCGAAATGAATCTTGGGTCTAGCGGACTTTGAGAAATTGTGGCAGGCTACACGCGCACATAAATCTTCCCACCTCTGCTGTCGAAATCCCCGCATATCCTGCATATTTTCGTCAGTTTTGCGAATGTAGTCCCACCGCTGCTCCTCAGGTACGTCTTGATTTCTGCTTTCGCCCATTCCTCCAAATTCTTTGATTTTGCTACGTTCGTCGACAGTTTGGCGTTTAAGTTCCATATGACACGCATTCGCATCGATTGACATTGACAAATTTTCTTCTGTTTTTGTTTCGAACTCTTTCGTCGAATTATCAAAACTTGTCACTTGCGCGGTCGGATGCGCGTCGTAGCGTATTAAACCGTCATCGTCATCGTGAATGTCATGATACTCATGATTTTCAAATCCGTCGCCATTGTCTTTGTTTCTTTCATGTATTTCAGACGTATCCTCGCAGAATTCACGCAGCAAGGCTAACTTCAAATCTTACCAACTGTCGAGTGGTTCTTCCTCCGCAAGCTCCGCCCGTAGCCACAGCGCCGCCGTGCCGAAGAACCTTTTCTTCGCTATCAGGAATTGATGCCTCGGCGTCCATCCGTATAAACATGCTTTTTTCTCTACATCCTCTATAAACATCTGCACATCGTAATCGTTTTCTGCAGTAAAAACACGCAATGTCATAATTTCATGTAGCCTATTCATGTCTCGTCTTCCGTCTTCTCACGTACCTAATAAATTCGTCTTAACTTCTTCGTCGTCCGTCTTCTTAATCTTTGTCGTCTTCTTGAATATTTTCTTCTTTCATGGCCGTATTTGTCTAGGGTTATATTCTCAGTATTCGTTCATCCTGGCGTCGCGATCCCGGACGAGCCCCCAAAATGTAGGAGCGGCGCAGGAAAACAATGAATAACTGTGAAAAATCTTCAATTTATTTACAGCTACTATATTAAAACATCGTTCACCGTCCAACGCTTCTTTCATACTCAATCCTACGTCAAATCATTCGCCATTCCAAAACAATTCAAACTACATTAGAACGTCCTTTATTCATCATCTAGCAGCCAGCACCTTACACAGCTATCAAAAAGTACCAATCCCACATATACAAAGAGACATGATTTGTATTTTATTTATATTCACATGTGTAGCGTTATCCCATCCCAGTATACAGTTGCATGCTTAAGGATGTCCAGGGTCCGCTACCTAATCCCAAGAAGGAATGCACTTTCTACGGAACCAACTGATATGTGTCCTTCTAATCCAAGGGGGAAAACTAGACCTTATTGTCAAATCCTACAAGCCCGTATTTTAAAATAAATATTGAATTGCTGTAGATATGTCAAAACTAAGAAACTATGTAGTTAAATCCACAATAGGATCGTCAAAACGTAAAAAATGTATAACAAGATTAATTAATTAAAATACTAAAATACCCGACTGCGTGATGTCGGTGTAATTTGGAATTTGGCGCCATAAATCCGCCATATTTTTTTTGATATACATAGTTTCACTCTCACAGTAAATACGAATCTAACAACATCTCACAAGCTAAAATCCATCGTGCCAAACAATTATACATACATACATACTCTCGAAAAACATAACCCTCCTTTTGGCGCAGTCGGGTAAAAATAGAAAGCTTGACAGTTTCTAGAATAAAATCAAAATGTCAAAAAGAAAATAATATGTGATTAATATAATATGATGTCATAAGTTTATTGTTGACCGTACCGACCGAGCGAGCCGGCAGCAGTGTGCGTGATGACGCACACATACTCGTAGGTGCAAAAGCCTAAAGCGTGCGCGCTTGAAAAGGTCTGCGCAGTCTTAAATAACTTGCAACAATTATATAAATTCGTCAAAACTGCTTGTTTGGTGCACGAAACTGTCGCGGATAAAACTGACACATGTCCGTTGTCCGTAAGCGCCAGCGCGCGACTGATCGGGCCTGCCGAGCCTCCGCGCTCGGCATTTTGTAGGTATTTAAACATATTAATTAATACAATCATTTTATCTTTTTAAATTCTGCAAAAATGTCTAGAAGTACTGAATGGCTTTAGTTTAGTTCAAAAACTTTATTTAAAACATCAATAGTTTAGTCGTCAGATTGTAGATGCTTTACAAAAAGGAGTAACTTTGGGGTCTCTTTCTATCGAGCGAAGTTCATTAGATCGTGTAACTGAGTGCAACTTTGACTAGACTAGATCCTTAAGTAAAACATATAATTTTTTCAAATTTTTAAAACCCTAATTCTACGTTTTAGATTGTTTTTAGAAAACTCGAAAACGCTAACTCGCTTGACGACCTAGCCTTAAGTCGATAAAAAACGGAATATCGTACTAATTCATAATCATATTTGTAAGAAATATCAGTTCCGTCATGGGGAGACCTCGTAGAAATAAAAACTTAACAGTAGCTATACAAGAAGCAATTATAAATGGCTATAGAAATGGTTTCACACAATCGACGCTGGCTAAGCAATTTCAAGTTCATCAGTCTACTATATCGAAGGTTTTGAAACGGGAAAAAGCTCACGGAGGTGTCAAAAGACCCAACAGACCTGGTCGCCCACGCTGCACATCAAGTTTAGTAGACCGCAACATTTTGCGCATATCAAGACACAATCCACGACTCACGGCGAGCGACATTATGTAGGAAATATCGTGTGGAAATTCAGTTTCTGTGTCCGTACGTACTGTAAGAAATCGCCTGATGGATGGTGGACTTCTTCCTCGTCGTACCTGCAAAGAAACCACTGATTTCCAAGAAAAATCGAGCAGCTAGAAAAAAATATGCGAAGGAACATCTTACTTGGACTGCGGAAATGTGGGAAAAGGTAATCTGGAGCGATGAATCCAAGTTTTTACTGTTCGGAACAGATGGAGTTACCTACATATACATACGACGTCCCGACAATGCTCGCTATGACCCCAAGTATCAGCTCCCTGCAGTCAAACACGGCGGCGGCTCCCTTATGGTGTGGAAGCTGTTTAGGTGCAAGTGGAGTTGGTCCTTTACATCGAATAAACGGCATTATGACGAAGGAAGTTTATGAAGGAATATTACAAAATGTGTTTCTTCCCTGGGCACGCCAAAATTTCGGCAGAGCGTTTATGTTTCAGCAAGATAATGACCCGAAACATTCGTCTAATCTTGTTAAACAATGGTTCAAAAAACGTAGAGTGAGGGTTTTGGAATGGCCCAGCCAAAGTCCGGACTTGAATCCTATAGAAAACCTATGGAAGGAGGTAGGTCGTCGTGTGAGTGCAAGAAATGCAAGAAATGTCAACGAAAGATTTGAACAATTAAAGGAAGAGTGGGAACGCATTCCAAGTTCTTTCCTCGCGAAGTTGATAGCATCACTGCCTCGAAGATGCCAAGCTGTTCTTGATGCAAAGGGTTTCAGTACCAAGTACTAATCTAATATTTTGATTTTCAGTGCAGAATCTGTAATTTTTGTTGTTTTCTTCATTAATAAACCACTTTTACCTATATTTCGAGTATTAGTTATTTTATGCACTTTTTAATAAACTCGTACAAAACGAGTTTCATATATGGTGTCATACAAATGTAGTATATGATTTTACTCTCCGTCTAAAGGACTTTCACATGGTAATCGTTTAGGCAGCTCATAAAAAAATACTTAAAAAAACACAAATACGATAGATTATTTTCCGCTACTGTACGTGACGCAACGCAAACTACCGCGTATTCAATTGTGCAAGTCTCTTGTCGAACTTTTGACGCGCTATAGTCAGATATCTATGTTTTGTGACGAGTTGCCAATAAAGCTTATAAAAAAAGCTGCAATAAAATATTTTATTGCATATGTATAATTTAAATGCGTTAATTATATAGGGAGGCAGCAGTGGAGGAGATAAATTATATTCAGATGGCGAATAAATAATGTTTTAATTAATATAAAAGTTACAATAATTAACTTAATCTAACACGAACGATTTCGTGTTGTCCTAAGGTTAGGTATCTCAAAGGCGCGCGGCAGAGTGATTGCCCAATATTGATGATGCGCTGCGGCGCGGACAACGTAATGGAGTGACGTAGGGCATACGTAGACACGACGTGGTGCTGATGACGTTGCGCGGTGACGTATGCTGACGGTATACCGATGACGTAGCCGTGCGGTGGTGCTGTGTGTGAGCTGCGTAGCTAACACGTTACTTTGCGTTAATTTGTTGTAAGTTTCAGCTATTACCTATTACTATGTAAATAAACTAAGCTAAACTATCCTCATTAACGCAGTCATCTGCGTTTGACGTGTGAAATTAATCTCAGTGTAGTTAATGCATCCACTGTAACACTATCCAGCGACATCATATCAGAGGTTGCTGTTTTGGTATCGATTACACGATACACAAGTACAACGGTCATTGCGTAGAAATAAGTCAATGTGTAATTGTGTATATGCGACCGTATTTTAATATATTCAGTCCCAATGACACACATTGTTTAATTTATATTATGCAAATATTTAATTATGGCAGTGAATATGTAAATGGTCACCCCCGTCCCCATTATCATTAGATTTGACATTTCTTTTTTTATTTCTCTTTGTAGAATTAGAAAGTTCATTGACCTACTAAACATAACTCAGGACTATAAATATATATAAAATAAACAAAATTACTAAAAACAAGGTACTACCACCCCCAAAGTATAGTTTCGAAGATGCAGGCAGCATTTCCACGCTGAATTGCAAATACTTATGCAGAGGAAGCTGCCAGCCCTATGGCGTCCTATACAAAATATGAAGTGAAAAGCTTGTAAAAACAAACACTCAAACGGCAATAATGTTAAGCTAAAGTTAATTTAATTGGATTGCACGTTATTCTTGATTTCAACTAGGTTAGAAACTTGCTGGAATTGGACTTGAAAAACTTGATCCAAACATAATAAAATAAAAGGCCGTATAAACAAACCCTCGACTGGTAATAATGTTTAGCTCGAATTAATTAAAATTGTGCTATAGACACCGCGTTTCATTCAACTCGAACGTGCCATTACTACAGAACGGGGTTTTATCGGGTCTCTTTATAGAGCTGTAAAGCATGGCTAGACGCCATTCCGCATAGAAATACCATGGCTAACTTTAACAACGCCTTATTTGGGAAAATTGAAATGTTGGAAATACTACCTTGTTCCGTGCTAGTAAGGTTTATAATATCGAACGTGCCTTAAAGCACTCGCGATTTATTAAATACCAGTATGTATCTTGTAGTTCCTAACGCTACTGATTTACTATGTGTTACCGTAAATGTAGCGAAAATTTGATAATATCTATGGAAATCATTTTATGATTTATTTTTTAATTAATAATTTTACTCTTAAACCGATATCATGATGAGTTTTAGTAATTCAAAATCAGTCAAGGGTTGCCGAGTTATAGGGGGCTGTAATAAATACGTTTAAATCATATCTCCTCTAGACTCTGCTCTGATTTCCGATACCTCGTATCACTCATACAGTCTAATGGCGATATTGACCGTGACATTAAAAACCGAATCAGCGCAGGATGGATGAAAGGCGATAGGTCTTGGGAACCATATGCGACGCCCGAATGCCCTTCCGATTGAAGGGCAAAATCTACAAGACACAAGACCGTAAGACGTGTCATCATGTATGGATCGGAATGTTGGGCCGCAAAGGTGACGGTTGAAAAGAGAGCAAGTTATGGAGATGAGAATGTTGAGATGGATAAGTGGGGTAACAAGAATGGATCAGGTAAGAAACAAGTATACAGGATGTCCCAAGAAGTAGTGATATACTGAAGCTGGGAGGTAGAGGACCTAGAGGGCTATCTGAATCACCCCCATGTATGTTCCGCGATTTTTAGTATTTTCGGAGTTATGATTTTTTTTTTTAATTTTTCACCTATCGCCGCGTACGATGAGATTTTTATTTATGGTGACGTGAATTATTGCGGTAGATGCTTGATTTTTTTCGTGTGCTAAGCTGATAGATAGGCCAATTCAGTATGGTAACATTACTCTATCAATTTTTTGATTGAAGCCTTATTAATAATAAAATGAAATTTTCAGGGTAGCTACCTGATAGATAGAGCAAGTTTTTAAAAGCCAATCGGTAATTATTTTTTATGTGATTTTATTTTTTAAGGGCCCTTGAAGTTGTGAACATACTGGGTAATTTTATCTTTCTTGGCATTTTTTTTTTATGCCATTCAAAGATCTATCGATAGTAAATGTTACCATACTGAATTGGCCTATCTATCAGCTTAGCACACAAAAAAATCAAGCATCTACCGCAATAATTCACGTCACCATAAATAAAAATCTCATCGTACGCGGCGATAGGTGAAAAATTAAAAAAAAACTCATAACTCCGAAAATACTAAAAATCGCGGAACATACATGGGGGTGATTCAGATAGCCTTCTAGGTCCTCTAGCTCCCAGCTTCAGTATAACACTACTTCTTGGGACACCCTGTATAAGAGGAAGCCTGAAAGTAGCACCTATAGATGATAAGTTGAGAACTAATCGTCTACGGTGGTATGGGCATGTTATGCGGAGGGATGAAAGTCATGTTACAAGGAGGGTATTAGGAATGAATGTGGAGGGATGTAAGAGGAGGGGTAGGCCAAGGAAAAGGTGGATGGATTGCGTGAGAGACGATATGAAGAGGAAGGATTTAAGTGATGAGATGTCAGATGACGTAGTAAGGATGTAAGTGATCGAAGAAAAAAATAGACTGCTGCGCCGACCCCAAGTAAATGGGAAAGGGTACGCGAATGATGACATGACTTCTTTAGACACCACTAGGTGGCACTAGATGAATCCACGAGTACATATCGCAAGTTTATTACATTGTTATTTACTAAGCCCCCGTTGCGCATTACACAAATAGCACCACCCCATTCCATCCCGTAAGTGTCCAAATGTAATAGCCCGTCCCGTGGGTGACTATAGGAATAGGGTTGGACTGTATTGTGGGCGACAGGCTAGCAACCTCGAACAAGACTACGATTATTAGAACTGGCACTGAAGAATTGGCATGATTTTATGTATTTATGTAGAGCCTAGCATACATCGGCAGACATGCCATAATAAACAAAACCTTACAAAAGACGTAAATTGTCCGAAGTCTGCAACAAATGGACTGTTTTTAAACGTGACCAATTTCAAAGCCAAAAACTTGCTGTCCCTTTAATGTTTACAATTTTACACAGTTTTGTTTACATAAATTGCACTGGTAAAATGAATATGATATAGTCAAGAATTGACTTGTCTCACTATTGTGAGTGAACTGATTTAAACTCGTTTTCTGATGAACATTGATGACTTTTTTATTAGTGCGCCCCACTAAGCATTTCAAATACACTAACATACTAACAAACATTCAAGAAGACACATTACATTATAATTATACTTATTTTGCACACATGATCGATGATCGATAGAGATATTTATACTTTGCAATGTTGATTGGTAACATCTGGAGGTTATGCAGAAAATGTTCAATTCGCCACTAACTATAAGTACAATAGAGCAATAAAAACGTTATGTATAAAAATACTTTAGTAACTGTTTTTATTACTTTTGACTAGACATAGAAAGGAATGGTACTGTTGGGGCTAACGCAGTCTAAAATAAAAATTTAAACTCTATTTCTAACGCAATAGAGTGCCAATTGAGCAACCGCGTGTATCGTATCGACATTTGTAATATTTTTTATTTATACAACAACGGTGGCAAACATGCATACTGTGTCTGACTGATGAGGAAGCAAACACTATAGCATATGGAAGCTTGCAAGTCCGAAACAATCTCAAACGCCGTTTTTGTTTATTTGAGGATTCCTTGAAATTCTGGTGATAAACTTAATTCAAACTTCTTGGGAAGGCGGGGTGAACGTTTTCTGCGTAGCTTCAACCATTTTATTATATAGTATTTTTTTCTATAAAGCTTGCACAAGGACAGGCTTAAGCCGAAGAAGTTAAATAGTAAACAGTTGGAATCAATTCGTGAATGGGGGTATGTCGCTCATATTATGTTTATGTATGTTTTACTAAGTGTATGTATTTGGGCGTTGGCGCCAACGTTTGGCAAACATTATGCGGGTATCTTGCTCCAAGGCCAGTTCGAGCCAAGGTTACTTTCTAATTTTCTATATTAATCGATATCTTATTTATTCGGCATTATATGTTCATAATTGTATTATAACTGATAATTTAAATTAAGCTCCATGTCACAATTACTCGGGTATCTAATATTGAATTATATTATTACCATGCATGTATATGTATATGTCTTAATAAATCTATACTGTGTGAACTTTATACATACTCGTATGTGATTGTCAAGTATAGACACGAGTCACGACGGCTATGTCTTTGCCAAAATATTCAAACCTACTTTTAGATCATTATACCGATTCCAAATTCGTTTAAAAATTAAAGCTTCAACATTATTTTAATGACCATTAAGTCGATGACAAGATTTTACGAACGCGTTTTGTAGTGAGGACCTCTTTTACCTCAAATATAATAGATCTTTACTAGTCTCACTGAAAATCATTGGGAACATCGACAGAGCCGGCCATAGGCGTAGGGTAGAGCGAAAGGAGCGACCTTTTTAAACGCCAGATGCCTAGAGGTCCTTAAATGCTGGATGATAAATAGATCAAGAGAAAGATAAAATTATGGAGGTGACTTTTAAATGGTGTGGAATGAAACGCTGGATCCTGATCAGGCGCTAGGACCGGCGTTGAACGTTAATTAACACGAAATGAAATGTTGGCGCCAACGTCTCACCCCCATAGCATGACCCCATCCCACTAGTCACGCTTTATAACTTATTGTATGTATCAATATGTAATGTAATACATCCATTTCAATGCCGCATATCATTGTATAATAAATACTGCAACAGTGTGTAACATGACGAAAGGCAAACATTAAACCCTTTGAAGTATGAGTAAGAAACTAACGAAATGACACGTATCTTGTTAGGTCCCATATAACAAGCGGAAGCCTCAACTTCTTTTTTTTAGAAAGATGCTTTCGTCGCTTATATTACAAGAAGCCTTTGTGAAATACAATTTTACAAGCCAACACTGAGGCACTTTGATCAATGACAAGTTGATTTTTTTATTATAATAATAATAATATATTTATTTGCATAAAATGTGGTACATGTAGTTGACATCATTATGTTTATGTGCAAGACACATTTCACCAGCAACTGGCATGCAAAATGAAAATCGGCATTATTAAAATAGAACATACACAAAAATGTTCTTGAAATAAAAATAAAAATGACACATTTAGTCTTAATCTAACATTAAATCACAACGTATTAAATAATAAGTATGTCAAATTCGCTAAGTAAGTGTTATTGTAGCTATGTAAAATAAAATAAGCTCCTGGTAGTAACAACAACATAATCGTATGTAATACGGACATTTGGTCCTTAAAATAGTTTTTTTAGTGAAGTGGGGCAGTGAAATACATTTCTGATATGAATAGGATACGTGTTATAAGTTATAACACTCCTTTCCATACTTTGATGGAATCAACAGGCCCTTCGTTGTTTTACATATTGTGTATCTATAGGCACATGTGTTTCATAGACTTTTTCTTTGAAGCATGATGATCTTTTCAGCAAAATACCGATGTTTTTTCTTGAGTAGACTCTACTCTATTTGGCATGTTTGTCGCCGGCATAAATATCCATCGGTAAGCAACGGTTTAACGCGAATATGGTCATTTTCTTAGTAATAAAAATAAAGTTTATAACAAAATGCAATACCACTAGAATTGAATGCTACATAATGGTTTGTTCTCTCTTAGGCTGGGTTTTTTAAAGAGCCGCTGAACCAATTTTTATTTTTTGGTAACTCAGTGCACTTTTTGCCATAACTTACCAACATAAAGTCTAACGAATCTTTATTTTAACATTGTTGTATAACTTCTCGTAATCATTACTCAAAGAGTACATCTGATCGTCTGTCAAATTAAACCAGCTTGACAGAACTGGCTTTCCACGAGGACACTTTATAAAACCCAGCTTAATGATATTGTGTCCGTCATACCAAGACTCTCTATCGTAAGTCTATCTTTCCATTTATCTTGATGTTGTGTTCGTTATACAACCTTCTAGAGTATAATAATTATACTTATGATTAGTTAATTTTAACCATAATGTGAAGTTGGCTACCCACGATCAGATTTCACTTAACATGTTAAAAATAGTGGGTAACTAGCTTAAGAAGTTAATAGAAAGAAGATAGGTAGGTATATACGTTACTCATACTTAGAATCGCACAGATAAAATAAAGAACTGGGATCCTACTTGCTTTGGTCATGAAAGGCAATACCATGAAGTCCTGACAACGAGTTTGAAGTATTAAAAAGAATTTTTTATATAAATCCATTATATTATTATACCACCCCGCTACATCCTTGATCTTCGGACTCTTTGGATCCTAGGCTAGCCTAACTTACTGCCGCCAGAAACTCATGTTAGACGAGAAAATCTTCCTACCTACTTACCAACTTGCAGAGTTAATACAGCACAATGTTTGAATCGCTCTAATATATGTACCACGCGCCCTCATTCAAAAACATACCTTATTTCAGTTATTTATAAGTATCAAATTCCAGCGAGTTCGAAGTGCCGTCCCGCCACTTCCCCGGCCAGACACACGTCTGGCGCGTCTCGGGCTGGCTTCAGCGCGGACGCGCGCGGGCACGCGAAGACCTATACGCGCACGTGGCGCGCGCGTGCGCGCTCGTGGTGGTTGTCGCGCGCGATCGGCTGCTGCGAAACGAGCCGCTTTCAGTGCTGGCGGGCGCGGAGTGTATGATAGCTGGACTGCACAGGTACCTAAGTCCTACTGTAAAACAAACTTATGGTCTTCAAGGCGATAGTTTTCACTAGGTAAGCGCGTTCCATCCTAGACCACCATTGACATAAGATATAGAAATAGACACACAATGCCGAACATAAATAACAAAAAATGTGGCGCAAGATGACACTGACAGTTACATTCCAATAGCTGATAATAACGTTTCTTTATAGTCCGAGTCAAGATAAAAACTTCATACAAAAAAGAACTTACAGACATTAGCGTCAAGTGTCAATTTTGCAAACATATGAACCAACATGGTAAAAACTTTTTAGTAAAATGCCACTGTCGTATACTGGCTACCAATGTTTACTTTATAAATGTCAAAAGTGAACAGTGAAAGTACCTAATGGAGTCGCTTTGGTTATTTAAATTATTTTTATATTAATAATATTTTTGAACAAAAAAATATGAATAAAACATTCCATTACAACATTCACACACATTCTGTGATTGTTCTTTTTCTGTGTTAGAGATTAAGACGTTTACCTTCATGAAACTCTTGAGCAAGACTATAGGTAGTTATTTCAAAAGTACTGACTTCTGCCATTGGAGCAGCATTTGTAGTTTTACAACTTTTACTTTGCAAGTCATCGTCATCTATCTCTGACATCTATAAAACAAAGATACCGACTATGAACTTGAAAGATAAATTATTTAAATATATTAACGTTAAATTGATTTTTATTACATCAATTCATATAACTATATGAAAATGATTTCCTCATTCATTTATTTGTATGTTAAAACAGAATTTGAATAATGTAATTTGAGTCGGAAACGAACGGACTTACGTTCAAGACAGGTTTAGCAGTTGCAGTTAGTCGATTTAAGCCTTTATTGGTCCTGTATATGTCGGAAGTAGAGAAATAGGCCGAACACACAACACTCGTGTGGCTTAGTTTATAGAGTGCGTCACGTTTATTTTGCGCTAAAATAGCGGTCCATTCTGAACGTCACTGAGGATGTTGTGGAATCTTGAATTAAAAAATAAAAAACACAAATGTATTCCTTATAAATTTAATTTAAAAAAATATTGACCTAATAGCGACTCCTTACATTTTGTTTCTTGATAACCTTTCATTTGAACTAACAAAATTATTTTCTCGAAACCATGAAATTACCAGGAATTTACATAAATTTTGTAACGTTATCAAAATAACTAACCTAAAGAAGTATATTCCGTCTTTTTCCTTGTTTTTTTGTAGCTATTAAAGCAGTTTTTCACAGCACATTTCGTCATTGTTGGTCAACTGTCACTGTCTGCGGTCCAAACACGACTAAACAGGAAAGTACCGCCCGAGTCGTGCGGGCGGTACTTTCACGGGGGCCATTTTTGTGGGCTGATTGTGAATCTAGTTCTATAATAGTACATCAATGTAGACCACAATATTGCTTACGGTCAAGTGATTAGTGGCCAAGCGCTAACCTATTTTGAGTAAAATAGTCAGCTTCTCTGTCTTCAGTGTACTGAGGCGCGTAACGCTTTAATGTGTTTTTTCTCTTTCCGCGACTCTTTGAATGCGCTTGGTTTCCGGGTTCCAGTCTTTGTTACGTTACGCTGTCAATTTTGTTTTATAATGTCTGTAAGTATTGCTTTTTTTGCGTTAACTCTGTTTAAAACAAATATCTTTTTCAAGGCGCTTCTTAAAACTCGGGTCACAACTAGTAAATTTTACAAATTGTGCGTAAATAGCTATTTAATCGACATCGTTTGCGATAAGTGTCTTGCAAAATCGGGCCGAAATTCGTCATGAGGTCTCGCTAGCGAGTCTAAACACTTAATTCTATAATTTACTCTGTTTAATACCGTTGTTACAGACTGCTGGATCTCATATTTGGAATGCCGTCGCTGGAGGCTAAAGATTTAGAGAAAAAGATCCGTGAAGAACGTGCCAGATACTTGGTCGCCGAGTTAATCTGCATGGTGAGTATCAATTACATAACACTCCATATCATTAAGTTGACGACATTTGCGCTGCTTGAAGTTCCAATAGCCAAGTTAAGTAGCCTTCTCGTTTGACTAAACAAGCACAGTAAGGTTTGGTTTCTCCTCTGAGTTGGAAGGTAATCACTTCCAGAATAAATAGTGGGTTTATTCTCTTTCATTCGGTAAACGAAATAGAATCTAAGGCGACTAAGGATGAGATTTTATAATATTTTTCCTTTTACAAGCCGGAACACCAAGAGGACATCTCAGCGTTAGCGGCGTGGGTGACGCGAGCCATGCGCAGAGCTGCCTCCGAGAAGCCGGACGCGCGTGAACCTCCTAGAATCGCGCCGCGCGTTCCCTGTGTTTACACCACGCCTCAGCGCACAGAGGTAATCCTGCTCATTATAGCTTGGATACTAGGAGATATCAGCCTTAGCGGCGTGGGTAACGCGACCCATGCGCAGGGCTGCCTCAGAGAAGACGGACGAGCGACAAGCGTGAACCTGGTAGAACCGCGCCGCGCGTCCCCTGTGTTTACACTAAGACTCAGTGCAGGGGTGACCCTATTTACAGATTCGGTCTCATACCGTATTCATTCTTCGTGAAATATTAACCGTTCTTATTGATATATTCTTAAATATGGGCGCTCCGTATCTATCTAAAACCCAAAGAACGTTACTCTTATGGACGTCTCTGTATTGGAATGCATCGTTGAAGTTTCTAAGGACAAATGACAATTTGAACTTTTTTGACTAATTTAATAATTTAGCGTATGTGCCATGGAATGCTCTCCTATCTGAGAATTTGGTACACTATTCGATTCTGCACCTAGGTGGACCTTCGTTTGTACCGGCGGGAGTTGACTCGACGTGCGGCGGCGACCCTACAGGCCATTCTTGAGCGAGAAGCGAGGGGCTGGTTCCTGCACTTCCGAGAACGCAGAGCCGCGCATCTCGCTAGTCAGAAAGTACCACCCCGGGATATAGAACAGGTAAGTCATAGTTAAACATGTTTTTATGCATATTAATAACGTCAAAGAACTTACGGGTATTTGTTTGACCTGAAAAGCATTCAAATCTGTCTGATTCTTCTACATTGCCCGGGTACATGAATTCACATAGTTTCGGTGCCTTGATCAGCACGTTGAAACAAATCTCAATCGCAATCAAAATTACAATTATACTAGTAAATTGTGCTTAGGTCGTTTAGTTGTAACCGATGCGGCCATCCTGACGTTGCACACGTCCTCATGTAGACATTTAAATGAGCAGTCAATACCCATTTGTGCTTATTCTTCAGACCTGACAAAATAACCTGCCAACACCGTTTAGAAAGTTTTGTGCAGTTCACAATTAATCGAGATCATGCCATCGATTTCAAGTACATTGGTGTGTTACTTTTTCATGACTTTGTAGGAGGTCCGGTGTGCGTCGATGCGGGAGTACGTAAATCGCGTGTGCAACGCCGTGACGTCAAGCGAGCAACTGCGCGCGCTAGGACCTGGCGTGCCGGAACTGCTGGCCGACCAGTTGAGGGCGCATGCGATCATACACAGGTATGTTGATTCACATATATGGCGTTATGAATAGGATCAACAAACTCACCATCCTTACAGTTTATTAGCGCTTTACTAAAAATCTTGGTGCCAAAATCTAGGTTTCTGGGTGCCAACCTGTTGGTGTTTAATCCGACTTTAATAATTACTTACACTTTTTCAGAAAACTTACATAGTTCTAAAACATTAATTGATCTCTTACCTTTATCAGCCTATTTTTACTCCTATTATCTTTACGAAAATTGATTACCACAGGTATGTTAACTGTGTTCATGTTGGTACAAACGCCTCAAATTGTCTCCTACTACAATACCATTATTACCATTTGTTCACCAGAGCCGAGGAAGGTGTTCGCAACAAGATCGAAGCCGGCCTCGCCACGGCCGAAGCCCGTATCCGCGCGTCCCACCCCATCCTGTCCCGCGCTGAGTCCTGGCGCAAGGAGCGTCTATCCGCCGGCGCTCAGCGCATCAGCGCCGAACTTCGCTGGTCGGCGCTGGAAGACGCCGCCGCCGCCATGTCAGCGCATAAACTACACCAGCATCGATACTTCCTGCTGAGGGACTTGGCGTTCCTTAGGGATAGAGAACCACTTTTAATGAAGGTTAGTAACATGTGATTCGTAAATTGTCCTTCTCATCCAAGTGTGATTACAGTAGCACCCTGAAAGTTTGAGACGCTGTTAATGAAGATGCGTAATCAGTGATACGTAACTCTTCATATAAGTCATGTTCACTCATTAGTTACACTAGTTTGCTGACGAGGTTTGTACAGTCAAGGAATTTAATTCCCTACTCATTTCGCAAACTTTTTCTTTGAATTTCCATACATTTGACAGGACTGACATCCTTAAGTAGATCACAAATTAAATTCCTTGACTGTACCTAAAATTACGTGAAATAATTAACAAATTATATGGAATTTGGAGGTATTGGTGTTTACCTATACAGATGAGATACAGTAGCCCAGTGTTTCAAGAATGTGGTTGTGAGGCGGCGGTCGTCAGTTCGAATCTCGGCTCGTACCCATGAGTTCTTCGAACTTATGTACGAAATATTTGATCTTTATTTTTAAATTTTCGGTGAAGCAAATTATCGTGAGAAAACCCGCATATATCTGCGAAGACATTCCAAAGTGTACGTATGCGAATTCCCCAACACGCACAGTCTATGAGACGTAAATACGCTGATGATGACGATGACAGGTGTAGCTTTTAAGGTATTAAGTCTTACAAACATGACATCGTGACCTATCCAATTATTATTAATATTATTATATCGTTTAAGACAGGCAGCTCGCGCTGATAAGTCTAAATCATAATTCACTAAGCACTAATTCACTGCTTTGGATAGTTTGTCAATTACTAACCAAACGGTTTTTCTACAGGAGCTACGCGCCGCTAAAACGCCAACGCGCGACTTCACCTGGGAGACCCGCATCTGGCTACCACAGAACTGGATAGTAGTCCGCCACTTCAGAGGGCGCTCGGAGCGGATACCCACCGTGCTCAGTACCAGGGCGACGTCTATAGTGACCCCTCGCTCGGATCCGAGCCAGCCAGTGTTCCTGGTAGATAAAGAGACGGTTCGAAGGACTAGTACTCGTTGGCCGGGGTGGAGGCTCGTCAATCTGGCTCACAGGTGAGTTTTGCTATCTATACAATACAATAAGTACTTAGTATACCGTGAACCCGGCAAATTTTGACTAAGCCTCCCATGAAATGAAATGAAAATGTATTCTATGATTTAAATCCTCAAGTCAATGACGGGTCGGACAAGCGCGTTGCTTGTGATTCTAGTGGAATACAGGGCATAAGTACAGGGCAAACAACAAATGATCTCTTTCTTTCTCTACTGCTATTTTTGTCAACGCATATGGTATCAAAATTGCCGAAATCCTCACAGTGTTGTGTTTTAGTTTAGTTTAATAATTTAGGTTTTATATTGTATCGATACATTTGTAGGTAGATAGATATGTAGATAAATACTTAATGTATTTGTTCGCCACAAACACACAAGTTACAACAAGAAAGAATATTTGTGGTTGTGGCATATAAGGTGTTTATCAAGTGTCAAAAAGGGTGAACTTCGAAATTCAACTTTACAGTCTAATAAATAAAGTCTGTAAACTTAGGTGCTGGAGCTGGAGTTGGAACATGATGTTCCTGCTTGGAGTGGTGGTGGCGTGGAGTTCCCCTCTATCGCTGCGGACGCTCATACGAGTCAAGCCACTGGCACCAGACTTAGAACTATCACAGGTAACGTCATAAAAAACAAAACAGTAAGATGTAAGCACTCATGCCTGCTTACTCAATAAATAAATAAATAACTATTAGGCGACATTTTTTTTACACACATTGAACTAGTCCCATCCTATACCTTGTAGTCTGTTACTTCAACCATTTGACATTTAGAATTGTCATTTTTAGAAATGACGCTAAGACGTATCGTTTGTCAAATGAAGCGATTATTAACGAATGGTTGATTGAATCGATTTTACGGCCGATTTTTGAAATGTTTTTTATATATTTTATATCACATGATTGTATCAGTCGCCTATAACAAAAAAAAAAACAAGGTTGCTTATTATGTATGGCGTTCTATATTCCACACAATAAGAAGCATTTTAAGAATAAATAAGAAAGATAGACATATTCTCTTAATCACGTCATTGCTATGCTGATGCCGTAGCTGGTCGGTCTGTCTGTCATTTATATCAATCAATAAATTTTGCACATGTTTTCCAACATTACGGAGTTTTACTAATATTAAGGTGTACAGCGTCAACATAGTGGTCTACGGTTCGAAGACTTCTAGTGTAAATTAGAACCACACATGTGTACACCGCGAAATATGTTATGTTATGTGTTTCGCACGCCGAGTGGAATAAAAACTCGTAGTGTTACTCGCGCTGAACGCACGGCAGAAGCAAAAGTGTCGACGCCTGCGAATGCAACAGACTCTTCACCAGTATCGCTGACATGTCATGCCGCAGACACACACAGCCGTATGTCAAATAAGGCGCCGTCGTTGACCGCGTAATAAGGTACCATCCGCATCCACATCCATGTCAGCACGAAAGAAGGGGCTAGAACTAAAGGCCAAACAACGAAAGGCGTTGATTGAACTTCAGTGCGATAGAGAGTGACATCTGGTACAAAGAAGTAAACTAACATCTCCATGTAAAATTCGTACTTCGAGGCCCCTGGTATCAGTGGCTCTTATGTTGTATATGTTTTTACAACTGTCACTGATTTTTCTCTGTCATTTATTTCAATCAATATATTACTTTTTTACTAAACTAATTAATATTTAGGTTTACAGCGTCAACAGATACTTTTTTTGGTTAGAAAGGTTGATATTTGCGTACTGCGTAGGTACCTAATCGATTTCTATCAATTTACGGATATATCTTCTGAATCGAAACGACAGACTTGGTCACAACACTAATTTTAAAAAGAAAACGACATAACACGTAACTGTTTGGGTGGTGAATTACTATCGTAAGATACTCAACAACAATGTACTAAAAAAATGTAACTTAACATAAATTATGTTTAAGAAAACCAAATATTATTTTTATTTACTTGAAAAGCCCTAATACTATTACGTGATTTATTTATAATTCCGATAAATCTTGCGTGTTCACGTTCTATGGGTGTTGTGATGTGTCAAATGGTTGAAGTAACAGATTACAAGGTATAGTAAGCTCGAATAAGGCTTAGTAGGCTCAATGAAAGAAACAATGCTAACCTTATTTAGTGTAGTAAAAACCAGATAAGTATTTTCTTTTAAAAAGTACGAACAGAATTAGGATATCAGAGTCTTTCCAAACAAATTAAGTGGATTTTATTGGCCTATTGTGGCATATTTTTAAATTTGAATCAGCGAATTTTATATTTTTTCGTCATTCACCTGCAAACGTAACCACAATCGTAACAAAAAAACAATCGCCTACTTAGAAAGATATTTTGTTAATGCCAATTACGATCCATCATTTCATTACAATAAAATATTTTAGAGATTATTATTACATTGTATTTCGTATTTCTACCAAAGAAGTGACTTTAAAGTTTGAAAATACGATTAGTAACTATGACTCCCACAATACAGGTCAACGGCACTCTATTCCCGAAGAGAAGCAGCGAGACGCAGACGATGTGGTCACGCCTTCTAAAGCTTTGGCGCCACGTCTCGAAGGAAAGGACACGCTTTGAAACTGAACCGGACACAGGTAACGTGTTCATTATTACGAAAACATGACACTCGCCTGCGGCTCGTTTCATAGCACCACGTTCGTGTTTTAATGCATCTCATAACAACTGCATGAATTACACACAGCTGGGTACATGACAGCAGTACCCTGCCAACTTTGGCGCGCGCCGCCTATTGGCGCCAGCGATTGATTGGATTCTTCTAAAAGCGCCATTGCCATTACTATTGAAATTCATATTTTTATACGCCATAAATGTAACAATTCCCATAATCATCATTTGCCCCAAGTTGTTTTTCTACGTAAACTCTTCAGGATTATAATAAAACAAACCCAACCTAACCTACGGGGCTCTTAATGAAGTTTATTTAAATTATCCTAAAAAAGATCGGTTTCAGAGAAAATCAGTTTTACGATTATGGCTTATGTCAAATGAAATTATAGGTATCGAGCGGATCCGCTTTAAAACACCATGTCCTTCTGCAGGTCTCCTCGGCAAAGGCCTGAGCCGGCAAGCGAACCGCATATGGAACTACGGCATCGTAGGCGGGCTGGGCTCCCTATGCCTGCTGCTGCTGTTCCCGGCGGCGGCGCTGCTGGCGAGCCTGCTGGCGGTGGCGGCGGCGGCCACGGTGCCGCTGTGGATGCCGCCGCTCACGCTGGCCGTGTATGCCGCCAATGCGCTGATCTATGATCTGGACTGTCCTGATCCGCCGCGGCTCAATCGGTGAGTTAATCATGCCGTGTGCAAAGACTACGTTTGGTAAACCGCATTACGTACAAACTGCAACACAGGTAACAGGCCACTCGTGAGCCTTATTACAATGGGTATAAAGTGCACGAATGATCGGTCAACTGTGTTGGCAATTGTACACAGATGTCCCATTGAATGTAAGAAAGTGATTGAGCGAGAGATGCCTGAATGCACTATAGACTTAGTGATCAAGTAAATGTCTGTTGTAATTTCAGTTGTTATGGATGTTGTAATTTGTGCCGTACTGACCTTACCTTGACAAGAAACAATTGGTTTTGATAGCCTCCTAAGACCCCGCGTCCAATTTTTTGAACAAATTCCAAAATTGATTTGAACTTAAAATGAATAACAATAGAATTCCTAATTCAAAAACACAATATTTTTTCTGGGCCTAAGGAGGCTATTTAATAAATAAAAATATGGGGTTTTCTCGCTCCCAACGCCAATGCCAAATGGCTTGGATAATCGCTTCATGCTAATTGGATCATCTTTTCATATATCACTCAATGTGTCGAGTTATGAGTTATGACCAAAGAACGAAATTTTTTGGGCATAACTTAAAGCTGTCGCAATTGAACTAGTGTTCGAATTTTTTGTTTGATATGGAATTGAACGTTCCTTTACCATACGTATATATACATAAATGGTTTTATACTCACTAATTCACAACTATCGATATCGATTAAAAAAATGTTTGTAACATTAGTTAATATTGTGACAGTCTTATGGTTTGCTACAAAAATTCCGATCTTTGATTATGACTCATGACGAATAAAAAACTGTTATTAAGTGTGTTCGTTCTCACGAGACATTGTCCCTAACGTGTGTTTGTTTTGTTGCAGAATAATGGTGTTGTTTGAAGTGCTGGTGTGGCGTATCGCCGTATTGGGAATACTGCAGCCTATAGCGGCACTTTTGGTCGCAGTATTGTTTTGTCCTATCTGCGCTTTCTTACTTCTTGTTGGTAAGCATAATCCTTTTAAGTGAAATAAACACACACTATTGTTAGTCACTGGCACTCTGAAAAGTATGAAAATCTTAAATATAACGAAACGTCGGGTGACCTCAAAGAGGTAAATCCAATTGAGCTCACTTAATTCTATATTTGGTATTCATCTACTGTTGCTGTGTATTTTTTTTAGATTTTTCTACTCCTGTACTTTTATCTGTCATTTAAATAGTCGCTCACTCATATACAATGACACCAATAATAAGTCGGCGAAAATATGCTCTCTGGTCTATAAAATCACTGTCTAGCGTGCTTTTATGGTACATACATTTTTCATAAAAGCACTTTTAACTTTTTTTAAAGTAATGCTTTGGTCCTAATTATTCTTCAATACTTAGTGGCACCAACAACAAACAAAATAATACTTATAGTTTTCAAATCTAACTGTTGTATATTATATCATTTATTAATATAAATAAACACATTCATAATCTTTTTTGTGTTAACAAGTTGAACTATTTTTGAAAATATTTATAAAAATGAACAGAGGGCCTACCGCGAACTGATAACGAAGTATTTCTCTCTCTGTCGCTCGAATATGCAAGTGCCACAGAGAGGCATATAATTCGTTTTCGGTTCGTGATAGCACTTCAGAGCCCTCGCTTCGCCGAGGCTCGCATCGCAACCCATGCCACTCGCGTTTTAAGACCCTTCTTATACAACAGTTGCATAATAGTACATTACGATACAAGTGCAGAGAACAGGAAATTCGCAACGAGTGGTGATAAATTGAAACGCGAGCGAAGGGAGGGTGTAAATAGTACATTACTACAGAGGCCGGGACGAAAGGGGTTGCCGGCCGAAGACATAAGTATAGACGGCCGAGCGAAGCGAGGTCGGATAGGTCTCAGGCGGGCAACCCCATATTTCCCGCCGAGGTATGTATAGTGCTTTTCTCAAACATGCAATGAAATAAACAACAAAAAAATCAAAGTTTTATTTTTAATACGCATAGTGGCAGAATGTCATGATGCCTGTGCCACAAATTTATGTGGAATGGAAATTAAAAAAGAGGACTTTGCCGGCCTAGGCCTGCAACATTTGTATGAAATTGCATTTACGACCTCTTGTCCTAGCCGCACCTGAAACGTCATACTTCGCAGCCTATTATAAGGCACATAACATCAATATTTCATTGCATGTTTGAGAAAATACACTATACATGACAGCCTACTTGCAGAATGAACATTAAGTTTAGAATGTATAATTATTTTTGAGTCCCGGATATAAACTACCGGCCTCCCCATTTTGTCGCTTTTATACAATGAACACTGCACCGGCTAGGTGGCGTGAGCTGGTGGGGGCTGCGCGCGCTGTGGGAGGCGGCGGCGTGGCGCGCGCTCATCCGGCGCGCGGCGCGCGTGCCCGCGCACGACTCCGCCTTCTGTCGCCGCGTCGACGGGCCCGGCCTCAGGACGCGCACGCACTACCAGATCACGTGAGTGTTTGCAACCACTTAGGAAATTCACCGAATTTATATGTATCCTGGTCACGGCACCAAACTGTGACATATACTCGTACATACGACTTCTTTGTAATTTTTGATCTAATCAATCAGAGTTCTGCCCGTCATTGACCTAGTGGTCTAAGATAAAAAGATACCTCAAGCTAGCCCAGTTGCCGGAACCGACAACCCAAGACAGACTGTGTTGGCGCAGAAAAGTGAGGAGACCCGACCCCAAATAACGGGAACAGGGAAGAAGAAAAATAATCAATCATAGTTCTGTTGGCTTTGCGGCATTATGTGTTAGATTGTTATCATTTATGGATATTTTGTTACAGTTGTGCGCAAGCGGTAGCGGCAGTGGCAGCGCGCGGAGAGGTACAGGTGCTCGGTGAATGGGCGGCGGCGGCCGAGCGCGCCGTGGAGCGTCCACTGCGAGATTACGAGCACTTTGTTACAGCCTGCTTCGGCCCTTTCTCCGTGCAGATAGCTAAGGTAGAATACACCTTGTTAGAGTCGGTGGCCAAAGCTCTGGTAGAACATAAGCAACCATGTAATTTATACTGTCATCTAATGTAACTATGCTCTCGCAATAAATGGATTGATTGATTGAAAGGTTGCAGTACCATTAAAATAGAATTACGGTTAATCCAACATTTTGTCCTAATTGACGATCTTTTAAAGCCGCGTTGATGTGTGAATATTTATCGTATCGGCTCGTGTTTAGTTCATTTTGTTAGCTCGCGCTCGTTGTCACACGATAGGCGTCCGATGTTTTGGTCGCGATCAATATAGGCGGAGCGTACTGCAAGCACTGACGGTGCGGTTTCGAATTTCGAACTCCTCAAATTTGATAGGCATGCGTATTGTGATTTCGGTATTTTCTGTAGTTAATTGGAGTCGGTTTTATTTGGGTATAAATTATTATATAATCAAATCAGGAGCTCATTTAATGACGTTTTTTACAACTCTAAACCAACAACTCTGGTCAAAGGCCGCAGTTGTTCCCAGGTTGTAGCTTTGTAAAACACAATCATCAGAACATGTTTGTCAGCAGAAAATAGCCAACATTTCCTTTTTTAGCAGAATACAGGAGGAGTGTACGCGCAGCTCGAGAAAGAATGCAGTGAATTAATAA
This sequence comes from Notocelia uddmanniana, assembly GCA_905163555.1. Lineage (NCBI taxonomy): Eukaryota > Metazoa > Arthropoda > Insecta > Lepidoptera > Tortricidae > Notocelia > Notocelia uddmanniana. The sequence continues at coordinate 21,173,067 of LR991061.1, read as the reverse complement.
CGTCACTGCGGGAGAAGGTGGAAGCGAGACGGCGCGAGCTCGCGCTGGGGCTCAGCGACGCCGCGCGGGCGCGGGTGCGAATGAGCGCCAACGATCTTAGGGTATGTTCAATAGACGTTGTATAATGATAAGGAACCAATAAAATTAGATTTTTTCTGTAACAATAGTAGTAATTGAAATGTATTGTAACGTTTTGCCTTTGCAGAGAGCAATACAAGCCGCGGCATTAGAGCTGGCGCGGCTATGGGGAGGAGCGGCGCGCGGGGACGAGTGGTGGGGCGCGCGGGGGCTCGAGCCGGGCGACTGGCACGCGCTCGCCGCCAACACCCTGGGAGAGGTAACAACTCCTACCGCTGTACAGTCCGCACCAAAAAAGGCTACGTAGACGAGGTGCTCAAAATTATCTAAAAAGATTTTCATGTAATACAGACTCGTGTCACAGATATCAGAGTAAAGCAGATCCGCTCATTTAAATTGAACCATGTCTGTATATCTAATCTATTCTAACTAATGCATTTGAGAGAGACAGATAAGTGATATCTGACAAGTCTTCGCCTGTCAGTGACTCCGCTATCACAACTGCAAATTGTACTAAGCTGACGCCTGTGACGTTTTGTTTTTTTATTTATTTATTTATAAACTCATTAAATATGTACACCAAACATTTCACTATTTCTAATTACTGCTAAATTATAATTTGAACAAGCGTTTAAAGACACAGTGTGCAGTAACTGCCCAAAAAGACCGGGGCCTGTGCTAGGTCTAGTTACAAATATGTGACACAATTATAAAGAGCGATCGGATTGTGGAAAAACAATTTTCTTATAATGTACTAATAGACTTTATCAATGGAAAAAGCTTAATTTAACATGCACGGGTAATATTTCGGTTTCTTTTTCCTTTTCTTTATTATTTGATTTTACAATTTTGTATACCAGTTTAATTTGATTAAAATTATAGTAGTAGTAGTGTCTAAGTACCTATTAACTATGAAACACACATGCATGATATGTATGACTTATATGGGATTCGTCATTTTTGTGTGCTTTTAAATGAAGACAATTCGGTAACACCCGCAAATGATCGCCATTAGCTTGGTTAGCCATAAGTGTTCAAAGAGACAACTAGATGAAAAATAATTTTGCTTAACACTATTGATCAGTTGGTATTATTAACCTTTTAACCGCCATAGTCTGATATATAAGACATAAAATATCCAGCTCATTTCGCCGCAGTCTGATAAATAAGACAAATGTCTGGTATGATTTACACAGTATATTCATCTCTCTCACGGATTCTAATTTGATTAATGTATACATAAAAAAACTAATAACTTCGTATCGGCGGCGACCCGGGCATGTTCGATGAAAAACTATCGGCGGTTAAAGGGTTAATCTAAGACACGAAGATCTATTAGACCTCCGCGTAGACGTCCTCCGTCTTGGCTTCTGATAGAAGATTTCAGTTTGATTTTCTATGAGCTGTGGTAGCTTAAGCTAGGCTTGTTATTAAGAGCGCTTTACTAAAATGTAACAGGTCCACTAGCTCCACTCGTAAATAATTGTGATTATTTCATTTTAACTATAGATATTGAAAAAAGGAGGCCTCTATGTAAAGTATTTCGTATTTAGGTACCTTTTGAATACATCAAACTAATTTCTACGTTGCTGGATTCGTCGATCTGTGAGTTCAAATATAAAACGGCCGTTTTTAATTAAGACGCATATATCGAAGAATCCGGCAACGGAAAAACTAGTTTGATATATTCAAAAGGTACTTAAATACGAATTACTTTACATAGTAGCCTCCATTTATCAATATCTATCGTTAAATTTAAATAATCAATCACAATTATTTACGAGTGGCGCTAGTGGACCTGTTACATTTTAGTTAAGCACTCTTAATTATATTTATGTTATTTGATTTGTATGTACTCGACATGTAAACTGATTATTTTCTCACCAGGTGTTCGACCCGGAGATCTTAGTGGCTCTCGAGGAGAGCGAAGCCCGGCTGCCTCTAGAGAGCGGCGAGGGGGGGCGGGTGTGGGCCGCGCGCTGCGGCCGCGACGAGGCTCCGCCCGACGTGCTCGCCGAGCGCGACGATTGGAGACGTGCACACGGTTCGTTGGTAGACTTTAGTCTTGGGATTGTTTCGTAGATGGCGCTGGCTGCTGTATTATGCTAATGCAGCGAAGCTGGCATTGCCCGAAAAGTCCCAACGTTATAGCTTTATCATCACACTGCTCGTAATGGGTCTTATTGTACGCAGGCGTACCTCCCGCGAGAGTTATGGATGTATATAACTCCCGAGGGAGTTATGAGTTTGAGTGTGATCTGATTGGTTTATAAAATCTAGGTGGCCGTGCTCCAGAAGAATACTGCTCTGTGATTGGTTGAGATATTGAAGCTGAAAAATATAGTTGACCGCGTGCCACAAGATTATTTCTTAGCGATTATACATTGATATTGGAGGTGAAGTTGTCGATTTCGTCATTTTGGATTTGGATTTCTTTCTTTGCAAGTGCGTGATGAAAAACATTGTGATTAAATCGGGCGTAAGATAATTGCAAACTCGAGTCATCTAAAAATTCCAATAGACTATATAGACTATCGTATCGCAATTATCCGCTTACGCCCCTCGTTAAACAATGTACTTTATCAGTATTGGCAACATTTATCTCACGTCAAACGTCAGTTGGTTCACTTTTAAGTCGTTTTAGTGTCATGCCGGTAGCTACGCATGCGGATGTCTAACTGTCGTCATGATACTAAAATTAGTAAAGAGGTTCGTGAACAAGTTACGTTTAATCAACGTTTAATCCTGGAAATCATCTTTTAAGGGGGTGGAAGCTTGTAAAGCCGGGATCAAACATTCCAGCTGCCAAGCAGGCAAAACACGACACGTTTACATTGCGCGCGGTTGCGTCGAAGGTGTCGCGCGCGCCGCCGCGCGTAATATAAACCCGTCTTATGAAGAGCGAGAACGGAGAACTAAGCCAACGCCTAAAGTAATTGAATAATAATTATATTATGACGCGATAAACGACTTATACGCGGATGTAATCGCGGGCAAAAGCTACAAATGTACCAGGAGCCCACGACACACCTAGAGCCTCCATAACTTTGTGCACTGCTGCAGGCATGTGGGGCGAGTGGGGCGGCACCCCCGCCCCGCGCGTGCCGCCGCCCGCCCTGGAGCTGAGCGCGTTCAGCCCGCGCGTGCCCGCCATGCCGCCCGTGCCGCCGCCGCCCGTCGTCGCGCTCGTGCTGCACAACAGGTACCTGTAGGTCGGGTAAAACCGCCATGTTCGTGCCGCTGAGGTGAGAAATTTAGTTGGCGGAGCGCCGCAAGAATACTGCTTTCTGATTAGTTGAAATATTGAAGCAGCGCGCAAGGACGCCCCAGCGATCATGCACTAATACTGGAGGTGATGTTGTCGAATTCGTCAATTTGGATTGATGCTAGACGTGGTGGAGTTATTTATTTCCACGCAAATATGATGAAAAACATTATGGTTAACTAGGGCCTTCGGCGTCGGGCTTTTGATACTCTCGTTTGCAATTTTCCGCTTACGCCCCTCGCTAAACAGTACTATTTCTATATAGGTACGACGCTGGCAAACAAGCTGACAACCTGCCTGATCGTAAGCAGACACTGTCGCCTATGGACGCTTACTACTCCAGAAGAATCGCAAGCGTGTTGTCGACCTTTTATTGACTTGAGGATTCGGTGTGTTGCCAGCTAGAGACATATGCAGGTGCCTCACTCTCAACACAGGGCATCCTCGAGAGCTCTGGCTACTTTTCTCACCACAAAGGACACAACACCACATACCTAAGGAGCAAGTAGTGGTGTTATGTTATGGCTGCGGTCTTCTGTAAGGTAGAGATACTTCCCCAGTTGCGGTGCTCCAAATATTTGGAGCACCCCAACAATGTTGTTTTTTTGCGCTCAAATGAGCAAGATGACGTTCTGTACCTCTCTCTTGTACAGTACCGGTCAAAAGTTTAAGTTCACTCTGTGACTTCGGTTGAATGAAGTAATAACACAAATTATTAATAAATGTATTTAAGTCTTTTATTGTATACAAAAACAAAGTTAATCCTCTAATTTAAAACCACAAATAGACATAAAAATATAATTTTTTGGCCAACTTTCGACTCTTCGAAATATCCGCCTTTTGCTTTCAACACTGACGCACATACTTTCGGCATTCGTGTAATTAGTTTTTTGCAGTATTGATGCCGAAATTTGATTCCAACAAATGTGCAGGTATTCCCACAGCTTTTCTTGATTAGTTGGCCGCATTTTTCTCACACTCCTGTCCAATTCATCCCATAATAACTCAATTGGATTGAGGTCGGGCGATTGAGGGGGCCAATCCATATATTTTAATTATTTTTGTTTTTCTTTCGTGTAGTTCGTGCACAACTTCGAAGTATGTTTGGGGTCATCGTCTTGTTGAAAAACGAAACCTCTGCCTACAATTCGTTTCCCGGAAGGAAAAGCGTGACGTTGCAATATATTATGAATGTTATGATACATTTTCTTATCCATTATGCAATTGACTCTTACGAGATCACCAACTTTATCACCCGCAAAGCATCCCCAGACCATGAACGATCCCCCACTATTGGCATCACGCATTGCTTTATCATTCATTCGCCTACTTGTCGTCGGACATATTGACGACGTCTCCCTCCAAAAATTTGAAATTTCGATTCGCCAGAAAATAAAACTTTAGACAACTGTTCAGGCGTCCAATTTTTGTGTTTCTGAGCCCATTTGAACCTTTTACCCTTATTCTGCATACGTAACAAAGGTTTTTTTGGCAGCAATACGACCTTTTAAACCATAGTTTCGCAGACGCCGTTACACTGTCGAAACCGATACTCGCTGATCTCTGGTGGCGTTGAGTTCTTCGCAAATTTCTGGAGCAGTCCGAGTACGTTGGCGGTTGCTTGCACGCAAATAAATTGGTCTTCGCTTTTAGACGTGACTTTTGGCCTACCTGAACAGCACTTTGAGAAACCTTCATTTTTTCAGCGATTTTGCGCGTTGTGTAAACCTCATTAGACAGAGTTACAATAACAGCACGAGTTTCGACGCTCAAATCGGCTTTGCGACCCATTTTTAATGATTTCCAACTTCACGAAATCTCATAGGAAATACAGAAAAAAAAATTAATGGATCTAATCTGCGAATAACAATAAAACAATTCCTTGAAGAGATATTTATATTGTTATTTGGTAGTCTTGGAAACGATTAAACGTTTGAAATTCAAAACATATTCTATTTATAAACATAATTTAATATGATAACCTTATTTTATAGAGTGAACTTAAACTTTTGACCGGTACTGTATGTTTAATGACTTGAATTTAAACTTTCGTGACTCATTTTATTTTGAAAACTCCTGTGAGTTTCAGACATTAAAATATAATGAAACGGGCTACCCACGTTTTTAAGATCAAATATCGAGATACTTTTGAGATAAATGTCAAAGTGACGGATAGGGCAAACGAACTTTAGCGGCATTTTAACTAATTTAGGTTTGATGGATGTTTATGAATAAGGGGGTCTGTCGGACCTTTATTTAAATTCATGACTGACCGTAAACTCTACGTACACTTTGCCTTCCAATATGCAGCGAGTAGCCACTTTTACGGCCATTTTTTGAGAAAGGTTCATATAAAGCCTTAATCCTAAATTAGGCGTCAATTGTATGAATGAAGTAGTCTTGGAATATACTTTATCCATATTACTTCTACAATTTCGGAAGAAAACATACAACTATCTCATTGTCACGGGAATTAATTAAATGTTAATGCAAAGCTCTTTGACTTGTTATTTCTTGCAGGGAATCAGACAACCCCGTCCCCCTAGATTCGGAGCTGTGCGCCGAAATCCTGAAGAGTTTAGAAGACGCGCCCGACTGTGATGACAGGAGAGGTAGGCTCTCTTTTTAATTATGTAGTTCTAATTATCGTTTTCTCCTACGAGATAGAAGACGTAGGAGAATCATGGTCGTCGACGTAGCTCAGCGAATGGCAAGACTCAAGTGTGGCAGTGGGCGGGGCACATTGCTCGTTGAACCGATGGCTGTTGGGGCATAAAGGTTCCTGAGTGCTGACCACGCAGCGTGGCTCCTCGATCTGGTCAAGATCGCGGGAAGCCGTTGGATGAGAGCGACGCATGATCGGTCATTGTGACATTTGCGTGTCGGACCCTGAGCGGTGACTCGGACTGTTGCGATACGATCTTTTAACTCTCCGCCGCTTCGTGCTCTCGCACTGATCAATGCATCAGCACCGGAGTGAGATGATGGATGCTTGCTAGGCCTACAACTGTAAAAATGTTATTAGACTGTCTAAGTAATTTGCAATAATTTGTGTTTTAAGTTTCATGTCGCATTGGATTTTTCTATGACTGTACAGAAAAATCCATGTAAACACATTTGTAAATAAATAAAAACCAATAAATGTGGAGCTTCTAGGGGGAGGTCTTTGTCCAGAACTGGACGTCTTTCTGATATGATGATGATGGAGACATGCACTGTTGTTACAAAAACCTTGTGGCACGTTACTAATTAAAAGTGGTAAAGCTCCTAAAAATAAGTGTTCCGTTGGATTAATTATGGTTCGAAACCCAAGAAACAAAATTTATGGCAGTTTCCAACCATTGTTTTGTTTACGATAATTAGGAGCTAATGTAATATTCAGACGGCGTGGAGCGCTACCGCGGTGGCGGCAGCGATGAGGGAGGCAGCGATGGTGCGAGTGAGGGCACCATCGACGATGACGCCAGCTCCAACCACACGAGAGACACGGACGGCGCTCTCTGCAGGTGAACATTTTTAGAAAAAAAACATCAACGTTGTTTCGCAGGGCACTGTCTTTGAATCCCATGTTGTTTAGAATGCTTTTGAACCCTTAGCATCGCTCTATCTTCTAACAGTGATCCTCACCGTAAACATATAGTTTGTTTCCCTTTTACATAAGCACTATATTTCATCCCTCATTTCGATCATAACTCCCTGCTGTAAGTGTGTCTTTTGTCCCCTTGTGTTTGAGCTCACATTCCTTTGATTTTCGTTTGCAAAAATCTGTACCCTAGTAGTACAATCACTGTCTTGGAATCCTATCTTTGTTCGTAATTCCGTAGAATCTGTCGAATTTTGTTCTTTTACAAGACACAATCTCTCTCTTCAGTCGGTTCTGTATTCCTGAGGATCGTGATCACACTGATCACTGTCGGATTTCGTGCCCCGCTTAGTGAAACTTGCTTTAGGATCTGGCTACTTTAACCCTACAAAATTCATTAAACCGCACGGGTTTGCACTTCGCTATTTTTAACAGACTTCAAAAAAGGAGGAGGTTCTCAATTCGTCAGTTTTTTTTTTATGTTTGTTACCTCAAAACTTTCGATTGGGTGAACCGATTTTGATGATTGTTTTTTATTTGAAAGCTGGTGCTTCCCGTGTGGTCCCATTTCAATTTGGTCCAATCCTGACAATGGCATCTATGAGAAAACCATACCTATGTACATATTCAGGAGTTCGAAGGAGTAAAAAAAATGTGCATGACCAGGACCAACCTTTGCGGTTTCAATGAATTTCCACCACTGATACCCATTATGTGGACATGACACAATCTACTGTGTTGCAGAGTAATGCCCAGCGCAGAACGAGCGGCCTGCCGCTGGACGCTGACTGGGCGAGGGGTCCGGCTTCGAGCGGACCTAGCCAGCCCTGAAGATGTCACGCTCGACACCGACCGGCATGTCGGCACTTCAGTTTGAACCTTACCACTACTGCAGAAGATAGAGAATCGATTGTGAGGCGACGGTCGCTTGTGACGCTTTAGGTCATGGTATGAGATATTGGACGCTTCAATTCGAAACTTATTATTAGGACCGATGATAGAGAATCAATTGTTAGGCTATGGCTGACGCCGCTAAAACTTCGGAATTGAGATTATAAAATTTATAAAATATGTTATAAAAGAGGTCATGCAAATAATTGAAACCTTTCTAGAACCACCGAAGACATAAAATCGATTGTATGGTAACGAGATCTTACGACGCTTGAGCTGCAAGTTCCAGTTTGTATTGAAAAAAATTGAACTTTATTGTAAGTGCCGAAAATAAAAAATCGATTGTAAAGCATCCGGCGCTTACGCTGGTATCGCTCTAGGTTTTATAACGAGCGAGTCAATTTGAAACTTGCGATGAGCTTGTAAGTTGTACGACGTCGCTTTGGCTTGACGTTTAGATAATTCGATATGAATGAATAATGACAATGTGACTGTACTCTGAGATTAACCGAAGATTCTTTTTTGATTGAAATTGAATTCACAATCGCAGCTGGGTTTAAATTTATAGGACCCTATAATATACGTATTAAGGTTGAGATTCGTACTAAAGATTCTTATTATTGTAAAAGCGTTTTGTAAGTTGAATTTGCAATAACCAAACGCAGCTTTTATACTGGTGTAAACAAGTATTACACGTGGTCTGAAGTTATTATTATTATATTAAATAGTCGTCCTATTGGAAAATGACGTTAGAATGAAAAGCTGAAGACTTATAATTGTTTGGGATATGGTTTTGTCAATTGGCAGCTAGCGAGTGATAGCGAAGGAACGTGTGTATGTGGTTTTGGACCTTAATGCTTGTGGCGGAGAGGCTAAATTTGAGTGTGCGTTTAAAACTTAATACCGTTCAGTTTCTTTTACTGTAATTGGAACGTTATCATAGCATCTAGCTAAAGCCGATATTATTCTAAGTTAATGCAGCAGTTCGGATTGATAGATCAGCGGCGCTACCACGATAATCGAATAACGGAGTTCGTATTGTCTTCATCTTTGTCGCTCGTGTATGATCAGTACGTTAGAGAAGGAGTTATCCGAACTTCGATATCATATTTGTAGGCCTAAGTAGCTCAATGTTCAACTCTATGGCTTTAACTATTTAGTTTTGTTTCGTTTGTGGATTTGTGTGAGTATAATTAAGTGACTTTTAGTCTTTTTGGCCAGACTACTGTTAGATAAATTTCGATCCTAAGACTTGTTAACATAAGATTGATTTTTGACTGCTCTTCCCTAATTATTAAAATCAAGAGCATAACTTTACTTCACGTTTATTAATATTTTTTATTGTTTATTTTCAATGCTAATTTTATGCAAAACTTTTTACACCAATGAATGACCCTTGAGCCGTTTTCCAAGTATCAAGTAACATAACAAATTTTCAAAATCGTATGAAAACGATATGACTGATACTAAAACAGATCTGCATTTGTATGAAAGTCAGCTTTGTATGGTTGCTTTAAGTATAGTTGTAAGTTATGAAATGGTAGTCGGATGATGTAATGGAGACTTAGTATGTACATGAAGTGCACTTGTTGGACAACGATAGCGCGTAACTTAGGGATCTAGGAGCAGATTCACTAGCTTATTTGTATTGCAATTTTAAACCTTATTCTGAATATGGCAAGGGTGTTTTTAGGTAACCTTTATGGTTACTTGTCAAGTGCAGTAAGCTTCATTCACTCTTTGGACTTAGGTACAGAACACTATGAGTGTATTATTAAATAATGCTTTTATAGTCTGGATCACAATGATTAAATATCATGTGATATGATAACCGAGCATATTTGTCATCTTATGGATCTTAAATTTCAATTCATATAAGTTAGTGAAGTTGCAATATCGTTTGACGCTCGATAGTGTAAGATTGGGATTTTAATATTTATTTACACAATTTTATCAGGAGGCATCTTATCGAAGCATTTATTTCGATCTCTCATTGTGCTCTCTATTTTTTCAGCAAGCACAAATTATGTGTTTTTATCAAATTGTGGCATTTACTGTTACCTAAGATTTATTAATATTTACATTTTTTTAGCTCATTTATCGAAATTTACTTCGTGCCATTAATCTTTTGCCATAGATATAGACATTCAAAAGCTTACGTATGATATACATTATATGGAACAAGCTAAAACTTGTAAAGACTGTCATTTCAATTCGAATATTGTCGATATTGGTACGAATTATTTCGTCACAACTGTTAATTTCGACAGTACATACAAGATATTGTATTTTTACACGCTACGTATTTATTTAGCTGGCAACGGAATGCGGTATACATCGGCCTATACAAACCCCTACAAAGAAAAATACCTCATGAGTTAGAGGAGACATTGACTTTAATAAATTAAATATTTTCTTCCAAAATTTACATCAGGTTAGTGTTGTCACAAATAGTCGATATGAATTTGCTTTTTTTGTTTCGACAATTCGGAACTATGGGAGTCGATTTGCGTGTATGTACCAGGCATCGGGAGAGGGCTTGCGTGTACACTCACGGACTTTAATTGTTGAACCATTTAGAGCTTACTTTATACTGGACACAATAGTTAGCTGTAATGTGTCCAGTATAATGTGAGCTCGAAATGGCTCAACAATTAAAGTCAGTGACCGTACCAGGCATGCGGGTATAGTTCCTTGTTTTTGATGTGAGCCTATTCTCTTATCATAGAATAAGTGCTATGTAAACAATGGCTTTGTGTGTCACTTGTAGTCAAAGCCACAACCTTAATACTGATAGAAAATGGTTCAAAACTATACTGTATTGCAGTAATAGCTCTACTACCTAGTACATACAACACCAAAGCCTATGTGTTTAGTTAAAAGAATAGACTCACGTTAGTGAAAAGAAACTATAGTTCATTTTTTTTTAAGTCACTTATACAAAATGTTTGTATAAAGGAGTAATTACCAAAGCATGAACTAATGTGGCGACAGACAGCAGATTTACATTCACTTATCTAATTTGAAAGTTAAAAGTGCAATGATACAACCAGAACTTCACTAGGATTTATTTTAGGTTTAGATTTAGCTAAGAGCTAATAATGTGAATCACATCTGTTTCATGCACACATGTTTTCATTCATCACATCACAAAGTGTAACATCAAACATAATTTGTACTTTAAAGTAGCGTTTCACGGAACAGCTCTTATTTATTATATTGTAAAATGAGCGGGTCTTTGGTCCAATGCAACAACTCTTACCAATCGTTAGTATAATTTATAAGGATACAATTATATGTTAGTGTGAAATAGATATATACATTACCCATTATTTTGTGTGTTATTTCCAAATATTATGAACCTTACTGATTATTTTTATTTTATTTTGTGTCAAATGTAAATTTAAGTAGTTTCTAACCGTCGAAATTTTAAGTAACGTCTGTGAAAAACCGATTGTGTATGCCGTCTCTGTCTCGGCACTAGGTAGTAAGACAGTTGTCAGAGCCATATTTGACATTTACAGGTCTGAACTGCTACCGCGAAACGAAAACCAACGACGTTCCTGTATCTCCCCTCTCCCACTTTATCGCTCGATTTGCTAGTGCGACAGAGAGAGAGAGAGATACACGTACTTCGTTCACTTTCGTTTCGCGGTAGCGGCTCTGTCAAGTGTGGTTATTTATGATATAAAATCGCAAAGCCTGGATAAGTCGAAAGTGTTTATGTGTTTTTTTTACGACATCTTTTATTGAGTTCCATCTTAGTACAACTCCACCTCCGATTGCATGTTACTCTCACCTCTTACTCTAAGATATAAGCGCATCTCTATCAACGATACGATACACGTGGCACGGCCACGAGATGAATTGGCAGCAACGTTTGCTGCATTGGGCCCATTACACACAGGGGCCACAAGATTGGCGCCAACGTCAGAGCCAACTCGACATAAGGGCATTTCATGAGAATGTCGCGTACTTCACGCGTAGATGCACTTTATGGTACCTATAAAATATTAATAAGCCAAGCAATGATATACTTGACTCTTAAGTCCTATACAATTGTACGCACTTGTACCCTTTTTCGCTAGGGTGACAAAAATGTTATCAGACCAAAACTCGGAGTAGCGTTACGTAACCGACACTATCGTGTAATGTTGGCGTAGTTGTATTGCATTGCCTTGTGTTAGACGCACGTAGTTCACGATCTGACCACTAGATGTCGCACGTTGGTGCACACGCTCACTATATAATATACAACAAAAAAGTTTCCGTTGACCCCATACAACGAAATCTTCAACAGTAGGTTTATGAAAACTTCTTACTACATGATTATTTTCGGCGCATACATCTATCTTTTTCTGATTAATAATAATACAATATGAGAAAAAAGGTAAATTAATTCTCGCGTGGTAAGCAATATCGTTACTATCGTGGATTCGTAAATCATTAAGTTCAAGCTTTCGCTCGCACTTTAGTAATGCGTACATTAGTGCGAATGAGAGGGCCGACTTAATCTATGGTCGTTTAATATTATATTATCTAATGGGTGTGTATACCAACATTAGTTTAGTAGTGAATGTAGTAGAGGCGTCCTTAAAGCCTTTAGGCTAAGTGTTTACGCTTGGCACGCTCAAACGTAAGTAATAAGTCTAATACATTAAGAAATTGTCTTTTTAACGTCCATAACTCTTTATCCTTTCTTAGGATACGTATATTTAAAAATATTTTGTTGAAAACTTGATACTAAATGTGAATTGACTGACTGATTTGTTTGTATAAACAATGATTTTACCAACCTAATTCTTAAAATCATACCATAAACGACACACGAAATAACACGAAAATAACAAGTAATGTTCGTAAAATATTTTGATCATATTTTACGAACATTACTTGTTTTGAATAATAATAATTCTTTTGTATTGAACAAACTATAATAGACCTGATTTTTGATAATTTTCCCGGTATAACTGGGCAAAGTCCTATACTCTAAAACACAGGATCAATTATAATGCATTTGCTAGAATAGAGTTTAAAAGTTGCAATATTTTAAGAGACCATGACAGTAAGCTTTAGTTAGGCTAGGAATTATATTTATTGTAGTATAAAATTCAAGATTAGGTTGGCAACCCCTGCTTAATGCTTATTCAAGGTCACTCGACGTCCTATCAGAATATTTGATTGATTTTCATAAGATTTTTGTTAGGCTGTCGAGTAGTTGTCCACCTATTCTAAGAATTATATTAAAATGTATTGTAATTATAGAACTTTGATGCTCTCTCTTAGATTCTAAAGCCAAATAGGTATGGATTGAAAATAATATATAGGTATAATTATGTTATTTATTATACACAAACAGAGTCATTGGAAATTTTAAGCCGAAATGTACTATTTGTAGTTTTATTTCAAAGTAAAATTATACGAAGTTCTTTCGTACTGCCTGGAAAGCAATACTTACAAAAATTAAAAAAATAAGAAATATTTACCCGCTTCCCGTCATTTTATGTTATACAACTAAAATATTTCGTAATACTAACTACTAACAGGGCGATCTTTTTCTAGATCATCATGATACTGTACAGACTGTACATTTGTACTAAAATGCCATCTTATTATTGTCATTGTCACAATATGCCTAGTCTATTAATGTAGGGAGTTTTTAAAGTCTTGAGCAAATTTATTTGCTAACTCACAGACGTGTGTAGATCACTTTGACCTCTTCGTGTGCGCAGTTATTTCTGCTGCTGACTGCTCTAACTTACACAGTAAATTAGCGATTTGAAAGGATTACTTACTTATAACCTGGCTTTGAATCATTCAGAATGTAAGACAGTCAACAAATTAGATTTCAGGATCACTTTGTACCTTGTCACAGTGAAAATCAATATGAAAGCTGCTAGACATCTCATATTATTGTCACTGTGACAAGGTACGAAGTACCAGCTTGGGGCCCATAGACGCCAATAAATTTGGAGATAAAGAATAAAATGATAATAAACCTTATTTACATCACATTACAGTTGCAATTTAAATGCTTTCTCGGTATGCCGTGGCATATTAAGCCCCCTCAGTATTAAGTGGTATTCTTAATCTTCACTAACGAACAATCGCAAGATTTTAAAAACGCCCTATCTTTATACCCATACCAGTTATGATGTCCTGGTATCCCATTTGTTTTTGCTCATTAACTAGTCTTAAGTCTTGTCTACACGATTATAGCTTTTGGACGAAGCACACCGTACTTCTCGAAATAATCGTCAGATTCTCTTAATAACTAGTAATTAATATAAACTGGATGTGCCTACTACTACACAAAGTTGTTTCAACAGAGAATTGTGAAAACTGTAACTTGGCATATTAGAGCCATCTGTCGAGATTTTGTGAACTTACTAACGCTTAAATCTTAAATAATTGTATTGTTTAGTTAGACCTATCACTTAACCCAGACGGTGCCTGTGCGGCGCGCAGCGTAAAGAGAAGAGACTCTTTTGGGTAGTGAACAGGAAACGGGTGGCAGGGACCATCTGAGATAAGATAAACGTTAGGGCCTCAAGTTTTATTTTAGTTTTTAAACGGTTATTAACGTTATACCGACTGACAAGGTAGTCAGCACGCGAAGTATATAAAGTTTAATTGTCAGTTAAATCCGTCACGAAAAAGGAATATTGATACTAGACCTGATTAGTCTGTTTTTCGTTACAACACCGCCTAAAATGTATGTATTTAAATTGGCAGCTATTACGTGGTGCTGGTTGATCCCTGGTGTATTTTTTTCAAAGCATTGTGATATTTACTTAACCAGCTTTCACCTTTATCTTTTTATTTTACGATCGAAGCGTACGAACATCCGTCCCTTGAAATCACTGCAGTATTTTTTCAAAGCTCTATTCAGACTAGGACATCTCGATACTCTATGGCTATTTGACATGCGAAGCTATTGTTATACAATGTTGAGTTAGTGGCCGAGTTTCAAGCCTTTTGTGATTGTAGGAAACTAGCTCTAACTTACAGAATAAAGCTGCCTAAAGACGGTCCCGCATTGAAATCCTGAAAGTTATAAGATAGAACGAGAAAACAAACATGGTCATTCATCACCCGATCTCTTATAGCTTGCTTCCCAAGAGGTGAACAATTATGATTCATTGTACAATGCATAGACGCGTTCAATCGATACGTCTGGGAAATAGCCAAAATTACCAAAAGCCTTGCCATCATATGCGCGAGTCTGAATAGGGCCCAAGAAACCCCCTTTACAACATACACTATAAACCCCTTGACCGCCAGTTATCCTATCGTGACAGCCAATGAAAACGCTCACACGGCACCGTCAATGACCGTAATGTACAGTCGAGGAATTTGAATGTTTGTCACTTTTCGACTCTATTCCATCGGATTCCATCGAAATAGAGTCCAAAAGTGACAAACATTCAAATTCCTAGACCGTACTAGATTGTCAGTTCCGTGGGTATTCTTTGTATGGCGGCCATGAGGTTCATAACAACTACGCAATAGTCGGAATACGTGTAAGACTACCTGTACAATGCTCTAGCGTTTGCCACCGACATACAAATCAACCGTCCTTCTCACACCTACTTTGTGTATATTTGGCTGTAGGAGACGGTGTATCGGTGATGAAAGCTGGTGTTGTCTGCTAGTGGCACTCTTTGTTTTATAAATGCAATGTTGTGAGATTTTTATTTAATAAAGCGTTGAGAAAATGTCTATAGTTTTTTTTTACCTAATTGCTACTGTGACCAAAACTTAAACTTTCAAAATATATCACGAACTGGTTGGTTCAACTTTTGGTGTCAAATTGTTCAGAATTAGGGCATATGTGATGGGCAAATTTTGGCGATTTATTTTTATTTTTATTTTACCATATCAACGAAAACTATAGCGGATATGATCAGTTAAGCCGTTTTTGAGTTATCGTAGTCTTCCCTTCTTAGTAAAAGACCTATTAAAAGGCTGCGAAAGTATTCCCTTTTGCATGTTATTGATTTTTTTATAGTAAGTTTACTGTGAAAGCCTACACTGAACATGGCCCGACATGCTCTTGGCCGATTTTTTATTTTATTTTGTTTTTGTTAACTCCAATTAAAACTTGCTAGCTTACGGCCTGGCTGATGGTTAAGCGGTCACCGCAGCGTATGGACGCCTGCGACTGCAGGGATGTCACATGCGCATTGCCGACCGTTTAAAAATGTATTCACTCCTTTCTTGAGGAAGTAAGTTAAATGTAGTCCCTCGGCAGGGGAGTTCATTCCACAACCGCAGCGTCCGAGGGAGGAAGTTCCTCTGAAATCGTACCATACGCAATAAATTAGGTTCTAGCAATAGGTGTAAGGGAGGTATTCCACTCATCCAATATCTTTGTCCAATATACATTTGATCAAAGAAATTGGATGATTTCATCCAACTTGGATGGGACCCCGACATTTCATCAAAGATTCTGATGAGCTGATGACATTTAAATCAATATGGCTAGTCATGAAAATAGAACTTGGACAAAGATATTGGATGAGTGGAATGGGCCCCCGTCAAAGAAATTTGATCAAAGATTTGACAAAGAAATTGGATGAGTAGAATACCACCACGTATTAAACTCATCCAATATCTTTGATCAAAGAAATTGTATGATTTCATCAAACTTGGATGAGACCCCGACATTTGATCAAAGATTCCGATGACATTTAAATCAATATGGCTACTCATGAAAATAGAACTTGGACAAAGATATTGGATGAGTGGAATGGGCCTCCGTCAAAGAAATTTGATCAAAGATTTGACAAAGAAATTGGATGAGTAGAATACCACCACGTATTAAATCTTTGATCAAAGAAATTGGATGATTTCATCAAACTTGGATGAGACCCCGACATTTGATCAAAGATTCCGATGACAGTTAAATCAATATGGCTTCGCATGAAAAAAAAGAACTTGGACAGAGATATTGGATGAGTGGAATGGGCCTCTGGGAGGTATTCCACTCATCCAATATACATTTGATCAAAGAAATTTGATGATTTCATCCAACTTGGATGGGACCCCGACATTTGATCAAAGATTCTGATGACAGTTAAATCAATATGGCTTCGCATGAAAAAAAAAACTTGGACAAAGATATTGGATGAGTGGAATGGGCCTCTGGGAGGTATTCCACTCATCCAATATCTTTGTCCAATATACATTTGATCAAAGAAATTGGATGATTTCATCAAACTTGGATGAGACCCCGACATTTGATCAAAGATTCCGATGACAGTTAAATCAATATGGCTTCGCATGAAAAAAAGAACTTGAACAGAGATATTGGATGAGTGGAATGGGCCTCTGGGAGGTATTCCACTCATCCAATATCTTTGTCCAATATACATTTGATCAAAGAAATTGAATGATTTCATCCAACTTGGATGGGACCCCGACATTTGATCAAAAATTCTGATGACATTTAAATCAATATGGCTACTCATGAAAAAAAAACTAGGACAAAGATATTGGATGAGTGGAATGGGCCTCTGTCAAAGAAATTTGATCAAAGATTGGACGAGTGGAATACCACCCTAAGCAACAGAAAAGTACGCTTGAACGTAAAGTTTCAATTTAGGGCACATTGACAGGAATTGTGAAAATGTTTCTATGGAAGATAGATGGTAAACATAACTTTGGTACCTTAAGTGAAAAGATAAAACTGTCATGTGCGTTGTATGTTTTTGTCATGCAGTGTGCTTTTTTGTAACACTCAATTGTAAAGATATCTTTGACCTCGACTGTACATACATACGAGGATGAATGCCCTGCCGGCGGCGAGCGGGATATGGTAGAAAGCGGCCGTGGGGCGCTGTGCGGGTGGGAAGGGGGTCGAACAGTTCTTCAGAGTACAGCCACTTATATAAGCGATAGAACGCAGTTTCTTCTTAAACATAACGGTTCAATATAGCTCGAGTTTAGGATCGTCTACGATTCGCACAGCACGCCTTTCTCTGGATAGGGTTGCATAAGTTTCCATGACGAGATTACGGTCTCGTTCGCTTTGGTAGCTTTCTGTCAATATACCATTGTCATCAGTGCAAAATTCAGCTCAATCGAAGATCGGGAAATGTGGTAAGATTGACTGCATACAAGACTGACAGGGAAAATTAGAGCCTGTTAAGGATTATGGACTATTTTAGGGAGTTTTACAAATAAAACACTGTTTTATTGAATGGAATTGAAAATTTATTAAACCTACCTACCTAGTAATAATAAGTATAATCTTCACATCTCTGTTACACATATGTATCACATGGATTTGAAAATTATTTGATTATAAAATACTATGACATGAAGCCTGAATGAATGTTCCGCAATAATAATAAAATAATAAATATAAAAAATGAAAACATAATTCATTTGATCTTCTTCAGCGTGAGAAACGCAATTTGTTTTCTACTACAATATTAGCTATTTCTAATTTAACAATAATAATTTTAAAGAATTTGTTGGAGCTACCTACCTAAAGATTAAATAATTGAAAAATATTATATTAATAAGAACATATAAAAGGGGTTGTTATTATGCGTACGCGACATACTTGCAAGTTAGATTTAAACAAGAATTCGATCTAAATAGTTAACTAATGCAAAATGCAGTAAAAACGGAATACAAGAGTAAAATAAAATAATTCTTACAAACGAATAAAACGGATAACACACCAACCACGCCGCGCATGCGCTCATAGGCGATGCATGTTCACAAATAAACAATTTTGGATATATTGCACATTATTCGAGAACGACGCTACAGGCCACCGACTAAACACTCACATGACGCCTAGACCATGACTCCGAGAGGAGGCGGAAGCGGATGCGGTGCATTAATTGGAGAAACGTCTCGTGCCACGTTTGACCCACCGCTACTACTACCGCCGCCGCTCGAATTCGGGGCCAAACACAGATGGGGTGAAAGTATGGATTTATGTTGTACTCTACACATTAAGCATACAAATGCTATAAATCGTCGACTATTAAAAACGACCTATTACAAAATATCGCACCGTAAATTGTGCATGTTGCCGGATTTGCCGCGGTCAAACTCTTAGGCTTTGTATGTCGGAGAGCAAGTAACGTCTCTATTTTCAAATACTGTTAATGAATATTTCTGTTCAACCAATTGTACCATATATATATTCAAATTTCAATAATGAAAAGTATTCTCTCCATGTGATAAAGACTATATAAAAATAAGTGTGACTCTAATACTATCTAAGTTTTTAAATCATTAGAAATACAAATAGCTAGTAAGCTAGAATACTATATTCTATGGCCACACAGGACATTCTGTACCGACAATAACGACACCAGTGTGATTTCACACGAATTTTGAGACTCTACCAATGTATAATTTATTTGTGACGAATTAGGCCTCCCATGCGCGGACGACGGGTTGAGTATTCGCGCCTGGGCGGGGCTCGTCGCCCGCGCGCGGCCGTCACGCCGGGGATACCATAGCGGCCTTGACATTTATAGAACACCAATTTCAAGAAAATCACGCCATCTACAGTACCAAGACAGTACTTAGACACTTCACACCAAAATGTACCGTGTCGACATACTATGTATAGTTAATAAATATGTTATATATTTGCTTGAGTAAAGGCGGCTGTGGTCATATTGCTTAAGATACACGACTGCTCGCAACTACACACTTAAAAAATGTCCATTACAATTTGAAAACACTACTTACGTCTAATCCATACGCCTAGGTTAAATTTGTTAATATTATAATATACCGATACAAAACTTTCAAGATTTTCAAAATATATAAATATTTTTAATGTACTAAAATCGAAATAAACTTTATATAAAATGCGTTTGTATAATGTAGTAGATATAGCATAGTAAATCGTTAGCGTACATACGTACCGTTCATAGCCAAATATAATATACCTACATCTGTATCGTAAATTTGACCCAAAAGACGGTACTCGAAAGTTGGGAACGGACTAAAACACAGAATGATTAAAACTAAATGCGTACCCACACCGATAGAGAAATAAAAACATAACTTCTAACAGTTAAAAGGAATGTTAACATAAAATGCACTATACACTATACCAAACTTTGCTGGCCGGGGCAGTTTACTTGCCAGTACCTTCCTTTGCATTAGTAAGCTGCTAACCAGGCGGCTCGTTTACCGTAAAGCCAGCAGATATCGCTACGCAAAACTTCCCAAAAGAATGACATGTGCAAATTATTTTGAGCGTTTGCAACTACTTCTTCTGACTGTTCAGGGTGCATAGCTGTAATACTAGACAGTCACCGTCAATAATACGTGAACACACAAGCCTTCTTATTCTTAATCTTTGCAAATAAAAACTTTTCTCGCAGTATTTAACTCAATTTTATGAAACCTAGCTAGAAAACTGTAAACCACGATTAACCCATTGAGTGCCGACCCCGCTCCGGAGCGGGGTGATGAGGTGGCGGCGGGGGGCCGGCCCCGCCTCGGAGCGGGGTTGGCACTACTCAAATTCTACGAGTCAGTGCCTACCCCGCTCCAAGGCGGGCCATTTTTTTTTACTATTATTTCCCATATTCATATATATATTCTGGTGTTACACAACATTATTGATTATGTAAAGGCGATAGAAAACAAAAACCAAAAAAAAAAATTTTGGCTCCCACGTGACATACCCTCATAGACGGTCGGCAGTCAAAGGGTTAATGGGCACATCATAAAACAACACAATTTAATTGAGAACTTCCTCCTTCTCTGATACATGTTAAATTAACACTGTTGTATCGAACAGTTTTTACGAGCGAATATCATTGACGGCGACAAGCAGAGGTCAGAAATAGGCATACGATTCTATTGAAGTAAGGAATGTCTATTTATGAGTCCAACTTTACAAATCCCGCAATATTACATGCAACGAGCCGGCCTTGAAACAGACAACGAGATGCAGAACAGGCCAAACGAACTAACGTTGTGATAGCGATAATACTAGTACAGTACTAAATGGGTTTACCGCCGAAAATACGGTTGCCGTCTCTGCCAGTCATAAAGACTGTATCGTTAAGTATAGAGACAACTTTACCTGACCGTATTCCTTCCCTAAAGTATTTTTTAAATTAAAATTGCACATGCGTTTAATTAGTGCCTTGATAAGGTACACATTTCATCCTGGAAACGTGACGTGAAGCATCTGGTTCAGTCAAAATCTACCCAATACATCGGAGAAACGATAACGGAAGCGGACAAATACTAAAAGAAAATGTACTGTTAACGAACAAGACGACGTTACACAAAATAAAAAATATACTACGCAAACCGCAATTACTCATGATTTCATTTCATTTTGTTGAAAAAAATTATAAGTGTCTATGCACGATGGCCATTTTGAGAATATGGCATATCGTTCATTACAACTCTCACTTTGACGTCTATCAAGGAGAGTTTCTATCGAAGTGCTCTACCGATGGTAGCATATTAACCTGTTGTATTTTAAAATGTACATAATAGGCGCTGAATATAGTATCAAATCAAATTCATAGGCTTTGACCCAACTATGTTTTCTGGACGATTTTGATAGCATCATACATTTTCCAAGATACAAAAGGTGAAATATCAGATGAAATGGTTAAAAAACAACCTTCAGATACCCTCAGAACATTGTCATTAAAAATAATACACATATCAAAAGTCAGATTAGGTTTTTTCTGTCTCTATACTTAACGATACGGTCTTTAATCCACCAATTAAAGGTACATTCAGCTATGAAATATATCAAATATACTTGAAAATATCCCCATAAGTCACAAATTAGTATTGTACAATTAGAATTGTGGCTACTACAATGCTCATTCGCCGTGCCTCTGGCGGGTGTACGATCTAAGATTGGTCCGAGACAGCGCGCGCAAACAATTGTGCCTAGAAACTCCAAGAAGCTATTTGCAGTCACACTTGTCCTTAAATATACTCGATTTTAAAAAATGTAGAAAAAATTAACAACTCTCAGATTGTATGATTTTATTACTACTAGATATCCTAATGAACATGCAAAATGATGTTTGAATATCGTTATAAAACTAAAAACTACTTTTAATATTCTCCAATTATTATATAATTTCTAGTTGTCTTGGGCGTGCTTCCACCAGTATCATTCCGAGTCAAACCTACTTTTGCAAATTTCTATAATTTATCCTTTACCGTCCGATATTTGGTGAAAGCATGGCCAGGCGCCATCCTATAAAACCTCGTTAAATGCCTATATTATGTGTATGTTCAGTAAAAGCAACAACTCCACTAGTAATGATCTAAACGAAATAACATCAAAAGCATATTATTTTATCTTGTAACATTATAAATCTCTACTGTGTAAACCATGCACTAAATAATGTCTATATGTTTTTAAGGAAATATCTTGACGTCGCACTCTCAAGATGTAAAAACGATCGTTAGATGAATGGGAGAGAGATGTCCACGCAATGTGTTCTGCCTGATTTGTAAAGAATATTTAATCTGACACGCCGCGACAAGTACTATGAAAGAGTTACTATGAAGAGGATACCAGTGACTCCGATAGCGATAGACGCCGTCCACCACTACCCAAGAGCCTCTTAGGACCGACTACACTATAAAATGACGTTGGCAGTTGATTTGAGAAACCCTAGTCCATGTATTATAAATTCATTCGATAAATTTATTAGAATAAGTCTTGCTCTTTACTAAAATTAAATATTCTATAATTATTATCAAGTGATATAACACGTTACACCCCTACCCATATATAAAAATATCGAGGAAACTCCGCACCGACGGGTATTCGAAAGACTAAGTGTAGAGAGCACTCGTGGGCCGGCGGCCGAGGCCTACCGTCTATACATACATCCATTTCAAAATATGTATCTTTTAATTTAAAATTTATATCTCAAGTTTCTTTTTAAATAGTGAAGCCGAACACATCGGCACTATCAGTAGCGTGCGGCCGCCGGCCAAGGGCCGATATTACGTTGCCATAAAGTTTACATATAAATAAATATATTCAGTATATTTTCAGTAATTCTACTGAGTAATCTATTGGTTGCATGCAGAATACTATGTGTATTTGACGTGTCCAATAAATATATAAGTATAAATTCACTGTAGATCAACCTTTATTAAGTAAAGTACAGTAATATCGGCCCAAAACTATTGATCGCAATGAACTATCAACATACTCGGATGTGTTCTATTGTATGTAAATGCAACTGTAAAATTTTCATATCAATCTACTCGATTTTCAACTTTGTATCACACATGCTGATATCAGCGATATACACATTATTTGGTTGTTAGTCTTACTCAGCTTGATATTTATAGGCCGCTCAGGGAAGTCCCCAGATCTTAAATGCTAAACCTATTTCGATTGATCACAGACGCATACTTACTGTTAGATAGAACATTGCGATGAACACGGCTGGACTACTGGTGGCGCTGCACAGGCGTCTGGCAGTAGGGGCACTCGTCCGCCGCGCGAGCACAATTATCGCACAGCACGTAGTGATTGCAGGGAGCCAGAGTAACAGCTCGCGGTCGCTCCTCACACGCCATACATTTTGTAGCCGTTTCTAAGTATAAAACCTTCTCAATCTCCTCTAGCTCGGCACGGGCAGCGGCTTGCAACTGTTTTAAGGTTCCTAAGGGGAGAGTGCGGAGTTCACGGGCGCGGGTAGCGCCACCAGCGGCTCCAGCGGCGCGCGTGGCCTCTAGTTCCCTCCGGAGATTATGAGCGCGAGCGACCGCTTCATCTCTCTGCCGCTCTGCTAACTGCGCTGCACGAACCGCCTCGTCAGCCTCTCTTTGCCAAGCCCCGCACGCCGATCTCGCTTGCGCTATGCGCTCGTCCCAACGCAATGCCGCCGCTCGCGAAGCCACCACCTCCTCCCTCAGACGGGAGATCTCGCCGGGAGCGCTCGGCGATGTCGCTGCGAATTCGAAACCGCTGCCACCGTAGCTCCCAGTCTTTAACGTCGCATGCGAATTAAACAGGCGTTCAGTATCATGCGCGTAGCGGAGGAAAGGTGGTAACGGGGAGCCGGCTGCGGGCGGGCTGAATGCGCGTAGAGATGGATGCGCGCGCGGGATGTTAACAGGCGCGGATGGAGCCAGCATCGCCTCGCCGTCAGCTAGGTCGCGATCTAACGCGGCCACGAGCGACAGAGGATCTTCTAGATGTAAATCGTCAAGAGCGTTTCCGACGACCTCCTGTAGAACTGTGGCGTCGAAGGCGCTGCGCTGCGCCCAGACATTGTGTTGTGGTGGTTTGTTTTCTTGCGGGCGCGGGCCTACAGCGCGGCCGCCACTGGAGCCGCCGCTGGAAGTCGAGGCGCACTCCGAGTCCCCGCTGCCGTTCGTGTGCGGGGCGGGCGCGGGCGGGGAGGCGGGCAGGCCGCAGGCGAGTAAGTCGGGTTTCGCGTCGGGCAGTGCTGATGATAGCAGCTCGGCCAAGTTGGTGCCGCATTCTAGTGGCGCGGCCAACTCGCGTGCCGCTGTCAGATCTTCCGCTGAAAATACGAAGTTGATATGACCAACATGCTTTCCGAACGACAAATAGTGTGTGTAATTACGTACTAACTCTTCCAGCCAAAATTTTTACTGCAGGAGCTGCTGGTGTTTACATGATTCCCTGCTCTTGTGGCAAGAATTACATAGGAGACAGGCCGGAACATTTCCACTAGATTGTCTGAACACATATCTAGTATGAAAAAATGATGATGATGATGCTCGGGGGTCTGCAGTTGCGGAGCATTCACTGGATTCGGGGCCTTCACATTATATTCGGTTCGATAAGGTAACCGTATTAGCGAGGGAATAGTTTTTTGTACCGCGCAAAGTGCGGGAGGCTATCGAAATTGGTCGTTTTCCGAATTTTATTCGTGATTTTGGATGGGCTGTACCACCAAGCAGGAAAACAGTGTTGAATACTACGTCTGTGAAGAGTGTGGACGAGACTTTAGCACAGCTAGCGGCTTAAAACAGTGGTACATTTCTAGGGGAAAACAGTAACAATGCCGATGCTTGCATATAGGGCCGTAGCCGCTGTCTGTGGGCGTCATCTCAACCTCATATGGCAGCAGCCACGATTCATGTAATTTTAAATGTATACGTACGTTCAACGTGTGCAAAGGCACAGAACAGTCCCCTGGGGCAGTATCCAGCCTGTTGCACATCATTACACTTGGTGCTCTTGTATATCTCCGGGTGGAATTGCTGCTCGGTCCTAGTATGACAGTAGCCGCAAGCCTCGCCGGCCTCGCAGTTGCTCGGCTCGCCCCATTCTTCGCCGTGTTTGACGTTGGGGCACGGGGTGCTCCGGTATTTGTACTTGCGTGGTGATCTCCGTTTATCCTGTAAGGGATTTAAGACATTTTGATATCTGTTTTTCGACATTGAAATAATCACTTTATCATTCACAAGTGTGGTTATTATCCTATTAATCCTACTAATACTATAAATGCAAAAGTTTAGATGTTTGTATGTTTGTTGCTAAATCACGCAAGAACGGCTGAACGGATTATGATGAAACTTCGTATACAAATCGTCTGTAGCCTGGATTAACATATGGGAACAGGGAGTAGAAAATTACGCGGACAAAGTCACGCGCAAAAGCTAGTTGCACATAAAATTGAACTATGACTTTTTTAAAGCATGAATTCCAATACACGTTAATTTAGAAAATAATTCATATATCTATAGAATTGTGTAACAAAAGTAACCAAACCACAAGAAAATAAACATGTTACTCATTGTAAGTATTATTAAACATCAACATAATATATTTCAGATATTTAAATCATAAGTATAAATTACCATGTTATTGTAACTACATGTTATCATAAGTGAAGAAGGTAAATATTATTTTTTCTTAACAGAATCTTAGAATACATGATCAGACTAACATCCATACAATGCCATACAAATAACGTTTAATTGCACACCTCAGTCAAAGGACACAGTACAGTACAAAATTACAATAAGAAGACTTCCAGACCTTTGGGTAGCAGAAATTAAATCAAATAGGTGGTCAATCGAAGTTATACTAAATTTATAACCGTACGATCATTTTTTTATTCAACTCAATATGGTAGTCTAAATCAAAACTTCAAATAAGCCACAAGAGCACTTTTACATGTCAAAATGTGAATTATTAACCATAATCATTCAATCAATAAAAACAACTGACTATAATAATAATAACAATTTCGAAACTACTAATCAACAAAGTTATATGTCATTCAATGAAAAAAAACTTACAAGATATTATTATTAACTATTACAAGAGGCAGTTAGTGATGGGTAACAGGAGTGCGGAGAAAATTCTGCGATTATGACATTTACCCCCCATTACTTATGTCCAGCAGCGGACTACCTTCGGCTGATATGGTGGTGGTGGTGGATGGGTGACAAATCATACGAGTAAGTATGTACAGTCAGCGTCATATACTACGTAGCAGCCAAAGTGGCCAAATAATTCGGTACACCATATATTTCGTATGGTGTAACGAACTATTTGGCCACTTTGGCGGCTACTTACTATATGACGCTGAATGTACACAATATAAAGTATGTGGCATCATATGGAAGAAAAACGGGAATTTTTAATCTGCATTTTGTAAATACAACAAGATGACTCCTTAAATGACCAGATTCGAAGCATGAGTTTATTGTATAATAAAGTGTCAATGTGGGATTATGTGACTGTTTTTATTCACCTTACTATTGTGATACTGCGGGCAGGCATACCCTTGTCTACATAACCTAGGAGGTCTTTTACATGGCTCCGTTTTATATGATGATAACACGTAATTCGTATCTGAAACAATAACAAATTAATTACAACAGGAAATAACAAATATACTGAATAAAAAAAAGCATTTCAATTACTATTTTGCTAGGTATATATTAGTTCGTTATTGCAGAGGCCGGGAAAAAGCAACTCTTGGACAAGTTGATTTCATCTAAAGATACGCGTCCACGAATTCCCGCCGAGGCATATAAGGGAACGTACCCAAACTACGTGACTCATTTAGGGGGGGGGGGGGGCGTCAACATACTAGCTTGGTCACCGGAGGGGGAGGGGGGTAAAAAACTGTAAAAAGTTGGTCACGTAGTTTGGGTATGCTCCCTAAAGTCCTTTTCTCAAAAAATGCAATCAAATTAGAAAAACTCAAATTAAAGGGAAAAATTGAAACATTTAATGCTCCGAGCAGGATTAGAACCTGCGACATCTGGCATACGCGGCCAATCGCTCTAGCCTCTGAGCTATCGGAACAACCAAGCTCGTGCACGATCCCTCTTACAACGCCTTAGTCTTGCGTAGGCTTAGGGAGGTTCGAATCCTGCTCGGTGCATTAAATTTTTTAATTTTTTCCTTTAATTTGAAATTTTCGTCAGCAGCGTTACTGCTTTAGTACAAAATTAAAAATTATGAGAAAAATCCATATGAGATTGGATTCAGTAATAAACCCGCGCGGTCCAGCCCCCTTATTTTCCGGCGAGCACCAGTTCGTCGCGGTCTCGACCGCGCGCCTGCTGACTCCACGCCCCGAAAACAGTCTCTTTACGGCCTAGGCCTTCAATTTTGTATGAAATAATTCCATTAGAGGCCGCTTGTTTCGCCGCACCCGAAACGTGCTACTTCGCGGCCTATTATAACGAACATAACGTCAATATTTCATTGCATGTTTGACTAAGTTACATTTATTGAAATTAGTTGTTAGGTGTAAATTTTTGTGCAATGCTATGCATCCATTGCTTGGAACACTGTAACATTGAGC
Organism: Notocelia uddmanniana; assembly: GCA_905163555.1. Lineage (NCBI taxonomy): Eukaryota > Metazoa > Arthropoda > Insecta > Lepidoptera > Tortricidae > Notocelia > Notocelia uddmanniana. Next base: position 21,145,451 of record LR991061.1, on the reverse strand, counting down.
ACAAGGGCCGTAAGCACAGCCAAACATCTGCAATGTCAACAAACACACTCTGCCATCCCGCAGTACTAACCTTGCCACTTAGGGTCTTCATTCATCAAATTCCGTTCCCTATCTAAAGCATTAGGCGCCGCGGCATCTCCATCCGCCTGGTCCGGGTTCTCCATAGCTTGGAGCTCCCTAACGTCAAGCACAGGCGGCCGTAAATCCGGCGCACCGTGCGCGAATGCGCAATGCGCGCCATTCTTCGTGCAGAGCCCGCGCGCGTCCGTGTCGTGCACGCACATGCACGTCTTGTAATACCGGAGGTGGTAGCGTCGCTCCGTGTCGCCCGCTGTACGGTGGAGGTACGGGCATCTACGGGGTTGGTGCAGATTGTTATACTATGTTTGAAGCTGTAAGAGTAAATGCTGTCTAAGCAAACAAAAATCTACCAGAGCTCTAAGCTCTAAGACATTTTTCGCTTGCGTTCGTTTGACAGAATTTAGTCTTAAGTCTTGAAGGAACTATACATACTTTAGAAGAAATATTAACATTAAGGTGGTACATTCCAGGGGTCAGATACCAGTATTTTTTTCAAACCGGTTTCTGCTATTGATTGTTTGGTATCAATAGCGTTTTTGGTTTCGGTTACTAGTATTTATACCGGTTTATAAGTAAAACGTTTTTTAAGTGGATTTCATTCCTGTTGAAAGAATTTAACCGTATTTTGAATTCAGCAAAGATGTAATTGGTCATTCTTTCGCAATCACACACAAACTCTCTGCTTATAGAATGTTGAACATGTATGAACTTAATCTAAAACCCTGATCTGTGTTGGTCGACTTGACACTAGTGTTGTACTACTAATTTCACTGCATGGCACCTACAAGGCAATACCATTCTCCTTGGTTACCGGTTTAATAAGTTTTATCGGAATGTTTTAATTTTGATTTCCTTGATTTCATGAATTGATTTCTTTAATCATTATTATTCATTAAACCTGTATATGATAGAACGGTATAGTAACGGTTTACGTCCAATATAAAACTGCTTTTCAATACCCGTTCCAGCCCTGGTATATTCTGCGAGTTTATAAAATAATAGTTGAAAACATGTTTATGCATTAAATAAAGGGCCATCAAAAGATTGAAATGTGAAAAGGAACATGATTACTGGATGACTTGAATAGAGCCATTTACATGATAGGCCCCCTGGGTGGACCCGGGTATGTCCTAAAACTACGACCAAGACCACCGGGGAATGGGCAGCAGCATTCCTTAAATGCGGTGGAGATACTGCGATCGCCAACCCGCATGTCAAGCGTGGCGATTATGGCATTTACCCCCCATGAAATTGGGGGAGGCCTATGTCCAGCAGTGGACGTCCTAGGGCTGATATGGTGGTGGTGGTGGACATGATAGGCGTTAATGCTGCGTTAATTCATAAAGCCAGTCAGCATGTTATCATCTTATCATGTGCAGTTAGTTATACTAAATCCTTGTCCTTGTCAAATTGTGTTATGTGAAGGCTGAACTAAATTGGCATCAACACCCCTCATATAAAAGGGGCCATAGTCAATAAAACAAATATTGTCTTCCTGTAACATTAATATTTCTGCAATGAAAATTTACTAACATCCCCTAACCGCATGTCGTTTGCCTCTGCTTATTATTCACTGTACTGTTTTTAATCCCCGATGCAAACAAATCTGCAGGTATCTCAACAGATTGTCATTAAATTTTGTGAGCATATTTGATAATTATATAGTTTTTTTTTGTGGTGTCAGTGTTTGGAAATATTGAAATATAAAAATAACATTTGCAAGGTCTACAGCAGGGATGTTGCGAATATTCGCATCCGCATAGCATATGCGTTGCTTCCGCATAAATTTGGACAGCTGCATCCGCAACAATCAATGCAGATATTCATTTTCCATTTAAGTTTTGACAAAAAAGAAAATTGGGTGGGGGCAGGATTATGACCAATGGGAGCGAAAAAATTGGTGACAATATATGACGCGTTCAATTCGTTATATTATAGAAATTATTGCTATTAAATTGTTGTAGGCGCAGGCTTAAATATTGCTTGCCCGTACAAATTTCTACCCCCCCTTTTTAACCCCTAAGGAATGATTTTGTGAATAAAAACTATACTTTGTCCTTTCCCGGGACGAGGTGTTACCTCTTCATGCTTAAACTGCTAAACCGATTTAGATGAAATTTGGCATAGAGATAGTTTGAGTCCCGGGAAAGGACAAAGTATAGTTTTTATTCACAAAATCATTCCTTAGGGGTTAAAAAGGGGGGGTAGAAATTTGTACGGGCTTACTGTCGCATTTATAATATTAGTATGGATTTTTCATTTTTCCAGTGAGGTTCCTGTTATTGATAGATTATCTAAAAAGTTAATCAACAATGTCACTTGGGCAGTTTTAATTCCTCATTCATATACTATATTTATATAAGATCTTAAACATCCGCGGTAGTAAAAAAATCGGCATCCGCAACATCCCTGGTCTACAGCTCACTAGTAATTAGTAAAGAACATTCTATTGTATCCCCAGGTTCAGAAGTCAAGATTAAGAGACAATGGTTCCAGTAATTGGAAAACCGTATTCTCTCCATATATATGGGTATTTTATTTTTTTCATTCTTTCCTTTACAATTTCATGATCAGTAATATGAAGTAATAACCTAAATACATTATTAAGTCCTACACAAAGAGCATAAACTAATACAAAATACTTGGCTAGTTTGGGATTTTGAATGAACTGGTTCTGATTCTTGAATGGTTCTGGTTCTGAGCACAATCATGCTAATTATGTGCAAAACAAATTGTAAAGTATGTTCGCATGTAGTAATTCCAGTTGAAAAAAATAATACTATGCTGGGCCATCAATGTAGTAATAAAGGACTAATATACAATATAGTAACAGTTGTTCATGCCACACCACTTAGGCTATTTAATTGTTACCACTTGAATAAATATCAGTAGCCAACTAATTACTGTTTTGTGTACTCTGTAATAAAGGTTCTTACATCCAATTGGAATTATATACTACAATTCAACTTTCACATTTCCTCTCAACAACAACAAAGAAAACCATCAAAAGGGCCAAACCATTAATCTCATTTATGAATGATCTAAGTACCCATCACAAGCCACAAACACAAGGATATAAACTATTTATCTCTTTATCTTGTCCAGCACAAATAAAACTTCATTTCATTGGTAAAACACTAAAATGTCAGAGGATTTGAGAAAACAGCTTCAATATTGAACAATGGGCTTGCATAACCCAGCTAAAACAAGATGAACCTCTAACATCCAACAAGTACCACACATAGGCGTATTCTCAAACCGGTAGCATTATAATTTACTATTGGTAAACAAGTTTTTTATCGCAATTTACGACATTTGCACTGACATGGCCATGTAATTCAACTGTAAAATAGCATTTTCCATATATTCTTGTTCATGCAAGTTATCTGATGCCACGAAGGCATAGGCAAGCAGTTTGTTCAAAACAAAGCAATGACAGCGATACTCACTCGTCCCCATCCTCGCAAATACCCGATGTCTCATTATATTTGGTACAGTAGTTATCAGCGCTATAATTGAAAGATCCGTCTCTTTTTCTAACAGGTCTTCTTCTTCTCTGGTTATTGAAATGCCAATGAAAACACGTGAAAGGCCTATGTTGTGTACATTTGTGTTGTAAGAAAGACGGACACTGCTCCACTCGGAATTCCTTTAGATATCTGCAAGAATAGACCACGGGGCTAAGTGAATGGCACACCACTAAAAACTACGTTTAACGCACTTTCACTTCACGGAAACTATCATTTTATTATGAAACTTACTTATAATGATTTGGTTTTTCTGTTTGAGCTGTCAACAAAGGCTTCGATTCCGACGGCATTTTGGAAAACTATTATTGCGTTGCGCCTCTCGCGTCGCGCAGGGCACGCTCACCGACAACCAATTAAAATTCAATACGATCACGTGATGCAAAATATTTTGGAAAGGCACAATTAGTAAACAGAGAATTAATCTAATATATTTATTATCACGAAATATACACGCCATTAGATTTTAATGTCCTTGAACTTAAAAAATCTTATCTACATCGAGGAATTCGAGAGAAAGGTGAACATCGAACAAAAGAAAATTAACAAACTAAACGCAAATTATTTTTGACAGAATACCGAACTGTCACTGCAAATGTTTTCTATCTACTTCTCTTTTTCTCCACATCCATTACTCAATAGCCAAATCGAAACAAAAAATAGGACAGTGTTGTGTACTTGAACCAAAAAACTTTCCTTTATTTTTGTTTTGAATACTTTTATTTACTAGTCAATAATAATAATAGATATTTATTATTCAATATTTTCTCTCAAAACTAGCAATAATAGAAAGAAATTGAGAATTTTACCAAATTACAATTGGTAAATTGAAAAAAACATAACAATTTTACCAAATTGTATTGAATGAAATAGAAAATTTTGCTATTGGTCCAAACATCTATACCCAAAAAGCGATACTGACCCACAAAGATTCTAAAATAAATATAAGATAAGTAAAAGGAATAAAAAAAGACGTACAAAAACACATAATTTTGTATGCTGTTAACATTTTTAAGAGCTTAAACCAATAGCAAATAATTACAAAAGCCGCTTTAGGGCTAGCCAATCAGAGAGCCTACATTTCGACAAATCACACGCGAAGGATTGTTGCGGGGGCAACCAATCCACGATCATTGAACTAGCGTCACTGAACGTTAACCCGCCATTCTCTCGGCGCCATTTTGAGCATATGATCGTTGTTGTGAAGCTCCGTGTATAAAATTTTATAAATTGTGCTCAAGTTCGTTGTAACTCTCTCAAAAGGTAAATATTATTTAACTATGGTTCTTAATTATCGTTTTTACAGTAAATTTCATTCTCGTAATGTAGATTTAACGCCAGTTTAACGAACTCAAACATCGCCCTTGCAATCTTGTTGCAATGGGTATTAAATTATGATGTCCTAAATGATCTGTTCTTTTTTCTAGTTAAAAATGGCACGTACAAAGCAGACTGCGCGTAAATCCACGGGTGGAAAGGCCCCTCGCAAACAGTTGGCCACCAAAGCCGCGCGTAAATCGGCGCCTAGCACTGGTGGAGTGAAGAAGCCCCATCGTTACCGCCCTGGTACGGTTGCTCTTCGTGAAATCCGTCGCTACCAGAAGTCTACTGAGTTGCTCATCCGGAAGCTGCCGTTCCAGCGTCTCGTGAGAGAAATTGCTCAGGATTTCAAGACTGATCTGCGTTTCCAGTCTGCTGCCATCGGAGCTCTCCAGGTGGGTCCCTTACATAAATAGCTATACACGTGTTTTTTTATTATTACCAAATTATTTCTGTGATAAAATAGAAACCTGAAATAATTAGTGCTCCGCTCTGAATAATTGTGCACCTATTGATTTTTATATATATGAGTCATCCACGAGTTCCATATGAGTAATAATACTTGATTTTATTTCAACATTATTGCGCAATTTACTAATGACAATTTATCATTTTCAGGAAGCGAGTGAGGCATACCTCGTTGGTCTGTTTGAAGACACAAACTTGTGCGCTATCCATGCTAAACGTGTGACCATCATGCCTAAAGACATTCAGCTGGCCCGACGAATCCGTGGAGAACGCGCTTAATTTAGTCATAGTGTACTTTACTATAAATTATTTGTAATTCAATTAATATTAAATTCCATAACATTTTTCTATAACATCTCACATGTAACTTGTCTTTTATTATCATTCATAACTATAATTGTAAGAGGCAGAACTGAATTTTTTTAAACATGTGTTCTTATTGTGTAAGTTTACTATGTGTTCGCATTAGATACTGACCAGGTGAGAATGAGGTTCTTTACAAATGATTATAATTTTTCTTACATCATTTTAATGTGAGGTACGTTTGCAGTATCCTGTGCGAGGCCGTAGTTTTATTTTTAGTGACAACTGTAGTTGTAATTAGTGTAAAAGGCAATGTTGTTGCCGAGACAGTATGAGAATTCATAGCAGTAATTTGATGCACTTTAATGTATGTGTAATGAAAAACTTGGTGTTGATTAAATATAATTAGAATCTATATGATGGTATTATTTTAATATTACTCCCTTAACCTTTGTTGGGTGCTCCAATATATTAAAAGACAAAAAACAGAAGTGCTTGGTTTTGGAACACCATGAGCTGTAGTGGCTGTAACTGCTTCTTGTATTTGTGAAATCTATCGCTTTGCAAATGGCGGCCAGACACGCCGTGTTCATCAGTACATATCTTCACATGTAGGATATATATCAATGGGTATATCTATCTTGCTCTTACGCTCTGTCCAACAGAATTTAAAGATGCATCTACTTTATGGGGAATAAAATGGAAAGAATGTGATTATTATTGGTTGGGTAGGGTAGATAGCCCGGTTAGCGACCACATGGATGAGTTTATGAACTGAAAGAATATTGACCCGTTTTTTTTTTCCCAATCAATGACAACCAAGTAAATTTACACAACTCACTTTCTTTGGGGTCTGTAAAAATATTATCTTCAGGTGGTCGCATAAACACCCTAGCGACCCTATGTCATGAAAAAAAAATCTTGTTCGGGGAGAAGCATACCAAGGTGCCTTTGCATATTGCTATCTCATTAAACAAAACATTGGCTATATAGTGAGTGAGTATTACATTCTGTGCTCAACACAGATCTTGAAATGAGAATGAACATTATGTGTATAGTTCCCTTGCGTATTTAATCCAATAAAATGCTCATAGGTACCGCTGTATTTATTAGGACCTTTACTCTTACGTCAAAAGACTTTCCATATTTATTTAAGGCCCCGTCAGAGTGAGCGCGGAAACGGGCTTGACGGAGCAGTTTGCGCGTGGATCATATATATAATGTACTCTTTGGCGTGGATCTCAATCTCAATGCACGGAACGTTCTCTGGCGGCGCAGCGCAGTAGTGTTGCCAGACGACATTTTTGAGAATGTGTAGGGCAAGACTAAAAAATCCGTAGAATTTCTCCTTAAAAATTTGTAGTTCAACGAAATATTTGTATACGGATATAACGCGAAAATTATTTACAAGTAATTAACCAGATTTAACTAAGTTGTTAAATTTAAGTAAATAGGACGTTGCCGAGTTAAGGGTTAAGCAAATATTGTACGCCTCTCTGAGGCAGGACATGAAGGCCTGTAAATTTGTTGAACATCATTGTATAACTCATGACCATGCAATAAATATTTTGATTGATTGATTGATAATTATAAGCTAAGCATAAATACGGTACCCTAAAAATGAGCAGTTCTCGCCATCAAACGTAACAGTTTGGCGTGATTTTATTAAAAATTTAATTTTTTTTCTAGAATAAAAAAAATGTCGACGTTTCGACACGGGTTGCACCGGTCATGTTTACGGTAGAAACTGAACTACCGCACAAACGTTTATAAAAATGTGAATGGAAAAAGTTTTCTACCCGCTCATTATGCTACTAATAATTCTGTATCACTGGTCCCCAAGTTGCCGATAAATTAGAACCGTGCTCCCTATTGAAATTCTTCGGGTGTTTCTTGATTTCTATCACTACTCGTACCAACCGAGAATAATAATAGTGTTCGATTAAGAGAACTTTGGGTTTATGTAACTCATTCCAGTCGTTATGAGGTGTTCGGCCATTGCGGATTTATTTATTTGACCGGTGCAACCCAAACGTCGGTAGTTAAGGTAAGTAAATAAAATTTTATAACCCATTATAATAAAAATAAAAAAGATAATTTAGAATTCTTGACCATGTACAATCATTCCGGATCACGACCCCAAAATGACCCTGTATGATACACTTTACTCAATAATGTCAAAAGACCACGAAGATGGTGCAAGTGGAAACATAAAAACGTATCCAGAAAGAAATTTCCTTCTTGTTTAAAAAATAATAAAAACTCAAAAGGACAATATAAACGAATCTAACTAAATTTGAAAAATCTAATTCAATCGGTCCAGTACATTTTTTTCTCAAATATAGTTTATGCGTTACAGCCATGGATTGCACTACTAATTTCGTAATATTTTGTTGTGATAGTTGCTTTTGTCAGTGATCTTAATCGGCTCGGCCCGTGGCACCTTCGAGCTGCCGCACGCATAAAACACTACCACGTTGCGCGCGGCTGTCGCGGGCGAACGTGCCCGCGCATAATGTAAACGTGGCTTAAGGTTTGTGGTTACATTATATATTGTTCTGATTAATGTGTTAGATTGTAAAATTGTTAGATTAAGGGACTTTAGTAAGTAGTCAAATTCAAATACAATTGTAAGACTGTGCAGGAATTAATAAAAATAAAATAAAAAATTACGGCACGGTTACAGTAACGTGCAACAACTCCCTAGTGCATACTCGGCTTTATAAATAATATAACAATCCATTGTGATTGATCACCCTGCATTTTCTTTTTTGGACGTTTAGATTCAGGACATTCAGAGGGCCTAATCCGAACTTCGTATCGTGCCGTCCCTTTCACTCTCGTGTTATACACTATATGACGGAAAGGGACGGCACGATACGAAGTTCGGCGTAGGCCCTCAGATCAGCGTGGGCCCGCGCGCTTCCGCGCTCAATCTGCCGGGGCCTTAAATGCAGAAGCTGTCAAGGTCAATATTAAAAATTTTGAAAACTGAAAAATCCTGGCTTATCTTATCCTACCTTTTAGGCTTAATCTAAGTATGATTTTCAATACTAGATGAAAGGAAGGGTGGGAAAAACTAGTATTGCAGCATGCTGCAACTTTTATTTAACAGGTGAAAACCGGAATAATGCTTTTCTATAAACTAAATTAAAACAACAAATAATAAGTTATTCGATTACATTTACTTTTTCAACAATAAGCTACTATTAAATAATTTACTCTAAAACAACTGAATCTTAAGCTACTCCACTGACTTTGCCTCATCAAGCTCTATCTGTTTTAGCCTTGCCTCAATATCTTCAACACTTAGCCCATTTTCTTTATTATATCTGTATGATTGTAACAACTGCTCCTTTTCCAAACCTTTTATCCTTTCATAGAGGGTTTTATTAAATTCTAGATCTACATCACTCTCTTCTCGTAAAACGCAGAAATAGACGAGGAAAACTGTTACACTGGCCAATACTGAATAAGGCTGGTACCATGGCATGTCTGAAGGTTTGTACTTTACGGCTATTGGCCTGATGGTTTTGCGAGCAGCTGCACTTGTAGTGAATTTGATGGGCTCGTTCTCGCTAGCTTCTATTTTGGAACTAAAGCCTCTGCTTGATCTATGCTGCTGGATGCAACCCCTGTAATTATACAATTGTTTATTTTATATACCAAGGATAATGTTCATGTTTTTTACTCTCAGGAATGTGCCTAAGTTGTAGTATCAGTGGTGTGGTTAGGAGAAGCCCTTTGTCGAAGTACGAAACAAAGTACATAAACACATAGCCTTAAAGCATACATGGATAAAGGGAAACGAGTATGTAACATAAACAAAACATTAATGTTATGTTGCATAACACTTAGTAATAAAGTTATATCATTGTTGTTAAAAACATTATATAAAACAGATATAATCACCTTAAGAGTCGAAAGTAGCGTATCATTTTTAAACACTAAAATAAGGCAAATTTTATAAGTAAATACATAACCAATACCATGCGAATTTTTTTTGTTGGTTTCCTTGACAGATGTCATTGTCAATGTCATAAGAGATTTTTTTTACGGATTCTTGTTTCAAACACCAAACTTTTTAGGGTTCATAGGTATATAATTTATTCCTTACGCAGATTCGCAGTCATTTCCAACGAATAACGGAGTGCATTTTTAATCCTGCAAAAATTAAATTACATCACAATACTTATAAATAACCTGAATATAAAATTAGTGGGTATATATATATATATATGTATGTATATATATATATATTTTTTAGTAGTTCTCAAATGTGTTTCAAACCTTATAAATTCTTCTCCCTTTTCAGGCTCAGCTAATAAACGCTCACGCTCCGCAACAGCTTTTGCATGTCTTTCCTTAGCCAAATTCAGTCGTTCCTCGTAGCATGCCTCCTCATCATTTTCAGTTGGTTTCTTGACTGTTCTGTGTATTGGGTCGTTGCTTATAGGCTTCACCAAGAGAGCCCACACATCGCAATCATCGGACACATTCTGAACTGCAGTGCATAAGGAGGACCGGAGGGACCATACTTCCGAAATACCTTTGTCCTATAAAACATTGTTAGAATTCAAGCAAACTGCACACTGCACCGACGAAGCCTAGCTACATGCTACACCCTATTAAGGGGCTCCTAGCTCCCACAGCACGTAGCAGGATCTGTAACTCTCCATTTTATCGTGTTTTTTGTGGCTTATTGGTTTACCGAAAGAGTATCCCATATGTAAGTACCTACTTCAAAACTCACTGTCTGTGTCTTCGAGATATATGGGAACAACCTTTGGCAATTTTAGGCCAAAACACAGTTTTTTATACGTAACTCTTGTGAAAATGAGTTTAAAAGAAAAATATCACTTACGTTGATACGTCAATAAAGAAAAGTTACACTTAAGTAGATTTCATATAAGTATATTGGTGAATAAACAACTTACTTATATCGAAAAAAAGCGTTTTTTGGACCATGTTTCAATAAATCATAAAAAGAAGTACTTATTGATTTTTTTCAAAATTCGGTGCTTGAAAATGTAGATAAAGAATTGAAGAACCGATAACCGTTTGTGTCATAAAAATAACTAGTTTTGAGGAGGATCAACTCAAAACTCAACAATAATCGACGAAAAACGTATGAATCCCGTTATGTTAAAGATAATTTTATTAAAATTATCTTTAACTTTATTTCAAGGAATTTACTTACGGATTGTGTCCTCAAAGTTTCAATTTCTTTAGTGCATGCCTCCACCTGCGCTGCGACGGCATCTCTTTTAATTCGTTCCACCTCTAACTGAGCTTTTAGAAGGTCGTTCCCTTTAGTCAATTCTTTGATCTCTTCTTGATATTTTTCTAATTGAAACACTGCTTCACGGATGGAGCGATTCAGGGTATTTACAGCTGCTTCATCTGGGCAAGAATATAATGGAAATCAATGATACTTACGAACTTCCACTAACAACTAAAAACACATTTCTTAGTACCGGATTCGTACATTCACGCTTTTCTCGCAGTTTAGCTTCTTTGTCTTGTTCTTGCAGTTTTATTTTCTCTATTGCAGTGCCTACATTATTTTCCATTTTTATGAAAAGAAAGTTGCTAGATAAGTAATTAATATTATTAGTTTTTCCCGCCAGTCTTACTTTTTTCAAATATAATGTAATGCGCTTGATTTGACGTCCAATATTTTTAGCCGTCCGTACAAATATTTTTAAAACGTTTTACTAGTAACATATTAATTATTACGCATAGTTATAAATTCTTTACACGGTTAATATTATCACAATACTCGGATGTCAATAAAATTGCGATATTCAAAATTGGATTTTGATTCAATATTCACATGATACATATCGTGATATGAGTGTATCGCGTTATAATAATAACCATGTAAAAGGCCCCAATCAAGTTTGCTCAATACTCTTTCGTTGCCCGGGTAATTTGAACACAACGTCACTTTGCTGCGAGAATAATGCAAATCGGAGTAAATAAAGCAGTTACAATTTTATAGTATTACTATTGTATACTACTTGTCTATTGGAATTGTATGCTAATATGCAGACTCCAGATGCAAATGGTTACGTCCATGTTCAGTGGCCTAGTAAAAGTATCCCGCATGGCGGGATATTTCACACACGTACCGTTGAGCCTTCTGTCGCACAACAACAGTTTTTGAAAGGTACAGTGATACAGTAGGTAGTTAATATATTTGATTTTATTTTAGTAAATAGGGTAAGATTTCATTGTCCATAGTGTAAGTGTAAAATTAACAATGGACGAGTCTGAGGTAGCGGTGCCCTCATAGTTTCACGTTGGTGAAACAAGCCCTGTTTCCTGTTCCTGGGCGTAGCAGTGCCTTAAAAGTTTTGTATTTACTTACGCAAAGGGTGATAACATATAACTACCTACTTACACATAACCAACAAATTATTTTCAGTTCTTCTCGAAGAATCAAAGTTGAGCATCGCTCAGCGCCAGAAACAAGCTTGGGCTTTACGGCAAGACGATGCGCCTAAGGAGAGACGTTGCCCCCGACAGGAGATACCCATTGTTCGGCCACGGACCTCACGCCGTCGCTCGCAGTCCGAAATAAGGGAGTCAGGCGTGTTTGACATAGAGCCGTTAGTAATCGCATACTTATACGATATACTTACTTATTTATTATGTTGATCCAACAATTCGTTGTAACTTCTGACAAAGAATAATTCAAATCACTCGCTACTGTAAGATATACTTACTTATTTATTATGTTGATCCGACAAGTCGTTGTAACTTCTGACAAAGAATAATTCAAATCACTCTCTACTGTAAGTCACTCTCTACTCCGCAGACACCTTTAAATTTTCATTAGTGTCATTTTTTCTTTACCTGAAATGAAAGGCATTCTGTTAAAGTTGGTGTTCCTGGCTAGGATTTTAACTCACAACTCACGTCATAACTCATAACGCTATCCGTTTGCTTGAAAGGTAGGTAGGTTTAGGACATAACTGTCCCACTCGACAACCAAGATTTTTCCATGTTTAGATATCAGCCGTTAAAACGAGGCGAAGACCGGGAGGCGTTAAAAGCCAGACTAGCCATCAGCATGGAGCGCGGAGACACACAGGAACAGATGCCTCCTCCACCGCCGCGTGTCGCGAAACCTAAGCCTCAACTGCCCACGGTTAAGGATAAGAGGAATGAACGTAAGGGGATTTTTCAGCCCGGCTAGTATGATAGCTTATACCGCCACGTTTTATGTGACGTTTCAGTCTGGTTTCAGTACATTTTGGCCATATAACGTGACGGTAGGTATAAGTTATCATACTACCCGGGCAGGTTCTCTTAGTCCCTCGTTGTTGTTTTTTAGCTACGAGTAGGTTCGGTATTTTAACCCATTTTGTCATAGCATAGATATTTAAGTATGAGCTAGATAATAATAATAAACTAAGTGAAGTCTTTTCGCCGCCAGACGTCAAAGTAATTCGCCGTGCCCCTGACGCCACAACGGTAAAAAAAGATGTGTAAATAAATAATGCCAATATAAAATTGGGCAGCTTCTCAGTAGTTTTACATATAAAAAAAATTGTCGGCCAGTGCAGTCGTTGGCGTCGGGGTGACGATTTTACGTTGACGTATATGGCCGACCGTGGCGTTCAAATGGTTAAACTGCGACGGTGGCGAATTGCCCGTCTGTTAGTAAGCGGATACTGTAGCCTATGGACACTTGCAACTTCAGAGGAGTCATAATCATAAGAGGCTTGAGTTTATTGATTTGATATTTCGCTGTTGACAACAAGAGACAAATGAGTTGACAGAAAAGAAGAAATAAAAAGGAGTTATAAGTGTTTATGATAATCTTCCAGTATTAACACAAATCCGTGAGCGGGCCGAATGGCTCGCCGATATGGAAGACCTCGGACATGCGGCCCCGCATCGAGACATTGTGCGGGACCAGATCGCGGAGCGGCTGCGGGCGCTCGACGCCTTGGGCATCGACAGCGCATGCTCCTCCGCGCGCTCCCGGGACTCCGGGTTCAGTACCACCGGGGAGTATGTGCACATCGCCAGTGCGAGGTCCAGGGAAAGTGCTAAGTCTGGTGAGTTTGGTGTCTTAATCAGAGATTTTTTATATACCACGTCGGTGACAAACAAGGTTACGGCCCGCCTGATGGTAAGCGGTCACCGCAGCCTATGGACGCCTGCAACTCTAGGGGTGGCACAAGCGCGTTGCAGACCTTTAAAAAATTTAAATTTACCAAGCAAAAGTCAAATATCCAGCGGGATTGAACATCATATTTTATCGATTATCGACAAGTAATAAATCTCACGTCATAAAATTTGGTTCTGGTAATTTTTATTCCCACTCTTCCTTCTATTTGTTAATGGATGCCCCATTACGTGCTATGGTTAGGGCAAAGTAAAGTTCATTCTATTGCAACAGAGCCAAGTGCGTGATTGCGCGTGATCAGTGTTGGTTGGAATATATACATTAACATTACTTGTAAAACTTTTCAGCCCATTCAAACCGTTCAACCAAATCCCAGGAGAAGCAAAAATCTACAAGAAGATCAGCTAAGAGTCGCACAAAGATAGAGGAGAACATCTTAGCCTACAACAACATCCCTCTCTTGCAATATTCGCCAAGAAGAAGAGTTTGAATTATATTTACTAATCTTTACAATACTTTTTGAAAACCATGGGGCTAGCACAACTCACAGCAATGTCGACTCGGCAACTCCTGTCTTAATATTTATGCAAATTAGAAATTAAAGGGTTTCTTCATCTTGCATTGTGGTGTCAGTTGTGCTAGTCCTATTGAGTGACATGATTACTCAACAATTTCTTAAATATTTAGATCTCTTTGGAGCCCAGGTGAAGATATATCTCTATTCTTATGTTTACATTTGTTTTGATAATAGCAAGGGTTTGATAGTTCAAAATTAATAAATATAATTTCACAGGTTAACTTATTTTAATCATTATCAAAATCTAAAACTAATCATCATCTATTACAATCGTCTTTGTTTTTTTTGGGTGTGATTCATTTGATTGTGATTTTCTTTTCTTTGATGCCTCTTTCTCCGCTACTTCTGTACCATTGTTTTCAAATTCGCTTGGAGCTAGTCTATCTAATTCAAAATTAGAATATTTCCTTACAGGCATTTTTAGTACAAAGTCTGGATCTTGTACCAAATCAATGTTAGGACCTTTCTTTATGTAACTGATAGTAGAATATGCAGTGAAGTGAAAGTCTTCCACAAGGTAGTTCTCTACTAACAAATATGCAATTACATCTTCACCCTCATTACGTGATAAGTTAGGTTCTTTACCCTTATGCCTTAAATTAACTGGTCCCTTCAAAAACCAGGCATCAAGTATTTTCTGGGCAGTTAATTTTGTGTCCTGCTTATCAGCATTGTCAATAATGCTTGCCAAAGTTCTGCAATGCAGTTCGAGATTTATTTCTCTGCTGTTACGGTTGGGATTGGCACAAACATCACACATTTTGTTACAGTCTGAACTGCCCCAGTCCTCATCGAAATGTTCTGCTATTAACTGCCTCCTACAAAATGTTCCATTAAGGCAGTACTTCACCATGCCATACAGATGGTCTAAACTCCCAACTGATGAGAACACCATTGTGCTCACTTTGAAAAGATCCTGTAATCTATAAAGAGTCACACATTCTGCTCGGTTGTTGTCTCTACCAGCTCTTCCACTCTCTTGGTAATAGTTCTCCATGGATTTGCTGATTGTATGATGAATTACAAATCGGACATCTGGCTTGTCTATGCCCATACCAAATGCAACTGTAGCAATTATTGCTTGATAAAGCTTGTCATGCCACTTTGTATGGACTTTCGATCTGGTCTCTGCCTCTAAGTTAGCATGGTAACAAGCTACTTTTAAGCCTCTCTTCCGCAAACCATTGGCAATCTCTTCACTATCTTTGATGCTGTGCGTGTACACTATACCACTTTCACCTTTGTACCTGTATTTGATGAGTTTCTCTAAAATGTTTAAGCAATCCTCTTGTGATGTTGGTTTTTCTAGAATTTTGTAGAACAAGTTAGGTCTATTGAATGTAGACTTGATTACCAGGCAACCAGGAATGTTGAGAATCTTTTGGACATCAGTCAAAACATGGGCTGTTGCAGTAGCTGTTAAACCCAAAAGGGGGATTTTGGGGAACATGTTAGATAGTATTCCAAGGAATTTATAGTCTGGCCTAAAATCATGTCCCCACTGAGAACAACAGTGTACTTCATCTATAGCAATCCTCTGCAATCTGCCATCAGCAAAGCATTTCTGCAAATTTGCCATGAATCTTTTGCTTTTTGCAAACCTTTCCGGTGTCACATAGAGCAACTTGATAGGTGAATTTTTATCTTTTAGTATATTTAGTGCAGCATTGGATTCTTCTTTAGAACTCGTACTTGTGATAAGTTTAGCAGGTATGTCTTTCTTAGTCAGAGATCTTACTTGGTCTTCCATCAAGGATACTAGAGGCGAGACAACCACAGTGAGGCCCGGTTTTACTAGCGCTGGCAGCTGGTAGCAAAGACTTTTGCCGGCGCCCGTCGGCATGACAACTATGGCATGCTGGCCTGAAAGGGTACAGTTTATCGCACTTAACTGATTCGGTCTAAAGGATTCGAGTTTGAAGATATTCCGTAGAGTATCTTTTACGTCTTCTGACCATGAGTAGCTCGTTCCAGCCCAGTCAACGCTAGCTAAACTCTCAGATTTAATTTTGTTTATAGAGTTCTTGAGCGCAGTCTTCTTTTCTTGCAGTTGACGTTGTTGATTTTTTAATTTTGCTATTTCAGCGTCAACTTTGAATAGTTCTCTGTCAACATTTTTTATTTCCTTCTCTAAATCATCGACAGTCTTCATAATTAATTAAAAATAAAATAAATCTCGAGATTTTCGAGCTAGCACCAAAGACTACTATTGACACTATCACAAAGTACAATATATTATATAGACTGAGATGGAGATATCAGTGAAATACTCTACGTAGATTGTAGCGCCACAGTGGTATGAGTACAAAACTAACCGCACGACCGCTCGGCGGCAGGTACTAACTACTAAAATATATTTCAAGTTCCTTTCTGAAACTAATGCAAAAATAAGGAAATAAGTAATGAAATAATAGTTACATTACCTATTTGGCAATCTTTGCATCAATTTCAGACAATTTTTAATAAATATGGGCATGACATTCTTCTGACAATAAAACGAAATAGCTAACTTAGTAAATATCGTTTATTACACAATTTTACTTACAAACATTCGATATTAGCAATCGCACCAAAATTTATCAGTATTATAAACAATAACACAAAATTAACACGTAAAAAGTGGCATATTATATTTTGTAGGGAGCGGCTTTGTCATTCGAAGATATTCAGTTTTCAATGAATCCATTACACTCTGCTTAGCCGCACGATAGCTTTTACCGTCACGTTGTAGGGTCGAAATTATTTACTGAGACTATTACTATTAACAGCAAATCGTAATATATAGTTATTAACTGCACATAATTATATAAATATTGGCTATGTGCACGTCAGAAACGTCAAACGTCACGGGTCCCGGGGCAATGTCAAACTCAGAGATGTCAAATAAAGACACATGAATATTTTATTTATTTTAGTAAGCGAGAAAGACCCCTTACTGGAAATTTGACTGAAATAAATAAGAAAATAAATAAATAAATACAAACGAAACGAATCGTAGGAAACCAATAGGAAACGTCAAAGTAAATTTGACATATAAGTCCCCGGAAATTGCACATTTCTGCCATGGTGTGCGCTGCGATCGCTTAGTTTACCCCCACCACCTACTTCGCACATAGCCAATACAATTAACCTAAAAAAACCATTAGACATTTGAATTTTTAAATTGACAGCGATGTCAACGTACCGTACAAACATTTAGTTTTACGTAAAATATTTAAGCTTTATAAGCTTATATACACACCACATCGATAAAATTTCACTCGAAATTTGTAAGGTAGCAGAAGTTGAAAACATACATTCTTCTCTTCCTATGGAGCATTTTATAAGCACTCGAATCTACTATCCATTTGCACGAATAATTGACGAGGCTAAATTAGTACAATGTTGTTGCCACAATTTTGTGTACATTACCTAATTATGTAATTATTTTGCGTACGTTGGAACGCTCGAAATGTAAACATGAAAAAAATATTGAACCATAAATTTAGGTAGTAAACACATCATCTGAATTTTAGGTAAAGTATACATGACAGAAGTACAACCGCGAAAGATGTGCCTCTTTGTCACTCACAATGTGCAAGTGCGATAGAGAGGCAGGTGAAACAGTACACACAGTGTCATCTGGCTAAAGTAAAAACTTACATCTCCTTGGAAAAGCTCGTTCTTCGAGCTGAAAGGCCCCTTGACACTATTGTCAACTATTGTATAGGCATTTAGTATTTAGTCTGTCAATACTGTTAAATAAGTTTTTTTTTATCGAGGTTTTAGAGGTAAACTCTATTAACTCGTCATGGACGCTGAAGTGTCCGGAGGGACACCGCAGAGGGTTAAATAAAAGTGTCAATTGTTTGATATTTGACATCTCAAAGTAAGAAAGGCTCTAATTCTAATGGTGACCATCATGAAGGAAGGATAAATCTGGAGTCCGCATTTCACACATACAAACGTTGATGAGAGAGATGAAAGCATTGACAAGTACACACGTAAGAACGAGATACAATGTCACATCTCCTGTCCCTCATCGCGAACGGTACTTCTCAATTTAATCAGGTTACTTTTTTTTTAATTTATTTCTTGGCCATGGATACAGTCCTTCAGCCGACGGCCATCGTCTAAACTAAAAGGACGATTGACACCAAAAATTAATAAACAGTTCTCAATAGGCTTCCGCGATCGCCGGGTTACATAACTTCAGGGTGTCCAGCGGATAAAAATATATTTTACCCATAATCTTAGGTAATCCAGCCCGAAGGTTATAAATTACAAAGTAATCATTTATTCGCGATTATATTAACCTTTTGGACGTCAACCACGCATATATCCGTACCATCAGTTCAACGCCGACGACGAATATACGGTTACGGCGTGAAGTGCGATATCAACCTAAATGCATTTCAACAGGGCTCAACTTCGTATTTCGTGTGAATGCCAGCTTTGTATTTTATAGAGCGTTGAAAAGGTTAATGATTGATCTTAGTTAAGTTCTTAAAAAGATTTTGCTCTAATTGAGGTGAATGTATTTATAATTACTAAATTACTAACACGTTTGTTAAGACTGTCATCATCATCTTAGCGTTATTATTCCGAGTAGTTGCATCCTGAAGGATGCCTGGGGTCCGCTACTTAACCCCAAGAATTGGCGTAGGCACTAGTTTTTATGGAAGCGACTGCCATCTGACCTTCCAACGTTTGTTAAGACTGTGCATAAGTATATTGAATATATATAACGGTTAAAATTCTTTAACGCCAGGTAAACTTTATCTCTGTCAATCGCTTAAGTATCAACTTGCGATTCAGGCCAAGCCTAGTGCAGAGACACAGGAAAATTACAAAATTCAAAATTGTGAATAAAAAATATAATCATATACAGCGGTAGGTTACGATCTAAATGTAAGAAATCGTGTAATTAATTATAAGTACCTCTCTATTGTAAATAAATTAATTGAATTGAATTACTGTTCTTTCCTTGTTATATAGCTGGGTCTCTCTAATTGTTTATTTGCCGCAAACTATTTGACTCGACGTTTAGATGACATTGAGGCAAATAAAGAAAAGCGGAACTATGAGAAGGACCACAAATGATATATCTCTCTCCGTCGCTCTTATACAGTTTGCTATATGATGTTCTCGCTCTTAGTGGTATTATTATTTGACGTCTACTCTGGATACTCTGAGGATTCCAATTAATCAATAAACAATTGAAATTCAACGTGAATTTAACGAATAAATACAGAACTAAATACAGAAACAATACAAGAAACACAAAAAATAAAAGCATTTATCTAAATACGACTAGAAACAACAATAATAAAACAAAAAGCGTTTAGTTATGCATTTGTTACTATTTTTATATTTTTTATTTATTTAAAAATAAAATTTAACAGCATACTGCCAAGGCGCTGATAAACTTAAAACAAAAATCTAATCTAATATCTAACTAAATCTAAGGAAACAATACAAAACAGCAAAATAATAACTAAAAAATACTTTCACAAAATTGCTTAAACATAAGTAGAAGTTTGCTCCACTTGTAGGCAAACAGATCGCAATCTGGGTTCATATAAGGTTACTTTGTTAAGTAGCCCTTGCGCGTTGACAATTGGTGAGTGCTCATGCGCCACCGTGCGAGCCGCCTCCTTCGCCAAGAGGTGATGGCTGCGGCCGCGAAGGTACTTGTCAGGAACAAACACACAACATGTTCTAGAGACCAAGTCGGAGCAATCTGACTCTCCTCTCAAGAGCCGACAAACAGTTGCCAAAAGTTCGATATTCCGCCGGAACTCTAGGGAATTGAAACCTAACATTCCATGTAAGTATTTGGTAGGATAAAGAAAGGGATAGAAACCGTACACTTTTTTATACAAAAAGCGGAGGAAAGTTTTTTGTACTTTCTCTAAAGTTTACAGTAAAGTGTGTCTTGTTGCACCGTGTTGCACCTATATGGCTGCGTCACTTAGTTTTGCAATTTAAAAAAAAAGCTGCCAAGTGCGTGTCGCACAATAAAGGGTTCCGTACCTACTACTACTAGTCCTAATTTAAAATCGCTATCCAATACTGTTAATTAAAAAAGGTCGCATCTTCGTAGAAAACTCACGGCACTTACATTTTTTAGTTTGGGCGTGGTTGGGGCGTGGCAGGTCTCCCGCGAGAATTTAAAAACTGTTAGACGCGTCTTGTTTAAAACATGTTTCGTAATATAGTGTATATAACACGAGAGGGACGGCACGACACGAAGTTCGATTTTCGAAGTTCGGAGTAGGCCCTCATGTGGACAGAAGAACATTTAAATAATGTATTACCTAAATGTTGACCTTGCTACATAGTATACCACCACTAACTATCGAATTTAAGTTAGCGCCGTCATTGTGCGAGGTCGTCAACAAAATGAAAACCAGCCAAGTGCGTGTCGGGCCACGCTCAATGTAGTTGTCCACCGTTACATTACGCGGACTTAAAAGTTCAAAAACTTATATTTACTATGTGTTTGACAAAACTAACCACATTAAATTAAGTAACCGATCTAAATTGTACGAAAGTTTGTTTTTCAAGTACATTTCTTAAGCTCGGCTATTTAACTAGTAATATCTATCTATTTATCAGTGATAGTTTTCCCTTTTAAATTCATTACATATAATAGTACCATAGTATCATAATCTCAGTATTTTCTTGAATAACTCGTACTGTTATCCAGTTATAAGAGGATATAACAACCTTTATCCTATCAATAAGTAAAGAGGAAGTGTCAATTACGGGCCCTGCTATCAAGTACGCGGCATTTGGACTCGTGGCTGTTTAGTAAACATGCAAGTTGTGTTTTCGTTTTTCTTCATTTTAATTGTGTAAGTTCCTTCTATTTCGGCCACTATTTAGAGATAAATCGTACAGTTTATATTACATTTAAAGTATTAAGTAATATATCAGTTTTACAGAGGCAATTAAAGAGAAAACAGCAGTGCTAATTCTCGCTAGAGGTGGATCAAAAGGTATTCGTCTTAAGAATCTGCAGACAGTAGGTGGATCGAGTTTGTTAACTCGTGCGATCCATACAGCTAAAGTAGCTGGATTTCATGATGTGACCGTGTCAACTGATCATCCAGTTATAGCTTTGGAAAGCATACGAAGTAAGTGACAAGTTTGTATCAAAACAGCTATGCAAAATAGATACTTTTAGTGCTATCTAACTTTATTATTTTTCAAAATAGGTGGGGCTAGCGTTTTTCATAGAAGTGCAGTTACAGCGACTGATTGGGCCCCATCCATTTGGGGAGCTGTGGAGTTTTTAAGTAACAAAGTCCATGTAGAAATACTTATTCTGCTTCAAGTGACGTCGCCTTTCACAAAGCCAATTAATTTGAAAAATGCTTTACATACATTAGTTCATCCAGTTCCTTTCGACTGTATTTTTTCTGCTACGAGGTAAATATAAACACATTTAACATTTAATACATTTATTCTTATCTTTTATTTTAACATGGATGAGTTATTAATCAACTTCAAAAAAAGGAAGAGGCTCTCAATTGGTCGGTTTTCACCGATTACTCGGAGACTAGTAGTCCGAATTCAAAAATTATTTTTTTGTTTGAAAGGGCATGTTTTATAGTTGGTCCCATTGTCACAAAGTCTAGATCTGATGACGGGATCTTGGAAAAATCGAGGGAACTCCTCAAATTATATAGCAGGAGGATGGGATCTGGAAAAGTTTGGAGTTGGTGTTTTTTTGTTATAAATTTACTTGTTTTAGGAGTTATAAATTACGTTGGAAACCATTAGAGAATGGTGTCATTCCTATCAATTTTGATACTCGCGCTAGACCACGAAGGCAAGACTGGAGTGGAGAATTATTAGAAACAGGAGCATTTTACATAGCCAGAAGAAATATTCTTATGAATGGATCATTTCAAAATGACAAGTAATTATGATGAATTTTGGTATACTTTTAGTTTTAACTCATGTTCTTTTTAACCGACTTCAAAAAAAGGAGGAGTTTCTCAATTCGGCGATTTTTTTTATGTATGTTCACCGATTACTCGGAGACTAGTGGACCGATTTCAAACTCCTCAAATTATATATACCAAGAGGATGGGGTTAGGCAAAATAAGGAACTCCTCAAATTATATACCAAGAGGATGGGGTCTGGCCGTAGAAAGAGAATAACTATAGAACGAGTCTTAGCGTATCACCGAAAGAGCTGGAAGATAATTTGTCATTTTTTTTAAATTTATTTCTTAGATAATTTGACAGTTCTTCCGGGGATACCACATGAAGAATATTCTCCCCACTTATATTGTCAGAAGTAGGTTGTTAGAGTCTGTCTAGTAATTTTAATTTATTGTCTGTAAGCCGGTATATGATAACACTGAAGATAGGGCACTAATTAGTCTTGATACTAGTGTATGATCTTTAATATTTAAACAAGTGAGAATAATAGTAGTAGTAGTGAGTATTAGTATGTATGTATGTATAAATTAATAAATAAATAATGTATGTTAGCCTTTATACCTACGCCCCACTGTTTCGTACAAGCCTCCTGTCATTCTTGTAAAATACATGTTCGTGTGCTGGAATCGTAAATTGTTTCTCATGAATCATTGGAAGGATTTTTTTATAGCAGTTATACTGGGCTACCACGTAATTTTGATGTTAGTTAAAAATAATTTTCATTTTATTGTGCGTTTTGTTTGCCCTATGTCAAAACTACCACAATTATACTCAACTTACACACCACTACTTTTATTACTTTTATACACACCAGCCCGGCTAGTATGATAGCTTATACCGCCACGTTTTATGTGACGTTTCAGTACATTTTTGCCATATAACGTGACGGTATAAGCTATCATACTAGCCGGGCAGGTTTTCGCTGAAGAAAATTGTCTTTCTGTGACCAATAATATTGAGATTTTTTTCTGAAGGGGGTGAAGATAGTTTGAAATAAGTACTTGCTTAATATCTTCGAGACCTTATCTGTCAGTTCACGTACAAGCAGTAAAACACTGGAAATTTCAACAAAAATAATACTTAGTATTTACTTTGAGTAAGTTAGTTCAACATATACATTTAAAAATATCTAAACATTTTCCAAATGTATGGTAGTATGGAAAACATACAATTTTCAAAATAAAATGGTGCATATCTTGAAAACTAAGAGACTTTGTACTAACGCATGATGTGTATAAAATATTTCAAATTATATTCCTCCTCTATCATCCCTGAACGTATTTGCACCTAGTTACCAAACATCCTGTATTGTATGTTGTAAAAATCGTCAATTTTAGTAACTTTTACAAAAAAGGGGTTACACCCTGTGTAACTGTTAGCTTAGTTACAACATAATTCTCGTTGCGGGTTCTGGTACACGAAAGGTTTTTAATGGAATTTCATACAAACATTGAAAAAGTACCAACATTGTCTGTTAAACTTATCGGTCAGAGACTTGATGAGTTGTAAACATTGCCGCTTTTCTGCTATAATCACCTCTCGTTGTTCTCTCACGGTGTACTAATTATTGAGCATTCGGAATAATAATTCTCGCTCGCCACTTTTATACGGTTTGCCTATAATTAGTGCTAACAATCATAAACAAATTAATTCAATTTAATTCGTATGACTCATTCACATTTGACATCTGCGTCAAATATAAAACATTGCCATACGTAATTTTTAAATGGTTGACAGTTCATTTGCTTGGAAGAGATATACTGGTCTGACTCTATGTTGTTGTTATCAAGTTCGAGATCTTCAAAATAAACTCTAAATAAATATTAGAGGACAGTGGAAAATCCTCAGATCAAGAAGAAAAGATAGACGGAGCAATACAATCTAGTGACGCCACTTTAATATAATGCCCGGCGTTAGTGTGTATGCATAACCTTGTGTGTTTTTATTGGTAATTGTTAAAAATCGGATTGACTAAGTTTGTCGTAATGCTCCTTCTTTTTTTCTTCTTTCCTGAGGGACAATCATACACAAATCGACCAAGACCCATATTAAGCTTAACTTGTCAATTACAACTTACAACCTTGTGATGAAGCTGTATAACAATGAAAAAACAGTAATTCAATTCAATATACTTATACACAGTATTATCAAACGTCTTAGTAATTAACAATGCAATCTCCTCATTAGTGCAAAATCTTTTTTAAAAATTTAACTAACATCAATCAATTAACCTGATGGTACGGATGTATGCGTAGGTGGAGTCCAAATATAATCGCGAATAAATTATTACTTTGTAATTTATCACCTTCGGGCTGGATTACCTAACATTATGGGTAAAATATATTTCTATTCGCTGGGCACCCTGAAGTCATGCTAACCTGACTAAATTGAGAAGTATCAGGTGACAGATACATCCTTTAACACGTTTATGATATCTCATCTTTAGTCGTATTATATATGGTGACGGTTCATCGATGACAGTCCGGTGACAAATAAACTGGTGACAAACACATGTATGTGACATTGTATCTCGTTCCTACGTGTGTACTTGTCAATGTTTTCATCTCTCTCGCCAACGTTTGTATGTGTGCAATGCGGACTCCAGTATTATTATTTACCCTGGTATTATCCTTACTTCATGGGTCTGGTAAAGTTTGGAGTCGGTGTTTTTTTGTTAAAAATTTACTTGTTTTCTATAAATTCTTGGGATTAGTTAGCGGACCCCAGCCCGGCTAGTATGATAGCTTATGCCGTCACGTTTTATGTGACGTTTCAGTACATTTTGGCCATATAACGTGACTGTATAAGCTATGATACTAGCCGGGCAGGCATCCTTCAGGATGCAACTGTACTGGGAATAACGCTAGGAGGATGATGATGATGTTATATAAATTTAAATATTAAATGGTGTAACTAACACGACTTTGTTTTATATAACAGTGTAAAAACCAAACGCCAAACGTCATTACGTCAGTTCGTAATTTCCACATTTCACTCCGTGGTTGCATTCCAATCTTATTCCAATTTAACTTTTCTTTTGAATGAAAATGCATATTCTTTCTCTGTTTCGCTCGGCTTAATGACTATGAGTCAAAACGAGTAAAAAGTGTTTTCAACGTTGCCATGCTATAGATCGTGGGAATCCTATCCGAGACTGACGTCACTTCAACTTTTCTGTTCTGACTTTTCTCGCAATGTAAATTAGTTCGGCACTAGTGAAGTTGTTTACGTGTAACATATTTGCTTTGTGTTCAAATAACTTTCTATACACGTTTTCCAGCTGTACTGTGTGGGAAGTATCCGCAGCGGAAAGTTTCGAAGTGGATTCCTATCAGGATCTTCAATTAGCGAATGTCTTACTTAGTTCTAACTTAGCGTAAACTTTTCACCCACAATACTGACAGGTATGAAAGGTTTTATTTACTTTATCCACATGTATCCCTTGTTATTGAATTAAAGTGCTATTAAATTATATACGAGGCAATGAGACTAAGATAATAATATTAATAATAATAAAACACTAAAAGTTTGAAGATAAATGATTATTATGAAACATGAAAAAAACTTGTTAGAAACGCAATATCTCTTATATATGTGGTCATCAATACAAATATCATTATATCAAGGTAATTCAATCTAAGAAATATTTATGGTACAATTGATACTTTATATATGCATTGTTGACGTGATAACGTCTTTAAAATCGTTTTAGTCGGGTGACATGTTCAGAAACTTGTGTCACACCAAAACCTCACGAGCGCGATCGCAGGTATAAGTGAAGTGCAAGTGAAGTAAGACGTTATCACGTAAACATCTCGATCGTAAACCTACTTTACAAACAACCAATTTTTTTATTTAACTTCAATGTGTTATCTGTCTTATTGTTCACGGATATAAATAAAGAAAAAAATTAGAAATATTAGGGGTCTTTTTTTTACGCAAATCGAACTAGTCCCATAGTAAGCTCAATAAGGCTTTGTGTTATGGGTACTAGACAACAATATATTTAACTAGCTTTTGCCTGCGACTTCGTCTGCGTATAATTAATGTACACGCTAAATAGAACTAATTGCGAAAAGGTTGTGGTCAAAAATAGCGTCAACAATCAGAAGGAATTATAATACTTTAGTTTTGACATTATAATAATAATAATTCTTTATTCGGATAACTAAGATCCATTGGTTAGTAATCATTACAAATTGGTATCCTATAAAACTAGTGTTAGTGACTTGAATTACAACTTAAAAACTATTTTAATTATAAAATTAATAACTTCTGTCAACAACTTGACGATTAGCAGTCAGTTATGACTACTAATCATCAAATTACTGACACGAAGGTATATGGGGGACTCAGGTTTGCTGGCTACATAATGAATCGTCGACTTGTTTACAATATGTCAAATTCTGCTATGCTTTAACTTAAATTTCTTGACACACCGTTATACTCCCAATTGGCTTAAAATAATGGCGTATGAGGATTTAAACCACCCCATTTCATAGACCTTACTTGCATCCCCGATTTAATATCCCTTTGATGGAAGATCATCGGGAGAAAAAGTACACTTATAATATAATAATATATAAGTGAATCCAGATTATATATTATTAGCATACAAATCATCTTAATCTGTTCAGCCGGTGATTTAGTAACAAACATCCAAACATCTAAACTTTTGCATTTATAATATTAGTGGGATTATGGTATAAAGTGAGTGCACATGAAGTGAACGTTAAAAGTAACTTTGTAATTGCATGTTTTTATATAGGATTACAAAGTTATATATGCAGTTTTTGAATCTAGCAAACGGGCCTGAAATTTGGGTTTTTAGGGTCACAGTTACTTAAGGGGATAAATCATAATAGTGTTAAAAAATTTGAAGAGACCGTGGTGGCTCGCGCGCACACTGGGCAGCGCCGCGACGCAGCGCTTGCGTTTACTTTCTTTTTTTTCAGTTTCTATCTTAAGATTCCACAAAATTTGAATGAGGATGTTTTTCCTTTGTCGTCAAGTATATGCTTACCAATTTTCAAACCTGTAACTCATGGATTATAGGCGTTCCCATACAAAATTCATGCCCTCTTTTTCCCCTTTTTAACCCAAATCGGCACATTTATAGACTAAAACCTGGTTGGGTATTTACTCGACAGATTAGTAAAGTTTTCATCAAAATCCGTTCAGCCGTTTTCACGTGATGCGCGGTCAAGTAAACAGGCAAACAGACAAAAATTCTAAAAACTGTTGGAACATGTTCTATTATCGATTCTAAATATCCCTAGCCAATTTTTTTTGGAATATCTTCCATGTACAGACTCGACCCTCTTCAGCTTTATTATATGTATATATAGATAGATATATATACAGGGTGTTTAGTCCATCTTTTGCCAAATTGAAATGGCGCATAGGTTGGGTAATTTGCTATCTTCTAAGACCCCCAAAAAAATTCTTAGGCCCACTCAATTTTTAATGTAATTTTCTCAATGTTTTTTGAAGAATCTTAAAGGTTGACGCGTCAAACCTGAAATTACAAAAGAAGTAATTGGTTGAGTCTGCATTTATTATTTTTATAAATATATTTAATAATACAATCATGTACAGTTTTATCAAAATTAAAATTACTTGCAGGTAACGTCTAGTTTCATTCTTATTGATCTAGTTGAAGGTAAACTTTAAATGGCGATAAAAAAAAAAAAACTAAAAAAGATCATGTTCTTAAAAATCTTTTAAAAAGTGCTCCTGTTTATCTTCTTTCTAATGATGTGCAATAATGCTAAAAAACTTATGGGACGCTTCGGGACTTTGGCCTTCGGCCTCGCGTGCCTCACCGCCAATCTAAGGGCCTTTGGCCTCAGATGATTCGCTTGTAAGACATTCACTGGTTAGAGGTTCGCTAGTAAGACTCGGGTCGGGAATTGGGAGGGTCCGCGTTTTACCGTTTCTATCCTCTCACAAGAAGAAATCTCTTTCTCGTCACATTTGGAACAACAATCACTGCGAAAGCGTCTTACAAGTCAACCTGAGGGCCAAAAGTCCTTAGATGAGTGGCGAGGCAGGGGAGGTTAAATGCCGAGCTTGGCGTAGGCTCGAAGGCCCCAAGTGTTCCATAAGAGCGCGCTCTCCACGCGAGTCCGAGGGCCGAAAGTTCGACGGGCGAGCCCAGGCGCGCTATTTCACAAGCATGAGGCACAACGCCTGAAAACGAATGAAGTTCGTGTTCCCTCTCTGTCGCTAGAATTTGCAAATGCGACAGAAAGGGAGAAACGATCTTCGTTCGTTTTCTTTTCGCGGTAGCGGCTCTTACTCTAAATAAGCTCCCGCTCGCTCTCCGCTTTCCATAGCAGACTTTTTAATGTCCGAGTCCTGTAACAAGGGAAATCTCTTTCTCCTCTCACATTTGAAACCATTACAATGATTGAAATTTGATTATCGTCCACAAATTTAGCATACACAAAATTCTGTTTACTGATTTGAGTCCAAAGGTTGGCAAAGTTCCATATCGAATACTTACCCTAATTTGTCATAAAGTTGAAAAAAATATGAAGTTTCTGAAAGGCTTTCTGGCATTATTGCACATCATTAAAAAGAGGATAGACAGGAGCACTTTTTAAAAGAATATTAAGAACATGATCTTTTTTAGTTTTTTTTTAAATTGCATTTCAAAGTTGATCTACGTCAGAATTTTAACCTCTAGAAAAAACTTTGCGGGTCAGTAAAAAAAAACTAGACGTTACTTGTAAGTAATTTTGATTGTGATAAGACCGTACATCATTGCACATTTTTATAAAATTTTGTAAAATAAATGCGGACTCGACATCAATTTTTTTTTAAATTTCAGGTTTAACGAGTCAACCTTTAAGATTCTCCAAAAAACTTAAAAAAATTACATAATAGATTGCGTGGGCCCAAAAATTTTTTTGGGAGCCGTAAGAGATAGCAAATGACTCCACCTATCCGGTATTTCAATTTGGCAAACGATGGACCAAACACCCTGTATATATACTTAAATACATAGAATACATCCAAGTCTCAGGAACAAATGTTTCTGCTCACCACAGAAACAAATGCCCTTACCGGGATTCAAACCCAGGACCTCTAGCTTCGGATGCAGTGTCACTACCAACTAGACTCAACAGGCCGACAAATATTATACCACACAAACACACCTATCCTGCATGTTATGTATAGTCACAGTATATTATACTGTGGTATAGTCAAATACTATAATTTTGTACCCACACATTCAATGAAGACATATTTTAGAACCTAATTCAAAATGCTCTTTCCATGTATGTGTGTCATTAATTTCATTAGAAAATGATTGTGCTCATTTGTAAAGTACTGTAATACATTACATTGTTTATGATGCTCAAACATTGGCATGCATGAGCTTCATAGAAATTGCAATACATTCAATGTTTGTATAGCTTTAATATTGTGATTTGTGTGTAATACAATATGATATGATAATGGAAATGATTATATATGTATATCTCTGTTGAAACAGATGGCACGACATGTATATTCCATATTGTATATCAATATAATTTTGTATTCCATATTATATTGCATCCAATTAGTTTAGGGAGAT
Source organism: Notocelia uddmanniana (assembly GCA_905163555.1). Lineage (NCBI taxonomy): Eukaryota > Metazoa > Arthropoda > Insecta > Lepidoptera > Tortricidae > Notocelia > Notocelia uddmanniana. The sequence continues at coordinate 21,115,506 of LR991061.1, read as the reverse complement.
TACAAATTGTTTATACATTTTAACCCTTGTAACAGGCAAGACTGAAAAAAAACTCAATTCTAGTCTCAGTGAACTGGAGACCTCGCAAAAAAAAAAAATACACCACACATTGCCAAAAAGCGCGTTTTTCCGCACGCTGTGCGTCCGGAAAAACCCACTTTTTGGCCAAGTGGTAACGTGAAATTGTGTACAAAACACGGGTCGTTAAACAGAAAGCCCTCTCTCGCTTATCCTGCGGCTCGGGCCTCAATCATCTACGATATCGGCCTTTCTTTGTTTTACAACTCTTGTATCGTAAATAGCTATCTTTTTACAATTTTAAAAATTTCCAACAACTGTCTGAACAAAAAAAAACTATAATTATCGAACCTGCTCACAAAATTTCACGAGAATCGGTTGAGAAATGCGACCTGTAGAGGAGAACATCCGGACAGACAGACATGAAAGATTTTTTGTTGAAACCTGAAACGGAGACGCTTCGCTCGCTCGGTCAAATATATCGTCGTCTAGTACCCATAACACAAGCCTTATTGAGCTTACTATGGGACTAAGTAGCTCGATTTGTGTAAAAAATTGTCCCTTAATATTTATTTATTTATTTAACTAAATACTTTGTTTCATTCTTATAGATGATATTATCATTATTAAGAGGTTCTAGAAACATCAATTACATCATATTCTGCCAAAATATTTAAAAAAGTATAAATGTTCTATATACACCAAAACATGTTAAATATTGTTGCGATAATATCATAGTATAGTTACAAATAATTTATCAAAACTACATATTTGCTTTCTTCAAGGGCATTTACTAATTTCATCATTGGTGTATAAATATTTTTGGTATTTCTGTGTAGATATTCAATATATGACATAGCATACTTACTTTCAATATAATCAAGCCACATGCTAGTCATATCAAGTACAAATAGTCCTCCTCAGGAAGGTATCAGTAATTTTTCGTGTCACTAACAACTGTGGCACAAACTGGACTGATTTACTAAGAAAGTGCTTTGTATAGAACTTTATGTGTGGTGTTCCTACATCATTAAAAGTGGAACATTATATGTAAAGTCACAAATCTTATTACAGCAAAAGTATGAGTTCAATTTTTTTTAGCTACAACAATGTCAAATTCTGACATAATAACCTTTGAAGACCTAGAGAAGACAGACGTAATAAGTGTGGAGCTTGTCCCCGAACGAAAGGGTCTCATTCTGAAACACTGTGAATACTATGTCAGCTCCCGGAGACATGGCACAACTGTAACAAGGAGATATAATGAGTTTGTTCAGCTGTATGATGTGCTGTATGCCAAATATCCATACCGGTAAGTATTACTTTAATTAATTACGATATTCACAGGCAAGAACTACTAGCTAGTCAACTATACTTTATTGGCATAATAATTGGCACTTATTGCATAGGAACGGCACTATTACCAATGAATAAGATGTTGCAAAGCATAGCAAGCTCAAACTCACAAATGGGATACATTGGAATATAAATGTTATTGTATTTTGAACCCTATCATATTTCGTACAGAGTAGTTTTTAACTTGTCAGACAGATGTTAATCTTATTTTAAGTCCTATATCTGCCTATCAGTATTTAGTATGTGTACATGACTGATTTAATGTGTTTTATCTAATGCTTATCTTAATTGAATTACTGTTTCCAATTGAATTTACTTTTTGATCTCTATTTTAGTTTGTGGACTTTGTGATAGAGTGATTAATTAATTAAGTACAGCATGCATTCTGAGATATGCCAACATTTGCCATGTGGGAAAACTATTGCATCCCCATTTTACGTGCAGGGGATCTCCCCTACTCTATTTTTATTTATTTTCTAAATTTTTATGTCCAGTTTTGTTAGTGTGTTTCATATTTACTTATACCCATGCAAAATTACAACTTTCTAGTAGTGACGGTTACTGAGCTAAGCCGTGACAGATGGATGAACGGATGGACGGACGGACATGCCGAAACTATAATGTTTCCTTGTTTACTATGGAACCCTAAAAACTTGGTTAATGTTAGAATCATGTTATGTAAGACAAGTACTTTAATTCCTAAATTGAATGAAACAAAAGAAATATAATTTTAAAATATTTTATGTTGTGGTTTATAATATCATTGGGAGGAAGAGGATATATACATATATTGGGGGAGGCCTATGTCCAGCAGTAGACATTCCTTGATTGGCTGATATTAATATTATAATGATGTGACGTCTAACTAGAACTAGATAGTTAGTTTTTTTTATAGTATTTAGGCCTTTTATAAGTTACGGAAGATTCCGTAACTTATAAAAGGCCTAAATACTATAAAAAAATTTATCAATATTGGACTCTATTCTAAAAGAAATAAAGTCCAAAAGTGACAATCATTCAGTTCCTTCGACTGTTTATTGGGGCTTATGATAGGGAATACTTTGTACAAATTGACAGACAACAAACAGCTTATCAGTTTTTTGTACCTTATGGAATTTAGTTACATACAAGAGTGGGATCCCAAAAAACGGAAAAGTTGGGAATATATAAATAGCAAAAACTAAAATGTAAGTCATTGAACTCTCAGGAAATTGTCATTATGCGGTGTTTTCTTATATTACGGGCATAACGGTAGTTTAAATGGAATTTCGTGAAAATGTCGGCAGTGCAACAGTATAGGTGTTTATTTAGGGTTCCGTACCCAAAGGGTAAAAACGGGACCCTATTCCCTAAGACTTCGCTGTCCGTCCGTCCGTCCGTCTGTCACAAGGCTGTATGTCAAGAACCGTAATAGCTAGACAGTTGAAATTTTCACAGATTGTGTATTTCTGTTGCCGCTATAACAACAAATACTAAAAACAAAATAATAATAATAATTAAGGGGGGCTCCAATACAAAAAAACGTGATATTTTAGCCCTTTTTCATGGCTACCACTCGCCGAGCTAGATCTCAAGAACCTTAATAGCTAGACAGTTGAAATTTGCACAGATTATCTATATTAATAATTTCGTGCAGGGGTACGGTAGACCCGAACGAGACCTGTCTCAAATTGAAGAACGTATAAAAATAACGATTTTTGAGTTGAACATATGTATCCGCAAAATTCGGATTGTCGCGTATTTTGCATTTAAAAGTGTTAATTTTATGACGAAAGGTCGGCCATATTAAATTCGTTGGTTGACAGCGTCGGGTTGGGTACGTTCGGAAATTGTAAACTATGTTTGCGTCCGGTGTGTTGGCCAGGTTGCTGGGCTGCGTTCTGGGTGATGGGCCATTATCGCCCATTGTGTGGATTCGGCTAGCCGCGTCTGCAGCGTTTTGTTTTTGTAGTTTTCAAGCGTTCTATACACCTATCAGCCTAGCTAGGACGATAACTTATACCGTCACGTTATATGGGCGAAATGTATTAAAACGTCACACAAAACGTAACGGTATAATCTTCAAAGCGAATGTATGGGGCCTGTTACATGGTTATTATTATCACGTGATACATCATATCACGATAAGTATCACGTGAATATTGAAGCAGAATCCATACAAATTTGAAAACTGCGATAATATTAACACCCCATTGTGATAATATTAATCGTGTAAAGGACACCACTTGAATGTTTGCTGAGTCTGTCCGCCATCTTAAAGCTGCGTCTCTATTTTGTTGTGACAAACTACTAGGTGACTTATGGCTTTTAAACGTCTAGCAAAATTCTATCCCTATCTCGCTCTATCTTATAACTTAGTGGTACTGGGGGTCTACTCCCAAATTCGAAATCCGAACTTCGTATGGTGCCGTCCTTTTCACTCATATAGTCTATGACAGGTGAGTGAAAGGGACGGCACCATAGGAAGTTAGGATTTTGAATTTCGGAGTAGACCCCCAGCTCATGCCGTTCGCTGCGCTCAGACGTTAGAGGCGCTACCGCGAACCGAGAACGAACTATCTGCCTCTCTCTCGCACATGTATATTCAAACGACAGAGAGGAAGATAGTTCGTTTTTGGTTCGCGGTAGGCCCTCAGGCGTCAAGTTTAAAACGAATAGGGTATTTTACTATAAGAGAAATAAAATTCAAAATGTAATAAAAACCAGCCAAGTGCGTCGGAGTCGCACACTGACGGTTCCTATACTTCATAATAAACATTATCAACTAATTTCGAGTTCATAGGTCGATGGGAAGTTAAAAAATTATATGCGTGACAGACAACAAACGGAATGTTCTTTGACTTTCTTCGACCGTCCGCCGTGTTCGGACTAAAGTGCTACCAACCGAAAACCAAATATATATGCCTCTCTATCGCACTTGCATATTCGAGCGCGGAGACGGAAATACTTTGTTTTCAGATCGCGGTAGGCCCTCTGGTCTGACGGCTCCTATTCCTGGATGGTGCGCGTATCGGAATGTGAAATACCTTTGGCAAAACGGAACAAGTTGTTAAATAGCTTCCATTAATTGGAGAAAATATTACCAACTGTTATTATTATCACGCGAAACACTGAATATTGAAGCAACATCTATAAAACCACGATAATATTGACACACCAGTATTGTGATAATATTAAGCGTTTAACAGACCCCATACAATTTTAAAAATCACGATAATATTGACACATAATATTGAGTGTAAAGGGCCCCACTTAATAGAATTTGGCGGAGAATAGAGAGCTGCTACCGCGAAACGAAAACGAACGAATATCGTGTATTTCCCTCTGTGTCGCTCGATTTTGCAAGTTCGACAGAGAGGGAGATACACGAACTTCATTTGTTTTCGTTCGCGCTAGCAGCTCTGACTTCGCACCAAAAATACTGACTGGCACATCAATCATTGCACATCTGAACTGAATTTTAATATACAAATCAGTACTGATTACAGTGTCAAAATTTTTATGTGCCTTTAAATACTACCCTTATAAAAATGCTTAGGATAAACTTGCAAAGATTTTTGCTTTGCCCGTGACGTCGTCAGCGTAATCTTTTAATCTACTACTACTAACTAATCCAGACTACAGACTATATTTCTATACGAAGTTTCATCATAATCCGTTGCTGTAATGTTATTATTTTATACATTTTTGTACACTATTTCTTTCGTCGTTTGCATAACTGTCACGAATAAATGTTTACTTTATTTCTTACTTATTTATTTCAGCCGAGCGAAGCCGGGCTTTCATCTAGTGTATTTTTATTGTGGATACAACAACAAATACTAAAATCAAAATAATAATAATAATTAAGGGGGGCTCCCATACAACAGAGTAGTTGTTGGCGTTTTTTTTTCTGGTACGGAACCCTTCTTGCGCGAATCCGACTCGCACTTGGCCGGTTTTTTTATTTTATTATACCAGTGTTAAGATAAACATCAAATTGATTAAAATTGTGGTATGATATGTTTTTTTTTATTACAAATGGGATTGCTCTTGGCCAGCATCTAGCCGGGGGGCAAAGATCGAGCGAGCTCACCCAGAAGATGCCTATTTTTTTTAGTGACATACTTCTAGTACTCATAGACATAGACATCTTTTATTGGTAATTTGGTTCAGTGCATAATTCACAGGTTGTTTATCGTCATCCTCCATTTGTTTATAATGAACTCATTTGCTCAAAGGTTAACTGGAAGAGGTCCCTTGAAGGGATAAGCGCGCCTTTGTACGTCTACTTCTTGTTCGTTTCTCATTTTGTCGTGTTTTATGTACAATAAAGAAATACATACATACATACATAAAATAACACATTACTGGTCAAAAAGTATCCAGTGATTTGATCAAATCCCTGAGTCAGTTTCGAGAAATGATAAAATCGCTTAAAGCGGTGCAGAACGGATTTTTCTAGAGAAATGATAAAATGGAGTAGCCATTTTAACATACTGCGTGATTTGAGCATATACAAAATATTCGACCTTAAAGACGTGAGTGACCCGTTTCATTATATTTAATAAAATAATGAAGTCTCAAACTCACGGGAGTTTTCTATATAAAATTGATCATATCTCTTAGAGATTTGGTCAAATCTCCGTTTTGATCATATCCCTGCGACATATTTGGCGGGCGTATGGTTTCTCATGTTGGGTAGTAGTACCCACGCTGGGCCCACCCTTATACATATATTTCAGGAATACGCAAACATAATACTTACTCGCATTTTCCGTGCAAAATAATTAGTACAGGGGTCACCTTCATGAATTGGTCTAATGTTCGCTGAGTGGATCATGCGGTCAGTTTAACGCGGCGGGAGGAAATGCGATAAGAGTTCATTATCAGCTTCCTCGCATTTTATGGCAGGATTCGCGATTTTAACGTAAGGGACGAGCGGTAGCGAAGACGCGTGGAACATACCGACAGTCACGAACTAAATATTTAGAAGACTTAGGCTAGGTTGCACCAAACCGTCTGTAATCGTAAGCTGTGTTCGTTAAAATTTCGATGTATGAAAAGTTTGACAAGTTTCTTTGGGATGACAGCTGGCGGCGCCATATTTAACGTTGATCAGTCTGTGATCGTAAATCGGTGCAACCCAGCCTTAGGCTGGCTTGCACCAAACCGTCTGTGATCGTAAGCTGTGTTCGTTAAAATTTGAATATATGGAGAGTTTGACAAGTTTCTATGGGATGACAGCTGCCGGCGCCATATTTAACGTTGATCGGTCTGTGATCGTAAGTTGGTGCAACCCAGCCTCTTAATTGACTTTGTTAATTTGTTTATACTAAATATTAAACTATATATTAATAGCATGAATAATTGATCTCCCACTTCCAGGCCATCACAGCATGATTTGACCTAGTGTTTGCGTGTATGTTTAGGTTTTTATCATATTTAACTAGCGCCGGCCATAGACGATTGTCGTATACTTTTATTTCTTTGTTTACTTTACCGTTCGACCACAAATATAAGTTACATCGGAAATCTTCGTCTGCGCAGAAGAGTACTGTAGTAAAATCAGTAAGCAACAATTTTAAAAAATACCTTCTTACATCATCAGTCATCAGTTCATCACTCTTCTGCGCGGACGAAAACCTTAACAGTATCCTGACTACGTATTGTAATTTTTCCTCTTGGTCTTTGGAAGCTTTCTACACTTACAAACTTATTGTGTTGACATTGGTGAATTTTTACACCTTTAAATTATACCGGTATTCTCGTATTGGAGACTCTTTACATATCTGTACCTATTTATTCTTATTTTTAATGGTCTCACGTTAGAGACTACATCTCTGTAATTACTTATTACAAGCTTTTATTTACTTTCACCTGTCCCGTCTGTACGTAATCAAATCTTGCAAGTTAAATTTGTTCCACTTCCCGGTTTCCGATTAAGCTGAAATTTTGCATGCAGGCATAAATCGGATGACAATGCAATATTATCATGACATATAGCTGATCTGATGATGGAGACAGAAGGTGGTCATAGCAATTCCTAAACTACAAAAGTAAACCTATCGTGTTTGGGCTCATTCGATCCGACTCAACAAGTAGTTTATGATTGTGAAAAAAAGTACAGTCGGCAATTAAAGCTTGTACGAAAAATGAAGTTTTTGACCAAAAACATTTTTTATATTAGTCTGACATTGGACACTATACATCTCTGTATCGTTCTTGTATGATTCGGAGACACTATTCATCTCCCGTTACGTATGTGCCCAGGTATTAGTCTGTGGTTTATAACCACCGTTGAACCACTGTTGTCATGTTAATATGCCGTATTATATTAATTGCTGTATGACTTGTAAAAGCGCCCTTGAGGCCTATTTACAGAATTAACATTTGATTTTGATTAAAAATTGTATTGTTATAACAACAGCAGTTGATAACCGCTCTTAATTTAGCCACAAACCGCAAACGCGAAACGCGCTATGTCAACCCGGCTGGCCTCGAGATAAAAAAATCCATCACAACACGTTTATTGTGCAATATGTTCCGTAACGTTGAGTCATGGGCAGATTTACATTAAATGTAAAATCTGGGAATATTGATAGCTACAATGTTTTAACCTCATATAAAGCTATAGCGTACCTAATATAGTAGCATTAATAAAACTAGTCGTGCACTAGAATCTTTTTTCTAGTTCGAAAACGTTGAGTTTCTATACTACCAACATGCTTTCTTTCTCTATCTGGGGGCACGGTAGTGCCCCCGCCAAGACGAGCCAAGCGAAGCGCAAGAGCACTACCTAGCTTTTCTCGAAGTGTTTCGTCGTTTTTTTGAAGACTCATAGAGTTGGTTTCCGATGTACCAGATAGTTAATAACTTCATTGGACCGCATACTTACAATAAAATAAACAAATCAAAAAGTATATACCAGCTGGACAAGAGAAATTGTAAACTAACTATAACTGACTGGCTTATGAACAAAAATTACGAACATACTGAAGCCATACTAAATATAATGAAATAATTCTCACACTTCACACACACACACACACACACACACACACACACACACACACACACACACACACACACACACACAAATTTACTCTCTGTTTTATTGTTATAAGTACTTTTAAACTTAACTTTTTGTTTTGCCTTAGAATACTTTAGATACTGTTTGTCAAACATCAAATTTAAGATATAACATACGGGGAGGAGCACTGCTTATCCTAAAGCTCAGGTTATACCTATTTAGGAAGTAGACTCTTAAGTTGTAAAGACAAAGATTTTGTAAGATGTTTTTGATGAATAAATTATTATTATTATTATTAATAATATTCTAGGGATATAATGTCAATAATAGACTAATTAAACATTGAATAGTCTCAATTGAATAGTTCTAATACTTTAGATTTTATTGATATCTAAAATACACCGATTTTGTCACTGACACACTGATGATCATCAAAATGTTTGGCTACTTACTGAAGTGCTAGAAAGCTGAAATTTGGTATGTAATCTAAGTTTAGTATACAACCAACAAAAAATCTTAAACATAACTTTCGCCCCCCAACCCTAAAATGGGAGAGGGAGACAACCCTATATGAGACTCACCAATTTTATGAATTAGGACATGAAAGTTTACACGGGACTGTAGACAGTAACTAAAAAACCTATTAATAAGACTGCCTAGCAACTTACAAAAAGAACTGAAATCCCACCAAAAACATTTCATGTAAAATGTTGCCAAGACGACCACATAAGGTTTGCCCTGTGAAAAATATATCAGATCTCATGTAGCGATTGTAGAGCCAAGCTTCTGAATCTTCACGGCCTAACTCTACCGACCCTAACTTCAACAAATTCTACATATCAGTAAATATGTATGGCTTGGCTGTTTCTTTACTTACTTCAGATCAGACACTAAATATTCGCATCACCTACACGACGGTAGCGAAACGGCGAAGCCATACATATTTACTGATATGTAGAATTTGTTGAAGTTAGGGTCGGTAAAGTTAGGCCGTGTAGATTCAGAAGCTTGGCTCAACGTGAGATCTGATATCTTTTTCACAGGGCAAACCTTATATGGTCGTCTTGGCAACATTTTACATGAAATCTTTTTGGTGGGATTATTATATAGGTATACTTAACTTCAGGAATAGATCATAAAAAGTCTTCTTATATTGTTTGTTTAGAGCTTTGCATAATAAGAAACGTAAATGCGATATTCTTCGAGCGTTGGTTTGGTTTAAAAGCTTAAATCGTCTAATGATGATGTATTAAAAAAAATAAGCTTTACTTCATTTATAAGTCTATGTTTATCCAGTTGTGTATGTAACTCTTGTTTTCATAGTTGGCTACAAAGTTACAAAAAGCGGTAATCATAACACATTAAATTATATTATGCCTTTGCATGTTATTTGAGATTTCTTCTACACATATAGGTAAATTCTCAGGAGAAAGCTTTACACTAGTGTAAATGAGACATAAATGAGTCGATATATGGTTTACAGAGCTGTCTGTCGCTTGCCTCCAAAACGCGTGGTCGTGAACGGGGGCAGTCCGCTGTTCCTCCAACGTCGTCGTGCTGCCTTACAACGATGGCTGACGCTCATGGCGCGGCACCCAGTCTTAGCCCACGACGCGGACCTTAGAACTTTCCTGTGTGAGGCCAACTCGAGGCTTGAGAGGCCGAAGCATGACGAGTTCACGTTAGCTGGAACGCAGGAAAGCAGTGCTGTAAGTTAAATTCTTATTTGAAACGTCTTTAGATCTATAGCTGCAGCTGAAAATATCGGTGATCATTATGGTACATAGAAGCGCCTTCTTCCCACGCCACCGCGCCGCTCTACAATGATGGCAGCCGCTCATGGCGCGACACCCAGATCTAGCCCACGACACAGACCTAGGAATTTTCCTTTGTGAGGCCAACTCGTGGGTCGAGAGGCAAAGCATGAGGGATTCATGTTAGCTGGACAAATCGGGCTTGACCTGAGGGTTCCAAAACTAGTTGAAAATTACAATATTCAAACCCTTAGGAAACACAGCACACATTGGGGAAATGCTAAAAACAGGATCAGGTATCAGGGTAGGTTTAGGGATCCAAACACCAAGGGCCTGTTCCGCTTGACCAATAACGACTGGCCAGAGTGGCCAGTGCCCAATGAGGGCTACTCATATAGCGTATGAATTCGTCGCTAGAGTCGCTAGCGTAGCGTGAGGTCTTCGAAATGTCAAATGTTTGTGGGTGGGTTACGCGGGATTATTTCTAATTAGAATAATGTGGTAAATATTTTGCGTTACCTGACATTAATTATGGAAAATATGAGTTACGGGCAGGGCTTGGAACCGGTTAATCTCAAAATCCTGATATAGCCAAATATTTTAAATTAGTTTATGCTCTTTATGTAGGACTCAATAATGTATTTGGGTTATTACTTCATATTGTTAGATTGCCTGATTAAACCTGAAATAGTAGACGAAAGAACGATAAGAACTAAAAAAATACCGGTATTTTTGTATGAACAGAACCGGTTTCCAAGCCCTGGTTACGGGTCAATGAATGTCAGTCCTTTAAGACAGTTTTACCTTTCGGAAACTTTATGTAGTCGATAGTTTACGGGACGTTTTGATTTAAACTCGGCATGATTTAAATGTAACCTTTGTTTTCACGCCCGTAGTAATATCTAACATCATATCGTTACTTAGCAACACGAACTCAATTGGATACGATTTAAAATTATGTGCCAAAAAAGTAGCTTTACCTTTGTCACATCTAATGAATCTGTCTATTCTTCATTTCTTCAAGGAATATTTCCAGACCGTCTCAAATACTCTGTTATTAAACCTATCTAAAAGAAAGGTAATTCCTTAGATATGAATAACTACCGACCTATTACGCTCATTCCAGTAATTTCTAAATTTTTTGAGAAGGTTATGTTTAAAAAGCTATACGACTTTGTAGTAAAAAACAACTATTAAAGTCGGAGTAATTTGGGTTCCAACAAGGCAAATTGACGTCCCTACTGTCCCTAGCATGCTTTACATTAATCCAATATTTCACGGAATGTATTGATAATTATTATAATTAAGTACCTATCGTAGCTTTGCTTTTGGACATGTCTCTTTTGACTTCGTTAACCATAAAACCCTACTAAATAAATTATACAATTATGATATCAGGGGAAAGGCCCATGACAGGTTTAATAGTTACTTAAGTCAACGCAAACAGTGTACAGAAATTAACAAAATAATTAATAAAGAAAAAGTCAGTGTCTTATCAGGATATAAACTAAACGAACGTGGAGTCACTCAAGGAAGTATCTTAGGGCCCCTGCTGTTCCTTTTATATATCAATGACCTCCCAGATATAACAACACATAAATGCATATTATTTGCCGACGACACCACAATATTATTTCCGCTACAGGCCTACCGTGCATGTACATAGCGGAAATATGATTATTTGTAAAAAAGCACAGACAATATTTCACCACAATAGCTCAAATAAACCCCTATTTATTTATTTTATTTATTTATTAAAAATGTTTATATGACATTACAGTGTAACCAATGCGTCACGAAACTTAGACTAAACAATATTGTTGACACAATAGCATGTAACAAATAAATTATATTGGAACAGTTGAGCTCCTAGCATCCATCGCCTCACAGAATCTCAAGCATTCGCTACACACTGCCGCCCATCGCCACGCAAACAAGTCGCACTCAGGTGTTGATGCCAGGAGCGCATTGAGCAGTTGCAGGGCGCGGGGCAGCGGAGAGTGCCTGCACGACACGGTGCGCGCCGGCGGCACGGCCAGCAGGTCGCGTCGTCGTGGCCTGAGGGGTATCCTCGGAACATCTGGGATAAACAGTCGCACGAGACGCTCCACAAGTTCGGGACAGTCCGACTCACCACGCAAGGCTCGACATGCCGTGATCATAAGGTGATAACTCCTCCTGACCTCCAAAGAGTTGTACCCGAGAGAGCCGAGAAGGTACTTTGTTGGGTACAGATACGGGTAGAAACCGTAGACTTTTTTATAAAGGTACCTTAAAAACGCTTTCTGAACCTTCTCCAGAAGTAAGGCATACGTCGATTCGTAGGGGTTCCATACGATCGACGAAGTCTCCAGCTTACTCCTTACTAGAGCATTGTAAACCATTTTTATAGCCACCGGGTCATGAAAATGGCGAAGGTTTCGGATTACGAAACCGAGTCTTCGAAAACAGCTTTTGGCAAGAGAAGAAATATGCTCATGAAAGGTGAGCCGCGTATCAAACACTACTCCTAAATCCTTGACGGAGAAGACACGATTTATCGGCTCTGACCCTAGCACATATTCAGCATGTATAGGGATAGAAGAGCGGCTAAACGTACACACGCAACACTTGGCTGGGTTAAAATGAAGTTTGTTCTCCATACTCTGCACCATACTATGCACGGAGCAACCGGTTGAACAAATTAAAGGTTACCTATTAAACGAAAGCTTTATACCGTAATAATGTCGGAGGGATGATGTCGAAAATTTATAACAAGCTGCCGCAAAAATTAATTGACAATGCTCTCACTAGGTTCAGACTAGTAATTATAAATTTTCTGGTCCAACATAATTATTATAGTGTCAATGAATATTTAAATAATGTTAATAATAATAACTAAATAATGTATGCTATTTATTTTAATTTGATTATTGTATTAGGTAATTTAATGTTTTAATATTGACATTGAGTTTGTTGTACAAAACCGTGTAATTGTATTTATATTAAACAAAAAATAATTATTTTTGCATGCCTACTTTTATAAGGTATTGACATTGTATGGACACTTTTCACCATTTACCTCACCATCTTTATATGTACATAATGTTAAGCAAATAAATGCATTTCATTTAATTTCATTTCATCAAACTTTGACAGCTGGGTGAGCACATAAACGGTAGCCCTCATTGACCAGTGACACAGACATCAGCAATGATATTTTAAGTAAAAGCTCAGATAAAAGCAGACTCGCAGTATTAAGCCAGACGATTTTTCATATAGTTGTCTCGTTAATCCTTATGGCACACCAAAATGAGTTGGAATGGGACAGCTAGTACGATATTAAGTAACGAATTGTCTCCACATGGGCACACCACTGTGAAATTAGTCAACATCACAACGGTACGTCAAAAACAAAACGGAAGATCGAAAGTGCAAAGATATTGTAATATTTAAGAAAATATATGTTTCAAAACTCAATAATCTTTATTTATAAGTAAGCAGAAATGTGGTGCGTAGTGCCATGGTGCCGGAGCACTTTAAAATCAGTGAAATAGTTCGGAGAAAATATCAGTTATCAACGGTAAGAAACTATTGCTATTATTTCAAAAATTGCAAGATCATTATGCAACATATAGTCTGAGATAGACTACAGATGCTGGATACTACAAAATGTACCTTTTGCGTAGTTCCAAATTCATTTCAGAAAGCTTTTTTGGTAAAAATTAATCTAGCGTAAACTAAGCTAGTGTTGTTACTTAATGAAAAAAAAATATATGTCGACAAGTTATCGATATGAATTATTTACGTAAGCATTTAGACGAGATATTATTGCGTTAAATTATTAATTACACTAGATGAAAGCCCGGCTTCGCTCGGGTGAAATATATAAGAAAGAAATAAACAAAACATTTATTCGTGACAGTTATGCAAACGACGAAAGAAATAGTGTAGAAAAATGTATAAAATAAAAACATTACAACAACGGATTATTATGAAACTTCGAATCGTATAGAAATATAGTCTGTAGTCTGGATTGGGAATAAAAGTATGGAATGGAATTATATGGAATTGGGAGTAAAAGATTACGCAAACGACGTCACGGGCAAAGGCTAGTATCTTTGCAAGTTAATCCTAAGCATTTTTATAAGGGTAGTATTTAAAGGCACATAAAAAATTTGACACCGTAATCAGTACTGATTTGTATAGCTAAAATACTAATCGTTCATTAAAATTCAATTCAGATGTGCATTGTTAAATATTGATGTGCCAGTCAGTATTTTTGGTGCGAAGTCAGAGCTGCTAACGCGAAAAACAAATGAAGTTCGTGTATCTCCCTCTCTGTCGCACTTGCAAATTCGAGCGACACAGAGGGAAATACACGATGTTCGTTCGTTTTCGTTTCGCGATAGCAGCTCTCTATTCTCCGCCAAATTCTATTTAGTGGGGCCCTTTACACTCAATATTATCGCGATTTTTAAAATTGTATGGGGTCTGTTAAACGCTTAATACTATCACAATACTGGTGTGTCAATATTATCGTGGTTTTCAAAATCGTATGGATTTTTCTTCAATATTCTTTGCACGTGATACGGATCGTGATATGAGTATATCGCGTGATAATAATAACCATGTAACAGGCCCCTATGGATGTTGCTTCAATATTCAGTGTTTCACGTGATAATAATAACAGTTGGTAATATTTTCTCCAATTAATGGAAGCTATTTAACAACTTGTTCCGTTTTGCCAAAGGTATTTCACATTCCGATACGCGCACCATCCAGGAATAGGAGCCGTCAGACCAGAGGGCCTACCACGATCTGAAAACGAAGTATTTCCCTCTCCGCGCTCGAATATGCAAGTGCGACAGAGAGGCATACATATTTAGTTTTCGGTTGGTAGCACCTTAGTCCGAGCGTGGCGGACGGTCGAAGAAAGTCAAAGAACATTCCGTGTGTTGTCTGTCACACATATAATTTTTTAGCTTCCCATCGACCTATGAACTTGAAATTAAGTGATAATGTTTATTATGAAGTATATTTTACCAAAAATATCAATATATTGATAAATCACATTTGTTTTTTAGTTGTACGGAACCCTCAGTGTGCGACTCCGACGCACTTGGCTGGTTTTTATTACATTTTGAATTTTATTTCTCTTATAGTAAAATACCCTATTCGTTTTAAAGTTGACGCCTGAGGGCCTACCGCGAACCAAAAACGAACTATCTTCCTCTCTGTCGTTCGAATATACATGTGCGAGAGAGGCAGATACTTCGTTTTCGGTTCGCAGTAGCGCCTCTAACGTCCGAGCGCGGCGAACGGCATGAGCTGAGGGTCTACTCCGAAATTCAAAATCCTAACTTCGTATGGTGCCGTCCCTTTCACTCTCCTGTCATAGACTATATGAGTGAAAGGGACGGCACCATACGAAGTTCGGATTTCGAATTTCGGAGTAGTCCCGCAGTACCACTAAGTTATAAGATAGAGCGAGATAGGGATAGAATTTTGCTAGACGTTTAAAAGCCATAAGTCACCTAGTAGTTTGTCACAAACAAAATAGAGACGCAGCTTTAAGATGGCGGACAGACTCAGCAAACATTCAAGTGGTGTCCTTTACACGATTAATATTATCACAATACTGGGGTGTCAATATTATCGCAAATTTCAAATTTGTATGGATTCTGCTTTAATATTCACGTGATACTTATCGTGATATGAATCCATGTAACAGGCCCCATACATTCGCTTTGAAGGCGGTTGTTGTGACAATCAGTATAGCTAGCACGATAGATTATACCGTTACGTTTTATGTGACGTTTTAATACATTTCGCCCATATAACGTGACGGTATAAGTTATCGTGCTAGCTAGGCTGATAGGTGTATAGAACGCTTGAAAACTACAAAAACAAAACGCTGCAGACGCGGCTAGCCGAATCCACACAATGGGCGATGATGGCCCATCACCCAGAACGCAGCCCAGCAACCTGGCCAACATACCGGACGCAAAAATAGTTCACGATTTTCGAACGTAGCCGACACCGTCAACCAACAAATTTAATATAGCAATATAGTTTTGTCATCAAATTAACACTTTTAAATGCAAAATATGCGGCAATCCGAATTTTGCGGATACATATGTTCAACTCAAAAATCGTTATTTTTATACGTTCTTCAATTTGAGACAGGTCTCGTTCGGGTCTACCGTACCCCTGCACGAAATTATTAATATAGATGGTTATTTGTCAACTTTAGATTTCCGAAAAATAATTTACGTCAAAAATGGATTGATGCAGTAGGGCGCAATAACTGGACGCCGACCAAACATCACAGAACCTGTTCCCACCATTTTAAAAGTGACTTTTATGTTATGGACAGTAAAAGGTTATTATTGCCAGATGCAATACCTATAATATACCAGAGGCCCCTTGAGGTAAGTTGGGAAAGAGCAATATTTATTTACTGACTTTTCAGAGGCCGCTTCAGTCGAGTTGGTTTGGTTTAGGTTTTGCATAATATGTTAAGACGTTGCATACATTATTATTATTATTTTTATCTGAAAGAAATATTTTGATCTAAATGAGCTAAGATAATTTGTTTTATGACAAAACAATGAATGCATATATATGTCGGCTGTAGCAGTATTCCAGGATCAACTGGACGTGGTGGGCGTCACCGTCACGTATGGGCATGGTGCTTGACGGAATCATATTATCCCTGCTGGTGCTGAGCGAAGTTAAATCAGTTCCCGACTGCATCGAAGAAAGGGCGGACGCACACACATGTGCACGAATAGCGGGTCGTATAATATGGGACTGTCTCACGTTCGGTTGTGTCCTTGTGTTAGAATAATTACGTAAATCAAGTAATAATTGTAGTGCGGACTAATTAGTGATTTAGTGACTGACATAATCAATACCTTTAGTAGACATTTTATCTTAAATAATAATTGACAATGTATTAAAATAATGTAATGTGATTGTGTTGTTTTATTGAATAATCACAATTATGGGTACTGATATATAAATAAATATTAGGGGACAATTTCTTACACAAATCAAACTAGTCCCATAGTAAGCTCAATAAGGCTTGTGTTATGGTCTAGACGACGATATATTTAATAATATATACTTAAATACCTAGAAAACATCCAAGTCTCAGAAACAAATGTTGTGTTGTTGTATAATGTTGTCTTTTAGACTTTTTTTCTTATATAAATTTCGATCAATATACAATATTTTCAGGAATCTTATTGCGACTTACCAAGCATGGACTAGGACAAAGAAAATATGATACACACCACGGTATTTGGTCCTAGACACTATAAAAGGTTTTAATTACGATACTCAATAGAACATTTTGAGAAATTAGGCTGTGTAATTGTTAAATAATAAATGCTAATGGAATTAATTTCAATTATTGTAACTCCATTTCTATTATTGTCTATCTCAAATTTGGTTATACACTTTCTTTCGAGTTTCGACATGCTGTCTTGCCGAATTAAGCATTGTTTTTACTCTTATTTATTTATACTCGGATATACATGGGGCGTTCAAAATATTCTCGGTATTGATACGTTACAACCTCTTTTATATATATATATTTGTTACTGGCCGCTAAGATTCATCCATTGATATTAAAAAAAAGTAAAATTGGAACCGATATGTTCTTTTGTTTTTCTGCAATTGCCGAACAAACATGAACACCATGAGCGAATTAACAATGTTAACGAAATTAGAGCACCGATCCGTCATAAAATTCTTGACAAAACAGGGTAAAAATCATAAAAACCATAAAAGAGGAAATGGATTGTGCTTACCGTGAATTTGCTCCTTCTTTATCTACTATTCAAAAATGGTCAAGCGAATTTAGGCGTAGAAGGGAGAGTATTGAAGATGACCCTAGACCTGGCCGGCCTGTAGTGGCTACCTCACAAGACAATATTGATAAAGTGGAAAAACTTATATTGGAAGACGGTCGAGTGAAGGTAAAATCTATAGCTCAAGTAACCAATCTCTCTATTGGTACCGTACATGACATTATACATGACCATTTTAATATGTCAAAAGTAAGTGCAAGATGGATTCCGCAAATGCTGACGCGGCTTCAAAAGGATATGCGTGTGGCTTGCTGTTCAGATTTTATCGACCTGTGTGGTGAAAATCCCGATGAGGTGCTGCAAAAAAAAGTTACTGGAGATGAAACCTGGGTTCATCATTATGACCCAGAGAGTAAACAGGAGTCCATGCAGTGGCACATTAAGGGTTCAGCTCATCCCAAGAAGTTTAAGGTCATCCCTTCAGCTGGTAAGGTCATGGCCACAATATTTTGGGATTGTGAAGGAGTTTTGCTTATCGATTATAAAGAAAAAGGTGTAAATATCACAGGGCAGTACTACGCTAACGTTATACGTCAATTAAGAGATGCGATCAAAGAAAAGAGGCGAGGAAAGTTAACCAAAGGTGTTCTGCTTCTGCATGACAACGCCCCTGTCCATACTGCTCATTTTGCCAAGGCAGCTATTGTTGAATGTGGGTTTGAAACTGTTACTCATCCACCCTATAGTCCGGACTTAGCCCCAAGCGACTTCTTTTTGTTCCCCAATCTTAAAAAGGATTTGCGTGGAAATAAATTTTCTGACGATGAAGCGTTGAAGGCGGCCGTGGCGGTTTACACCAAAGATAAAAAATATTTTTATGAGGGATTAAAAATAATAATTGATCTATCTTATAAGTGTATGAACATAGGGGGGGAGTATATTGAAAAATAAAAATATCAAACTTTTCGTACTTGTTTGTTTTCATCCACATACCGAGAATATTTTGAACGCCCCTCGTACTTATTTTGAGTAGGCTAAGTATTATCATTGTAATAAGCATATTTTGGGAATGACTGTCAAGTTAGTTTCGGCGTGTCTTCTCGTTCTCGGCAGTGGTATTCTTTTTCAGAAACGCTAGTACCTAGATTTTGACTTGTAAAAGTGCCATTGCGGCCTAATTGCAAAATAAAGTTTTTATTTCATTTAAGGTACCGAACCCAAAAAAGTACAATTCTTTTACCATGTATGTCTTAAGGGTAAAACACCGGTTGACTAAAGTTGCAAATAAACATTTTAATATAAAATCCTTAAAATCATTACCTAAATAACTACATAATTTAAATTTGTAGGATATATTAGAATCTTTTGACGTTTGACGACCACTTTGGCTTAGTAGGTAGTGACCCGCATACGACAGGGTTCGAATCCCGGACGGGGCATTATTTGTGCATTTATCATGATTTCACGAATATTCTTCCTGGGTCTTGGATGCTTTATATGTATTTAAGTATGTATTTATCTATATAATTATGCATATCGTCGTCTAGTACCCATAGTACAAGCTTTGATAGTTTAGTACTAGGTCGATTTGTTTAAGATTTTCCCTCAATATTTATTTTTTTACCATAATTATGAATGAATGATTATGAATTATTTATATTTATTATTGATCTTGAATGCAGTTTAGTATTCGCATGGTATTTAATAGTTTGTGTTTTTAATTGAATGAATACTTCAGCAAAGTATAGGAGTGAGATTAATTAACGACAGTTCACGTATTCAATTGAATATCGATGTCGATATTTTGTGGAAAATTATCTTTCACTGCACTAATTATCGTCACGAAGTGATAAATAGTAGAGACAATGACAGTTGAAGGCCTGTCAGACTGCATGGTATCTATTTCTTTCTTACTTACTGATAAGTACGTTAGTGAGAATAGATCGGAAGTATAGAAAACGTTCAACTTATTAGCGCTCATCTGCTTTTCTCTGATATCTGTGACCAGTGACCGGTTTAGACTTGTATAATTGTAGCTTTGTGAAAAAGACGGGTTACAGGTATTAGGTTAGGTTCAGGGGGCCAATTCTCGGTCCGAGCGAGATGCATATCGATCGTGACATTATATGGAATGGTAGAGTCACTTGTATGGAATCTCGAATAGAGATCATCTCTATCGAACCCGAGAATTGGCCCCCAGGGATTCAAACACCGGAAATCGACTGCCACAAACATGTCTGTCAGATAAGGACAAACTAATTTTAAAATACATAGGTTGGACATTTATGGTTAAGAGTATTTTTCCACCCTTATTCCAGAGAGATATGACGACAGAGGAGATGCAGGCTGCGTTCGTGTCGAGTCAGGAACAGCTACGGCTGGTGCAGCTGGGTCTGGACCGGCTATTCCAGATCTTCGAGAGAGGTTGGTCCTTAAAGCCGGATATATTTCCCTATGTAACCCAACTCATACGCCCTTTAGGCGCGACTTAGTTTCCCTGCGGCCAAATTTTTGGCCAATTTAAACGGTAGGCCCTTCAAACCCGATTTTTCAGTCCATCGATCCGATTTATTGGTATTTAGACTCCGTTCTGTGAACTGTTTGTGCCCATTTTCTAATATAATATGTGAAATGAGATGAAGTGACAATGTGCATTTTATTATATATTTTTTATATTTAATGCGTTGCGTTTGCGTGCGTGTGAGTATTTTTAAAAATAATTATGCGAAGAATGATTGTGCGTTGTGCGGCATCGCAATTGTTTGAAATGCGAAGAGTGGTTTTATGCAATGTAAGTAAATATTCTTTGCGTTAGCAAACATTAATAAAAATAGAAACCCTAATATAGACCCTGCGAAGGTATGGAAGTTTCTCAAGTCACTTGGAGTTGGAAAGCCTCAACAGGATGCTTGCCCCAAAACGATGGATTTCGACTTGCTTAATCAGCATTTTTCAACTTCAGCTACTTTTAGTGGCCCTGACAAGGTTAAGACCCTTCAGTATCTCTCTTCACTTCCAACTCTAGACTCACCTCCTTTTTCTTTTGTTTCTTTTACTGACAGTGATGTTAAGAAGAATATATTATCTATAACCTCTAATGCCGTTGGTGTCGATTGCGTTAGCCGTAACATGATCCTTCCTCTCCTTGACCTTTTAGTTCCCGTGATCACTAATATCCTAAATAGATCTCTCTCTTCTGGTACTTTTCCTTCACTTTGGAAGGATGCCCATGTTATCCCTATTCCTAAAAAGTCTAACCCCGTCCCATTTTCTGACTATCGTCCTATCTCTATCCTTCCTTTCCTATCTAAAGTACTGGAGCGGCTTGTACACCAGCAGCTATTATCTTACTTGAACAAAAATGATCTCCTAAACCCATTTCAGTCGGGTTTCCGTTCCGGCCATAGTACGGCTACCGCACTCATTAAGATCACTGATGACATCCGAGCGGGGATGAATGATCGAAAGTTGACGGTATTGACGCTGCTAGATTTTAGTAATGCGTTCAATACCGTTGATTTTGATATTCTTATTGGGATACTACGTTCTCTTAACATATCTCCTGCAGTAATAGAGTGGTTTCGTAGTTATTTAAATGGTCGTCGGCAGCGAATAAAGGTGGGTGACTCCCTATCTCACTGGTGTGACACGCTAGCCGGTGTCCCTCAGGGCGGCGTGTTATCTCCTTTGCTGTTTTCAATATTCATTAATTCCATTACTCATGATATTTCGTCACATTATCACCTGTATGCCGATGACCTTCAAATTTATTCGCAGGGTGCTGTTGCTGATCTTTCGACTGTTATCGGTACTGTAAATACTGACTTGGATCGCATCTCAGACTGGAGTCGTAGTTATGGGCTCATCGTTAATCCTGCTAAGACACAAGCTATTATAGTTGGTAGTTCCAAACAGATCTCAAAAATAAATTTTGACAACCTTGATCCGATTTATTTCAATGGTGTACTGATTTCATATTCACAGCAGGTAAAAAATCTGGGAGTCATTATTGACCGGACTTTATCTTGGGTACCTCAAGTAAACGAAGTTAGCAGGAAGATGTTCATGTCCATTGGTACTCTCAGAAAGCTTCGGAATTTGCTACCCATTCCTACCAAAATTGCGCTCACTCAGACATTACTCCTCCCTATTTTAGATTATTCTGATATTTCCTACCTCGATCTTACTGAAGATCAACTTAATAAGCTTGAGCGCATCCAAAACGTCTGCATACGATTCATATTTGGGTTACGCAAGTATGATCATGTCTCCTGTTTTCGCTCTCAGCTTAAGTGGCTTCCTATTCGTTATGGTCGTAACTCACACATTCTGTCCCTTCTATACACAATTCTTTTTCACCCCGCAACTCCTCGCTACCTCAAAGAACGATTTACTTTTCTGAAATCGGTTAGATCTTCCCAAAATTTGCTTCTCACTGTCCCGTCCTCCTCTTCAAAATTTTATAATTGTTCTTTCACTTTTCCAGCTACTTTACTTTGGAACTCTCTCCCCGTGGAATTGAGGCGTGCTAAACAGCTAAATTAGCTAAAAGAACACTATCTGTCCCTTCCATGATTCTTTCATCCTACTATCTGCTTTTTTCGACTCTATGGCTGATATTGTAGTTACTATGTATATATATATATATATATATATATATATATATATATATATATATATATATATTCATATTTATTTATATATGTAGGAATGTATTTATTTATGTTAATTAGTATGATTTATGTATGTGTACTTTAATATTTACGTGATTGTATATAAGTTTGTATTATGTAATTCTTTTGTTTGCCACCCACTTATAATACGTTTGTTGCTATTTTTCCCGCTAGGTTGTCTGGAAGAGATTGCTCTTTAGCAATAAGACCGCCTGTTCTTTACCTCTAGTTATAAGTTTTATACGCTGTTATAATAAGCAATGTAATTTATTGAGGTGCGCAATAAAGAGTTTTTGTATTGTATTGTATAGACGTTTCTGAATCTTACATAACTGAAATTATAATTTAATAGAAAATATGTTTCTGCGATGTAAGAAAGTGCGTTTTACGTGTGTGCTATTTAGTGCGTACAAGTTTACGCCATTTCCCCCCTACAATGTTACCTTAAGTTTGGTAATTTAAGTTCAAAATGATTTCAGCGGAAGGTCGTTGCGAAGCGGAAAGAGTTGATATAAGAGAGCTAGGGGCCGGTCTTAGCGCGCTCTCTGCGACCAACGTGTCTGACGCCGCTCGCTGGTCGCCCGTGAGGGAGGCGCTCAAAGTCGCTGCCGAGTGAGTTCCAATTCAATCCTATCTCGTATGTAATAAGGGATATAAGAGAGCTAGGTGTCGGTCTTAGCGCGCTCTCTGCGACCAACGTGTCTGACGCCGTTCGCTGGTCGCCCGTGAGGGAGGCGCTCAAAGTCGCTGGCCAGTGAGTTCCAAATCAACCTTATCTCATATGTAATAAGGGATGTAAGAGAGCTAGCGGCCGGTCTTAGCGCGCTCTCTGCGAACAACGCGTCTGACGCTTCTCGCTGGTCGCTCGCGAGAGAGGCGCTCGAGGTTGCTGCCGAGTGAGTTTCAACCTTATCTCATATCCAGAGTCATTTCGAAGATTGGTGGCATTTTGAGCTGTCATTAGTGACTTCTAATTATTTGATTTCGTAATATCGATATATATAGGTACATTTAATAAATTATTGAAATTCCTATGGTAATTTTGCTTGTCTAACGGCTATAAAGACAGACTTTCTTGTTTTTTTTCAAATATTTTTTTCTCAATAGTACGTTTATCTAATAATCTCAAATAGATGTATCAAATGGGGAGGCTTCATGGCATAAAACCTTGTTGATTATTTACTGTAACCATATGTGTTTCTTCATTTATGGCATTTTAACTCGGACCATTTTCGTTAGAAGAATAACAATTGCAAATCATTTGCTTGACAAATAATATGTGAATAAGATCAGTGATTAATTGCCAGCAATTAGGTCCATTGCACAATTAATTGCTTAAGTCTTTATCGATACCTATTCAATACACTAAAAGTCGATAAATAAGAAGGATAAATAAAACTTATATTCATGGGTAGTTGAATGATCCCTATCTGTCTACATCACCGAGTAGGTAGGGTGGCTCATGAGGGAAACATGCAAAACTTGATTACCGTTTTCGGGCTAATCGCCCTTGGGCTATCTGCGAAAAAAAAGTAGCGCTGGAAGAGCTAAGTGACCTTCGATCCTATTTTAAGCGCCATAAAGCCCGTTTTAATTTACAGCAAAGAGGCAGACGCTGTACACGCACACGCGCGTCTATTATGAAATGAACACGTTTAATTGCGAAACTTATACTCATGGTATAAGTTGTCAAATTATTACTTTTTTCCTTCAAAGGCTTGCGGCAGAAATGGGCGAGAATGCACCAGAGAATACGGATTTTACTGAAGATGGCATTGGAGGAAGATTGTTATTGGCACTGGACGCTCTAGGAGCTTACAGGTAACATCGCAGACACATATATTATTTGACACTGCTTCAAACGCTGTTGGAACCGCGACTTTATTATCAGAAATAGCTTTCGGTTTTAGTGGGAAAAATAGACTTACGATTCTGTTTTAAAACAATTGCGGGAAAGCATTTGACATTTTGACGTTTCAGGGTTATGCTTATCAATGCTTCATTCCAATTTAGTCTCTTGCACCCTATTTGTGTGAAAATCACTATATAAGCCTCGACTGGAATGGATTGGATGGAATTTAGGAATAAAACAAGCGCTGTAGCAGCCGACTTTGCCGCGCGGCCGGACCCCCTTCCCCTTCTTTTGTTTCTGGGATGCGCCGGCGGGGGCCAGGCCGCGCGCCCGCCGCAAACGCGCCCCGGAAACAAAAGGTCTCTATTCCGGCCTAGGCCTCCAATTTGGCATAAAATCCCATTATGGAACTTGTTTACAGCGATAGTTTGCAGTAGGTTATAACGATCACGACGTCAGTATTTCATTGCATGTTTGAGAAAATGTAAATATTCGTGTGTAGGGAGCTGTGCGGGCGCCTGACGCGCGGGCTGCACGCGGAGCGCGCGGCGGCGGCCGCGCAGCACAAGCACTCGGCCGCCTCGCAGCTGCTGCGCGAGCGCCACCGGTACGCGCTCTGCTGCGCGCAGGAGGTATACATCCCATACAAACGAGACTTCGCGATTTTTTTATTCAATTTTTTTTTTATGACATGGGTGGCAAACGAGCAGACGAATCGCCTGATGGTAAGCGATTAGCGCCGCCCATGGACACTCGCAACACCAGAGGGGTTGTAAGTGCTTTGCCGGCCTTTAAGATGGGAGTACGCTCTTTCAAAAAATATCGAACTTGTCACCACCACGACACCACTTTGGTCTAGTTGGGAGTGATCCTGCCTACGAAGCCGGTGGTTATGGGCTCGGAGCCCACTTAGGGCATTTATTCATGTGATGAGCATGATCGTTCCGGGGTCTTGGATGTTTTCATGTACCTATTTAAGTATTTATGTAAATATGTATATCCTCGCGTAGTATCCGTGGGAACTAGCTTTGCTTGGTTTGAGTTTTGGGATTAAATCGATTTGTGTAAGATTGTTCACAAATTTTTTTTTATAACAGATCAGATTCATAGCTGTGGTATATTTGTGCAAATTGCGCAATTTTAAAATATCGGTCGAAGGTGACAATCCGTGCAAACTGCGGGAGCGTATAATTTGATCGCAAATATCGAGTGAAAGCCTTCAGTGCCCATGTAAATAAAATATCGGCCCAAAGTCGCCTTTCAGTGTGCGCTACCCCGAGACAGCATTGACTATTTACTGACTTTTTGACTGAAAAACTGGCAACCATACTAGACAAGTATGATATATTTCGAAGATCTCACCGTTCGTAAATAAATGCCATACGATTAAATAAATAAAACTGACTTTCTTTTCCACAGGAAGCGCTCCTCTCCCGCGCCTACGCACTAGCCGCTGTGGAATCCCTTCCATCTCTTTTCCGCACGCAGGGCGCGACGCATGCGCGCGTCGCCACACTTTGGGCGGATTTGCACACCGCACTCCGACATGCTGCCAAGCCGAAATAGATCGTATTGCGTGGTATACAACATAATGCCTAATATCCGTAAGCTGATGTTAGTTGAATCTGACACAAATAACATCGAGTACAGTGTTATTTACTTGTTTTTAAATATGTTGATTGTTTATTAAAGATACTAGACGTACCCGCGGCTCCGCCCGCGTAAATGAAACATGAATAAACGTTCCGTCGCGGGCATTAATGACAGAAAGGAAAGAAAACTCTAGTTCCACAGACTACATGCGTATTTTTTTAAACCGCGCGCAGACCGACCATAACTGTACTTGGCGGACTGCCTAAGTCATAAAAGCGTTTACGGACTGCCTGAGGGCCTACCGCGATCCGAAAACGAAGTAGGTATGTCCCTCTCTGTCGCTCGAATACTCAAGTGTGACAGAGAGGCAGATATATCGTTTACGGTTCGCAATAGCGCCTCTGATCCGATAATCCATCTCTTTCACATTTGCATAAGATATCGTAAGTGCGAAAGAGAGACGTGACTAAATTGTAGACGTCAAACATTTAGTGGGGCCTGTTACACGGTGATTATTATAACACGATACACTCATATAACAATACCTCAATATTGAAGCAAACTATTATCACAATACTGGGATGAATATATTATTGTGGTTTTCAAAATTGTATGGATGTTCTTCAGTATTCATCAATATTCACATCGAAAAGGGTGAGTAAATCATGTAAAAAATATTCTTTTGTTTTTTACACGGGGTAATAATACTTAAAATACTTTGTACGGATTGAGCTGGGTCCACAGCGCCATGTTTTTCGTGTTTGCAAACATCAAGCATGTTTTACAAACATGTTTTGTTGGATTTTTGGTGCAGTGGACCGGCCTTAACATTGAGGCCACGCCTATTTTGTGTGCGAAAAACATGTTTGATGTTTGCAAACACGAAAAACATGGCGCTGTGGACCCGGCTTTAGGCATTATTCACCTACAAAATTTAATTAATACCATAATTCCCGGCCACAATTGGCTGAATAGGACATTGCCTTCGAAAACTATTAAATGACAACTTCGATTTTCCTCCATCACAGAATTAAAACGCAACTCGTAAAAAAATCTGAAGGAAGGCTCGAAGTACGCATTTTTATATGGAGATGTTAGTTCGCACTTGCACATAGATGCAGCGTCCTGCGGTTAGCTCTTACTTAATACCACGGCGGCGCTACTATCTATGTGGAGTATTTCACTGATATCTCTATCTCAGTAAATATACTTTGTGGTAGTCTGTGACTCAAAGCCGAGACCCACCCGACGTTAGCCGATCGTTACCGAAAAATGGCCGCAGCTCGAAACTGTAACTTTTATATAGGTGATTGTAAAAAGAATGCGCAACGGAAGCGGTAGGTTTTATGCTCTTATTCTGGGGCAATATCCAGAGAATAGATTTCTATAGTTATTTTTCGTGTTACGCGTGCAGTATTCGAGAAACGTGTCACCGGAGATCGTGCTTTTTGTAAGGCGCTATCTCGCTCGCTCCCCTTACTTTTTATCCCTTTCTGTTTTTTCACTTTTATATGATAGATTTTAATTTCAGACTTGTTGGTCATATGCAAGTTGAAATACTTTGTAATATTCATTTTCAAGGTAATTAAGGTTTTTAGGGTTCCGTACCTCGTAAGGAAAAAACGGAACCCTTATAGGATCACTTTGTTGTCTGTCTCTCTGCCAAGACCCTTTTTCTCAGGAACGCGTGGAGATATCAAGCTGGAATTTATATCAAATACTCAGGTCTACTGTCCCTTGAAGCTGTGAAAAAATCAAACTTCTAAGCCAACGCAATCAAAAGATACAGCCGTTTATGCCGCAAATTTTCGACACTCACAATAGAATACAGGGTATTTTCCGTGAACTCAGAACCTTGAAATTTGGTACGAAGCAACGTCTTATATCCCATAAACAGGAAAAATTGCGAAAACAGTAAATTTTTAGTTACATCATATAGTAAAAATATTTTTTACGGAACCCTCGGTGCGCGAGTCCGACTCCCTCCTCCGAGACCTTGCTACTTAGATAGCAATAGCAACTGTATCAACTGTGTACTTTATTGTTTTCACTTATTAAGTTTACAAATTAAATACATTCGCTTGAAGTTATTCACCATTTGTGAAACCTGCCAGTAGTAAGACGAACTTGCAAGCATCAATTTCAGAATCTTCAGCAAGCATTTATATAAATTTTCTTACAATTGTTGCCCATTATTATTATATTTTATGTCTTTCCCGCTCCCAGAACAAGGTGTCCCGGACCTTTAAGTAAAGGCGTGGAGCCGAAGTGCCAAACGAGTATCATATCTTAGCCATTAGCCTACACGTAGAGGCAATTTCGACACATGTATCATGAAACGTAAGGGGTACACCGAGCGAATGCTCGCCCGGTCTTGTCGTGGGACACACACAGAGGGCACCTAAATGTGATGGAATCTAAATTAAACGGAATATTGGGTGAAGATGATGGACTAATAATAATAATTAGGCGTTTATTCAAAGTTTGCACACCTCGCATGGTAATTTGCAGGAACTTATACAGGGTGTTTGGTGCAAAGACTTTCAGGGATGATAGAGGAGGTAATTTGAAATAGTTTAGACACAACATGCGTTAGTACAAAGTCTCTTAGTTTCCAAGATATGCACCATTTTATTTTGAAAATTGTATGTTTTCCATACTACCATTTGGAACATGTTTAGTTTTTTTTTAATGTTCCCTTATTTTCTGGCTTATCTTATTTTTTCACTAGATGTAGGAACTAAGGAAGTTTTTGAAATCAATTGAATTGGGACTAACGACTTTTTACTGCAGTAACGCCACTCCCTATTTTTCCCCGGTTACGATGCGCCATACATGGGCGCGGGATGTCACCCTCCCGATTCTTGATTGTCTAACACCCTAGTTACCTTTTACGACAGGCGGTTGAGACCATACATTCTTGATCGGGATCGCTAGCCGCGGCTATAACAACATTAACAACCTTACGGCACGGCCACGGCCGCGAATTCCGGCGCGGTAAGCATTTTATTTGTTCATTCCACATTGGTTGGGATAACACGCAATGTATTAAGAATTAAGAAAACCGCTGCCGCCGCTCCGCTCGAAAACGTAGTCTGGCCGTTACAGCAGTATTGCACTTTCTCCATCTTTAAACCTGCTATTGTTAAGTGACACAAGAACATTAAATGTTATGTGCTACGCCTACCCCTTTTGAGAATACAGGCTTGAGCGTATGCTTGTGTGCATTTACAAAATTATATTTTTATAAACATTATTATATTCTAATTCAAACGTCTTCCAAAAATAATATGTATGTATATTTGTAGATGTAGATCTATGATATTAATGATATTATGAATTTTACCATTAGATATTAATCTTTAATTATTATGTATAATCATCGGGGATTGGGTTGTTAAGTTATTGCTTATTGTTATTACTACCTCTGGCGGCCCTCCATACAAGTAAAATTTGAGATAATTCTAATATAATATAGGAAATAGAGTTTCTTTGACTTGAAGTGGAAGGAAACAAAACAAATGCGACAACTGTTCTCCAATTGAGAATGGTATAATTTTTTGGGCGGCTGGAGGATAAAGTACATACAGATGTAGTGAATAATGCTTTCCCATCGGCTAAACTCGGAATACGACTAGACCCGAAGTGGCAATCAATTGTCGTATTAAATTATTGACAAGTTCATGTTTGTTTATGTAAGACTTTATTGGGCAATGTTTAATCTAATAATGAAAACTGGTAGTATTTCGCCATTTGACATTACAGATGTTAAATAATGAACGATTCACACCAAACGGCCGGAGTCGGCGCGCACGCCACCAGAGTCAAAGGAATTCGAACCCTCCATACAGGAGCTAGACTTCGTATGCAAACGGCAGCGGCAGCGCAACCCATTCAAATATGAAATCGCACTTCTGTGTTCTGTTTTGAATTGAATGACAGTTCTTCGGGTCTAGTTGTATTCCGAATTTAGCCGACGGGAAAGCATTATGCACTACATCTGTACTATCATGTAAGTAAATATTTTTACACCACACCTTGCCAAAAAGCGGGTTTTTACGCACGCTGCGCGTCCGGAAAAACCCACTTTGAGGCCAAATGGTGACGTAAAATTGTGTACAAAATACGAGTCGTAAAACAGAAAGCCCTCTCTCAATCATCTGCGATATCGGCCTTTCTTTGTTTTACAACCCTTGTATCGTAAATAGCTATTACAGTACATATGGCGCTACTTTACCGCACGAGTGCGGTAATCAGCAGATTACGTGCATATGTCGAAACTTTAAAGAGCCATATGTACTGTAAAACGTTGTACGATACACGTGCGAATAGGTAATTCGCAACTCGTGTCGATTTAAAACACTCCCTTCGGTCGTGTTTTAATTTATCACCACTCGTTGCGAATTTCCTATTTTCAGCACTTGTATCGTAATGTACTATATTGTGTAGCTGAGATTTGTGTATATAAAATGTATTGTAACTTACAATGAAACTGGACCAAATTAATTCCTTTAGCTGTGATATTGTATTGTATACCCATTATCAGAAGATTTTACTGTGCCCATTTTGGCTTTTTGTATATACATATTATATGTTTAAAAATTGTATTTTATTGAATAATAATGTGTCGTTCTTTAGGCAATTGGGGATCTTAATATTTTTGGCGCTTACGAAACCTCACGACATCATCAGCCTATATACGCCCCACTGCTGGGCACAGTCTGCCTCACACATTGACCCCTTTGCCTAGAGGACGACAATTATATGTATGTTATGTCTTGTTAAAGTTTCTGTATGAGTATCGAGCACTTTTTGACAAAATATATTATTATAATGAATTATTTATCCACTGCTTCTTATTTAGGTACCTGTTGCGTGTTCCAAACACGATTCTTTACCCCATATCTTGTAATTTAATATCTAAATAGCATACCCCATATCTTGTAATTTAATAGCTAATCGGTCAAGTAATATAGACACTATGAAAATTTCACGTGTTTGCATATTATGGTGGCATCTCATAAAAGGGTTGCGTATTCGCCTCCCTTGCTTTTTCGATATGAAAGAAAGAGATTCAACACGAATATTTGCACGAATACTCGAAGTGTCGTGCCAGCTTTACGGTTCAAGAGATACAGCACAAGTCACAATGACAAGTTGGGTCACATCAATCATTAACGCCCCCACAGGGCGTATTGTGGGGGCGTTAATGATTCGACTTGGTAGTTAGAAGCAGAAGTAGTGACCTATTGTGTCTTACTGAAGGGCGTGCATTCAAAAATATTGTGTTCTTTGAAACGCTGTTTTGACCAGACGAGCAAAATAATAAAGATTGGTGAAGGTTTGGCGTTAAAAGAACCGCTGCCGCGATAGGTACTCATGATTAAGGACCGCGAACCGGTCTGAAACATGTCGAGCGATACTCGACCTTAAAGACGTGAGTGACCCGTTTCACTATATTTAAAAAAAGGTTTGTGTCTTGAATTTTCCTCACCTCAGCCCTCAGCCTGTAAAAACAATACACAATCAAAGTTAAAATGATGGTAGGTATTGATGGTACCTATTTTACCTCATCTAATTCTCATAATCAGGTAAAATAGTAACCTCTGGAATGAGAGATATATTCAGAACCATTAAAATGTTTGTAGAGCAAGAATTGCAAACTTCTGAATTTATTCCCTACTGCGACTCTAAAAATGTAACTAAACTACAAAATAGTGACCACCCAAATGACAACAGTAAGCAAAAAAATAAATATAACAACAAAAATAATCATGTAACGCCCATGGTCTGTAAAAAACACACTATTACGGACTACTTCCCTGTCATAAGTCACAGAAATCTATAAGTCAGTCACCAAAAAATTTTTTTCGTGTATAATAATCTATTAGTATTGCACCAAAATATATCGGGGCTTCTTAATAAGAGTGATGAATTAGCAGTACAATTGAATGAACTCGAAGAACGCAGTCCAATAGACGTACTGTGCATAACGGAGCACAATATGACAGCTGACACTGAAATGTTGCTCTCAATCCCGAATTTCTAAGCAAGCAAGAAGTAGCATGTCTGTCCGTCTTCTACAAACTGTACTTCGGTGAGTGTGCTCAGGAGCTCCATGAGCTCATACCGCCTTCCCCCTTCTTCCATCGGACGTCCAGACGTACGGCTGGCTACCATCCTTACCTGGTCGAAATTCCTCTAATTCGAACCAAGCGCTTTGCATCTTCTTTTATAATGCGCACTTCTAAGGTTTGGAATTCTCTGCCGGCGTCTGTATTTCCGAGTTCATATAACCTGGACCTTTTTAAGGCACGAGTGAATAGGCATCTTCTGGGTGAGCTCGCTTCATCGTCGGCCTCATCTTTGCCCCCTGGCTAGATGCTGGCCAAGAGCAATCCCATTTTTAATAATAAAAAAAAAAAACTGCCTAGCAACAAGCTTTTGTAGAGATCGAACTAGAGGTGGGTCTTGCATCTTAGTAAGAACTGGTCTCCGTTATAAGGCACTAGATAACATTAAAAAATATTCTATAAAGGGCTTATTTGAGTGCTGTGGTGTAGAATTGTGTGAACATTATATATTAATAATATGTGTGTATAGGGTTCCTGGTACTTGCCTGGACACGTTCCACGACAAACTTGAATGTATTCTTAAAGCGACTTGTGACTCAAAAAATAAAAATGTAATTGTCTGTGGTGACTTCAATATTGATATTTTAAAAAACACTCCAAAAAGCAGAGATTTTATATGCCACTTATTAACTCGTAACCTAGCACTAGAAATCAAACAAGTTACAAGATCAAGTAGTGGAACCTGCCTTGACAACTTCGCACATAATATAAAGGGTTCAAAAAGCGAGGTCCTTGAAATGGCTCTCTCAGACCACGCAGCACAAATTCTTAAATGTCCCACGAAGAAAACGTGTAACATCTCATCATGGCGCATTAAACGTCGAAATTATAGCAAGGAAAACATGGACACATTTAGGCATCATTTAGGGAGTCTATCATTTAATGATGTATCAACTTCCAACAACCCGGACGTTGCCTACAACCATTTTCTAGATTTATTCAGATGCCTATATGACCTATGTTTTCCTTACATGACGGTAAAAATGACGTTAAAAACAAAACGTAAATGGATGACCAAAGGAATCAAAACTTGCTGTCGAAAAAAAAGAAACATGTTGTGGTTGTATAGATCAAATAAAACCGTCAACCAAGAAATAGCCCTCAAAAATAAATTCGCTTTCAAAACCTACACAAAAAGACTAAGAAAGATCATTAAATTAACGCAACGAGCACAAAATGACCACTTTATTATAACCGCTGAAAACAAATCAAAAGCAACGTGGCAGGTTATAAATAAATCAAAAACTTGTTTACCTAAAGAGCCAATCAACAGAATAAAAGTAGAAAATGGATACATTACAGACCCGACGGCTATAGCTACTGCTTTCAATAAATACTTTGTCACAACAATAAAGCAATAAAACGATAATGATCAAGCTAGGCGTCGTACCTTAAACATACAGCAAAATGCACATACGATGTTTTTGGTTCCAACTACACCTCATGATGTACTTAAAGTTATATCATCATTAAAAAATACTAGAAGTGTCGGGTTTGACGGTTTTAGCACTAAAGTTATAAAACATGTCGGATGCCACATTGCTACACTGCTAAGTCATATTATAAACTTATGTTTTGAGACGGGCATCTACCCTAGCAATCTAAAACCAGCCATTATTATACCTCTCTACAAAAAGAGTGATAGAGAAAGTCTACAAAACTATAGACCTATCATCAGTATTTTCTAAAATATTTGAAAAAATTATTTATAATATTATGTATAATTTCCTGGATAAATATAACATTTTTATCAAAGAACAGAAAGGGTTCCGTAGAAATACGAATGTTAATGCTGCTATATATGACTTAGTTAAACGTATCACTAACAATCTTGATAAAAGGAAACCATCATGTGCCATATATATGGATATGTCCAAAGCCTTTGACCATGTAGATCACGGACTTTTAATTGAAAAATTAAGTCGCTATGGTATCCGCGGTAACGCTCTAAATCTTTTAACATCGTACCTTAGTAACAGGGCCCAGCGTACAAAATTAACTCAGATATGTATTGACACTAAAGAAGAGAGAAAGTATAGATCAGATATTATGGATATGGTGTGCCGCAGGGAAGTGTTTTGGGACCCTTATTATTTTTACTATATATCAACGATGTTACTACTTGTACACGGCACCCAATGATACTTTTCGCAGACGACTGCACGGTATTTATTGAACATGATAATAACGATGACTATGAAACCGAAATTAATAGCACTATTAACAATATACTTCAATGGCTTAGTGACAATAATTTAAAAATCTATTTAGAAAAAACGAATCTAATGCAATTTACTCAACGCAAAATAGTTCCTGAAATAAAAGTTAAATATCAAGGACAAGCTATAGGCAAAACACTTACACATAAGTTTTTAGGTATTTATATAAACCATAATATGTCGTGGGAGACACAATGCATTGAAATTTGCAAAAAGATTTACAAGTTTTCCTATGCATTATATGGATTAGCAAAAACTGCGGATCGTAGAACAGTACTAACAGCTTATCACGGTTTCGTTGCATCCACCTTGCGGTACGGCATAATCTTCTGGGGGAATGCAACATACAGAGATATATTATTCAGAGCCCAAAAGAGATGCATTAGAGCCATCTGTGGATTGAAATCCTCGGAAAGCTGCCAGCCTCACTTTAAATCATTACAACTATTAACTTTACCATCCCTCTACATACGAGTATATGAGTGCTGTGTATTTGTAAACTTTAACCCCGACCTGTTTCAAAGGAAAGAAGCCGTACAAGGACTCTGCCTTCGCCCAAGAAACCCTGGTGTACATTTTGGAATGTGTCAAACTAGCCTAATGAAAAAAAGTATCGTAACAATGGGTCCAAAGCTATTTAATAAATTACCAGGCGATATAAAAATAAGAACTCGAGTCAATTTAAATCTTTGTTGTTTAAATTTCTTGTGGAAAAATGTTATTATAGTGTTCAAGATTACCTTAATATTAATTAAATCTGATTAGACATAATAATCATTATTGGGTATGTTGTTACACCTGACATATCGCAATTTTATTCAATGTTATATCTGTTTGCTTATTATTTAACATCATTATTATTTTTAGGATTAAGTTTGTGACATTTTATTTGTAATTTATCGTACGCCGAAAGGTACATCATGGTTGTTCCACTTTGTAATACATATCACCTGTACATAACCTACCTATGATGACGAAATAAATGATTATGATTATAAGAGGAAATATGAATAAAACTTGACAAGGCCAATTCCCGGTTCCGAGACCATTCCCAAAGTGTGACGCATGTCGTTTTCACGTGCGCCTAACACTACAAGACATGTAAGCGTTTCTCTAACACGGAGGGGCGTGGTTTACACTTCACACATAGATAACCCCCTCTAGATGGAGATTATAGGGCGACGTGCGGCCACCTCACCTATGTACCACTAGTACATGTAAGCAAAAACGCCTCGCGCTCTCAGTCAGACTCGTCCAGGTTCGCGATCTATACGTACGTCAGATAAACGAGCATTGAAAATCGATTTTATCCATTAGAAATGGTGTTTTGCTGTGTAAAGTTATGTGGGAAAAGCTCTCGAACAGCAAAGTACAAGAATGACGGAATAACATTTCACAGATAAGTTAAATTAATTACAAAAGGCATATTTTATTCTGCCAGGCGGAGTTCATTTTACATTAGCCAGTAAGAAGTACAGAAGTATTCTTGTCCCTTTCCAACCAATTCAAATGTCAATATACTCTCCCTTCTGACGAAAGTACATGCTCGGGCTAGTGATGTGCCAGTGACGCTTTCGACATTACCGTATAAGTCTCGATTTCAATTAATTATGTATTCGTCCGCGTTTTGTTGCGCTGTTTTATTAATATTGAAATTCTATTGGAAAAGGTCATTAGTTATTTTACATTAAACTGTCAGTGTTGCCAGTGTTCTTTTAATTAAAGTAGTAATGTAGTAAATTAGTGTCTCGTTCTATTTTATTTATACGCTATAGGTACGATACGGGTACATATCAATGTAGTAGAATGGAATATTTAGTTTGGAAGTAGTTAATGTGTAGTTTTATTTTATTACTAGATGAATGCCCGGCTTCGCTCGGGTGAAATAAATAAGTAAGAAATAAAGTAAACATTTATTCGTGACAGTTATGCAAACGACGAAAGAAATAGTGTACAAAAATGTATAAAATAAAAACATTACAGCAACGGATTATGATGAAACTTCGTATAGAAATATAGTCTGTAGTCTGGATTAACATATGAAATGGGGAGTAAAAGATTACGCTGACGACGTCACGGGCAAAGCAAAAAAGTTTATCCTAAGCATTTTTATAAGGGTAGTATTTAAAGGCACATAAAAAATTTGACACTGTAATCAGTACTGATTTGTATATTAAAATTCAGTTCAGATGTGCAATTGTTAAATATTGATGTGCCAGTCAGTATTTTTGGTGCGAAGTCAGAGCTGCTAGCGCGAACGAAAACAAATGAAGTTCGTGTATCTCCCTCTCTGTCGAACTTGCAAAATCGAGGGACACAGAGGGAAATACACGATATTCGTTTGTTTTCGTTTCGCGGTAGCAGCTCTCTATTCTCCGCCAAATTCTATTAAGTGGGGCCCTTTACACTCAATATAATGTGTCAATATTATCGCGATTTTTAAAATTGTATGGGGTCTGTTAAACGCTTAATATTATCACAATACTGGTGTGTCAATATTATAGTGGTTTTATAGATGTTGCTTCAATATTCAGTGTTTCGCGTGATAATAATAACAGTTGGTAATATTTTCTCCAATTAATGGAAGCTATTTAACAACTTGTTCCGTTTTGCCAAAGGTATTTCACATTCCGATACGCGCACCATCCAGGAATAGGAGCAGTCAGACCAGAGGGCCTACCGCGATCTGAAAACGAAGTATTTCCCTCTCCGCCCTCGAATATGCAAGTGCGACAGAGAGGCATATATATTTGGTTTTCGGTTGGTAGCACTTAAGTCCGAACACGGCGGACGGTCGAAGAAAGTCAAAGAACATTCCGTGTGTTGTCTGTCACGCATATAATTTTTAACATAAAGTTCGTTCTCGGTTCGCGGTAGCGCCTCTAACGTCCGAGCGCAGCGAACGGCATGAGCTGGGGTCTACTCCGAAATTCAAAATCCTAACTTCGTATGGTGCCGTCCCTTTCACTCTCCTGTCATAGACTATATGAGTGAAAGGGACGGCACCATACGAAGTTCGGATTTCGAATTTGGGAGTAGACCCCCAGTACCACTAAGTTATAAGATAGAGCGAGATAGGGATAGAATTTTGCTAGACGTTTAAAAGCCATAAGTCACCTAGTAGTTTGTCACAACAAAATAGAGACGCAGCTTTAAGATGGCGGTCAGACTCAGCAAACATTCAAGTGGTGTCCTTTACACGATTAATTTTATTACAATACTGGGGTGTCAATATAATATATCACGTGATTATAATAACTATGTAACAGGCCCCATACATTCGCTTTGAAGGCGGTTGTTGTGACAACCAGCCTAGCTAGCACGATAGCTTA
Organism: Notocelia uddmanniana; assembly: GCA_905163555.1. Taxonomy (NCBI): domain Eukaryota; kingdom Metazoa; phylum Arthropoda; class Insecta; order Lepidoptera; family Tortricidae; genus Notocelia; species Notocelia uddmanniana. Next base: position 21,077,764 of record LR991061.1, on the reverse strand, counting down.
TACCTTTACGTTTTATGTGACGTTTTAATACATTTCGCCCATATAACGTGACGGTATAAGTTATCGTGCTAGCTAGGCTGATAGGTGTATAGAACGCTTGAAAACTACAAAAACAAACCGCTGCAGACGCGGCTTGCCGAATCCACACAATGGGCGATGATGGCCCATCACCCAGAACGCAGCCCAGCAACTTGGCCAACACACCGGACGCAAACATAGTTTACAATTTCCGAACGTACCCGTCCCAACTCCCGACCCGACGCTGTCAACCAACGAATTTAATATGGCCGACCTTTTGTCATAAAATTAACATTTTTTAATGCAAAATACGCGACAATCCGAATTTTGCGGATACATATGTTCAACTCGAAATCGTTATTTTTATACGTTCTTCAATTTGAGACAGGTCTCGTTCGGGTCTACCGTACCCCTGCACGAAATTATTAATATAGATAAAGTTTATTAACCGGTTGTATCATATTTATTGCTATGTAATATCGAGTATGTATATCTAATGAAATAACAAATTAGTAACTGTATTACCACTAAGTAGGACATAGATTTCCCTAGCATTTAGGACTGGTATCACGAGGTGAACCCTATGCTGGACTTCGAAGAAGTATAAGGGATCTCGGAAGTGGTTAGAGGTGGAGCCATTGCAATTGGGTTTTTTCGAATCGTCTTGGTGAGCAGTTAGGACTAGTGTCACGAGGTGGACCCTATGCTGGACCTCGAAGAAGTATAAGGGATCTCGGAATCGGTTGGAGAAGGAGCCATTGCAATTTGGTTTTTCGTTTCGTCTTGGTGAGCAATTAGGACTAGTGTCACGAGGTGGACCCTATGCTGGACCTCGAAGAAGTATAAGGGATCTCGGAATCGGTTGGAGAAGGAGCCATTACAATTGGGTTTTTCGAATCGTCTTGGTGAGCAAACTTTTTGAAAACATTTTAGCCAATCACAAGGCAGTGCTTTGCGTGGGTAAATTCCTCAACAGCCATTGGCCAACAATTTACGCGCGACGCCGGCGATCGCCATTTTGTCTGGCTGCGCGAAGCACGAGAGCACTAGTTCAACTGTCATTGCATATTCTACCTTGACCTTACGTATAATGCAACAAGGTCTTTATTGAATTGGTCGTACATTCGGTTTCATTCGGTACTTGTCTGCACTCGTCGGCGTGAACGAAGATTGCCGATGTAACTGATATTTGTGGTTCTACTGTATATATTTATATAGATAAACAAATTTATTTCTATAGAAAAACTTCCAAGACTCAGGATCAAATATTCGTGTTAGTTCATCTCACAAATAAATGCTCTAGCCGGGATTCGAGCCCGGGAACTCCGCCTTCGTAGGCAGGACCACTACCAACTAAGCCAAAGTGGTCGTCAAAATATTCCGCAATTTTTACATTCACCAGTGCTGTAACCGTGTAAGTCGATTCACAAGAGCTGACGCGGAATGTCTATGAAATTAATGACAGTTTCATACATTTTCCGCGCCAGCTCTTGTGAATCGACCTACACTACATTACACTATGCGCTGCCTAAAAATATTATTCTAGATACTAAATTAATAGATGAGCATATACGCTATTTAAAATTGTTACACTAAATGGCATTACCGGTAAAAGCCAGTAATAAACAACGCGTCCCATCCCTACGCCGCGCGCGCCATGTTGAACCCAAGCGCGCGCTCTATGAAACAGCCAATGGCAGCGACGTTACCGACCTCCCCGCGACCCGCACATACCGCTAACCTTGGTGACTTTTGATTCGAACTAAATCGTTCATAGGGGCCATCTAGAGGGGGTTATCTATGACTTCACATAATCGAGGCATCCCCTTAAGTTACAATGGATAATTATATAATACATAATACATAGAGTGGTAGTTATGAGTGTGGCGTAGCTCACCCTACAGATACAGACAGACGGACAGACAGGGGAGGGGTCGTGTTGGGTACTCAATCCTGGGAGTAAACTTTTTTACCATTATCAGAATATATCACGCAAAAGTAACTGATAATGCATGTAAATTACATCAAGAATAAAAGCGGCCAAGTGCGTGTCGGATCACGCACAATGCAGGGATCCGCACCTAGTCCTATTTTTTAAGGGTACGTCCCCTAGAAAGTGGGGATGATTTTTTTCTTAAACCCTATGGTGTGGGGTGTAGTTGGGTAGATCTTCAAATATTTTTTGATAAAGTGAATATTTTCGGAAATAATCACTCCAAAAGAAAAAAACATTCTTGCCAATTACCACTTCTATTTAATGTCTAATCGAGACGAATCGCCACAAAATATGTAAGCAACAACCAATCTATTCATCAGTTGTCGCCAACAAACTGCTGGAGCAGTTTGGCGAAGTTTTGTAGTAGTTTTTAAGAATAATATTCTTGAACATCAAATTAAAAAAAGAAAAAAGGTGTCAAGTCAGAAACCTGCTTTTTAAACTTTTAATTGATAGAATCAGGCGTTACTTTGCGGAAATCCTCCAGCTTGAGGTTTTGTGTTTTCTGTGTGCCGTTTTTTGTATTTAATTGCATGTTTGTGCGAGCGGAGGGAGGGTGGGAGCATTAACCGCATGCAAAAATACGCAAGTGGATACATTAACACTAGTAGACCTACACGTTTTTTAGCGGAATAGCAAAGAAATATTGTTCAAGAAGTTTTAAACTTTTGTTAAGGCTCGAACGACATGCGTCCGACTCTAAAATGTCCGCTCGAATGCATCCGGGACGAACTGGCGTGTGGCGTCTCTATTATTCCGGAATTCCGGATGCAATTCCGAGTCTTGGCAGCCCGTCCTGAAGAAATAACGGGTGGCTTTTACCCTAGCATAATCTGTTGGTCGAACTAACTTTACTATATTTAGAAGAAAGAAGAAAAAGAAGAAGAAAAATATTTATTCGTGACCAAAAAATAATTAAAATACAATAATAAAATAAAATAAAAATCGTAATTCGTCACGAAAGGGTCTCGCCTCAGCATAAATGCCGACTCAGGTAGCCGGCGCTGATCCACAAAACCGAAATATTAGGAAATAAAAATCGGCCAAGAGCATGTCGGGCCATGCTCAGTGTAGGGTTACGTAGTTGCCCAATGAACTTACTTTAAAATAATCAATAACAAGCAAAGGGGAATACTTTCGCAGCGTTTCTTACGTCTTTTACTAAGAAGGGAAGACTTTTTACGATAACTCAAAAACGGCTTATATAACTGATCATGTTCGCTATAGTTTTCGTTGAAAGTCTTTATCAAGCTTTACTCTCATTTTTTCTTTCGGAGTGAACATTTCCGAAATTATTCACTCTATCAAAAAATGTTGGATGAATACCTCTATTCATTTTGAAAGACCTATTCAACAACACACCTGTAAAGATGGGGTTCTTGAATATATTTTTTTTTTTTAAATCTACTATATTTAATCTACATACATTATCATATAATTATTCACACTAATCAAGCAAAGTAAAACATTCGCAAGAAATACAAGGCTTTATTATGATTATTATTTTTATATATTTTATTTTTATCCAACAACACACCACACCATAGGGTTCAAGCAAAAATAAAATTCATCCCCACTTCACGTCAAGGTATATACCTACACTAAAAAGAGATTTTTTTAGATTTAATTTTGCGACTATCAGTTTGACTAAGTTATATATCCAATCCATACCAAAATGCAGCTTTCTAGCACTAACAATCACACAGACAGACTGACAGACGGACATGGCGAAACTATAATGGTTTCTAGTTGACTACGGAACCCTAAAAATCGGCCAAGAGCCTGTCAGACCATGCTCTAGTATAGGGTTTCGTAGTTGCCCAATGAACTTAATTAAAAATATCGAATAATAACTAGCAAAAGGGAATTAATATACCTTCGCAGCTTTTTTATACGTCTTTTGCTAAGAAGGGAACATTTTTACGATAACTCAAAAACAGCTTAACCTTTACTTTCATGATTTTTATCATATTTTTGGACCCATCATTCAAAACTTAAAGGGGGGGACACAGTTTTTTTCTTTTGGAGTGATTATATCCGAAAATATTCACTTTATCAAAAAATGTTTGATGAAGACCTCTACTCATTTTAAAAAACCTATCCAACATGGTCCACATCATGGAGTTAAAAAAAACATTCCGACTTTAAGTGAAGCGGAGGTACCTACTTACACTTAAAAAATTTTTTTTAATACAGTTGCTCAAAAAGTGCTACTTTACGTAGCTGTTTAGCGTGCGGAAAGTTGGTTTTCGCGCACTAGTGCTTTTCACTTTTCCAATTTTTTTAAATTTATGCTTGTTCCAATGCATGACTCCTTATTGCTGGGTGTTAAATATTAGTTTCCTTTAAACGTCGTAATCAACATAAAAACCTACTGTTAATATCAGAATACGAAAAATATACACATTTCATATTTTATTACTTACCTCTTCATCATTATAACACGTTTATTTTTTAATATTGAATATTGACAAACCGTTCTTAATAAGTTGTCTGAGTGGAACGGAATAGCTGCCGAAAGGCCTGTCAAAGAAGAGGCGTTTTTACTTACTGCAAGCATGTTTTAAGTTTCTAAAGGCAACATTCGATATTGTTTTTATAAATATTACTTGTTGTTTTTCTTATTTTTTCGCAACTGTATTAAAAAACGTCGTTCAATACACGTGCGGAAATGTCATTCTTCACTCGTCCCGAGTCTTGCCACTCGCCTGCGGCTCGTGGCATCCCTCGGTACTCGTGAAGAAATGACATACTTTCCGCACTAGCATCGAAATGTACTATTTTAGATTTTATTTTATTTCTGTCAGATTCATTGATTTATAGAAAAGCTTCACCAAGTATAAAATTTACATTACATGTTAAATTGCAGCTTTCTAGCACTAACAATTACAGAGCAAAGCCTCGGACAGACAGACAGACAGACGCACATGGCTAAACTCTAAGGGTTGCGTAGTTGATTACGGAACCCTAAAAACCCATTATACTGAATTATTCGGATTAACTACTTAACAAATGTAACTAAAAAAATAAACAACCTAAAGTCTATCCCGTATGATAAAAACACGATAAAAACTTAGCCAACTCTGCGGTCATCAGCATCACACCGTAGAATTACATCATTGTAGAACAATAAATACATTACCTAATTCGATACGTAACCATATATAGTTCATGTTTACAGTGCTATTCAATACTTGAGTGTCTTTACTTCACTGAAGTTTACAAACACTCGCTTCCCTTAGAGTCCGATGTCAGTCATAAAATCAGTATTTTTTCTACCGCCGAGCCAAATGGAATTGTACATTTTACTCTTTGGTATCTGCCTCGCGTCGGCCGAATACACCCTGGACTATGGGCATATCGAAGATTTCTTGAAGGAAAGAAAGTCAGCTCAAAAGACGAAGAATGGACCATTATTCCATATTTCCTCTCCCGTCGGCTGGCTCCGTGATCCTGCGGCGTTCGTATATTACAAGAGTCAGTACCATGTGTTCTACGAATACCACCCCAATAACGGGGCCTGGGGAGCGGTCCACTGGGGTCACGTGGTTAGCTCCAATCTCGTCGACTGGGCGCACTACCCACCAGCACTCGTTCCTAAGGATTACTACGAGAAGCAGGGCTGTCTCGCCGGCAGCGCACTTATCCATGATGCCTACCTCACCGTCTTCTACACCGGCTACGCGCTAAGAAACAGCAAGAGCTGGCAGACTCAGAACGTGGCCATCAGCACCGATGGAATTATCTTCCAGAAATACCTTTATAACCCAGTAATTAGGGAAGACTTACACGGGGTTGGCAACTTCAGGAACCCTAAGGTCTGGAGACACGGCAACAATACGTACATGATGCTCGGGACCACATCCCGCGAGCAACTCGGAAGGCTCGAGTTGTACACTTCCGTGGATATGAACATGTGGATGTTCAACAAAACTCTAGCGGAATCTTACGGAGACATGGGTTTTATGTGGGAGAACCCGGATATGATCGAAATGGATGGCTACGACGTCCTGATTCTATCTGTCCAGGGCATCCAAGCGGACTGCTTCAGGTTCAAGAACATGTATCAGACGGGCTACGTCGTCGGCCGTTTCAACTATAAAATTTCGTCTTTCGAGAATATGGAATTATCAACGGCGACGTTCAACGAGCTGGACCACGGTCACGATTTCTACGGCGTGAAGACCACAATAGCCCCGGACGGGAGGAGATTGCTAATCGCTGGGCTGGGGATGTCAAGCCTGGCGGAGTCGCGACACGGCTGGGCTAACATGCTCACGCTAGTCCGTGAACTACGATTGAACAATCGAGGAGAAGTGCTCATGACGCCCGTCAGAGAAGCCAAGCAGCTACGTAGAGAGATCCTTGAACGCGCCTGGTATTCTCCTGGCGGTGCTTTCACGTCGGACACCAAATACTTCGAGCTGATATTGAACACGACGACTGTTGCTAGAGACATTAGTCTTACCTTCGAATTATTCGATGGCAGCCAGTTTAAAGTGGGATATTCTTCCGAGCACCGGTACGTGACCGTAGACCGAGGGAGAGAGGATGGTGTGAGACGCGCAGACTGGTCTCCGACCAGGACCATCTACTGGCGTATATTTATGGATTATAGCGCTGTGGAGGTGTATTGCGGGGAAGGGGAAGTGGTTTTTACCAGCAGGATACCGCAACCGCGGGGCCGATTGGTAGTCCGAGTGGGTGGGGACACGATGGTGCATATCACACAATATAAGCTGAGACGAGGCGTCGGCTACAGTCGTATTTCGAGCAAAAAAATCAAGTATGAATATCGAAAGAAGATCGAGAAGAAGGTGAAGTCGAAGTTTAACAAAATCAGTGCAGATTAAGAAACAGTGTATTGAATATGAATTATTTGACCCATGCCTGACGCAATTTTTGACTATGTGTAATAATAATGTGGTAACATCAGTTCCATCATACATCGTTTCGGTCTCTGAAATGTGTATCGAATAAGACCAAGAACACTCTGTATGGGTTCCGAACGAATCTTAATATTATTGTTTTTAAGAGGCAAACTATTTTTTTTATTGCACACCAGAATAAAATTACATTGTAATGGACCCCGTAAAGGCACAGCAATCACCTTGCCTGCCCTAGTTCGTCTTGCATCATGCTCAAGATGCGGAGTTTGTCGCGGTCGCGGAACATCTAGGTTCGATTTGGTCCGAAAGTCTCTTAACACAAATCCCAGATAAACTTTGTTTACGTCCCGATTTCGTTTAAAATCGATATCTGAGTGTCCGAGTGGTCTCCTAATAGATACGAATCCCAGGTAAAATTGGAGAAAGTGGCGGCCATATTTATTATCTTTATTTACGCTCCGATTTTATTCAAAATCGATATCTGAGCATCCGAAATGTCTCTTAATACGACTCCGAGGTAATATTGACTTTCTTTAGTTCCTTTCCGATTTCATTCAAAATCGATATCTGAGCGCCTGAGCGGTCCCATAATATGAATCCAAGGTTATAATTGACAAAAGTGGTGACCTCTCGGACGCTCACGATCGATTTCGATTTTAAACGAAATCGAAACGTAAATAAAATTCCAGATACCTCCTTGATCCTCGGATGTTGATTATATCGAAACGTATATGAAGAAAACCAATATGACCGCCACTTTTATCAAATATAACCTTGAATTCGTAGTCCTCTTGGACTTTCTTTATGATCCAATTTAAAAATATTAGTAAGTGAAAGTAAATAAATATTTTTTTTACTCCAGCATTATAATTTGTCAATTAAATGACGTGGTGTGTATATTAGACACATTGTCATTACGCGATCGGTACTCGGCGTGTCCCCGCATGTCAGGAGCGCCCTAATACTGTTCTTCTATTCTATTAGTACATTTTAAAACAAATGGACACTTGCCACATGTTTAAATGTATAGGATGGTGTTACTTTACGGATAGTAAATCATCAAAATAACGCAATAAATTGCTAATTATTAAAATTTCTCAAAATCATAAAAAAATAAAAAATACAAACTATAATTTATTTTATCCGCTAATAATAAATTAAAAGATGCCAACAGAATCCTTATGAAAAACAGGACAATAATTGTATGACACTATGTACCTAAACCAAAGAGGATATATTACATAGAGAGCTAACTCCATACTTACATCATTTTTAGGGTTCCGGAGTCAACTAGGAACCCTTATAGTTTCGCCATGTCTGTCCGTCCGTCTGTCCGTCCGTCCGCGGATAATCTCAGTGACCGTTAGCACTAGAAAGCTGAAATTTGGTACTAATATGTATATCAATTACGCCGACAAAGTGGTAAAATAAAAAGTGGAAAAAAATATTTTATTAGGGTACCTCCCCTATACGTAAAGTGGGGAGTGATTTTTTTTTCATTTTAACCCTAACGTGTGATATATTGTTAGATAGGTATTTAAAAAAAAATAGGGGTTTACTAAAATAATTTTTTGATAATGTTAATATTTTCGGAAATAATCGCTCCAGAAGTAAAAAAAAATGTGTCCCCCCCCCCTCTAACTTTTGAACCATAAGTTTTAAAAATATGAAAAAAATCTCAAAAGTAGAACTTTATAAAAACTTTGTAGGAAAATTATTTTGAACTTGATAGGTTGAATAGTTTTTGTAATTTTTTCAAAAAAAAAAAAATGTGACGGACGGAAAACTACGGAACCCTACACTGAGCGTGGCCCGACACGCTCTTGGCCGGTTTTATTTACTTATTATTTCGTAGTCGACATCTAGCGTCAAATAACGGAATTATCAGTACTGCTATAAAGATACTAGATGTCACGTATGTCGCTACTGACGAAAAGTGAATTTCTCAACAATTTACTACTAATATTTAAAGCAGAATGAGTTCAAAACAGAGTTCCGGTTAATCCGGTAATAATATTAGCTAAAAATGGTTGAGCATTCGATTGTTCGTTCGTCACGGCGTCTATTGTCGAGTAGCAGTACTGATAATTCCGCTATTTGACGCTAGATGTCGACTACGAAATAATAAGTAAAAAATAATCAAAAAAATCAAATCAAAATCAAAAAGGTTTATTGGTTTAAACAAAGGTTTTTGCACAATACGAGGTCGGGGTCTCCTTTTAAGTAAACAATGATACTTGTGTCAGGAGATCCCGCTCTTCCATTAAAAAGAGGTGTTTGTTGTTTGACCAATTTTATACAAGTATTAAATTTATTAAAAGACCTGACGGGTCTGTTTACTTTTACAAACTTTCTTAATCTACATAACTAAACTTAATGAACTAAAAGTATGTGTGTGTGTGTGTGTGTGTGTGTGTGTGTGTGTGTGTGTGTGTGTGAGTGAGTGTGTGTGTGCACGTGTGTGTGTTGTGTGTGTGTGTGTGTGTGGGTGTGGGTGTATATGCATATGACGGTGTATAGGTATTATGTTAACAATGCTTCTGTTTCTTCATAACTTAAATTGTTTAACCATTTTATTACTAATTTCTTACATTCAAGTTGTTTTAACGGGTAAAAATTCAGTTTATCATTTACGATATTATACAGTCTAGCTGATTGTATCACAAACTGTCTCCTAGCAAACTTAGATTTACTGGTGGGTATAGGCACTACTTTCTTATTCCTCCTTCCAGTTGAGGGGCGTGGCTCGTACTTTAGGGTCTTGTGAAGCTTTAATAGAGAATTAGCTATGTATAATTTTCTAATAGACAGAAGATCACATTCCTTATACAACTCCGTCGTAGGAAACCTATAGGGTTTCGAGAACATGACCTTCAGCAGACATCGTTGAGCTCTTTCCACCTCGATGACCTTGGTTTTAGTGGCTCCACCCCATATTGGGATGCAGTATGTCATTACAGATTGTGCCAGTGCTGTATATATTTGTTTCAGTATAAAAATAATGTATGAAGTCATATGGAGTTAGCTCTCTATTCTTACTTATTTTCTCTATGACCTAAACGCAGTATTTCACGAATTTACATATTTTTCTATACAACGCTGGCATCTAATATTACAATGTGACGTCACAATATAATATTCATTTGTAGGAGCCGTTTGCAAGGCCTCTGGCGGCGAACTAAGTTTGTCCCAAATTTGTGGCCTTTGTTGTACTCATAACTGTAGTTGGTCCCATATAGACTTCTACCCTCTCTAAAAACTGGTTCAAATGGCACCATTTTTTTTGTCAAGTAGCTAAATTAATACAATGAGTCTGAAACACATACTTTCGACAAAATCATGACAAACATCGAATGAGGTCGGTCAGTCCAATCCAGCCAATATCTCTGGCAAACTCTAGAAAACAACGTTAGCTTAGTTTTTATGTGCAGATATAACTTTGGTGCCATTTCTCCAGAGGACAGCCCACGCAGTGCCGGTAAGTACTTTGACGTCAAAAGAATGTTCAATGATAATCAATGGTAACTCATTTGTTGAGACAAACGCCCACAAAATAATGTACCCAACACTTTTCGTATTAGGTATGGTAGGGTATGTCAAGTTAGAAGTAAGAAGAAATGTAGCGCTGGCCACATATATATTTAGGGTATTACGAGGAAAGCTGCATAACCCTAGAGTGCTGGAGTTGCTCGGGCTGGCGGTGCCGAGCGGGCCGCGGCGGCGCCACAAACATGCTCAATGAAATTTCTACCAAAACTGACCTATTTAACTGCACTCTGACTGAATTCACAGATGTCGCATGTAAGCATTTACGAGTAAGTTTTTCATAATTATTATTTTGTAGTTTGTATGTATTTTGTTTGTTGTTGTGTTTGTTTGAGTTATTTTTGTAAATATTTTTGTTTTTTTGGAATATATATCACGTTTTGGTATATCTGTAAGTGATATATATATATTGATAATAATAATAATAAGTAGTTGTTCTGCATTGCATGCAGATAATTGTTCTACGCCGTCGGCCGCCTACGGAGTTGTGAAGCAGCGGCAGGTTGGTATATTGGCTATGTGCGAAGTAGGTGGTAGGGGTAAACTAAGCGATCGCAGCGCACACCATGGCAGAAATGTGCAACTTCCGGGGACATATATGTCAAATATACTTCGACGTTTCCTATTGGTTTCCTACGATTCGTTTCGTTTGTATTTATTTATTTATTTTCTTATTTATTTCAGTCAAATTTCCAGTAAGGGGTCTTTCTTGCTTACTAAAATAAATAAAATATTCATGTGTCATTATTTCACATCTCCGAGTTTGACATTGCCACGGGACCCATAACGTTTGACGTTTCTGACGTGCACATAACCAATACTCATACTCGTATGTTCTGTGACAATCTAATCGCAAAGAAGCATGAATTTCTATCCTAAATACCTGACGGTGTACCCTGACCTGACGGTACAGCGTAACAGCAAGTAAGCAACTGCCATAAATGGAAATTATAGACTGCTCTATTTGCTATGTGAGCAAAGATACGGGTAGGAGAGAAATACGTCATGTAGCTACTACCTACCTGTTCTAACGCATTAGTTTCAGTTTCAGTAGCGGTTTAGCGCACTCGAATTGAAACGACAATTTTGGTCACTAGTCACTAAACCCCTTATTCATAAAACTTACCAAACCTCTGTTAAAAGTTGTTTTGTCCCTTTCTCACAAACATAAATGTGAAAGTGACAGATAAGGACAAACCAACTTTAGCGGCTTGTTAACTAATAGAGGCTTGATGGACGTTTATGAATAAGGGGGTAAGTCATTTGACTCATTTGCTACCAACCAGCCATCCTTATTTTATTGTGGAGCAAACTATCTTTACCGCGTTCTTATTGGGGCCCTATACCTACACGATTATTATAATCAGTGGTGGAGCGAGACCCAAATTTTATGTGGGCAAGATACATATTGCGGAGCCCTCTGTCGGCTTCGATTTTTTTAACTAGTGTCAAAACCTCCGGGGCGCGAGGCCCACTCGAGCGCGAGGCCGTGGGCGGTGGCCCACGTCGCCCACGCCTAACGCCGCCTCTGATACACACAATATTAGGATGTCAAGTATGTTCTGTGGTTATGTTATAATACTATGTCGTTGCAGTAGCCGTTTTAGTTGATTGTTTTGTTTAGTTATCATTATAATTATATTAATAAAAGTATATCCCACCAAAAACATTTTTATGTAAAATGTTGCCAAGATGTATTCAAAAAATAATCACGTAATTTGACGAAATGCAAAACAGCATTTTGTAACCTGTGTTTTATTTTTTGAAGGTAAACTTTCTATTATAGACGATGGAACAACCAGCACCATAGCGGGGTCAGTTGTTCCGTTCCGGTTAATCTCATAAAAATGTTTTATTAAGAAAACTGTTTAACCATGCACAAAAAATCACTATTCGGAAACGACAATATCCATTATTTTAAATATTTACTCAATTTACTTATGCTATGCGCTATTTTCATACCTCAAATTTACGTTTCGCCCGTTTAGCCCCGCTCTTCCTTACATTTCCGAATAAGAATCCAATACAAAGTGCGGTCAGATACAAAAGGCGTAGGCTATTTGCTGAAAAGGAATTTTTATTATCGAAATCCGGTGTCTAATCGTAGTTTCCCAGGGTATTTCACGCTTCACGCCTACGTCTCGGGAAAATACGTCATAGCTCTGCTGACGTCATCACGAAGGTCCCCAAAGATTACCTAGACTAGACTAGAGTTATAGAGTTGGCAATCGGATATGCCGTAGGTATAATTTAATTTGGCATATCTGAATAAAGAATAATAAAGTATCATATATTTAAAGCGGGATATATTTAAATAATACGTATAAAAACTATAAAAAGCAATGATTTTTTTCAAGTTACGTGAATTTAAGTTAGTTTCTATTTGTTGATCTATGTCAAATGATACCAGCCTTGAAATATGCATAACTAGTGGCAGAAAATCAGGTAGCTTATTTATCATGAGTGTCGACAAGAGTATGTTTCAAATAGTGAAGAAATTGTACACGATGTATGTATCTATTTATATCTTAAAACTTGTATTTATTATTAGCAAGAGCTATCTAAAACAAAATCCGAATAAATGAAGATACATATACAAGCTTGGTAGAGAGAAATAATGTAAAGGTGGTTTGTAAAATTTCAACCTGGTATCACTAAACTTGACGTTTCAAAGGGGGGTTGGGAGGACAGGAGGGGAGGGCGAAAGGTTTTGAATGAGGCCTAGCGTAGCGTAGTTTAGTTTTGGGGAGTGAGTGAGTGAATATCACAGAGGGCGGCTGATTGGCGGTGATTTCGTAACATATGTTCAGTTAAGCGGAAAAAACAATCATATTTACACGTACTTCACAGATTCTCAGCGAAAATGTGCCGATTTATCGCGTATATCGCATGCGTTCTACTGTGTTTTAGCTTAGTTAACACAAATAATGTTCGTAAATTTTACCAAGAAAAGGTGAGTTTCATAAAAAAGATACAACTTTTTTGTTAAAGTGTAAAGTTTATCTCAGGGCAAGGTCTACATAAGGAAATGTGGAAGTTAACAGTGGTTTGACCTTTGTTTTCACCTATTTTAATCTTGCACTTAAGCACTGACCTGATGTGAACCGTTACCATTAATTAGCATCTCGTTTATTTATTTAGAGTTTACGTAGACTGACGTAAAGTAGCTGCAATATATAACTTCAGAAACTTGCATGACAACTTAGAAGTGTCATTTGTTTTTCACTTGCATGTTCAAACAATTTGTTTAGTTAAGTACTACCAAATTAGCAGTGAACCAAGTTATCAAAGGGCCAGTCGTTATTTTGGTCTGTAAACAATAGCAAGTTTTATTCCTATATATTTGATACATGTTTTATTTGGTTGAATGTACATTTTACTTGAAACCATCCTGAAAGTTTTATTAACATTTGATGATCTCAACAATTAATTCACAAATAAACGAGCAACTAAAATTCAGGTATCATAAAAAAAATCATGACTAAAGCTTAATAACTTTTACAAGTCACTGACATAAATATATGAAATAATTGAAAGCTGAAAATTTTTTTTAGAATTACCATGAAGCCCAAGAACTCACAGACCAGGATATTAAAAACTTAGCAGCCATGTCGGACATGACACATTTTAGGGCTGTGCTGGACAAAATCATGATCCCCAGAGTTGTAGCAACACCCAATCATGGCAAAGTAAACAAATACATCAAGAAACAGATGACTGACTTAGGATGGGATGTGACAGAAGATGCATTTGATGACTACACTCCAGTTTTTGGCACTTTACGGTTCAAGAATATTATTGCCAGGTTGAATCCGAATGCAGACAGATATTTAGTATTGGCTTGCCATTATGACAGTAAATATACAAGGGAGCATGTATTTATCGGTAAGTTGCGTTATTAATAATACCTGTATTTTTTATGCCACATTAGAGCATTTAAAAACAAATAAGCCCTTTATTCTTAATATTATTTTACAATGTTTTGGTCATGTTCATGTATAATCTCATAACTCTATGTGCCTAATGGCAAAAGCCTCCTCCAACTCCTTCCAATGTTTGCTATCTCTCGCCACTTTTGCCCAGTATGCCATCAGTTTTATTTTGTCTCCACAAAAAATAAAAATATATTGAATGGAAATATTTAATTCCCAATTGTCCATGTTTGTTTTAAGGATAACATAATAATATATAAAACTTAATTAAAATGAAATATCACTAACAGGTGCAACAGACTCAGCAGTGCCATGCGCAATGATGATAAACTTGGCCAAAGTGATGTCCCAAAAGCTGGACAAGCTGAAGCAGTCCAACCTCAGTCTCATGTTTATATTCTTTGATGGAGAAGAGGCCTTCCGGCAGTGGGGACCCACCGACTCTATCTATGGTGCCAGGCATTTAGCCAAGCAGTGGCATGGCATGTCTTATAAGGATGGTGCTAACCATTTGCAAAGGATGGTAAGTTTTGTTTTAACTATTGTCACTTTTGTTTAATGTGTTTGAGGGATTAAACTTTTAGAAGCATCATAGCTTTTTTCAGAAAATTTTTGGATGTGGATTTTATTAGCAGCCAAACGAAAACTAAACATCAGTCTTGCCAAATTTGGTACTCCAGTTTCCAAAATTCTGACCTGACTTAAACAATATACACACAAAGGATACTAAATCAGACATCTATTTAATGCATACCAGTACCCAACCTTGAGTATTTGTTTTGCATGCTATGTCTTCAAACAATACTAACTGATTTGCATTCAGTTGTGTTGTAGCATCCTTATATCCATTATCTAAATCTGCTTCAATATGCATATTGTTTTATTTATTCATGTGGCTAAGATTAGACTGATGTCCTTTATAAAAGACTATACTATGTTTCGTTAAAACTGCCCATTACGCATAAAAATACCCTTGATTAATTTACTTTATTTACTTAATGGTTATCAAAAACCGTTCACCTTTGTCACGTTTAGAAATATGTTATCATCACTGGTACCCATTGTTTTAGTATCATTATAACTAATACAATATTATCAATCCAAAGAATTCCATACATGTAACGTAAATTGTTTAACATTAAGTATTAAAGTTTTTTTAAGTGAGTAAGCCATATAAAATCATCATCTACTTCGGCCTATACAGCATTGGTTCCGAACCTGGGGATAAACAGCAATTCTGAGTTAGTACTGGGAATTCTTGAGAGTTGAAATGATATATTTTATTTTTTTTATTTGGATCTTTGCTAGCGCGGGCGAGCGCGTGGAGTTAAATCGTTTCCTTAATCATTATCATAGAACTTTGATAGCGTATTCAAGAATTAAGAGGTCTGGTCCCTTTCGCAAGTAATGGACGATTCTCACCAAACGGCCGGAGTCGGCACGCACGCCACCAGAATCAAAGGAATTCGCACCCTCCATATAGAAGTTAGATTTCATATTTGAATTGGGTTGCGGGCAGCAGGTCGGCTCCAGTCGGCTGCTGCCGGCTCTGCTGCTGCCGTTTGAATACGAAGTCTAGCTTCTGTATGGAGGGTTCGAATTCCTTTGACTCTGGTGGCGTGCGCGCCGACTCCGGCCCTTTGGTGAGAATCGTCCATTACAAACCCTTACAATAGAAATATGACACGTAAGAATTTGTAGTTTTTAATGAACACGTACTAGGTAGGTAAGTTAATCATTTGTATTGTCTATAGCTTTGAAGTAACGTGATGTAAAGGATATTCGAATTCACATTTATATAACAAGTTAAGTGTTTTGA
This sequence comes from Notocelia uddmanniana, assembly GCA_905163555.1. Taxonomy (NCBI): domain Eukaryota; kingdom Metazoa; phylum Arthropoda; class Insecta; order Lepidoptera; family Tortricidae; genus Notocelia; species Notocelia uddmanniana. The sequence goes on along the minus strand of LR991061.1, from coordinate 21,061,564 downwards.
CTCTCTGGTACCTTTCACCGCTTGCCTTGGGCTGGTTTGTAATACAGGGCTAGCAATGCACCGAGGAGAAGTTTCATAAGTTGCGAAACTTCTATGGAGAATATTCTCTGGAATTTAAATTTAATAAACAATCTTATCGTGTCAGGACCGACGTAGTCACATGCCATTTTAAAGATTATGCCTGCCTGGTTTACTAATATGTGGCGTGTAATATTATATACTACACAAAATGTTAAAGTTCTCATGGGAACATTTTCACAGAGAACTTTCTAAGTTTCTTTCACGTAATTTCTCGGAAATTTCCGAGAACATTTCTGCAATTTCTGCAATTTGTACATTGCTATACAAGGCTGACTTTGTCTGGTTTATTAAAAACATTTTAAATTAGGTAACGACTGAACATACAATACTATTCAAAGGGCCTAGTAAATTACTACGCTGCTCTGTCTTAGAATTAGGATATTAGGAGGATGATAATATAATTAATTACGTACATCCGTAATACCACATTTCTCAGTCGGTTTAATAATTAATACTTTAGGGTTATTCTCCGGGGCTCTTGGTCCACCTGACTTCCGTGGCGGCATATTGACGGAGTCCTTACAAATTTGGTGACCATTTTGGGATATTTTGTAGTGAGTAGGAATTGTTAGTATTGTTACTGTTCATGACAAACTTGCCAATGCCACATCGGCAAAAATGCAGGCACGGAAGTCGAAAATACCCTTTAAACATACTTTTACACATTAGAGTCACATACATTACTATGAACTTGCTAAAGCATCAAATATGATGTAACATTCTTTTTTGTTTTCAGGATGTTCTAGTCCTCCTGGACCTCCTAGGAGCCCCGGACCCAGTGTTCTACAGTTACTTCCAGGCCACTGAGAAGTGGTACGTGAGACTGGCCAGTGCAGAGCAGCGGCTGGCGGAGTTGGATCAACTCGCGGGGTACTCTAAGGGCAGGGCGGAGCAGACTTACTTCAGGCTGTCGAGCTCAAGGTCATTTGTCGAAGATGACCATATTCCATTCTTGAGGAGAAGTGAGTAAATTTTTTCGATACGATACCCATATTATCAATTTTTAGAGTTAATTCGATGCTTTACAGTTGCAGTTGACTAGGTATGCCATGTGATATCTTCACGATAGTCGATATCCCACGTCATTTGTTGACTTTACGTGGCAAAATGAAATCCGTCACAATATCATCATGAATATTCATGATGCATATGACCTATAACGATATAGCCCAAACACCAAATATAATAAACCCTCAATATGCCCTCATTCATTGTAGGTATGCCTTCATTAAATCAGATTAGTTATGACTACACGTACTTAAGTTTAATTATGCGTAGGTTGTTCAATTTTCCGTAATTGACAGTCACGGTTAAAAATCGAAAAAATTAAGGAAGGTAATTAAGCAATTACAGACGATAGTGAATAACGAATAACTTATGAATTGTAATTGCATTTCGCATTACATTTTGTATTGCCCTTATGTGCGATTTTCATATTTTCACTTATTATAATGAGCATACGCCCTCGACGTCAAAACAACAACCTCAGGCCGGGGCCGCACAGGTAAGGCGATGGCGCCGCGACAGCGATGCGATTGTGACGCGAATTATTAGTGTCCTGTCCGCATTACTCGCAGCGATGCACAATTTAGACAAAATCCATGCGGAATGTTTGATTCTATTACACCCCATTATTTGGGAACCCATCATAGTCTATCCTTGTTTTTGATGTTTTGACACCTAGACGACTTGTCTAGCTTGCACACTACCACCTAGAAATAAATCTAAAATAAGTTAACTTGTTAACATTACACGTGACGTAACCGAATCCAGCGACAAGTTCAAAGTTAAAACTGATTTCATTTTATCGCGAAGTGGCCCTTTTGCCTCTTTTCTTGTCGCACGAAATACGAGGGGTGATCCATAAGTTTTGATAATCAGTATTAAATATGGGAGATATGTAAATCGTTATATTTTTAACACAATATGCACACTTTCTATATTTTCAAATACTTATTAACGTCATTCAATTGTTTTATTTTACCCCAATAAAAATAATTTTACTATTTGAGGTCAAATTTTATACCTTCACTAAGTCATCAGCTCTTGATTTTCATGTAGTTGGTTTTGAACATAAGTGAATGAGAAGTAGTAGTGGGAAGTTAGGGCTAAATAACAATGAAAACGGTTATCAATTCTGATCTTTACTCGAAGAGCAGCACCTTTGTCAATTAGAAGGCGCTGAAGTACAATTTCTCCCGAAAATTCTTGTTTTTTTTTCTTCAGCGTATTTATAATGTTTAACACAACTCTGATAGAATAATGTTATAGAACTCTCCAATAATATTTGAGCTCAATTGGTGAAAGCTAATCTCGCATTTTATTATTGGTAGGCCTCAATAGTCCAGGAAGAAGTCGAAAAATACACCCTAATTTTGGTGACAGAGCTGGAGATGAAAAAAAACCATTGTACAGATTACTTGTTTATCCTTTAAATCATAATGATAAACCAAAGTTTTATTTTCAATTACAATATTCTTCATTAGTGCATCAGGACTTTTTCCACACCGCTCCAAATAATTACAAAACCAACTCTTATATCCGCCATCCTGTTATTTTTTCAATTCAGATGTTTTTTGTTCAGCAATTACAGAAAAACAAATGAATAATGTTTATATATTTTTACTCTAATTTAATGTTGATTCGTGTCATGGTATAGCCCACATTAAAAGAATATCATTAACGGGGTGGTTCATACCGATTATCAAAACTTATGGATCACCCCTCGTATCTCTGGCTCTCATGTGGCGGTGTAGCGCGGCCGGTTTCACGTGATGTTTTACATTTAATTGCTGGTCGCTTTGAAATCGCCGTCTTCTTACGAAAATCAAAATATCGCCGCTTGTCGCTGTTTATGTAACGGCGGAGAGGGGGCAAACGCGTAATAAATCGTGCATCCGGGTGCGGCACTGTTTCCCGGGGTTGTCTGTATGTGTTGTAAGACCTTAGCTGGTTAAAGGGTAGCGGGATCATTGGACTAGGGCCAAACGCAGGCCGGCTAGATCCTCTTCTGGCCAGCTCGTCAGCTACGTCGTTACCTAGAGAGCTTATGTGCCTTTTTATCCATTGAAAGTTGACAGTGATGGGCCATTTAACCGGAATTGCCAAATTGGTATTGTAGCTTCGTGAAATAAGCCATTGAAGTCATCATAGTTTTCAACATATTTTTATAGTTATTAGACTTATTAGTTGTAGTTAGGCGACTAATAGATCCAAATGAAGGTTAAAGTTAGATGAGGAATACGAGTAGGTGAACTCATTTTTGCAGCAATTTTTTGATGATTATGTTAATAACTAGATGAAAGCCCGGCTTCGCTCGGGTGAAATAAATAAGTAAGAAATAAAGTAAACATTTATTCGTAACAGTTATGCAAACGAAGAAAGAAATAGTGTACAAAAATGTATAAAATAAAAACATTACAACAACGGATTATGATGAAACTTCGTATAGAAATATAGTCTGTAGTCTGGATTAACATATGGAATAGGGAGTAAAAGATTACGCTGACGACGTCACGGGCAAAGGCTAGTATCTTTGCAAGTTAATCCTAAGCATTTTTATAAGGGTAGTATTTAAAGGCACATAAAAAAAATTGACACCGTAATCAGTACTGATTTGTATAGCTAAAATACTAATCGTTCATTAAAATTCAGTTCAGATGTGCAATTGTTAAATATTGATGTGCCAGTCAGTATTTTTGGTTAGAAGTCAGAGCTGCTAACGCGAACGAAAACAAATGAAGTTCGTGTATCTCCCTCTCTGTCGAACTTGCAAAATCGAGCGACACAAAGGGATACACGATGTTCGTTCGTTTTCGTTTCGCGGTAGCAGCTCTCTATTTTTCCCAAATTCTATTAAGTAAGGTCCTTTACACTCAATATTATGTGTCTATATAATCGCGATTTTTAAAATTGTATGGGGTCTGTTAAACGCTTAATATTATCACAATACTGGTGTGTCAATATTATCGTGGTTTTCAAAATCGTATGGATTTTTCTTCAATATTCATTGTACGTGATACGGATCGTGATATGAGTATATCGCGTGATAATAATAACCATGTAACAGGCCTCTATGGATGTTGCTTCAATATTCAGTGTTTCTCGTGATAATAATAACAGTTGGTAATATTTTCTCCAATTAATGGAAGCTATTTAACAACTTGTTCCGTTTTGCCAAAGTTATTTCACATTCCTATACGCGCACCATCCAGGAATAGGAGCCGTCAGACCAGAAGTCCTACCGCGATCTGAAAACGAAGTATTTCCCTCTCCACGCTCGAATATGCAAGTGCGACAGAGAGGCATATATATTTAGTTTTCGGTTGGTAGCACTTTAGTCCGAGCGCGGCGGACGGTCGAAGAAAGTCAAAGAACATTCCGTGTGTTGTCTGTCACACATATAATTTTTTAACTTCCCATCGACCTTGAAATTAGGTGATAAGATAATGTTTATTATGAAGTATATTTTACCAAAAATATCAATATATTGATAAATCACATTTGGATTTTAGTTGTACGGAACCCTCAGTGTGCGACTCCGACGCACTTGGCTGGTTTTTATTACATTTTGAATTTTATTTCTCTTAAAGTAAAATACCCTATTCGTTTTGACGCCTGAGGGCCTACCGCGAACCAAAAACGAACTATCTTCCTCTCTGTCGTTCGAATATACATGTGCGAGAGAGAGGCAGATACTTCGTTTTCGGTTCGCGGTGGCGCCTCTAACGTCCGAGCGCGACGAACGGCATGAGCTGGGGGTCTACTCCGAAATTCAAAATCCTAACTTCGTATGGTGCCGTCCCTTTCACTCTCCTGTCATAGACTATATGAGTGAAAGGGACGGCACCATACGAAGTTCGGATTTCGAATTTCGGAGTAGACCCCCAGTACCACTAAGTTATAAGATAGAGCGAGATAGTGATAGAATTTTGCTAGACGTTTAAAAGCCATAAGTCACCTAGTAGTTTGTCACAACAAAATAGAGACGCAGCTTTAAGATGGCGGACAGACTCAGCAAACATTCAAGTGGTGTCCTTTACACGATTAATATTATCACAATGGGGTGTTAATATTATCGCAGTTTTTAAATTTGTATGGATTCTGCTTCAATATTCACGTGATACTTATCGTGATATGATGTATCACGTGATAATAATAACCATGTAACAGGCCCCATACATTCGCTTTGAAGGCGGTTGTTGTGACAATCAGCCTAGCTAGCACGATAGATTATACCGTTACGTTTTGTGTGACGTTTTAATACATTTTGCCCATATAACGTGACGGTATACGTTATCGTGCTAGCTAGGCTGATAGGTGTATAGAACGCTTGAAAACTACAAAAACAAAACGCTGCAGACGCGGCTAGCCGAATCCACACAATGGGCGATAATGGCCCATCACCCAGAACGCAGCCCAGCAACCTGGCCAACACACCGGACGCAAACATAGTTTACAATTTCCGAACGTACCCAACCCGACGCTGTCAACCAACGAATTTAATATGGCCGACCTTTCGTCATAAAATTAACACTTTTAAATGCAAAATACGCGACAATCCGAATTTTGCGGATACATATGTTCAACTCAAAAATCGTTATTTTTATACGTTCTTCAATTTGAGACAGGTCTCGTTCGGGTCTACCGTACCCCTGCACGAAATTATTAATATAGATTTAGTTTACACATAATACATTTTCCAGAAACAAAATCGATAAAGAAATTCCATATAATGAACGACTACGCGAGGTCTACAGCTCACGGAGCCACTAAGTTATAGATTGAATGTTACGGAGATCAGTAGTCGTAGACATCATTGGAATCTTATCTTATCAGAGATCGAGTGATGTTCACGTATTGCCATTTATCACGTAAACTGTTGTAGAAGCTGATATAGTTACCTAATCGAAACGTACAGTAACATGTTAGAACAATTATTCAAGTTCACGCTAATTAACTTAATATATTTTATAATAACATTTATGCAAAGCAGAAAATTAGGTACTTCATTATCGAAACTAAAATAAAAGAATAGCCTGAGACGCAGACCTGATATAAGAGTTAGGCAAATTGAACCGAGAAGAGGAATTATATTATAAGTCACAATTTAAAGGCGACTAAAAAACATTGTACACTGTGAAATCTTTCGAACCTTATTCTATCTCAGTTCTCAGCTTCTCAGTATTGAAATTACAGTTTTATTTTCTCTAGAGACATGTTATTTTGGTACAAGTATTTTTACTAAGAATATGATGATAGAAAACCGGCCAAGTACGAGTCGAACTCGCGCACGTAGGGTTCCGTACCATTATCTATATAAACGGCAAAAAGTCACGTTCGTATGGAAGCCGCCTTAAATATTTATTTTATCTTGTTTTTTTTTTTGTATTTGTTGTTATAGCGGCAACAGAAATACATTATCTGTGAAAATTTCAATTTTCTAACTATCACGGTTCATGAGATACAGCCTGATGACAGACGGACGGACGGCGGAGTCTTAATAATAGGGTCCCGTTTTACCCTTTGGGTACGGAACCCAATAAGTCGAGCTAACCACAGCCTGGCTGATCATAAATACCTAGTAGCTATATGAGGGTTCTGTGACTTCCGTTCACAGCTCTGGTACTCTATTTGCTTTTATCTATGTGGTATGGATTGTTTGTTGTATTGCAACATAGATAATCCAATTTATATGGAATGTACGTTCAAATTACTTACACAATTCAATGAACTAGATTATTTTTCTATTCTAAGAAAATAACTATGTGGTGTCACTCAGATGTCTCTTATAATATAATGGCTGGCTGGGATGGTATTAATAATAATGGCGGATTTCCAGTGCAGTCAGTCAACGTAGGGCAGCTTGTGGCGAGCTGTTAGGGAGCAGCGACCCTATGTACCTGAGTGCTCCTGGGGGTGTCCTGTGGGTTGGTTGTATGAACAGGCCCCCCGCCTCTGGCTTGCCTTAACCGGCTGTCCAGAGTAGAGTCGCTAGAGCTGTTGCTCGGGGGTGGATGTGGTCACCTAAGTGGCGAGTTGGCTATATGTTTAAAGTCCAGTGCCACCTCTCTACCCCCAGCCCTCTGCACCGGTGTTGCCCTCAGGCCATTTTTAATGTCGCTATTTATAGGGGCCCATCTAGCAGAGGGCGAGTCACCGTCTGCCTGAGATAAAAGTGTGAGACAGTTTTATTAGGCAGACGTCAGTTGTCTCACTCAATAGCCCAGCCATTAGTCCATCATATTCACCCAATAGTCCGGTTCATTTAGATTCCATCAACCAGCAATAGTTCCTGTACACCCTGGCGGGTGCTGTCTCTGTGTGCGTCCCATGACACGGGCAGGGACAGGTCCGCTCGGTGTACCCCTTGCATTTCATTAAATTGTCAAAAGGACGTCTACGTGTTGGCTATGTGGTACTCGGTTGGTACTTCGGCTCCGCGCACGCCTTCCAAAGGTACGGGACACCATTGTCCCGTGAGCGAAAAAGACATACAACAATAATAATAATAATAATGTATTCACACGTAAGTTAACAGTTTGACACCAAAACACTTACGTGGTAACTAATCTAATCTATTATACATATAGGAACTGTATTTGGATACACGTGCTTATACAACAAGATTAACTAACTACAAGTAATAAAAGAAACAGAATAAAATCAATATACGGATAACAAATCAATAGCCAAATCTTTATACCATACCTTACCTAAAGGCACTAGGATATTAATGTTAATACTTTCCTACAGAACACTCCAATATTGTCAGCAAATATATCTATGTCGCCTGCCTCTTGCACAATACGGTTCAAAACGGTCCGTGCTCTAACGGTGGGACTTGGGAGCGTTCGCGCCGCGCCTCGTGCGCACCGCGAACAGGCGCCGCGGGCGCCGAGCTGCCACCGCGCCGCCCGCCCGCGCCGCCCGCCGGCCCACTTGCACGCGGCACCTGTAGGCCCATTCGCTCCAGCACGGACGCATTGTCCACTCTATTGTTAAGCATTTGGAAATAGTGCACTATATGCAGTAGTTTGCGCCGTGTCTTCAGAGTGAGAAGCCCGACCATTCCTGATACGAAGAACGATGGATACATATACGGATAGTATCCGTATAATAGACCGAGGCTCAAGCTTGTCGCCAATTTTAGAAATACAAGAGTAATTTCATGCCTGAGAATTTCTTCATTCCCAATTTTCACATATGTATTGTGATAAAGTGATTGAAGTAAGAAGTACGAAAAACTCACCTAGCAAACAGATAGGCTTTTTGTCTCTTCCGGATCATTATTTACGAAACGTTTGATGTTTGTTTAATATTGTTGGCGATGATGATTAGTGTTTCTGAACAGAATTTCCGATACTCGCGATAAGCGTATCCACGCTTATCAAGTGTGAAATTGTAGATAATGTTCGAAAGAAAGCGATTGTCAGGACTTGTGAATACGTCTTGTACTTTTAAATAAACTATTTTGTATTGTAAGTCCAGCTTTTCAAACCTTAGTAATAACACTGGCTACTACATGAATTACTGTTATATTTTCCTGAACCTGCTGGGTATGAAACCCCAGAAACACTTAATAAAGTACAATAAGATCATTAAATAATGGAATGTCATTACCGCTGCATCAGACTTAATCCTTCCCATTATTAGTAATGCACACATGATAGATCTGCGTTGGAGATCGTGATTTATTTGTGACATGTAGGTATTAAATATGAAAGATACCCAAATCATGATAATTATGCTGTTTGAGTATATGACGCAAACGGAGCGGAGGTATATTTCTTATTAATATTCTGTTAATTCTGTTTATCCATCGTTGTAAATTAAGAATTTAATTTATAGTTTAAGATTCGTTCTACTTATATTTAGGATGAGATTAAAAAGTTAAGTAGGCACGTACCTCCTAAAAGGACAAGCAATTCGGTACATACGAGTACCTAGGTGTCATATAAGTACCTAGGTATAATTAAATTACGTACTCCCTACGTGTCTGACGTCAACGTTAACTTTTCACTCACGTGAATCTAATCAATTATATTCCAAATTCAAATATTAGGTTGTTCACTGTAACTATAACGTATATGTTTACCTTTTAAGTGGCGTAATGTTATTCTTTTTATGAAAGCTTCGTTACAGTTCCGCTAGATATTCATAAAATCATTGAAATTAATAAAGAATTTTAGTTGTGTAACTCACGAATTATTGATATACGGTGATGTCACATATTCAAGATAATTATTTAAGTTCAAATTTAATTGTCTAAATAATATCCTGATTATGACTATTCGCAAAATATACCATATTATATGAAAACGAATATGGTCAAATTTTCCCAATGCTTTTCATTTCGCCTCCAAATATTTTGACAATATTGTTCCGTTGAATCATCTTATCGCTGAAGCTTAAATAATCAGGAATTCTATTGGAACCGATCAATTCGGAAACTCGATGTGTAAGCGTACCCATTTTTAACCGACTTCAAAATTACAAAAGAGGAGGTTATCAATTCGGTTGTTTTTTTTTTAATGTTTTTTAGTCCATAACTCCGTCATTTCTTAACCGATTTGGAAAATTCTTTTTTTGATTGTAAGGATATATATCCAAGTTGGTCCCGTTTTTGTCAAAACGCAGTTCTGATGATGGGATCCATGAGAAATTGAGGGAACTCCTCAAATCTTCAAGGCAAACATATAGTAATTTTTGTGTTTTTATCAACAAGTCAAGCATTTTCATCCAAAAATGTAACATTGGATGAAGTGGAACTGCTGATGATGATCAGAACAGAACTCTTCAACGACAAAAAGTTCACGTTTGGCGATTTGTCCTCCTCGCTGTGTTTGTTAAGCAAGTTCTATTTTCACGATTAATTTTTGTCATGCTTGATTTCTGATGATGGGATCCATGAGGAATTGAGGGAAATCCTCAAATCTTAAAGGCAAACATATAGTGATTTTGTGTTTTTATCAACAAATCGAGCATTTTCATACAAAAATGTGACATTTGATGAAGTGGAACTGCTGATGATGATCAGAACAGAACTCTTCAACGACGAAAAGTTCACGTTTGGCGATTTGTCCTTCTAGCTGTGTTTGTTAAGCAAGTTCTATTTTCACGATTGATTTTTGTCATGCTCGAGTTCTGGTGATGGGATCCATTAGGAATCGAGGGAACTCCTCAAATGTGAAAGGCACACAAATAGTGATTTTAGTATTTTCATGAACTAATCAAGCATGTTCATTCATAAAAGTGACATTTGATGAAGTGGAACTGCTGATGATGATCAGAACGGAACTCTTCAACGACGCGTAGTTCACGTTTGGCGATTTGTTCTCTTCGTTTTGTTTGTCAAGCAAGCAAGGTTTTTTCATGATTCCATGAGGAATTGAGGGTACTTAGTCTTCTACCATTATAAACATACTTATAGCCATTTTTATTATATTGTATATCTATCTAAGAGTGCACCATCTAAGTATAATAATCTTTTACCGGCCTCCCCCATTGAAGTCGGTTTTTTTTTCTTAAAAATTATTTTGTTTATTTTTTGTGTGTGTTAAATTTGCTATGTAATAAATTATTAAGTACTTGTAGTTAGGTACGAGTAGTTAGTGAATTGCTCTTGGTAGTAGTTAGACTAACTCACATATTTGTTTTCTAGACGTGGACTGTCTCCACGTAATCCCGTCGCCGTTCCCGGATGTGTGGCACACGGCCGCCGACGACGCCTCAGCCCTCGACTTCAACACCATCGAGAACCTCAACAAGATAATGCGTGTGTTCGTCGCGGAGTACCTTCACACGCAGCCCTAGCGGTACGCGACTCGCTGGCAGATTTGGAAAATCATCGTTACCTAAAAGTGTTCTACATTCCGAATTTGAAATTATAAATGTGAACTGGAAAGTTTGGTGCGTTTTTAATATGGTATTATGTCCTTCGAAAAGGACACTTTTTATTTATTTATGCGACGATGCCACAATATTAATTAGATATTATATTTTTATATGTGTATTAATGTCGATTCGCTGCATTCGTTGCATTGCATGCATGTGACTTGCTGGCATTTCACGATGGTCATTGTCGCTTAGTGTTCTACATTCCGAATTTGAAATTGTAAATACTTAGGTAAAAGTAGATTTTAAGTTGGCCTGGATGTTGGTGCAACTGACAAAGTGATCGTTGATATTACCAATGTCCTTACAAAAGGACAAACATTTTATTTGCTTTGGTTGGTGCAAGAAAAAAAAACAAACTATACCTATTAAACTGTCTTATTTAAAACTTACATTGATGAGTCATATATTTATTAGGTTCTTCATTGGTGCTTTTTCATAGTTTTGTAGGAAATGTGTATTTATACTAGTGCAATTTTATTCCTAATTGAAGTTAAATACATCGTCACAAGTGTGATCACAATTACTATCAAGTTATTTAAATATTATTCTTCCATATTTAATTAGTAGATAAGTCAAACGAATTAATTATATACATTTTGAATGAATCCCGCTTTAATAGTTGTGGCTTATGTGGAATTAAAACTCGTATGTATTAAGAGTAAAATATGGCAATTATGACATTTAAAATTGAATTGTGTATGTGATTAGTAAATTTTATCAGCGCCTTCGTGTTATACATATTAATACGCATAATATAACAAGTTTAAACTTCTATTTTAGACCCACTTGCACAGTGTTAATGCAACTTCGTAAAAAGTGTATTAAGATTTCACACTAGATGTGGTTTCCTTAGATTTAATTTGTTCTCTCTTGTCTCACATAGTTTTAGAAAAAAGCGAAAGATGAAAAAAATCTGTTGGTTAATTTAACTTATGGTATGGCGGATCAAAGGAAAAGCCATGGACTATTATTAGTTAAAAACACTTCAGTGCCTGTGTAGAATGTAGATGCCGACATCGTTAAATTTTTTTTTGTAACAGCTTAAGGTGCACAAGACGAGTAATCATGCAAGTGAACTTAACTAGCATAATATGTTGTTCCTAGGAGGTTGTGTAAATGAGTGTAATATTTTAATCTTATCAATTCGTATTTTCAGAGATTTTATAGGTAATTATAACTAGATGTACTCTTATAATATGAATTTACATGTTCCTAATATCATCTTAGAAAATTCGTTGGATATATTACAGTTACAACCCTATAAGGAACAATGTTAATTACCTCCGAAAATAGGGTAAATATTCTATTGGATATTCGAACCGGACACTCAAAAACATCATTCAGTGATAGACGACTAATTTTGAATGTTGATGCCATTACTAAGAATATTTTCTGAAAGCTAGTTGAAACTAACGTTCGGTATCTATTAGTTATTTTAATTTTATTGACTATTTACAAACTATTTTCTACATAGCAAATATTCTTATTCGTATGCCAGTTTCTCGGTGGAGACCAGTAATAGGCAATATATCCTAGTTACGTATCAGATAGCTAATTTAAGTAGGTAAATAATGAAAGAATCATAGTTCATTAAAATTTTATTAAAATCCAATTCCACTTATACAAAAGTATCTACTTAATTATACCGAACAGATCTTATTTTAAACATATTTTACACATTTTCTAGCCTAAATTTAAAACCAGTGTCAACACGTGCTGACTATTATACATACATATGAAATAAAAAATAAAATAAGATCTAGCTCTATTAGCTGGAAAATCATATCAGATTTATATCCACTTGGGTAAACAATCCTAAAGTAAGACTCAATCCTTGCCCCAACGCACCTGTAGTAAAGAAATTTCTATTAAAACTGCCATAGTAACATAAGGATACCATAATAAATAGGATTGTTTACCCAACTTCTGTATTCGAAGAGTAATAAAGTATTTATTTATCTGACAATGCCTAGCCATTAAATAGATTAAGTTTGTGCTTGTAAACTTGTTATTGGCACCCAATTAAATATTTTCCGAATAAAATGTACTTTATACGGAAAAATACGACCCACATACGGCGTGTCTTGTGTCATAGATGTACTTATGTATTTGATTGATTTTAGGAACTTTTGCACCGCAGGCGCATTTCGTATATTACATTTTGCAAGTATTTATTCTGTAAGCTTGCATTTTGCAAGACAAGGCAAAACTGCAAAGCGTTTAAAATTCAACCATATAGGCTCATGTACGGTTGAAAATTAAAAACAGATTATATAAACTCGCAAAAGTAGCAAACTTCTATTGTAATTTTCCATCTTATCACTGTTACGAGTATGTTGCCATTTTTAAAGGCCATTCCTCGAGTAGCTATGTATATGTATAATATTTATACCTAGATATTTTTCTAGCAGGAACAACATTTGTTTAGTGCTAGCCACAATAAAAATATCGACAATCCTGTTATCGATAAGTACATAATTCTTCAACGACAAGACGTACATAAAATCACAGACTTATATCGGCTACCTACCTAGACGCCGCGTGCACCGATCTTGTACAAATTGAACGTAATCCGTACACTTTCGATCCAATTTATTTTTATAATTTGCAATGAATAGTTCTTTATATAGTGCCTACACGAAATTTTCAGGGTGTAGTGTCTTTTTTGTTTATCTTGATTGTAGTATAAAAAAAGAGTTACAAAAATATTTAAGGCAGGGGAAGTTTATCAAGTCAATGTTCTGTGTGTACACTGTCTACTTTAAAAACATTCTACTGAAGTCACGTTTTATTTCTTCATTCGCTGACGTACAAATCACTGTACTTGCGGCATGTACTTCATTATAAGTCTGTTAGGAAAACATGCGGTATAGCTATTTAAAAATATTCACATGTCATCCAACTCATCGAAGTAATGATAAAGAGGCAAAATCGTAACACACATTTCATTTACTTCCTCTACTTATTACCAACGTCAAAAAGTAAACCAACTTTTTATATTTTTAGACGTTATTCATTAATAATTTTTAAGAAAAAAAATCCGACTACAATGGGGAAGGTCGTTGAGAGATTATTATACTTAGATGGTGCACTCTTAGATTCCAAAGTATGTTTATAATGGTAGAAGACTAAGTACCCTCAATTCCTCATGGAATCCTCCATCATAACTCAAAGCTTGACAAAAATGTGTCTTGAAAACCTAGCTTGCTTGACAAACAAAACGAAGAGAACAAATCGTCAAACGAGAACTACGCGTCGTTGAAGAGTTCCGTTCTGATCATCATCAGATTGATTAGTTCATGAAAATATTAAAATCACTATTTGTCTGCCTTTCACATTTGAGGAGTTCCCTCGATTCCTAATGGATCCCATTATCAGAACTCGAGCATGACAAAAATTAATCCTGAAAATAAATAGAACTTGCTTAACAAACACAACTAAAAGTACAAATCGCCAACTTTTCGTCGTTGAAGAGTTCTGTTCTGATCATCATCAGCAGTTCCACTTCATCAAATGTCATATTTTTGTATGAAAATGCTCGATTGGTTGATAAAAACACAAAAATCACTATATATTTGCCTTCAAGATTTGAGGAGTTCCCTCAATTCCTCATGGATCCCATCATCAGAACTGCGTTTTGACAAAAACGAGACCAACTTGGATATACGGGTGTGGCCTGTAATAGGAGCAATAAATTTAAAGGACGCTACCTTAGAGCATCTGCAGTAACCTCTTGTGTCCAAATTTTTTTTTATCTTTTTTCAATTGGGAGAAATTTTGATCTAAAGTTACGACCGCCACGTAATGGATCTTGGCACCCAGAGATTATAGCGCGGCAGTCAATGCTGATTTTGAGGTTGCTTCAAGTTATGACTCATAATCGTTGTCGCATTTTTGGTTTGAAAGAATATTTTTGGGATTTTTTTAATTTTTTTTATAAATTTTTAGTGTTTTTTGAATAAATTGTTATTAATATCTCTCCAGTAGGGTAAAAAAGTACACATAAGCTACATTCATATCATTCAGACGTTTATTCACATTGCATATTAAGGCAAATATATTGTAAACCCAAGATGGAATACAAAAAAATGCCACCCAGAAAAACGTCCCGAGAAGAGACAATCACCTCGTTTATTGTAAATTTACTAGAAATCAGATTTCGTGGTTCAACATTATTTTGCACCAAATGCAAAATAAACATCGTCCCAAAGAAACATAACATCACATGTCACATTAACACAGACAAGCTTAAGAATTCGCGAAGAAAAAAAATCGATTTCATATTTACCTAACAAAGTTTATGATCAATTGCAATGTGCCATGGTACCTACCAACTAGACAACCCCAGTAATTTTCGAACATTTATCTATGACGTTGAAGTGGTACTTATCGATAACAGGACTGTCGATGTTTTTATTTTGTCAATCACTTACATCAAGTCGTTCGTGCTAGAAAAATATCTAGGTGTAATAATATTGTTTACTTCCAGTTCTTCAAACAGGTTCTAAAATAGCCAGGGATTCTCTAGGCGACCGAATGTCTCGCGTCACTTGACGTTGGATTTGTCTACACGTCAAACGAAATCGCGAGCTTTCGGTTAACGTCTTTGGCGAATCCCTGGCTTAATGGCTATAGACTTGACGAGAACGCCCGAGATATACGTACTATTCTCAAATCTATGAAAAGGACGGCACGTTTGGCTCGGATGTTCTTGATGTGTAGCCTGTTTAACATTAGTCATATTGTGATATTGAAATGTATTCTACATGGTCAGATTTTAATTATCAGGACTGTTAAATAAAATACACTATGTTCAAAACGAGAAGCTGAGCTTCGATGTCAAAGCAAGATTAATTTGTTTTACATTTTGTTTTGTTATATTATTATATTTATTATACATAAGTCTACGGGAGCGAAATAAATAATATAATTTAATTCCGATTTTATCTCTTTTATAAAACAATCTTTACGTTGGTAAAATGTAGAAAAGCATTTGATTTGAATAATATGTCTTAACTATCATAAAGAAATACTTAAATGTACCAATATTGGTCTGGCAACCCAAATATTGCAGAGCATAGTTGACGAAATTCCACTAGTCTCTTACTGCTCCCACCGTAATAAATAAAGGGTATATTAAACACCCATACAGACAGAGAGACACGTTTGGTTAGTCAGACTACAAAGCGTTTAACGCAAGGCCAAAACAAAATTGCACTTTATTCCGAAACTTATAAGGGCGAGTAACATGACAACTTAAATTATGCTTAAAATACAAGGTCCTAAACATTATGTTCACATCCAAAGTTTTAAGCCCTGATTTTGCCGATACAGGCATGTAAAGTGCCTTTGCGACTCATGACCTGCATGATCGGAGCATAATTTATACCTAAACTAATAGTAAAATAGATTGTACAAAAAAATCATAAAACAAGCCATTTTATCCGAGACAGTTTATCAATCCGAGTCGTAGGCGTGGGCGCTTGAGCAGAGAATAGTACATTATTGTCGAATCTGTCTGGAAGGAGGCAATTGCAGGCTGAGTATTAGTTTTAAACGGACGACCTTGGAAGTTCGTTTAATTAATACCAAGCCTCCAATTGACATTCTTGCTTTTCTCAAAAATGGGGGAAAAAAGACTAAATTGGAATTAAGTTTTGATTAACAAAGTAACATAACCTTCAAACTTCAAAAATGTTATGCTCTCCCGTCGTATCTTTTAAACATAATCGGAAGTGTATTTTTCCACCGAAAACTGTGCCATCTTTTGTATGGCTGTTTGTATTTTTTTAAAGTTTGTAATTACAAATAAAGCAATTTATATGTAACATTGTAGTCGTGCGGGGCGAGCCTGCAATGTTTGAATTTCTTTAATTTATGACTGACCATAAACTGTACACTTCGCGTTTCAATATGTAGCGACTAACGTCCACTTTTACGGCCATTTTTGAGAATAGCTACTTTGTGTCGCCTATGCACAGCATGACAAGCTTAAGAGCATGAAAAGTGAAAATTTGATTATTGTATTGTGTACAGAAAAGATAGTTCATTTTCGTTCACGATTTATGGCCGGGCCACACTACTGCGTGCTCACGCGTGCAGCTCTACATTCTACACCCACGACGAAATAATCAGTCTGGGCATATTGATTGGCCGATATCACAGAGCGATTCCGTTTTGTTAATTTCAAACCAATTCAAATTAAAAATCTTGCCTTTGAAACTAAAATGATTATAACTAAGTGATAAGTCTGCAATTTAAGGATAACTTGAGGGTTTGGATTTCGAAGGAATTCCAAGATTCGCTTTTTGTATACAATATTTAGTTCCTATACATTAGCACAAAAGTTTGTAAGTAATTTAAATTTACCAAATACCACATAGAAGCAATCAGTTCATATTCTCTAACCCCTTAAGGACGTCAAACACGGGCCGCGTTTTCCCAAATATTAGCGTAGCATCTCTTTTCTTAGCATAGAAAAGGGATATAGAACATAATATATTTACCCAAATACGATTAAGTGAATTGCTGCCCTTTAAGAAAAAATGCGAGTCAGAAATCTACACAGTGTTACTTATTCAGAATATGCTATCTAGCAACGATCCCTTGAACTTTTTTAAAGTCTTCTCTTCTAGTTCAGTTATTTTACTCTCAAGATCTTTGTTCGATTCTTTATTAACTACATCTTGTATTGTCTCCACCTTATTTTCTTCAATAACATCTACACTCTTATTATTACTTACATTTATAACATTGTCTGTACTCTCGACTTGTATGCTATCATTATTATCTTTAGGATTTCCTGTATCCGTGTGTTCACTAATTCTATCATTAAATTTATTCTCATCTTCGTATTTAACATTTTCATTATTAACAATATCATTAATCGCATTCTGATAATCAGCCGTGCACACATTCGCAGATTCATTATCATCCTTCACAGTAACCAAACCACCATTTACACTATCACTTCTAACTAAATCGACTTTATAATTGTTAGCATCTGACCTTATCATACTTTGAAAATCCACGAATTCCTCAACACCTTCACCTGTTATTGGTTTTTCGTTTCTTATGAAGCTTTCGACATCCATTTCTTTATCTTTGTAGTAGTCCTTGGAAGTGATGGTGGCATTCCTCTCTAAAGGCTCAGTTCTGGGTACTTTGGCCGCGTGAGTTGCTTCTGCTTCGATTCTTGCCTTAGACCGTTTTATTTTGGTCCCTGTCGCGTCTTTGTTTTTTCTTGATATTCGCGGCGGCTCGACAGCTAAAGGTATTTGAGTCTGAAAATACGATTTGGGTGATTATATTGTGTAATGAATTACGAGGTATCAAGAGATGAACGGATTTATACTGAAGTAAAATTAGAAAAAAAAGAAAGAATTGGGAATATAACCTAAACTTATTTAGATCACTACAGATGCAGCTATTTTCACAACGAGAGATTAATAGTACTATCTGATTGCAACATTACGTGAGTATGGCGAATAAGTGTAAAGGCGGAATAACTCAATGCTTCAATTTACCTCCGGCTTTTTAAACGGCGTGAAATTCTTACTCCTAAATACAACATCTTCGAAGAAGAAATCGATTAACACAGATTTCTTTTCCACATCAACAGGATCTTTTTTATTGGCAATCAGCACCTTGATGTCGAAATCTTCTTTTGGGTACATCCATTGGTATATCGAAAAAAAGGTCATCAAATTTTCCTGAAACAATAATACATAATTTAATAGTAAATATAATCATAATCATACGTTATTTGGAACAACAATGTGATACACTGTCCCGTCAGCAGCGTCTTACAGTTGGTACGTACCTTCATGTCGTTGTGTGTGAGGTATATCTTGAAGTCCGCCTGCACCTCCTTGGGCAGATCCTCGTCGACAACGGCCACGGACCAGACGCGCCGAGTCACCGACACCAGCTGCTGCCGCGTGTTCACGAATATGGACTTCTTCACGTAGGGGTTGGTAGACTCGAAGATTATGTCTGGAATATGTTCATGTTTAATATTAACGGTGGCAATTTGAAGTTAAAATTGAACAATTGTAAAGCGATTGTTGCCTGTTTAGATTTGTATAGTTGGATGCGGGGAGCTGAGGACTGGTTGTGGAGGCGCGATTTGGGAAGGCCCATGTAAACAAAAGCTTGTAATAATTATTTATACCAAAAAACACCCGCGTCCTATTTTGTACTTCGCTATGCCACAATTTGTGAATACCGTGAGCCAATGCTTGGTTACCTACAGAAAATACCGAATCGGCATATGCGTGGCTATCAAATTCGAGGAGTTCCCTCGATTCCTCCTAGATCCCATCATCATTATCTTTACCAAATTTATATGAGACCAACTTGGGGGTACCTGCTTTGAAACAAAAAAGAATTATCAAAATCGGCCGACGTGGTCCAGAGTTATCGAATATAGATTAAAAAAAACATGCAGACGAACTGAGAACTCCCTGCCTTGTATTGAAGTCGGTTAAAAATACCTAGAATTTAACGGAATATACTTTATATTTGCCACACCAGGATAGTCCCGTAACTTTTGGAATGTACGATAAGTAAATCTAACTTATTTGAGTATGGAAAATGACATCTACCTTATGCACGCTCGAAAACGTTAAGTAATTACCCCGCAGGTCAAATAATTAAATATTATCGTACTCTGTAAAGTAAGGAGTCTTTAATATAATATTATGTCTTCATTTTCGTCTATTGTTACCGAACTTGTTTTGTAACCCGTTAAAAATATTGAAGAATGTATAGTGGTTGTAAAATGTAGTTTCGCTCTTATTTTAAAACGGCATGCTAACATGAAACTTTGTACACACAATGGGATCCGGCATATCTACACGAGAAAAAATACAGTGATTATTAAGATTTTCATAAAAGACGTAAAAAACTTTCAAACTTGCTGTATTTTTTTCTATTATAATTTCTAGCAACAGAAACTTATTACCGGCCTAGATATGGCGGATCAGATTGTGTATAAAAAGTTTCATGTTATTTCAGCAGGGCGTTTTAAAATGAGAACGAAACTACGTTTGTATGGAGAATCGAGTTCAGTCGAGCGCGCGGGGGATCCTTTAAGTTTATGCACAGCTGCGGTTCTATCCGCAATCATTGTTAGAAGAGCACACATCTGATATCCCCACTTTCATCTCCAATCTGAAGTCATACCTCTGTAAATTCCGATTTTGAAATACAGGAACATAAAAGTGAGGATGAGTGATTCTCATCCTGAAATTTAACATTTCCGTATAATTTGTCCTTACCGGGCCCGGATTGTACTGTGATTCTTTTTGGCTTTAACTATTTTAAAATTTAGGGGCCCACATATAGAGTAAACCTGTGTCCAAAAGAAGTTTAAAATGCACTCAGATTCCCTTAACATTCACTTAACGTTCCGGCCTATCCTATACAGACACAGATACAGGACGCTACCTAGCTGTTCAACTTAATCTAGTGGGATTACAATCCTTTCCTAATTTTCTATCTCTATCCCCCTGTACGGTAAGAATAGCCCCCCCATGTGGGTGTTGTACAAGTAGCCTGGTAACCGATACTATACCTACAATATCACGCTTCCACTGAGCCTATACAGTAATACGGTTTACGCGAGGGATGCGTGTTGGAGAATATCGCGTTATGCGAACGTCGCGTAAAGTAAGCACCAGTTGAAAACATCGCATCAAACATCTTTCTATCATCGCAGTCGCACTGCTCGCCGTTGGCAGGGCATTCATCCTCACACCTTAGAACCTAAATGGTCGCGTACGGTACGGTTTCAGAGGAACTTCCTCCCTCGGACGCTCCGGTTGTGGAATGAGCTCCCTGCAGAGGTTTTCCCGAGGAACTACAGTATGGGATTCTTCAAGAAAGAGTGTACAAATTTTTAAACAGTCGGCAACGCGCATGTGACACCCCTGGAGTTGCAGGCGTCCATAGGCTGCGGAGACCGCTTACCATCAGGCGGGCCGTACGCTTGTTTGCCACCGATGTGGTATTAAAAAAAATGTCACTGACAGAGAATACATAAACGCCTGCATTTCCGAAAGGAGTATGCAGATCACATTAAATTTAATTTTCATTGCCACTTCTAACAATTACAGTAATACCCCGGTTTACGCGACCTCGCTTTACACGGATTCGCTATACGCAAATTTTCGCGCTAAATTGCCCCGCTTTACGCGCTCGCCCGGATTGTTCAAATTTAAAAACAGCATGGCGGGGTGGCGTGATGTATTTAGGCAAATCACTGCGATTTATTTCGTGTTGTGTCAAAGTTAGTTAATTTACGTCAGTAAGTTGTGTTTTTTTTGACCCCGTTATAAAGTAAGCACCAGTTGGAAACGAAAAAAATGTAAACAAACAATATATTGAATTTGACATAGTACACATTTGACACACATTCTAGTTGCACTGACCTTCCGTGGTGGCCCAGGTGTGGAAGTGATGCCGCCAATGCTGCAACTCCGCCGGGCGGCACAGCACGAGCGCGGGCGAGGGCAGCAATTTCCGCAGCGCCTGCAGAAACAGCACCGCCACCACCGTCTTCCCGTAACCGCTGGGGTCGTTAAGGATCACACCGCCTTTTTTCTAAAAAAAAACAAAACTCGGCTTAAAAGATGTGTCCTGCATATGTACGTATTTAGGGCCAAATGAAGGCGCTAACATTTGGAACCCACTTGCCACTACGGGTTTAATGTACACTCGGCGCTATCGCTGCTCTGAGCAGACAAATTAGCCAATCGCAAATTAAGACTGGCAATCACTCGTATGCAGCGTTGCGATAGTGAAGTGATATTTTATAACCCTAGCGATTCGATATACAATCCGCTTGCAAGCATTAAATTGGGGGAGGCATATGTCCAGCAGTGGACGTCCTTCGGCTGATATGGATGGATGGATTTGAAGAATTCGATATAGAAGTAGCAATATAAGCGGAATAATGTACTTTGATGCGACTCGTTATACCTTAATGGCAGGCATGAGTCTAAACAAACTTTTAGTTAAATTAATTGGATTTTATATGGGTGATACTAATTCTAGCGCAAGTTCGGGTTCGGTTTACTAATGCTATATTCTTACTCTATACCTTAATCTCGTTTTTTAGGGTTCCGTAGTCAACTAGGAACCCTGATAGTTTCGCCATGTCCTTCTGTCTGTCCGAGGCTTTGCTCTGTGATTGTTAGTGCTAGAACGCCGCAAGTTGGTATGAATTGAATATATAAATCAATAAAACTGGCAATAATTTTTGAATTGTTTTTTTAAAGTAAGTTCATTGGGCTACTACGGAACCCTTTTTTTTGTTATTATTTTTTTAAGGGGGGGAAAATGCTTTACGCATACCACCCGGATGCAGGGGGGTGACCCGAGTGGTTATGTGGGACTCCCGTATAGGCTGATGAGACCCACGGTGTACCCAAGCGGCTCCTTCGCGGACGCCCGGAGGCCCTCCACGATAGGCACGCCAGATGTTTTGGTGCCCCTGAGTCCGCTACTAGAAGGTCATGGGTGCCGAAAAACTTCCGGCACCCGGTGGCGGAGCAGGTCGGTGGTTCCGCCACGAACCTCGGCCGCAGAGGATAGGGAAAACATTTCTCTTCCTCTGCGGCCCCACCAACGCCGTTTTTGCGGAACGGCCCCGCCAAGTTCGCAGGGGGTAGGGAGAGTGGCGCACCGAAATACCAACACGCCTATCCCCCTGCGATCCTGCCTCGGCCACAGAAGATAGGGAGAACGGCTCACCGCAATACCGGAACTCCTCTTCTTCTGCGGCCCCTCCTCAACGCATCCTCAGCGGGCTACCCAAGCCCGCTGGGAGCGCCCTCCTCGGGCCAGCTGGCAGCCCAAACAGGCCGGCCCTGGGTGCCTCTTAGCTTCACCGTGGATTGTCACGGTTACTAAGCCCCCCGCCCCGACAAGGCGGGCACCCTCGAGGGGGTACTACGGAACTCTACACTGACCATGGTCCGACGTGATCCTGGCTGATTTTTCATGTTTATGTATTTAAAAATCATTAAAATTGCATAAATAAGCTGAATTTTGATTTTATCTTAGTATTTTCGTATGATTTATTTATTACTAAGGTAAAAAAAAAAAGTTGTGTCGTGAAATACTCTATTCTATTGTAATTTGTAGACTGTGTTACGCTGTTGGTTTTCCATATATGAAAATAAAAAACCGACCAACTGCGAGTCGGACTCGCGTACCGAGGGTTCCGTAAAAATATTTTTATTATATCATGTAACTAAAAATTTACGGTTTTCGCAATTTTTACTTTATCTGTGCTATAAGACGTTGCGTCGTACCAAAGTTCAAGATTCTGAGTTCACGGGAAGTACCCTGTAGGTATTGATTCCCTTGCGAGTGTCGAACATTTGCGGCATAAACGGCTTTATCTTTTGATTGCGTTGGCTTAGAAGTTTGATTTTTTCACAGCTCCAAGGGACAGTAGACCTGAGTATTTGATATAAATTCCAGCTTGATACCTCCACGCGTTCCTGAGAAAAAGGGTCTTGACAGACAGACAGACAGACGGACGGACGGACAACAAACTGATTATATAAGGGTTCTGTTTTTTCCTTTCGAGGTACGGAACCCTAAAAAGTAATATTTGTCTCCATTGACACGACAACTAACCCATTCTTTGCCGAGCACACCCACCGGCGTTGTGGTTGATGTCCAGCTACTGTAGGTTATTGATAAGCAAACGTTTTGTTTTCTTACTTACATTTCATCTCAAACACCGTGAACGCCGATGCCAATAAAAATAAGACATCTGGGATTTGCAACTCGAGTGCCAAAACAAAACGCCAATGGGAGCTTTATCTCAATATCAGAGACGCCGATTTCTACAAGAATTCACAACACGAGTGCCGAAAACGCCGATGTGCGTCCAATATAACTGTATCTCAATATAAATAATAATAATATTGGGGGACAATCTTACACAAATCGACCTAGTCCCAAACCACAGAATAAGTAATAGTACATACAGAAATTTCACTTCCTAACAAAAACGGCGTTTAGGCATAAGAAACGTACCTACTCTCTGTATGTCTGTCTATCGCATAACTTGTATTCATTAACGCGCGGCACGTGTAGCGTTGGGATTGTCACTTTATGAATATATTAATAAGTACATATTACTTCACATGTAGGTATGTCAGTGTCATTAAGTCATTATGAATAACACCAATAAAAAATTTGATCTCGTGAAAGAAATTCCATTTAACTCTTGTAACTTTAATTTGTAAGTGACTAACACAAAAAGTAAGTTAATAAAGTATACCTACGGTTCTATTAAGATACTCTTTTTAGGATTTCGTACCCCCTTTTATAGAAGATTATTCTGAACAGTATAGCCATTGAGTATAGCTCAAAAAGTATAAATTATCACCGGAAGACTCCTCCTTACACAAAACGACGTAAGTGCCGTAGTTTTCTTATGAGGATACGTTCTTTGATATATTAAAGGTACAAATTATTTGGTAATGTCCTGGATTTACTTACATAAGAAGGAACAAGAGAGGCTACAAATAATTCATTAACAATTTAGTCGTGGGTTTATAAACCACAGAATAGAGGAGTAAAAAAATAATTTTAAAAAATAAATGTAAAAAAGACTTGAATTGGAAATTAATATGATTGCCTTTTACAATAACAAAGTTTATATACAATTAGTGACTTGTTTATATTTGATTCTCTGTAAAGACATCCACATTATGAATAGGAGTTATTTACGCGCGGTTCGTCGTAATTCAAGTCGGCGGCGGAGGCGGATCGCGACACGACGCACATGCTCGCGCGGCGACGGCCCTCGCCTGACTGATCACCCCGGGCTTTGCAAGCGGTGGGTATAAAACGCGACGCGCGCCGCCCATTGCAAGCCCCTTGCCCAAACTAAGCAAAGCTTGTACTATGGGTACTAGACGACGATATACATACTTATATAGATAAATACATAGAAAACATCCAAGACCCAAGAACAAATATCCGTGAAAAATGCACAAATAAATGCCCTAGCCGGGATTCGAACCCGGGACCTCTAGCTTCGGAGGCAGAGTCACTACCAACTAGGCTAAACAGGTCGTCGTTTAATAAATATAAATATTGGGTGACCGTCGTATAAATATAAATATTGGGCGTCCAACTGAGCTCTATCTGGATGCCGCGAACGCCGATGGGCGTTTTGTTTTCAGAAGCGTCGACATCGCAGTAAAGTATACGTATATGGCGCTCGGCAGTTAATGGGTTAAGTGACGTTTGACAAATCAGAGAAATAATATCACTAATAGTTGGCATTTGAAAAATATAAATAAATCTCAGCCTCGATTTTCATTCAAGAGCTTACTAATGTCGCCTAAAATAGCTTAGTAGTCGGTATGATGTCAGTATCACATTTGCACAGTAATATTCCGCAGAGTCTCAAGACGAGAGTCTTTGACCAGTGTGTGTTGCCAGTGATGACATATGGCACTGAAACATGGTCGCTTACTATGGGCCTCATAAGAAGGCTCAAAGTCACCCAAAGAGCAATGGAGAGGGTTATGCTGGGAGTATCTCTGCGTGATCGCATCAGGAATGAGGTTATCCGCAGCAGAACCAAAGTAACCGATAAAGCTAAACTTAAGTGGCAGTGGGCGGGGCACATAGCACGTAGAACCGATGGCCGTTGGGGCGACAAGGTTCTCGAGTGGCGACCACGTACCGGAAGGCGTAGCGTGGACACGGTGGACTCATGAGCCGGTAAGGATCGCAGGTGTCCGCTGGATGCGGATGGCGCAGGACCGGTCATTGTGGAAGTCTTTGGGGGAGGCATATGTCCAGGAGTGGATGTCCTTCAGCTGATATGATGATGATGACAGTAATATTATATTTCGCGGAATGCCTTCAGCACTACAAGCGTACCGCCTCGTCTCCGCGCATCCGGCGCCATTTAGGAATCACTGTCCAATTTTTCGCACCACTAAATTGGAATGTGGCCTTGGCCTTACTTCACATCACACATAAACACATATAGTTGAAAATTATTTATCTGTTACGAGTATGTGCTTGTGCTAGCAACTAAAGTAAATAAACTACTGCTACCTTTTTGAACATGGAGTAGAGCAAACGGAGGGCATCAATCTGATGCTGCTTCAGTCGGGATGCCGGCCCATGCTCCACGTATACGTCGTCCGCCTTTGAGAGGTACAGCCGCTCCTTTAGCTTAATATCAGTCATTGTATTTTGATTACCTGCAAAAAGTAATTAACTTGTTTTTAATGATAAGCCCTTGTATTTGTACTCTATAATGGATAAGGTGTAAGTAGTATTGTATGTGTAAGTAACACTAATATTATGGGAATCGAATAAGGTAACCATCAGTATTGAATTGCGATTCGGAAAATCAATTCGATGAAAAAATACATGCATAAATAATAACACAATAAAAACTTTTCAAAAAAGGTTGCTGACCCCTGGTAGTAGAGATAGACTTACGTGCTAATTAATTCACATATTGTCTCTACTTGGCTCAGCACTAATCGCGGCTAGTTTAAGTTGACCCCGAGATACGTAACAAATAGGCGTAATCAGAGGTCCAACTTCAATCGCGTCGCGGCAAGTTATAGGCCTGCTTTGGGAATTCATTCCATAGGCATCTTTGGCGCGAACCCACAAAGATGAATGAAGGTGAGGGGCAAAGCAAGTCAATAACCCCGCCCTTGCGCCTACAACTACGTAGTACGAGTAAGATAGCAGGGGTCAGCAACTTTTTGTAAAATGTTTTAAATATATTATTTTTAATTCACGAGTTGTTTTAGTTGCATAAAATTTTTTTTTCGGAAACTCAATTCTGGTTACCTTACTCGCTTCCCATACTATTTTTGTTACATCCTATCAATATCATCATCATATCAGCCGAAAGACATCTACTGCTGGACATAGACCTCCCCCTAAGGCTAGCTAATAGACAGTCTATATCCATCACAAATTAAGCCATCTTGATTATGAGCAACCTGAATGCTTAAGTAAAAATTTGGAAGATGAACACTACCCCCTACATCCTAGCATACAAACATTTCTATAAAATTACTGCAGATAATTTCGTAGCATCAAGGTAGATCATCATCTAATAGAACAAGTAGTTAAGTCAAACAACTTCATAACACTGGTCAAAAGTAGGTTCTGGTTAGTGGTTATTCAGTAAAAAAAAGTTACATCTATCTGCAGGTTGTAGTTTTTTTTTGTCTAATTTCGCATAGGTCGGTAATTATAAAAAAGCAGACAGGCATAATTATTAAACTTATGTGAGATTAGAACTTTTGAGGCCACAGGTAGGTTAGGTTGATAGTTTATTTATATTAACCACTGTTTTGTCTATTGTGTACATTATTTATATACTAATTTGAATTAGTTTTTTTTTTCTTTCTTTCTATAATTTATAAAAATATGTATAATGGTTTGTGCATTCAAGGGCATGACAATGTTTCTTATGTACATAAGATGGGCAAAGGCCAAAGTTCACCTCCATAATGATGGTTCACTGCATTGGTTTATCAATGAAGAGATTCACTACTGCATTTTGATGTGAATGTGAAAGAAAATATATACATGTTAATGTAGGTAACTGTCAGTTAGCTTTACACATTATATGAAACTTGGTATGGAGACAGTGAGAGGCAGGGTAAAGATTACTTTTTAATCTTTTTGTCTCTGAATTCATTCCTTTAGAGGAAAAAATTGGTGCAAAATTTGTATGATTAAAGACGCTATGGAGTTGTTTATAATAATTAGAGTGCAATAGAGTGGGTAGGTGTAAAAAAAACATCACCACCCCACCACAAGGTCAAGATATATTGTACATGCGTCAAATACAGGCTTCACTAAATACCAGCAAATATTCAGTATGGCCTTTACCAAACCAAATGAAGCTGTTCTACAATACACCAATTGGTGGAAAATATAGTTAATATTAAAATTATTTTACAAAAAATGACTAGATTATTTTCTTGCATCTTCTAGATCAAACCTCTAAAAATAATTGGCAGCTGAACCAAAAGGTTTCAGCCAATTACCAAACATTCAAAAATATGCAGAATACAGGATAATTACCGAATATTTGGCGCATCTCTAGTAGAAAATTATCTGATTTGTATTGTGTTTAAAAGCTAAATAAAAAAATAGTATATAGTATAGTTACAATTAATAAAAACTTTACCTCAATGAACAATATAACTTATACAATCTTGGAACAGAATTGGACACTTCTATTGATTACTTATTAACAGGCTGTGTGGGCTGTGTGTTGGCCTATGTGTGGGTGGAACTTGGAAAATCATATAAGAAAAATGTTTCAGGTTGTTTCCCTTCTAGTTTGGTAACAATGTAACCAAGTTAAACATACTAATTTAAAAAGAACGAGCCTTAGCTACGTGCCTTAAATCTGTTGGTAAACATATTAATACCACAATACTGAAAAATAATACAATATTTTACGTTAATATATATATCTTCTTTGACAGCATATAATATAATTTATAATACTTCAGTTGGGACTACATGCGGATAGAACTTTTAGAGAACATTAAATCGTAATCACCAGCAATTAACCTAAATGTTAACTTACTATTGGTTGAGGAAGACACGAGAAATCAACTATTTACGATGGCATATTCTGATTTAGTCTGTTCAATATCGACAGCGTCATAATCAGAATATATAGCATTTCCAAGTAAAACAACGCTACGAATACAGACACACTCGTTTTATGCACTTCTAAGTCTTCAAATTCCTGCATGATATGCCTGTTACGGTAAACATGATCCCAAAACATGGAAACCGTGTTACTATTATCACGCGCGAAACACAATCGTTGGCGGTGGAACTTCGCTTATAACTAAAGTTGTAAATACATTTTGCATTAATTTGCTCTGTATGTAAATTATTAATTTACAAGGTGAAAAACACGTCGGTTACCGATAATTTCTCACTTCTTATTATCCTGCCAAGTTGAGAAGACTCGAAGGATCTGACGTTTAGTGCTGGTGTTGCAAGTGTTCTCATTTTCTCCTACATTTATTAGTGACAGTTGCCAGCTGATGTGTACCAGTCACAGATATCGTGGTACCAGTGTAAATTTCAACTGTAAGGTCGGCCTGTGTTACCCGTGTTACCAAAGATTATAGGTGAAAAACTTAAGAAGATGACCTTCTTGTATGTAGTTGTGACGTGTTCGAATCACGTTCTAATAGGCGTTTGTTTTGTTTGTGTTGCACATTTTATTATTTTTTATATTTTTATTTTTATTCGAATAATACAACAGGTCATTTTCATAAGTTTTTTACTACATAATAAGTATGCTGGGAACGTGTTACTGGTAGTTGAGAGACACATTATATATTTTTGTACGCTTTTAATAGAGCGACGAGTGCATGTTTTTAGACAATCTGCTACCTATTGAAACGGATGGTAGCTAGAGACTTAATTCTATTTATTCATCTTACTCTGAGACATTCACAGTAGTCTTTAAGACTAGAAATTAGGCATGGTGGTGCTTTTAGACGAACCCAATTTCTGGCGCCAATAGGCGGCGCAACGCAGCGCCATGTAAATACATTTTCATTACACTTGCTCGTAAACGGTGCCATTATAAACAGGCATACTGAGCTACAATAGCCTATATTACGGCCACGGGCGTAATGCATAAATCCCTTTCTTACGCATTTAGTTTAGTTACTCATAGTTCTCATTCATCCATTTGCTGACGTAGCGATTCGATGGTAATTTTTGGCTTTAATGTTTATTTATTTCCTTCTAGTGTGTTGCTGATGAAAAACATTGTGTGTATTACGATATTTACGATCAAGGGAAAGAGCCAGTACCTACAAATAAAATAAGATGATATGATATGATTGTGGACCCGGGTATGTCCTAAAACTACGACCAAGACCACCGGGGAATGGGCAGCAGCATTCCTAGAGTGCGGTGGAGATACTGCGATCGCCAACCCGCATGCCAAGCGTGGCGATTATGGCAGTTACCCCTCATGAAATTGGGGGAGGCCTATGTCCAGCAGTGGACGTCCTAGGGCTGATATGGTGGTGGTGGTGGTGGATATGATTGTACCTGGGTCCAACGAAATAGAAAATGCGTTCGACGACTATTTTATAGATCAAATATAAAAGAATAACATTACAGAATTCCAGAATATTTGAGTAAATTGTCCCCTATCAATATACATGGGACCAACAACAACTTATATATCAGAAATTATTAATTCTCATCTGCTCTACATGGACGACCTTAAACTATACAGAGGTCTTCAGTAGGGCCATCAAAATGGAATTTGGTGTCGACAAGTGTGCGGTCATGCATGTACAGCGGGGGAGTTGTAAATTCAACAAATTTACAGCTTTCTGAGACAATGGCTCTCAGATCTCTCTTCGAAGTATATACCTATAAATATCTTGGTATGTCACTGTCTTTGGGTATCGCCTGACAAAAGTACTCAACAGTCTTTTGTCGGGCGGCAATAAGGTGCGCGCCTTGAACGCCTGGGTGATGCGCTTGCTCACGTACTCCTTTGGCATATTAAGATGGACTCAGACTGAGCTCGATTTCCTGGATCGAAGGGTGCGCACTACGCACCGTATGCTACACCCGCGCTCGTCTGTTATGAGACTGTACATCCCGCGGAAGCTTGGAGGTCGTGGCTTCTTAAATGCCAAAGACCTTCACAACCGCGAGGTGTGCAGTCTCAGAGATTATTTCTTAAGCAGCGAGTGTGGGATGCATCGTGATGTGGTGGCAGTAGACACACTCCTCACCCCGCTCTCCATGGCAAAAGGGAACTGGCGCAGACTTAAAGTGCTGAGCGCCGAGGACCGTAGGGTGGTGTGGAAGAGTAAGGAGCTACACGGGCGGTTCTACAAGGCCCTTACGGGTCCCGACGTAGACCTGCTCGCATCGGTGAACTGGCTACGTTTTGGGGATCTTTTTGGGGAAACTGAAGGTTTTGTCTGTGCAATTGCGGACGAGGTTATCATGACGAACAACTACCGGAAATATATCCTGAATGATGGATATCCATATTATTTCCGGTTGTAGTCATTTTGCTAACGGCGAGTACTTGCACAGACATAACTTGGTGGCCAGGATTATTCACCAGCAGCTTGCTCTTTTATACGGTCTTGTGGACTTCGAAGTTCCATACTATAAGTACACGCCTGCGCCAGTTTTCGAGAATGGTCGTGCAACGCTCTATTGGGATCGATCTGTCATCACAGACAGGACTATTGTAGCCAACAAGCCTGATATCGTGCTGCTGACAGATCGATTGAAGCGCCAGGCAATACTCGTTGACATCACCATCCCCCATGACGAGAACCTCGTGAAGGCTGAGAAGGACAAATCCAGCAAGTACCTAGACCTGGCACACGAGGTAATCGCCATGTGGGATGTTGATTCAACGATCATTGTCCCGATAGTCGTCTCTGCGAACGGTCTAATAGCGAAGAGTCTCGACCAACATCTCAAGAGACTCTCGTTAGATGGCTGGGTCAAGGGTCAGATTCAGATACAGAAGGCGGTACTCCTGGACACGGCACGGATAGTTCGGAGGTTTCTCTCTCTGTCGCCCTAACCACCGGTAGCTTAGGCCCTGCCTCGCTGCCGGCGGCACCCTAGGTTAGGTTTTTTATAATGCTTTTATATTTTGTATGTATGTTTATATATTTTACTTTAATAAACTTATTGTAAAAAACCTAGCTTAAGTACGAAAATAAATACAGAGATAATAATAATAATAATCATTTATTCACACATATGCTTAAAAACAAGAAGACAAAAGACCTATAACCTAAAATGCGACAAACTATACGTAGAGTCCCCCAGGGTAGCGTATTAGAATCTCTTGTTCCACTGTTGTTCCTCCACAGTACATCGAATATCCAATGGTTCTTTTCGCAGACGACAGTACAGTAGTTATTGAGTTATAAAATGCAAGGATATACATACTTACGAAAAATAAATTAATCATACTTTAAGTCGTATCATCAGGCCACCCCGGGGACCCGGGTATGTCCTTAAACTACGACCAAGACCACCGGAGGATGGGCACAGCATCCCTGGAGTGCGGTGGAGATCCTGCGATCGCCAACCCGCATGCCAAGCGAGGCGATTATGGCATTTACCCCCCATGAAATTGTGGGGGAGGCCTATGTCCAGCAGTGGAGGTCCTTGGGCTGATATGGTGGTAGTGGTGGTGGTGGCTGGCTCGAAAGTAATAACTTTCTTATTAATAAAAAAAAAATATATTCATTTTATTCAACGCCAACGTACACTAACTACTCCCATTATTTACCAAGGAACTCTATTAAAGTGGTTAATGATACCAAGTTTTTGGGGCTTCATATAGTTATAGATAAATAAATAAAGCCTCACACTGAAGCAAGTTGTAGAAAACTAAATCATTTTGCCTATGCTCTCTACAAACTTGCGAAACAGGCAAGGTACAGGCAAGTGTTGAGGTTGTCATTGACAGCATTGTATCATGGTTTTGGTTTAGTGGCAGCGACGTTGCGCTATGGCACCATGCACTGGGCAAACTCCACGAACAGAGAGAGACAGAGAGAAGATGTCTTCAAGGCACAAGAGGTGTATAAGGGCAATCCGCGGACTCAAGCAAACAGACAGTTGTGTCCCACATTTTAAATATTTTAATGATTTACAAATACTAACTTTGCCCCGTCTTTATGTATTTGAGGCAAACCCCATTATTTTTAAGACGGAATAAGATTTAGGAATTACCTCAGAACATAAAAAAAGGGAGAAGTGCCATACTGCTTCATTACAACGAAATCCGATGTCTCCATTATTCCCCCACCGCAGACCACACACACACATTGAACCGTGTAAAAACAAAATCTCGGGCGGAGCCACCGAACCTACGAGAACATGCAAGCAAGCGCTGTGATTGGCTTCGCGCACCCTTCAAAACAGAGCAATATGCGCAGGGGTGGGAACAAACGTTAAAATGAGTTTTATCGACATCGATATTTTAATTATTATGTTAGGATGTTGGTGAATATCGAAATAGTTAATTTATATAGTGTTATTTTAACATATAGTTGTTTAAATAAAACCAATCGAATAAATACAGTTACATACAGGCAATAAAATGCAATGAATGCGATGAATTTAGACCAACAGAAGTATATAAATACTCGGCATTTATAAAGCAGTACCTATATACATTCATGATTATGCTTTCATCAATATTTTTAACCTGTACCGGGCTTGTCCCACTTGCATTTTGGCGCGAAACGACACTGTCTGTAGTAATTTTAATATTATAACTTTATTATTTCTTATGTTGAAATTGCATGCCACCATGCCTAAGTCTGCACACCTGTTTAAGCATTACAATTTTACTAAACAAGTAATACCATTAATAATTTTCCGATTTTAGTTTAACGGACATTATAGCCTCAGTACCGGATTGGCTCATAGTTTCCTGTGTTTATTTATAGAATATGGAAGTATAATATGTAGTTCCGTCAATTCCTTACCTTCAGTTTACTCATCATCAGTTCCAAAACAACATTTCTATTTGGATAAGCATTAGTTGCTAAGTCAACAAAATCTCATCGGAATCTGGGAAGTAATTACTTCGTTGAGGAGTTCCATTCCTTAACATCTGTTATCATCATCACCAGTTCCTCTTCACCAAATTTGTGGTTTCCCAGAGCAAAGGCATAGTTCACTAAAGAAAATGCCGAAATCACCAAGTGCGTGCCTATCACATCTGAGGAGTACCATTGATTACTCCTTGATGTGATCTTCAGACCTACACCAAATTTATATACAACCCCTCTGAAGATTTCTTTTCTAACAAAACATAAGTATCACAATTGGACAACATATTAAATAATTATTATAGCTGTGTATATACATAAAATAAACATGAACACGCACTGAGATCCTCCTTCTATCGAAGTCGGTTAATAAAACTACTTGAGAAAATAGTTTGTAGTAATTTGGAAGATAAATATAGTGGTATTAAATTATGATTTTTGATTTAATTGTTGACACTAAATTACTAGTACGTCATCCTTTTATCGATAACGCATAAACGGCAATTACAATTGGCACCGCTCTAATAGAATTCGCGCGAATTTCACGAGCAGCGGCGGGCAGCGGCCTCGTTCCTCGAAACAGTTCACGCAACGACGATAGCTACACTGGTTTGTTACATTGCGCCGTGGTTTAGCGCGGTACGGGTTGGTTGTTGTACTGAACGTTCAATGTACAACTTTTAGATAAAAAATACGCTTTTTCATACGATATCTTAGCTCGAGCATGCGGCGCTGCGTGTACTTGTTAAAATATTGGTTTTTAGTAATTTATAAGTAGAAATTCCAATACTTACACGTGGTAAGTGACTCCATTGTTCTTGTAGTTTTTGGTTACACTCCTATTTTTGCAGGTAACGACGGAACAGTTCGGCATTTTACAAACATTTCATCGGCACGGCTAAATTGCGACTAACCGGCGGCGGGCAGTGTCACTGCTTTTTGGCCATGTCGCGGCGACACGCGCCACGCCCCCGTTTCATATCTATTCCTTTCTATGATCTGAGGGAATTACATATTTATTTAAATTGGGATAGACATAATAATTGAAATTGTTATAATAACTTATTGCAAAATCAAATATTTATTCTGCAAATAGGCCACAAGGGCACTTTTACATGTCAAAGCATGAATTAATACAATTTAAAAAAACTGACAATCTTACTTAATAATAATGATTAAAAAAATATACTGATTAACAATTAAATGAAAATAAATTTACAAATATTAAGGACGTATTGAATACGATCTGTCCGAATAAACAAAAAGTATATAAAATTTATTTAATATCTCAGAGATGTATATGGTCTCTGAGCGTCCAAATACGATTAATAACAATTACTTAAAAGTCCTTAGAGATGTAAATGATCTCTAAGCGCTAAAATTAAAATAAGTAAACTTAATATTGTTAGAGATCTCTAAGCGTCAATAACAATAAAACTAATCCAGAACAGGATTATGTCTCTCGTCAATCTACATACAATAAAATAACACTAGTATTGAGGTATGTAATATGCCCTTGCAAGCATGAACAGACCGGACTCCACCAACAGCACCCGATCACAAGTATGACGCGTATCTCAGCCATCGCCTCCCAAAGATTAAAATGACTCTTCGGCGAGAAACAGCATCATGTTTCATAAAATGCAACGACAGAGCTATTTATACAAGGAAATATGCTAAGTGAAGCATAGGTATATTAAAACTAACAGGATTTAACTATCATTGGCTTAAAAGCATTTTTGTCATTTAAGAAATCGTTGACAGTATAATAGGCCTGACTTAACAAATAACGTTTAATATGAGAATTAAATTTCCTGAGTGGAGAATAAAATCTTTATTATAATATAAACTAAAAACTAATACTAAATAAAATTAAAATAAATCTAAAAAATTTGGCCCCTTTGGCATGGTGCCAAGGATGCTGGCAACATTTCCCCTCTGTATTGCGATGCTAATACGTTGTGCGAGAAAGCTGCCAGCTCTTCGGTCACCAGTGAAGTCGACTAGTCTTTTAGAAAGTTCTTTAAAGAGTTTAAGAGCATTCGCACCCCACGGGCCAAGGGTCTCGACCCCGAATGGCATAAAAATATACTCGGGGCCGAGACCCCTGTACTTCTGGACTTTAAGCTTTTCAGCCGCTTAACTTTATCTATAATGGGTATTTTATTATAAAATCGTATACAGTTCCCCACAAACGACGTGCTAACCTTCCGGAGACGACTGGCCTTCACTGCAATCTTGTGTTTACTTCTAGTATTGTAGACGTGGATATCACTGTTAAGCATGAATTCTTGATTATTTTTTCGTACATACAAAATGTTTTCAAGAATGTATTGACATGCCACAGTAAGAATAAATTAATTTAAATTACTACAAAATGTATAGGTACTTGTACGCTTATATTATGTTATGTTAGTATGTAGAATGTTTTTGTATGCCGAAAGGCAAAAAATATTGGAGCGATTTTTTTAAATTTACACCTATATTTGTTGTACCTATATATTTACGAAATAAACACTATTGAGGTTTTTAATGTTTTTATAAAGTCGAGTCATTAATGCCCTCCGCCTTCGGTGTCGCTAGGGGCTTCTCATAGACCCTCGTTTGCAATACGTGGAAATACCTCTCTTACCGCCCTTAATGCACACTGTACTATTTTGTGCCAGTTCAGCGTGACCAGGGCTTGAATAACCGGTATTTTTGGGAACCGGTATTGTGACCTTGTACCAGGAACCGGTATAGAGGTACCTAGCTAAAGTACCGGCATTGCTAAAACCGGTATTCTAAATGATACCGATACCTTAAGAACCGGTAAATGGAGGAAATTCACAAGGGCTTGAATAACCGGTACCGGTACCTTACTAAAGTACCGGTATTGCTAAAAGCGGAATCCTAAATGATACCGATACCTTGAGAACCGGTAAATTGAGGAAATTTACCGGTTTTTAACAGTTAAAATACCGATACTCGAAAGTGCGAGAGGAGACCGATAGAAAATCTAATAAGGTCACAAACACACTTATCGGAGGTCGGTAATTGGGACGTTCTGATTTGTGGTAAGTAAATCGTAATTGTGGTATAAGGTGTAAGAATTAGCAATGAACCAAGTGTGTGATGAATGATGACGATAGCTTTCCGCTATTGACTGTTTTGAAGGTAAGTATCATGTTATTAATTTTATTTTCTCAAACATGCGCCTAAATGTATGCATTAATGTCACGAAAAGAGGACATGAAGTTACCTGTTTAGGGCTCGCTTATGGAGAATGTATGAAACTAACATTATTGTCCGCTGCTCTAACTATTTAAATTTGCTTACTAAAATTAACTGATAAAGGAAATATTATATAGAGCCAACCGGCACGATTTTGTATATATATTTTTAATTTGTTATGTA
Organism: Notocelia uddmanniana; assembly: GCA_905163555.1. NCBI lineage: Eukaryota > Metazoa > Arthropoda > Insecta > Lepidoptera > Tortricidae > Notocelia > Notocelia uddmanniana. The sequence continues at coordinate 21,024,557 of LR991061.1, read as the reverse complement.
AATTGGTATTATTTTAGGTTTTTCCGGTTTTTTTTATCGTTCTTGTATTTTTGTAGCATTTTTTGTTGTTTTTTTTTTCGAATTTTTCGAGTATGTATGTATTTTTTTTTAGGTTTTTCGTGTTATTTTGTAGCGTTTTTTGTGCTTTTTGATATTTTTGGACTTTTTAGGTATTTTCGAATTTGTTTGTACTTTTCGTCATTTTTTTCGTTTTTCCATGTTTTTTTGGTATTTTTTTAGTTCTTTAGTGTTTTTTTTTTAAATGGTGATTGTAGTTTGTACCATTTTTCGTGATTTTAGTTGTTTTTTTTTGCAAGTTTTTGTAAATTTTGGTATTTTTCTTTAGTTTTTATTTGTTATTTTGTAGTGTTTTTCCTGTTTTTGGACTGTTTCAAAGTTTTTTCGTATTTATTTGTACTTTTCGTCAGGTTTTATTGGCTTTTTTATTAGTTTTTTCGTATTTTTTTTTTACTTTTCTTCAGGTTTTTTGTTTCTTCATGTTTTTTGGTATTTATTTTAGTTTTTACGTTTTTTGGTATTAGTTCTTTCGTGTTTTTTTTAAATCGTGCTCGAATTTTGTAGCATTTTTCGTGTTATTAGTTGTTTTTTCGTTTTTTTTTTTGTGAAATTTTATATTTTTTTAAGTTTATACTTGTGTTTTTGTAGCGTTTTTAGGGTTCCGTACCCAAAGGGTAAAAAGGGACCCTATTACTAAGACTTCGCTGTCCGTCCGTCCGTCCGTCTGTCACCAGGCTGTATCTCAAGAACCGTAATAGCTAGACAGTTGAAATTTTCACAGATTGTGTATTTCTGTTGCCGCTATAACAAATACTAAAAACAAAATAATAATAATAATTAAGGGGGCTCCCATACAAAAAACGTGAGATTTTAGGCCTTTTTCATGGCTACCACTCGCCGAGCTAGATCTCAAGAACCGTAATAGCCAAACAATTGAAAATTGCAAAGATTATGTATTTTTATTGTGGCTACAACAACAAATACTAAAATCAAAATAATCATAATTAAGGGGGGCTACCATACAACAGAGTAGTTGTTGGCGTTTTTTTAAGTTATTACTTGTTATTTTGTAGCGTTTTTGTGTTTTTTGATGATAAGATAAGATAAGATAAGATTTATTTATTGAATAACTGTGTACAGAGATGTTTATAATACAATTCAGAATCAACAGTTTATCCATCACGGACGTACAATATAATATTATGTATGAGTAACCTATAACTAAATAAAAAAAATAATACATTCACTAAGTATTATTATAATCGGCAAACTCCTTTATGGTGTAAAAGACTTTACTAAGAAGCCATTTTTTTAAATTGTTTACCTTTGACAGATTTTATTTCAACAGGAAACTTGTTAAAAACTTTTATTGCTGCAATGTAGGCACTTTTCTCCATAAGTTTATTATTAACCTTTGGAATACGATAGTTAAATTTATATTGCATGCGCAAGTTATCGTTAATTGAGGACAGTTTTGTGAAATACTCTCCATTGCGCTTTACAAAGAGGCAAAGCTCGAGTATGTAAATTCCAGTTAATGTCAAAATCTGCTTCTCCTTGAAAATATTTCTAACTGAGTGACGCTGGTGCAAGTGAAACATGTTTCGTAAGCATCTTTTTTGTAATCTGAATGTAGTAAGAACATCAACAGAATCACCCCAATAAATGATGCCATATGTGAGTTGTGAATATACATTTCCATAGTATGCGCTCTTAACGACATTCTCTGAACATGTTTCAGATAGTATAGATAAGGCATAGGCCGCTTTTGCTATTTTACAGTTTAAATCTGCAATGTGAGACTTCTCGGTGTGGGTTTCATTCAGGATTCCCTGATGCTACTAAATCTACCCCAATATACTTGGCACTTCCTTGGTCATGAGGATAACCCTCAAGAATTGTACAGCGAGGACTTCACATCTTTCAAGGATCAGGAAATCGTCAGTATCTCTCACGTGGAGAAGTCTGAAGTTGCTGCACTACTCGAAGGTAGTAGAACTGCTACCCAGCTCAAGAAAGACCACGTCTATGGACCGTTACTCCGCATAGCTCTTTCACCGGCCAAACGAAATGGCTCCCATTTGACGGCGACACGTCATACCTGGACTACATATTCGAAGACGCGTGTAAAGCTATTGAAGAGCAGGAAGTTGAGTTATCTCCGGAGTCTGCAAATCTGTTCCCCAGCACGGACATAGCATCTATCGCTATAGGGGCTATTAATACTGAAGAAACGTCAGCGCACGACTCCATCGAAAAACTATTACAAGTGAACAAGACTCTCTTCATCTCCAACGGCAAACCAACCACGCAAGCTGAACACACGATCGATACTGGTAATCACCAGCCAATAGCAGTGCCTCCATATCGTTTGTCTCCTGTGAAGAGGCAGATTCTACAGAAAGAGGTCACCAAGATGCTGGCAGAGGGAATAATAGAGCCTTGTGTCTCACCCTGGTCTGCGCCTACCGTTCGCGTACCCAAAAAGGAAGGCACTACTCGTGTCTGCATAGACTACCGGCGATTAAACGCTATCACTACTCCTGATGTCTATCCGCTTCCGCGAATCGACGATCTACTCCACAATGCGAAGCCATCTCCCTTCATGACGACCCTCGATCTCCAATCTGGATACTGGCAAATAAAAGTTAAGGATGAGGACCAGTTGAAGACTGCTTTCGTAACGCCGTTTGGTATGTTTGCCTTCAAAAGAATGCCCTTTGGACTCAGGAACGCACCAGCAACCTTCCAGCGCCTGATGGATGGTTTCCGGGTCAGACTAAGCCATATCAAGCTGATAGTCTACCTGGATGACTTAATTATCCTGTCAAGTAGTTTAGACTTCAAGACTTACAAGAGGTCTTTGACCTACTGAAGGAATACAACCTGACAGTTAATAAGGCAAAGTGCAGATTCTGTTGCTCGAGGATAAAATATTTGGGAGACTATATTACCCCTGATGTTCTGAAAGTGGACCCAGAGAAAGTGAACGCAATAACCAGCATGCCTCAACCGACAAATGTCAAGCACCTCCTCTCTTTTCTCCAAATGTGCTCCTGGACGGCTAGCATAACTTGGCGCGCGAGCTATCTCACGCGCGAGATAGACTATCCGCCTCTTTCTAATTGGTACACACAGAAAGAGACGGATTGTCTATCTCGCGCGTGAGATAGCTCGCACGCCAAGTTGTGCTAGCCGGGCTGGTATAGGAGGTTTATACCAGATTTCGCAGACACAGCTGAGCCTCTTACACGACTTACGAAGAGGAAAGCAAGATGGGCGTGGAAAGACGACCAAAACAACGCTTTCCAAAAGCTACGAGAACTTTTAGCTTCGGCGCCCGTCCTAACGCAAGCTGACGAGAACAAACCCTACACAATAAAAGCCGATGCAAGCAGCTACACTATCGGGGCTGTATTAGTACAGGGGGAGAAAGAGAACGAGCACTCAGTGGAATACGCCAGCCGCTTGTTGAAACCCGCCGAGCGAAATTATTCCACTACAGAGCGCGAAGCACTGGCAGTGGTCTGGGCGGTGAACAGACATTAACGACTACTAACGCTATCTCAGAGCGAGTAGTATAACTAACCTGCTAGGGACCCGATTATCCCCTAGATGGCGCTGGGGTAGAAATAGAACGCGCTAATGTTAGTTCTACGTAAAATGCCCATATAGAATTAAGGATTTTTGATATGCATCTTTAAGTACATTTAATCACAAAGTACAATATATACTAGGTGGCCCATTCAAATCGGTCAGTATGGGAAAGTCTGAAACTATAAGACATACGAAGATTTGTTCTTAGGAACCATGTCACCGATTTTGATAAAAAGAAAAACTGCATTCATACATTTGAAAAAAACACTGTACCCAGCTAGGGAATCGAACCCGGTTGTTTTGAAAAAATAAACTTACACTATTTCTATTCAGATATCGTTTGTGTAGGTCTTAAGCAGTAAATGTCTCTAAGAAACATAATGTCTAAAATGAATAAAATGCATTTTTTTCACATACTTTAATTTATCAAAGTTGGTCAAAGTACTCAGCCGCTTAAATCAGCTTAAATTGGTTTTTTGATTAATTTGTATTTCTTTTTTAGTCATGTGTCTACTCAATTATCTGTTGGTAGCTTGCTCAAATATATTATATCATATTTATGTATGTACCTAGTTTAGTGTAGTTTTAGTTTTACGCTCGCTGTTACTTTTAATCATGCTGTGTATACATATTTTGGATAGCATTCAAATCAATACCTGCGAACTGTGCTATTTTTCTGTCAATGAATGTTGTCTGTTTTGTGTGCCTATTAAATAAATAAATAAATAAATAAATAAATATCATAGTAGGTGTTCAAAGTGACCACCGTTACAATATTCAACAAGTTCAGGCATGTAAAATTGTCTCTATGGTTGTTTGTACCTCTCTACTTGTAAAATCGGTGACATGGTTCCTAAGAACAAATCTTCGTATGTCTTATAGTTTTAGACTTTCCCATACTGACCGATTTGAATGGGCCACCCTGTATACTGAGATAGAGATACCAGTGAAACACTCCACATAGATCGTAGCGCCGTTGTGTATTTAGTAAGAACTAACCGCACGAACGCTGCATCTGTCACTTCAACATGCAAGTGCGATAGAGATAGCACCCAGTGCCATCTGGTGCAAACAAGTTAAACTAACATTTCCATAGAAAAAATCGTACTTCGAGCTGAAAGGCCCCTGCATTTAATTAGACCTATTAAGATACAGATCACCGATATTATTCTGGACCCTATAGTAGTAGTATATATGTATCAGAGTTAAATAAATTTCGTCAAGTTAGTAGGATATCGCGTTTCATTACGTTTCACGTCCGTCGATATAACTCCCTGGCACTACAATTTTCGTTATTTTTCGTGATGCTTTTCTATTATTGGACGTTTTGTTTATTTTATTTTTTTACATTGTAATTTTTCATTTTTTTAACATTTTTGAGAAAAGTACAATCCTCGGCCGGAACTGGGATTGCAGGACTCGTTTATCCCAAACTCGTCCAGCAATTCCTTACTTCACGGCCTCTGCAGTAATGTACTATTAGGTACCTAAGTTCCGCCGCCGCACCGCGCATTCGTACGAAATGGCAACATCGCATACAAGTGTAGGAACCTTTATAAAGAACCGGTATTTTTCGGTGCTCATACCGGTATTTTTTCTTAACCGGTTCTCTGGAACCGAAACGAAGAAAACCTATAAATACCGGTATGTTACAGGTACTTTCGGTACCGGTTCCAAGCGCTGAGCGTGACTGAATCCATATAATCTTAACATATTAAGCGCCGAGAACCCGATTGTCGGATACTCTGTTCGTAGCTACTACGAAACGAGCGTAGCCCGTAGCGCCAGGCGGAAATATCAGACCTCTCAGGGAGCCACTAAAATACACAGAAACTTATTTCTGTTATTTCTAACCTTGGGCCAGCCTACCCACTTCTCTGGTACTGAAGTCGTTGTCTAGACTATAATTTCTTCGTTTGGCGTCTAGTTCGAGTAGGGCGGAACGTTTACGCTTGGGGGCGTACCACGAACCGGAAACGAAATATCTCCCACTCTGTCGCTCCAATATGCAAGTGTGACTGAGAGACAGATATTTCGATTTCGTTTCGCGGTAGCACCTCTGGTTCTAAGAGTCTAATTTCATAAATCTACATGCGAGGGAAACGGAAATGGCAAATAACAAATTTTAAAAATAAAGTTGTATATTCGGTAAACGGTAAACGATATAAACTGGATTTTAAACAAGTTAATTGCACTTTCTCTTACGACCTACATGATTTATCGATGATTTCAGTATTAAGTTAGTTGTTCTTGAAGTTGGGTGGCCTCTTCTCAACGAACGCAGTCATACCCTCTTTACGGTCCTCCTGAAATGGAAAATCCAAATTGGTTTATACTCACAATTTAACAAAATACAATCCCAAAGAGAAACACTCTGTTGAAGTTTGTTTCTTGACGTTGAGTCCGCTCTTGAACATGGCTGTCTGGTTGACAGCATTTTTCGCCATCTTGGCCATGAGAGGCGTGCGTGCCGCTGCGCTCCACGAGTTTGATGGTTTATTTTGAAATATCCATTTTGGCTTTACTGTTTATTTATTTCCTTCTACTGTGATGAAATATTCTGTGTATTACGATCGAGGTTTTTAGAAAGTCGAGGCTTTTTATGAAAAATAGTTACCACATGTGCATATTTTTTAACACACTCCCAGTCAACTTCAAAAGATCTCCCTTTAAATTTATTCAAAAGTAAACTTTATCGATGATTCAAGAAAAAAAAATGTTTTATTCAATAAATGCACTCTTCAACACGAGCAATAAGCTACGCTAAGAGCCTACGAGTCTGCAGCTTTGATAGAAAACTGTAACTGACCGAGCTTCATAGCTTGTTTGATAAATAACTTTAACTGACCGAGCTTGATAGCTTGTTTGATAAATAACTGTAACTGACTGTGTAATTGACCGAGCGAGCGAAGCGTCTCCGTTTCAGCTTTCGACAAAACTTCTTTCGTATGTCTGTGTGTTTGCCCGGATGTTCACAGGTCACATTTCTTAACCGATTCTCGTCAAATTTTGTGAGCAGGTTCGATATTTATATAGATTTTCGAGTCAGTTTCTGGAAATTTTGTAATTTGAAATAAAAAAAAATTGTGAGGTCTACAGCTCACGGAGCCACTAGTTCGTCTAGTTTTAAGATTACTTTGCATGCTATTACGTAGCAAAATATGTTTTGTACTGGAATTACCTTACTATCTATTGTACCATATTTTATGTGAATAAAGAATTTTGACTTTGGCTATTCTAGAAGGCTTCTAAAACTCACCGTGGCAAAAGTGCCGTAGAAGGTCTGTTTCTCGAACTCGAGTCCGCTCTTAAGAGTGGTCTCGTAGGCTTGGTTCACGGCCTTCTTCGCCATCTTGACGATGAGAGGAGAGTGCGTGCCGATGCGCTCCGCGAGCTTGATGGTCTCTTCTAGAAGCTTGTCGACGGGAAACACGCGGCTCACCAAGCCTGAAAGAAATACAAGTATTAGTTACTTACCTGATTCTTTTAATATGGTACCAATAAACAAAACTCGTGAATATACTGGGGAAACATCACACTTCAACTCGCGCTTCATTTATCCTTCAAACCTCAATGACACATCAATATGCCTCGCGCCTCGTGCCTAACTTCACATGTCCCACTACAACACTCCTACTCACGCCTAACTTCATTTGTCCCACTGCCTATCACACCGAAAATGAGCGCGTGAATGAGGATGTTTACTCTAACATGACAACGAGTGCGATCCCCAAAATGTACGGTGTGATGTGAGGTGGGACATGAAACACCTCAACCAATGCTCAATGCGTTGACAAAAACGTCGTAAGCGCCGCAGGATTTCATACATTTTACGCGTTTACGTCAAACGGTCAAATTTTTGAAACTGACGGAACGTTTAGAAATCTTTTTACTTACTGTATTTGTGGATATGGATATGGAATGTGGTTCTTATACTTAATAAAATAGAATAGGATTAAAATCTCAACCATTATAAGAGTGAATTTCTAGGTAGTTGGATTGTTAAAAATAGAGTTTATTTTAATGTTGGTGTTGGTGCAGAGTTAATGGTGAAATGGCGGGACAAATTATATCTTCAAAAATCGAATCATTTCTTATTAGGTACTTAATTAATATCTTTAAGATGTTATTTGAAAATTGTTTTTATTTATTTATGATAGGTAATTACTAAGGAATGAAACAGTTTTCAAAATTGTAACGAAAGGGCGAGAAATTAAACGCAACTCAATTTTGACAGAAGGCAAACAAGATACCTATGACATTGACAATTAACCGACAAAGTTGATCACGTTGAGAATGGTGATGAGATGTTTGTTTGTTTATTTACTTTGTATCCGGATTAGGTTAAAAACATCTTGCCGACACACGAATGTGCCTGGCTGCCTTGTGGTTGTGGTGTGGTTATGGTTATTGTTTGCGTGTTAAACTGAAAAGCCAATACGCGGGAATAATTTTTAATGTTGCTTTTATTCAATACATATCTCATTGTTGATAATATCATTGGTAAGTTAATTATATTTGTGCCAGTCCAATTTTTTTAAGGAATCTTATTATGAGTTTAATTTACATACGTGAATTGCTTCTAAATACCCAAACAAACTATCAAGTTGGAATAATAAATAACTAAACTACACTGGTGTGCTTTTGAAGTATGCTTACGAGTATTATGTTTATACACGTGACATTATACTCTGGTTCAGTTGTAAGCGTCAATATTAGATTGTCATACTATATGAAGTTTCTGGATGACAAAATTCTGCTATGCTGTGGTCTAATTTATTGTTTTAATTCATCTGACTGTAACTGAGCATGCAAAATTGAAAACTGCCCGGTAATTCATTTTTTATATGAAGTGGAGGAAGGTGAAAATAAATAAGTAAGAATACAGAACATGAAAGTACTCAGTGCTCGGTTATAACACTACACTTAATTACAACCATGTTTTTGCTGCCGAAAGATACTAAGTATATACTGTTACCTCACCTCATTTGAAGTAGGACATTGTACCACCTCATTTTTGGAAATGTGGTACTCCCTCAAACTCATTTTAATTTCATGTCCTACCCAACACTAGGGGGGGGGGATGCCTTAATCGCCACGCTTGGTATGCGGATTGGCGATCGCAGTATATTTTTCGCAATTCAACGTATTTTATCAATTTTACAGTTTTTAATACACAAAAAGATGAAAAACCACGAAAGTCGTGACATCACATATCGAAGTCATCATCATCAGTCATTGACCAACTTGTTGAATGATTATATAATCATAATGGGTACATCATCATCCTCGTCATTATCATATCAGCCGAAGGAAGGACGTCCACTGCTGAACATAGGCATCCCTTAAAGAGTGCCACAATGACCGGTATGAGTGTTCTTGAAGAGAAGCCCATGCTAGGCAGTCGGTTGAAAATGAAAGATAACATACCCATCTTCTCAGCCTCATGCGCATCGATGAAGTTGCCGGTAAGCACTATCTCCATGGCCTTGGACTTGCCGACGTAGCGCGGCAGGCGCTGGGTGCCGCCCGCGCCGGGGATCGTGCCGATGTTGATCTCCGGCTGACCGAACTTGGCCTTCTCTCCCGCGTAAATTATGTCGCAGAGCATGGCCAATTCGCAGCCACCACCGAGCTGGAACGAGATAATTACTTTTTTTTAACTATGGCTAGGTTTGCGCTTAGCCACAAATCACCTGACGGTAAGCGATGTTGTGGTCTAGGATGGAGCGCGCTTACCTAGTAAAAACCGGGTCACTCTCGTCTTGACGACAGTGAGGTTGCATTTCAAAACGAGGCAAGGAGTTCCACAACTTGGTTGTGCCAACAATAAAAGTGGAATTTAATATCGTTTTCAGGTTTTTTGCATTGCAGCGTCGCCATTTCGTGTTCCTCGATTAATGATGTGACTATATAAACAGGATGTTTTTATTGAATTCCGTTAATTGCGGAGGGGACATTGTTTAGATGAAATAAAGTAATCTTCTCTAAGAACACACACACTACACCCCGCAACCACTACACTACACTACACTACACACACACTACACTACACACACACACTAGTATCCCAATTCGTACCATTTCGAAGTTATTAAAAAAAATTGGTTAATTAACACCCCTAGCATAGTATAAAACACCCTTAAGACACACACACTACACTACACACACACTAGTATCCCAATTAGTACCATTTCGAAGTTATTATAAAATTTTGGTTAATTAACACCCCTAGTATAGTATAAAACATCCTTAACAAATAAACAATGTTGACGTGCGTCAGCGGGCCTATGATGGTTGCCATTTTATCACTTATCGTCGTAGATAAGACACCCGTCACGTTCTGACAAGTATGCGAGTTCGAGAGTGACGGGCGTCTTATCCATGACGATAAGTGATAAAACGGCAACCATCATACCCTCCGCAGGTGCGGTGTCATTCGAATTCCGCATATTGTCATACTTGACATTAAGAGTCGCCAGTACGCTCGGCTGAACTCGATTCTCCATACAAACTTAAGTTTCGTTCTCATTTTAAAACGCCTTGCTGAAATAACATGAAACTTTGTATACACAATGGGAGCCACCATATCTAGGACGGAAATTAGTTTCTGCTGCTAGAAATTGTAATAGAAAAAAAATATAGCGAATTTTTGAGTTTTTTACGTCTTCTATGAAAACCTTAATAATCGCTGGATTTTTTCTCCATTATAATTTCAAGCAACAGAAACTAATTTCCGACATAGATATTCCGGATTCCATTGTGTATACAAAGTTTCATGTTATTCTAGATTGGCGTTTTGAAATGAAAGCGAAACTACGTTTGTATGAAGAACCGAGCTTACTGCGGACTCTTAACTCCTGCTTAACTCCACGTTAACTCTTAAGGCTGTTTTGAATTCACCCTTGGTGATATAATTAATTACATTTATATGAAAATGAAAGAAAAAAACTTGAATTTTGAAAAACTAAATATACCTACTACGTCGTTTCTATGACTATGCACGGATATATGTTTGAAGGAATACATCCTCAGGGAGTCTTATCGAACTAGGTTTAGTGTCGTGAGCTCTTAGACTATAAATATCAGGCAGCAAAAGTAAATACGCCTTAACACATTGTTAAAGGTTCAAATACTCACAGCGAAGCCGTTGACGGCAGCGATGATGGGTTTCCCGCAGTTGGAGACGTCCTCCCACTCGCGCAGGAAGCCAGCCTTCACGTTGTCAGAGTACGTGTTGTTCTGCATCTCTTTGATGTCGGCGCCGGCCGCGAACGCCTTCTCATTGCCTGGAGATACCACATTTAATTAGTGTTACTCCCCCCAACTCCGTCCCAACTCGTACTCTGACGGACGTCAAAAAATGGATAGAAAAGGTACCGAAACCAAACCACCAAATTCTTTTCAGTAAGTGTAAATGGTACTCCCCACAGACCTAGATAAACCTAGATGCCCCCAATGTATGTACTTCGCGTGTATCTAAATGGTGCGGTGCACCACTTGCCGCTCGATCGCGCTCCTGTCGTTCTAACTGTCAGACGTTTGTTGCTGCACTAGAAAATGCCACACTGCGCCGTAATTGACTGTTCAAATTCAACAAGAGTGGTTAGTCGAGTAAACGGTGACGTTTCCTTTCATAAGTACGTATTTTTTGTAATAAATTTCGCATTATTTAATTTATATTTAATTATTTTCAACTTGGAGTGATGTCGTGTCGTTGGTACCAAAATATTTACACACATAGTATATTTTCGAAGTACGCCATCCATTGCAGCTTCTACTTTAAACTATGCTTAAGGACTGTTATTTGTAGGACGCAATGGAAAGTGAAGCAAACGATTATTTCGTAAATCTTCACGTTGCCGGGTAGTAGGGATTTTCTCATTGTCTGTCGATTTAAAGTGAGTACTGCGATGTTTCATGCAATGTCACTGTGCAATTCGATTTATAATCGATTTTTGTGACGGACAATGATAATTAAGGTTAGTTACTATACAATAATGTTATTCTTTTACATAAAAAATATTTAATAGTTTTAATTTAATAATATTTTGTAGCAATAGATTCTTAAGCGTCACAGAAGCAGGGATCTTCTTTCCTAAAATGCTTAGTAGAATATTTATTTCATTGTTGACTATACGTAGGTATCATGGCATTAAGCGAAGAAGAATATGCATTTATTTAATAACCACTAAGCACTTATTTATTACACTATTTCACGTATTGAATGCTATCCAAAATAAAATATTCGATACGAAATCAATCATAAAAATATCGAGTTATTATTACGGAGCATTTTGTATGCTTAAAACAGACATATTAACGTAAATTTATAGGTTAATTACTTGAATTTTGAAGTAAAATGCAGAACGTAAACTAAAGCGGGCGGGCTGCATACGTCCTCTCACCGCAAAGGCCTACTGAGTACTAAACCGGTTTAACGCGGCGGTAGTGTTGGACATCACTAAATTGCTTACGTGACGTCATAGTAGGCACGTAAAAATTGACACGCTCGGTTCCCATATCATTGAGCGCGTTTGCGGCATCTATATGGTCTGTGGTGCTCCCACACTGGCTTTTATAAATGTTATATACCATAGTGTAACAAGGATAACGCTATGTAACACTATGATGTTGAAGAAAGATGCTTTTATATAACATTTATCGTATAACAGCCAGTGTAGGGAGCACCAATAGCGCGTTCATCGCCTTGGGCCGATTCATCAGTCTTTCATTTGAGAGACTGATGAGGATGACGGACTCTCAGTAGTGCTCTTTACCCATTTCGAAATTTTATTTTTTATTTTTTTATTAATAGTATGACAGGACTGTCAATTGTAAGTGGGTCACATTTTTAAAGTCCTTGACTGTACTATATTTACCAGTGAGCACAATGGCTATGATGGAGTCATCCGCGTCGAAGTCGCGCACGGCCTGACCTAGTTCTTGGAACAGAGGCTTGCATAGCGCGTCTATTCTAAGGCTAGTGTAACATCAGCCCGACATTCTACAGATACCATAGTTATCAGCGAGCACGATGGCTGCGATAGATTCGTCCGTGTCAAAGTCGCGCACGGCGTGTCCTAGCTCTTGGAACAGCGGCTTGGATGGCGTGTTGAACGCCTTGGGCCAGTGCACCACCAGCTGCATATTCTACATGTAGGTACAATAGTTTTACCAGTGACAATGATGGCTGCGATGGGTTCGTCCGCGTCAAAGTCGCGCACGGCGTGTCCTAGCTCTTGGAACAGCGGCTTGCATGGCGCGTTCAACGCCTTGGGCCAGTTTACCACCAGCTGCATATTCTACATGTAGGTACTATATAGTTACCAGTGACAATGATGGCTGCGATGGATTCGTCTGCTTCAAAGTCGCGCACGGCCTGTCCTAGCTCTTGGAACAGCGGCTTGCATGGCGCGTTGAACGCCTCGGGCCAGTGCACCACCAGCCGCATATTTTACATGTAGGTACTATAGTTACCATTGACAATGATGGCTGCGATGGATTCGTCTGCGTCAAAGTCGCGCACGGCCTGTCCTAGCTCTTGGAACAGTGGCTTGCATGGCGCGTTCAACGCCTCGGGCCAGTGCACCACCAGCTGCATATTCTACATGTAGGTACTATAGTTACCAGTGACAATGATGGCTGCGATGGATTCGTCTGCGTCAAAGTCGCGCACGGCCTGTCCTAGCTATTGGAACAGCGGCTTGCATGGTGCGTTCAACGCCTCGGGCCAGTGTACCACCAGCAGCATATTTTACATGTAGGTACTATAGTTACCAGTGACAATGATGGCTGCGATGGATTCGTCTGCGTCAAAGTCGCGCACGGCCTGTCCTAGCTATTGGAACAGCGGCTTGCATGGTGCGTTCAACGCCTCGGGCCAGTGTACCACCAGCAGCATATTTTACATGTAGGTACTATAGTTACCAGTGACAATGATGGCTGCGATGGATTCGTCTGCGTCAAAGTCGCGCACGGCCTGTCCTAGCTCTTGGAACGGCGGCTTGCATGGCGCGTTCAACGCCTCGGGCCAGTGCACCACCAGCTGCATATTCTACATGTAGGTACTATATAGTTACCAGTGACAATGATGGCTGCGATGGATTCGTCTGCGTCAATGTCGCGCAGGGCCTGTCCTAGCTCTTGGAACAGCGGCTTGCATGGCGCGTTCAACGCCTCGGGCCAGTGAACCACCAGCTGCATATTCTACATGTAGGTACTATATAGTTACCAGTGACAATGATGGCTGCGATGGATTCGTCTGCGTCAAAGTCGCGCACGGCCTGTCCTAGCTCTTGGAACAGAGGCTTGCATAGCGCGTTCAACGCCTTGGGCCTGTGCAGCTGGATCAGCCCAACATTCTTCTTAGCGCCTACCACTTCAGTCTTAATGTTTTCGTAGGCGGGAGCTGAAAGAAGTATTAAGTAAACATAAGAATGTGATGTTTAAGAAGTAATTTAAATTTATTAATATACATACATTGTGTATTTTTGTAATTTATGGTCACCTAAAGTTTTTTGTACAACTTTTGTAGTTTTTTTAATCATATCTGTGGTTTGAAACTACTCGTACTAAATAGGTTAATATAATGAAGGATTGTCTCCAATATGGTATGACATCCCACCACCACCATATCAGCCAAAGAACGTCCACTGCTGGACATAGGCCTCCCCCATATTCACGGGGGGTATATGCCATAATCGCCACGCTTGGCATGCGGGTTGGCGATCGCAGTATCTCTACCGCACTCCAGGGATGCTGCTGCCCATCCCCCGGTGGTCTTATTATTTTATGACATACAAAGACTTAATATCTTGCCAAAATTATCTACAGCTAAATAATTAATTACCTTATGTTCTACACACCCACATTTAGTTACGTAAGCCTCGCGGTAAACATGCCACAGAAAAACTGCTATTTCATTTCAAGACCAGATAAGATAAACAATACTTTTAAATTATGAAAGTCAAGGCCTTCAATTGTCAAGCTAAATTGGACTTTACTCTTTAAACATAAGCCACATGATCCATGATGTTGTAGGTTATATGCTACTTTATTAATTCAAGGGTCTGAATTTTGAGCTGAGATAGTAATGTGTTAATAATATGTATTATGCTAAATCCAGTTATGAATTGGAATTAAAACTAACACATTTTTATTTTTGAATACATATATGTAACTGATAAACTGAACTTATAGTTATTAGGGAAATTAATATACTAAAGTAAATATTTTATAAATTCAATATTAAGTTGTACCTGAAACAAAATTAAACATTAACTAGTGGTGTTGTGTTGTGCAGTACTTGTAGATTACATTACTATCTATAATTATCATATGCTTCAACCCCACTGAAGTAAAATTTTAATATAATGAAGGTTTCTTATGGGAGGACTTGGATGCTTTTGGGGAGGCAAGAGCTGCCTCTGTATATATGAATAATTTGTAAACTATATATTTTTAAATGGTGTGTAGTTGATATCAGTGATATCATAAGCAGCAAATTTATTTATGATTTATTTTTCATATACATATATATATAAAACTTTATAAAAGCCTATTATTATTTGGCCGACTTCCAAAAAGTAAGGCATGTGTGTTATATGCACTGTGTGTTAAATAAATAAAAATACATGTGTGTTACATGCACTAACTAGACTGTATAGTTAATTGTTAACTAATAAATACATTTGACTCTGAGTGTAAGTAATTCGTAAGACATATTGTATAATCTATTAATAGATACTGAGACAGAGGCAGCAAAGTGTAGGCGACATGGGCTACCGCCACCGCCTACACCTACAGCCTTGCAGTCCAAAGGGCCTTGTGTCACAGAGGTTTTTGCACTAGTTCAAAACTGTTTATATACTGAAAATTTTGAAACAAACCGAAGGCATTGCAAAGTGTTTATTGCCCACATAAAATTTATGTCTTGCTCTGCCACTGCATGTAGCTAGCGGGACCACCTTATTGTATGTACAGTTACTAGTTGATGGCTGAATGCTGATTGCGCTTTTACTCAGACATTGTCTGGTTGCTTTTGGCATAGGCCTCCCCCAAAGTTCTGCAATTGGGTCTATCCATGGCTTTTCTCCTCCACATCGGTCCAGCAATATCTTTAAATTAGTCCTCCCATCTCTTTTTCTGTCCGACAGTTACTAGTTAGATAAACTGAAAGAAGGGTGAGAGGATTTGAGAGAACAAAAAATAATGTCAATGAGTCCAGATCAAACAAAAGAGCGAACCTAAATGGAATGTTCTGGCCACATCATCAGAGATAGGCTAAAATAGCTTCACAGATGGTGCCACAAGATCTATGACTTGTGATGTACTGTAGCGGCGTGGTCGTCAGAGAAGCAGTAAAAAGGGGAATGGTGTAATAACTATTTTTTTTTCTGAAAGACTACCAGAGGCCAGGGTCTGCACAAAATCATCAGGAAGACTAGCGGACAAAGGGTTGCCTTTATCCAAAAGTGGCCAAAGAAATAATATAACACAGAGATAAGTGCCATATGCCAGAGTAGAAGTTAATTGTCATTGAAACAATACATGATAAGTAGCCAAGTACAACGTGATCTTAATGACTACGCGTTGTAAATGGCCAGTTCCTACACAATAAGTACCTAATTTATATTCATATCATTTACCTGCGCTGTAAAACTTCACCAAACCGGTATTTGCTGCCGCAATGAAGCGGCCACCGTTGAGAACATTCTTGCCAAGTAAAACGCGTGTTACAGCACTAGCGGAAGCCATTTTTATGTAATACTGTAAATCTATCCCTACCGGCAACTATAAATGAAATGAGCCGATAAGCGAAGCAACAAGAGAACTTCGTTGAACTTTGGTACAGTGATAAAATGATAAGAAATAAAAAATAAGGAATCAATGTGTCAAAGTAAAAGAGAAAGAGAATGGACGAGAAAAAGAGAAGGATTAAATCAAAGATGAATATAAGCAAAATATAAGGCCCATATGTAATATAAGCTAAATAGGTAAAAGAGTCACTTGTTTAGCGTATACAACTTTAAGAAAGCTATAGCTTACAATATGGTAGGATAATAATACATTACGAGTACGATGAAATACGTTCTACGCAATTGGCATTATTTCTGTACATTATTTCAAGTTCCTGTTATTTGTTTTTGTTTTTTTTTTGTATCTTTTTTAATCTTGAGAATCTTGTTGACCAAAATTTGAAATAACATTGGGTAGCAGATGTTTATTTTTTTACATCAGAAACCATAAATCCAAGTGAAACGGAAAGTTTTTCTTATCGATGATAATCTGAGTAATCTGACTTAGTGATGGGCGACTTTGAATGATTTGCCTATTCGAATAATTAGCGATTACTAATGCTAATATTCGAATCGGAAATTAGTAGTATACTAATGCTAATAATCGAATGATGACTACTAATTAGTAGTATTTAATCTCTGCTACTACTACCGAACAATAACCGCCGTAAGCGTGACTTCCCCAGGATACTTTTCACTATGATGGGTGAGTTCCAGTTACGGTGGTTAGTAGTTCGGACTTCCGGGGCGAGTCAGATCAGATGTCACATTCCGCCGAATGCAGTTTTGGTGTTGTTTACTTTACTATTCTCATTCTTAGGGCTTACATATACAGGTACCTATTGTGTTGTTGGGAGGGTTGTTTCTTTCTACACAGTATAGTAGGTATCAAATATATATGAACAGTTTAACTATATTTATTTATCAGTACAACTACTTCTACCCAAAACTCTTCTAAATTGTCTTCTATTGATGAGGTACCGACGAGGTACCTGAAATAAAATATTCGCGCTCATCACACAAATGAATGCAATGACCGGGATTCGAACCCGGAATCTCCGGCTTCATAGTTAGGGTCACTGCACGAATATTTTGTTCCTGAGTCTTAGATGTTTTCTATGAATTTAAGTATTAATAGGTACTACATAAGTATAATGGAAATAAATGGAGTATGGGGAATCATAATGGAAAGCAATGTTTTCCTCGGAAATGCCGTTTGGCACTTCACAGGTATTCCATGGATAGAATGCATTCAAAATATGTAGGCTTAGGTCTAACGTATCAACATCTTCAGTATACCAAATCTCTCGCTTCTAAATCGTGCCAGTAGGGCCCTGTCCTTAGTTTGTAAGTCGATGTAAATAAAGAATATATTTTATTGTCATCGGAGCTTTTATTTTATCTTCATGTTAGGTACTTACGGCTGAATTATATATATGCGTCTACGTTTTCAAAGGTTCAAAAAGGTCTGAGCAACCTTATGCTTTTTAAAAATAAAGTCGTGTTTATATATTTCGAGTCTTTAATAACAAAACGAACGTAGTGACTTTTAGTGAGTTTAGTGGCTGCTTATTGTTAAAAAGCATACATCTACGTCATCTACACAAGAACCAACGAAGTGGACGACTGCGCGGTCTGCGCGAGCGCGACTGGGCGCTGTTCCCGGAATCCGGTCGAATAACCATCGTAAATGCGTAAGGTAAGGTGTGACCGGTTTGCCGTACCATTTACTACGACAAAAGAGTTTTGCTTAAAGCACAGACATCATATAAAAGCAGACTCGCAGTATTAAGCCAGACGATTTTTCATATAGTTGTCTCGTTAATCCTTATGGCACACCAAAATGAGTTAGAATGGGACAACTAGTACGATATTAACGAATTGTCCCGATTTAAAAAACACACCATGTCACACCAGAGTGAATTTAGTAAACATCACAACGATACGTCAAAAACAAAACGGTACCGAAAGTGCAATAGATATTGTGAAAATTACGAAATTATATGTATCAAAACTCAACAATCTTTATTTACAAGTAAGCAGAAATGTGGTACGTAGTGCAATGGTGCCGGAGCAGTTTAAAATCAGTGAAAATGTCCGGAGAAAATATCAGTTTTCATTGGTAAGAAACTTTTGGTATTATTTCAAAAATTGCACGAACATTATGCAACATAATAGTCTGAGATAGACTACAGATGCTGGATACTACAAAATGTACCTTTTGCGTAGTTCCAAATTCATTTCAGAAAGGTTTTTTGGTAAAAATTCATCTGTCGTGAACTGGGCTAGTGCTGTTACTTAATGAAAAAAAAAATATGTCGACAATTTATCGATATGAATTATTTACGTAAGCATTTAGACGAGATATTATTGCGTTAAATTATTAATTACATGGTTATTTGTCAACTTTAGATTTCCGAATAATAATTTACTTCAAAAATGGATTGACGCAGTAGGACGCAATAATTGGACGCCGACCAAACATCACAGAATCTGCTCCAAACATTTTAAAAGTGACTTTTATGTTACTAAGAACAATAAAGGATTATTATTGCCAGATGCAATACCTACAATATTCCAGATGCCCCTTGAGGTAAGTTGGGTAAGATCAATATTTATTTACTGAATTTTCAGGGACCGCTTCAGATGAGTTGGTTTGGTTTAGGTTTAGGCATAATATGTTAAGACGTTGCATACATTAATATTTTTTTTATCAGAGAATTATAGATAGTTTGTTGGAGGGCAAAAGTTACATAATTACAGATCTAAATAAGAATATGGTACAAAAGTCTGTCGAAGTAGAAAAGTAATTTTCCTTCTTAAAATGGATTTTTAGCAACAGAAGACGAAGTCCAGCTCCCTTTAACTTAGAAAAAATGTTGGTAATATATATTATGAATTATGAGACATATATTTCTAAAAATTAATAGGGCTGTTATGTTGGGTTTATTGTAATCGACATATAGCTATAATTATCGACATACCTTTAGTATTTCAAAATAATTTTTACCTTCACACCAGAGTGAATTTAGTAAACATCACAACGATACGTCAAAAACAAAACGGTACCGAAAGTGCAATAGATATTGTGAAAATTACGAAATTATATGTATCAAAACTCAACAATCTTTATTTACAAGTAAGCAGAAATGTGGTACGTAATGCAATGGTGCCGGAGCAGTTTAAAATCAGTGAAAATGTCCGGAGAAAATATCAGTTTTCATTGGTAAGAAACTTTTGGTATTATTTCAAAAATTGCACGAACATTATGCAACATAATAGTCTGAGATAGACTACAGATGCTGGATACTACAAAATGTACCTTTTGCGTAGTTCCAAATTCATTTCAGAAAGGTTTTTTGGTAAAAATTCATCTGTCGTGAACTGGGCTAGTGCTGTTACTTAATGAAAAAAAAAATATGTCGACAATTTATCGATATGAATTATTTACGTAAGCATTTAGAGGAGATATTATTGCGTTAAATTATTAATTACATGGTTATTTGTCAACTTTAGATTTCCGAATAATAATTTACTTCAAAAATGGATTGACGCAGTAGGACGCAATAATTGGACGCCGACCAAACATCACAGAATCTGCTCCAAACATTTTAAAAGTGACTTTTATGTTACTAAGAACAATAAAGGATTATTATTGCCAGATGCAATACCTACAATATTCCAGATGCCCCTTGAGGTAAGTTGGGTAAGATCAATATTTATTTACTGAATTTTCAGGGACCGCTTCAGATGAGTTGGTTTGGTTTAGGTTTAGGCATAATATGTTAAGACGTTGCATACATTAATATTTTTTTTATCAGAGAATTATAGATAGTTTGTTGGAGGGCAAAAGTTACATAATTACAGATCTAAATAAGAATATGGTACAAAAGTCTGTCGAAGTAGAAAAGTAATTTTCCTTCTTAAAATGGATTTTTAGCAACAGAAGACGAAGTCCAGCTCCCTTTAACTTAGAAAAAATGTTGGTAATATATATTATGAATTATGAGACATATATTTCTAAAAATTAATAGGGCTGTTATGTTGGGTTTATTGTAATCGACATATAGCTATAATTATCGACATACCTTTAGTATTTCAAAATAATTTTTACCTTCACACCAGAGTGAATTTAGTAAACATCACAACGATACGTCAAAAACAAAACGGTACCGAAAGTGCAATAGATATTGTGAAAATTACGAAATTATATGTATCAAAACTCAACAATCTTTATTTACAAGTAAGCAGAAATGTGGTACGTAATGCAATGGTGCCGGAGCAGTTTAAAATCAGTGAAAATGTCCGGAGAAAATATCAGTTTTCATTGGTAAGAAACTTTTGGTATTATTTCAAAAATTGCACGAACATTATGCAACATAATAGTCTGAGATAGACTACAGATGCTGGATACTACAAAATGTACCTTTTGCGTAGTTCCAAATTCATTTCAGAAAGGTTTTTTGGTAAAAATTCATCTGTCGTGAACTGGGCTAGTGCTGTTACTTAATGAAAAAAAAAATATGTCGACAATTTATCGATATGAATTATTTACGTAAGCATTTAGAGGAGATATTATTGCGTTAAATTATTAATTACATGGTTATTTGTCAACTTTAGATTTCCGAATAATAATTTACTTCAAAAATGGATTGACGCAGTAGGACGCAATAATTGGACGCCGACCAAACATCACAGAATCTGCTCCAAACATTTTAAAAGTGACTTTTATGTTACTAAGAACAATAAAGGATTATTATTGCCAGATGCAATACCTACAATATTCCAGATGCCCCTTGAGGTAAGTTGGGTAAGATCAATATTTATTTACTGAATTTTCAGGGACCGCTTCAGATGAGTTGGTTTGGTTTAGGTTTAGGCATAATATGTTAAGACGTTGCATACATTAATATTTTTTTTATCAGAGAAATATTTTGATCTAAATGAGCTAAGATAATTTGTTTTATGACAAAACTGGATTATAAACGCATATATAAATAAATAAGTATATATTAGGGGACAATTTCTTATAAAAATCAAACTAGTCCCATAGTAAGCTCAATAAGGCTGGTTTTATGGTCTAGACGACGATGGGGCGCTAGTCGGGTAACCTCCACGAGTGTCTGGGCTCTTCTAGTTCCTCTGGACCCTCGCGGGTCTGGGGGAAGGGGAAGGGTTCTGGCCGGTGCGCCCTGGAGGCAACCATAACCTAAAGTTTCAAATAAACATTTGAGTATAAAATGCTTAAAATCATTAGTCATTACCTACTACATAACTACATAATTTTAATTTGTAGGATATATTAGAATCTTTTGACGTTTGACGACCACTTTGGCTTAGTTGGTAGTGACCCTGCATACGACAGGGTTCGAATCCCGGTCAGGACATTATTTGTGCATTTATCGCGATTTGTGCATTTATCCTGGGTCTTGGATGTTTTCTATGCATTTATCTATATAAGTATGTATATCGTCGTCTAGTACCCATGGTTAGTACAAGCTTTGCTTAGTTTGGGACGAGGTCGATTTGTATAAGATTGTCCCCTAATATTTATTTATATTTATTATTGATATTGAATGCAGTTTGTGTTTTTAATTTCATAAATATTTCAACCAAGTATAGGAGTAAGATATACGACTTAAGAATATCAATAGTAATTGAATATCGATGTCGATATTTCGTAGTAAATTATCTTTCACTGCACTAACTCTCGTCACGAAGCGATGAATAGTTGAGACAATGACAGTTGAAGACCTGTCAGACTACATGATATCTATTTCTTTCTTACTTACTGATAAGTACGTTAGTGGGAATAGATCGGAAGTATAGAAAACGTTCAACTTATTAGCGCTTATCTGCTTTTCTCTGATATCTGTGGCTTAAAGTGATCGATGTTCCGCTTCGGGCCGACTCGGGCATCATTCGTGTCGACTTCGGCTTATTCGACTCGTCCGGGCGAGGCGAGTCGGGCGGGCGTCGATTAGTGGTGTTACTAATAGTCGAATGATTTTTGTATTAGTCGACTAAGTCGAATGATTGTAATAATCGACTAATCGATTTAGTATCATTCAAAGTCGCCGATACATATAAAATGTAAACAAACTCCAGATTCAAATATTTCAGATTTAAATAGTGACAAATATAAATTTACGACCGCTTAGCATTATTAGTATTATTACTGTAATATATTTATTGTAAGGCCGTATAAAACATACAATACATATGGCAAATCAATTAAAATATTTCATTCTAACTGGCGAACCTGGTTAGGTACAATGTTAACTCCAAATTATATCGCTGATATTAAAAATCAAATTTGTAACTGGAATCTTTTTACAGGTGTTGGGAAAACGACTCTAACAAAAAAGCTATGTGAAACAATTCAACAGTACGGTGTACAAGCTTCGGGCTTTTGCACCGAAGAGGTTAGAAAGGATAAAGTTCGAATGGGGTTTGATGTTGTAACTTTGGAAGGGGAGCGAGGACGTTTAGCCAGAGACCAGAGCCTTTTGACAGAGCCAGTGAAGCACAATGTTGGGAAATATGGGGTCTTGGTACCAGAGTTTGAAAGTATTGCTCTATATAGTATGAGAAAGGTAAATTTCATGTAGTTATGCTTATATAATCCATAATATCATTATAATAATCCTGCATAATTCATTTCATTTTGACACTCTTCACTACTTTCTGATATAGTCAGGGGTGGCGAGCAGGGCAGCTGCCCGGGGCCTCGCTCTTCATGTACTCTCGCAACTACCTGCAGAAAGGTACTAATAGTACAATGACAAGGCCTGAATCCTCTTAATGGCTAAGGCCGCCCCTAAATATTGTATGTTCAGAAGCTAGCTGCAAAAAAATAATCGGGGAGGGTTGAGGAGATCACTTTCAACATGTTTGCCTTCATTTTTAACTAACTAATGACAATGCAAATAATATCTATCTTCAGAGAAAAATGTATTAGGATTTTAGGATAAGAAATATAATTTTTAAGAAAAAAAACCGACTTCAATGGGGTAGGCTGGTGAAAGATTATTATACTTAGATGGTGCACTCTTAGATTCCATACAATAAAATAAAAATGGCTATAAGTATGTTTATGAAAATGAAAATAAGAGGTTGATTGCATCCAAACATTTAGAGCTCCTACTTTCTGCTAGTTGTCATACACTAATACTTAAAAACCTACGTAAGTTTGTGAACACACTCAAAGAGAATACACAAGCCCTCAAGGCTCTCGGGTTTGATACGGCTTCATGGAGTTTCTTGCTATTTCATCTTGTGTCCAGGAAAATTCCTCCAGAGATGCGCACAAAGTTTGAATTCACTCTTAAAGTGAATGAAATACCCGACTTTGAGAACTTGTTGGATTTTCTTGAAAATCATTTACGGGTTTTAGAAGCGTCCCAAAATGTAATTACAAAAGGAGCTGGAAGTGATGTCCCCACCACCTTACATGTGGCTCAACAGACTGCCTGTATCTGCTGTGGTGGAAGTCACCCTATTTACCACTGCCAAAAGTTCAATTCTATTATTGACAAGAAGGCATATGTTAAAAGTAAAAATTTGTGTTATAATTGTTTGCGGCCCCATCATGTCTCAAAGTGTATGTCCAAAACATATTGTCAGATCTGCGGGAGCAAGCATCATACAAAATTGCATACAGCTGAGGCGACAAGCAGTCCGACCAAGGCCTTTGTCTCGCCAAAAGCCGATATGCAAGCTCATATTGAGAACATACCCAGCGGTAGCACAAATCAAAATTCTGGGACAAATGTCCACATGTCGGCATCACAGTCATCTTGCGATATTGATGGCAAGCTGATCCTACTTAATGTAGAGCCCATGTCTACAGGGCTGCTAGGCACTGCTCTTGTTGGAGTCCGGGATGCCAGCGGTCATGTTCATGTTGTTCGCTCATTAATTGATCCTGGTGCGCAGACTTCTTTAATAACTGAATATCTGGCCCAGCAGCTGCGGCTCCAGCGCCGCCGATCCTATGATGTGATTGGTGTAGGTGAACAGCGGCAGGCCACTTATGGAAAAGTGGACTGCCACATTACCTCGCTTGTGGATTCGCACCATCCTGGCCTGTCTACAGAGGCTATAGTGATGAAACGCATCACTGGATATCAACCAGCAGCTCAAATTAGTTCCCTTGTACCTCACAGCTGTGGCAATTTAACTCTGGCTGATAACACATTTCACATGCCTGGACGTATTGACCTACTGCTAGGAGTTGACCTGTTCGATGAAATATTCACAGGAAACAAACGCAAGTTAGGAGGAGGCTTGCCTACTGCACAATTCACAATATTCGGTTGGGTTGTCATGGGAAACTCGCCTGTTACGTCCAGAGGGTATCAGCACGCACATTTAGTGTCATGCAACTCTCGACTAGAGTCTGCTTTAAATCGATTTTGGAGTGATGAAGAGACTCCGTCGACACCCATTTTGGATCCCGAAGACATCGCCTGTGAGAAGCACTTCGTCGAGACATACAGCCGCGATGCTACTGGGAGGTTTATTGTTCGCTTGCCTTTCAAGTTAGAACACAAACAGCTGGGCGAAACGCGCTCGGCTGCTTTAAAGCGCTTTCATAATTTAGAGCGCAAGCTCATGAGAGAGCCACGTTTACGCGAACTCTATGTAGAGTTCATGCGGGATTACAAAGATTCGGGCCATATGCAGCTAAGGTCATCTGACTGTGAGGGTGAGAGGTGTTACATCCCCCACCACGGGGTCCTGAAAGAGAGCAGCAGCACCACAAAACTGCGCGCGGTCTTCGACGCTTCACTGGCAAGCTCTACAGGGGTCTCGCTCAACCAAAATTTGATGTCAGGTCCTAAGTTGCAACAAAATATTCAAGACGTAATCCTAAGATTTAGGCTGCATCCCGTCGTATTCACATGCGATATTAAACAAATGTACCGCAACGTGCTCCTGCACCCGGAAGACCGGCGCTATCATACAATTTTCTGGCGCGAGTCTACAGATGAGCCGTTGCAGGAGTTCGAACTCATTACCGTTACATACGGAGTAAGCAGTTCCGCCTTCCAGGCTATCAGGGTTATCCACGAGTTAGCGAACCTAAATTCCGGACTCTATCCGGAAGCCTCGCGCGTCCTACTGGAGGATACGTTCGTCGATGACGTCGTAAGTGGGTCGGACAGCATAGAGAGTGCTAAAGCTCTGCAGCAACAACTCGTTGATGTGCTCGGCCAGGGTTGCTTCCATTTGAGGAAATGGTCAAGCAACAAAACCGAGATCTTAGAAGGATTTCCAGAAGATCATCGAGAGATTCCATTCCGCTTCGAAGAATCAGGTGACAACATCTTCAAAATACTCGGAATGGAGTGGAACCCCTCCGACGATAAATTCTTGTATCGCGTCGCCGAAATGTCACGCACCACAACCAAGAGAGGAATTTTATCGGACATTGCTCGACTGTATGATCCCTGTGGCTTCATCACTCCAGTTACATTCGCTGCAAAATCATTCATGCAGAGTTTGTGGCTCATCGAGCTCGGCTGGGACGATCCGATTCCTTCCGAATCTCAGCTGTTTTGGTCGAAATTCATCAATGATTTCCGAGCTCTGCATCAAATCCGCGTTCCCAGATTCGTGCTCGCTGAGCAGCTGTGTCAGTGCCATCTGCATGGGTTCAGCGACGCTTCTGAACGTGGCTACGCTGCCTGCGTGTACCTCCTTGTCAGAGCTGAGGCTGAATCAAGCGTGCATCTGCTCATATCGAGGTCGCGGGTCGCCCCGGTGAAGCAAAAGTTGACAATTCCCAGGATGGAACTATGCGGCGCTGTGCTCTTGGCGCGACTTCTGGAGCATGTATCAAAGATTCTTAAGGCCAAAATAACAATCAGCTCTACCACAGCATGGTGTGATTCCAGCATCGTGCTGAGCTGGGTCCAAATGGCACCGCATAAACTGCAGACGTACGAAGGCAATCGCGTATCTCAGATCCAAGGTATGATTCCAGATGTCCCATGGATGCACGTAGCTTCGACCCTTAACCCTGCTGACTCTGCCAGCCGAGGACTGCTTCCCTCAGAATTGATAAATCACAGCCTGTGGTGGGGTCCTGAATGGTTAACAGATTATGTTCCGGTTGCAGCGCATTTGTCCCAAACCGTCGAACAAGTTCAAGATAATTCTCCAGCTGCTGCATTAACTGCGCAAGCTGTCGAACAACCTGATACTGACCCTCCGGCCGCCGAAAACGCATGCTGCTCCGTTGAGGAACCATGCCTTCTCACGCGTTTCAGCTCGTTCATAAGGCTTCAGACTACCATAGGTTGGTGTCTGCGCTTTATCAACAACGCACGACAGCCTACACAGAAAACCAAAGGCTATTTAACTGTCACTGAGTTAAACTCTGCCTTACTAGTAATTATTAAGCTCGTTCAAGCTGAGGCTTTCCGCGACACCTTCAAGGCATTGCGCGAGAAGCGCACACTCAAGACGAAGATCATCCGTCTCAATCCCTTCATTGACGGTGATGGTCTACTTAGGGTGGGAGGACGCCTCGTGCATTCAACGCTAGCCTATGCTAGCAAGCATCCTTTGCTTCTCCCGCACTCACATCATGTAACTCATCTCTTGATTGATCATTATCATCTGTTATTCGGCCATGCAGGCGCCGATACGCTGTTAACTGTAATTCATCGCCGGTTCTGGATATTATCAGCACGCAAAGTGGTCCGTCACAGGATTTTCAAATGCCAACGGTGCTACCGACTTAAAGCAAAGCCGATGAACCCATTTATGGGGAACCTGCCGGCTAGTCGAGTAACACAGGCCAGACCCTTTCAGAAGGTTGGCGTTGACTTCGCTGGGCCGTTCACAGTCAGAGCATCGCACATGCGTACGCCGAGGACTTACAAGGCGTATATCTGCGTACTAATCTGCTTCGTCACTAAGGCGGTACACTTAGAAGTCGTGTCTGCGCTATCTACTGACGCCTTCCTAGCATGTTTGGATCGCTTTGTATCTAGGCGCGGTTTGCCGTCGGATATATATTCGGACTGCGGCACAAATTTTGTAGGTGCTCGTAACCATTTAAAGCAAATTTACCAAAACATTGACGAAACTCAACTTCAGCAAAAACTTTCACCACAGCAGATCACGTGGCACTTCAACCCTCCCTCTGGCCCGCATCTTGGCGGCTTGTGGGAGAGCGCAGTGAAGTCCGCCAAGACTCTGCTCATGCGCATTGTGGGAGAACGAGTCCTCACCTACGAGGAGTTAACCACAGTTTTTACAAAAGTGGAGGCGATAATCAACTCGAGGCCGCTCTGCCCGCTCAGCAGCGACCCTAGCAGCTTTGACCTTTTGACCCCAGGACATTATTTAATTGGGCAATCGCTCCTTTGCGTTCCCGAACACAACGTAGAACACGTTCCTGGCAATCGTTTAAGTCGTTGGCAGCTACTGCAACAAATAACCCAACATCTGTGGAAGCGGTGGCACAGCGAATACCTCCACACCTTGCAGCAACGACACAAATGGCTTAATCCCACGCCCAATCTACAAGTCGGAGACTTGGTGCTTCTCATTGAACCCAATGCTACTCCCTTGCAATGGCGCAGGGCTCGAGTCTCAAAAATATGTCCTGGCACAGACGGGATAGTTCGTGTCGTAGAAATTAAAACCTCCACTGGTACGTTCATTCGCCCAGTGGTCAAGTTATGTCCGTTGCTTAACCCAAATTAAAATCCCAGCAATATTAATACTAAACAATCAAGTCATGTCACACAATTAGTTAAGTTTCTAAATATTTAGCCTAGTTTTCTTATTTAAGCCTTTATTGCCAGTGTCAAACTCTCAGTGATAGAAGAACCTTTAACTTATTTATGTTATTTCATTCCAAAATCTGTACTAAAGGTCTCAGATATTTCAAGAGCACGTCTGCTCTTCGGGAGGCGGTTTGGTAAATGCCGATTCATCCCATCACTAGCAACTCAAACTACCCTCTTTATCCTATCCCAACCTCACAACTTTGCATACCTGACTGGGGGGTAGGAAAATAAAAACCTTGACAATTCTCTTCTACTGCGCGTCGTCGGGTCGAGCACACGGCTCCCTTCGATATAAAACTCGCGAGTGAGCACTAAACGGAAAATCAGCGCGATTTCATCGCCGATCATACGCCCCGGGGGCAGAAAAAGGATAAAGGAGGTCGCAGCGCGCCCAACTCCATCAAGCGCGCGCGGGGCAGATATAGGAACCAGGTTTGCCTCCCTATTCCCTTTCTCTACTTTTTCTCCGCCTTCCAATGGTAGAAGACTAAGTACCCTCAATTCCTCATGGAACAACCTTGTTTGCTTGACAAACAAAACGAAGAGAACAAATCGCCAAACGTGAACGTCGTTGAAGACTTCCGTTCTGATCATCATCAGCAGTTCCACTTCATCAAATGTCACTTTTATGAATGAAAATGCTTGATTAGTTCATGAAAATACTAAAATCACTATTTGTGTGCCTTTCACATTTGATTCGATTCCTAATGGATCCCATCATCAGAACTCGCGCATGACAAAAATCAATCGTGATTTAATAGAACTTGCTTAACAAACACCGCTAGAAGGAGAAATCGCCAAACGTGAACTTTTCGTCGTTGAAGAGTTCTGTTCTGATCATCATCAGCAGTTCCACTTCATCAAATGTCACATTTTTGTATGATAATGCTCGAAATGTTGATAAAAACACAAAAGTCACTATATGTTTGCTTTGATTTATTTTATTTTATTTATTAACTTAATTTGACAAATAAACAATAGACTTTATTTACAAATCTTAGAATAAATACAATTATTAAAAGTTTTGACATAATCTAGTAGATCCCAGAACGGCAGGCACCTGGTGTAAATGTGCCTAATATGCTGGCGGCATTGCCCCGCTGCACTGCCAACGATATTTTTTGAACCAGGTACGAGCCGGACCTGGGATCGCAACCACTTTCCCTCAACCTCTGTCCTAATTTTTTTTAAAACAATTTCGCTTCAGAGCTCCAGGGGCCTTGGCAACCGAATAACATGTCTCGAAATCAATTTAATTTTATTTAATATTTTTCCACTTAGTTCTGGCAGACCTTTACTGCAATTAAAGTGTTTTTATAATTGACAACACATATTAAATATTAATCTCTTCGGAGATCGCGACCGGAGCCCGAATGGTGCGCTGCTGCGCGCCCGGCCCGTCATATGGAGATGTCATTCATTGTTGAAGTACAACAACAATCTAATAACATTGGAGCAATATTTGTGTGTGAAATTATTTAATTGGTTTGCGCTGAAATCATTCTAAAAGTGCACATAATCAGTATTTCGTAAGTTACGGGTGAAGAGTCGCTGGCGTCGCAGCCTTTGGTGTAGGTGTGACATATTCCTTTGAACTGTAATTATAATTTTGTGATTCAATTTATTGACTTTTGTGTAAAAATAGTATCGTTTATTTAGATTAGTTTTATGGGCAACCACTTTATTCATTTATTATGAGCAATCTCCCGGGGGTAGCCTGTCCTCACTGTCCCAAGGTGTTCGCTGCCACAAGAGGCCTTAACGTGCATATATCTAAGATACACAAGAATGTAGCTATTGCCCATGGGTCAAGCGGTATTGTTGCTGCATCGCAGTTTACAAGCGCTGGCGCTGGTGATGAAGGCCTCCACTCTCTGCCAACGCTTAAAAGAAATGTTCGTGTACTAAAGCATATACCCAAAGGCGCAAGGAATCTGGCAGCGGGTAGGTTGGCTGGTATAATTGACAATTGCTTAAGAACGAATAGTCTGGAGGATTGGTTCACACTTTTATCGTTTTCCTTTACCGCGCTCAGGGTTCCCGAGAGTACTGTGCAGCGCCAGTCTCTTACGTCCAAAGTAAAGGATAACATTGAAGCGATACGTGTCTATTTTCCAGATGAAGTTAGCCATAAACCGCAATCCCTTTTCCGTTCTATAGAGGCTAAGGTACATGATGGGGATTTACGAGGCGCCGTAAGACTCCTACTATCGGACTCGACTTTAGCACCTAATAACGAGAGCACTTTAAGGGAGTTAAAAGTTAAGCATCCTATTCCCTCAAGACCACTTCAATTACCAGCCGAGCCTGATTTGTCCACCCCATTCTTAATCGTGTCAGCCCCCGATGTATTAAATGCCTTAGGAAGTTTTTATAATGGATCGGCAGCAGGTCTGGATGGCCTCCGCCCCCAACATCTAAAAGAGTTAACTTCCCCATCTGCGGGTAGTAACGGGCCTAAATTGTTGGAGTCGTTAACTAATCTGAGCAATTTTCTTTTGAGGGGAATGGTTCATCCACAAGTTTGTCCATATTTGTATGGGGCGTCAATATGTGCCTTGTCAAAAAAAGATGGAAGTGTTAGGCCTATTGCGATTGGAAATACTATACGTCGGTTGGTTTCAAAGTTATGTTGCCGTTCCGTTAGAGATGAGATGGCTGTTTACCTTCAGCCCCACCAAGTGGGCTTTGGCACGCCTTTGGGCTGTGAAGCGGCAATTCATGCTACACGTTCTTTTGCATTAACCCGGGACAGAACTGATAATGTTATTATAAAGCTAGATATAAAAAATGCTTTTAATAGCGTCGAAAGGGATACGTTGTTAGAGGAAGTTAATTCTTTAGTACCTTCTTTATATCCTTTCCTTTTCCAATGTTATTCGTCGCCTAGTAATCTTTTTTATAATAACAATATTTTGTTTTCGCAAGTCGGTGTTCAACAGGGAGATCCTTTGGGCCCGTTGGTTTTTTGTCGGGCCATACATAAACATGTATCTTCTTTGGATTCTCCCTTGAATGTTTGGTACTTAGACGACGGAACAATAGGAGGTCCACCTGGGCTCGTCTTGGAGGATTTGAAAAAGATGCTACCAGCTTTGTCAGCCATAGGTTTGGAGCTCAATGCGGGAAAATGTGAGATATTCCATTGTAGCTCGACTAGATCTATTGCTGATTTTGAGGAATTACTTCCAGGATTGAAAGTAATTGATTCTACATCTTTTACTCTTTTAGGGGCTCCGATATTCCCAGAGGGAGTACCCACTATTGTTAAAAAAAAGTCAGATGCATTAGCATCGTCTTTAATTCTTTTACAACAACTTTCAGCCCATGTCGCCTTGGTCTTGTTACGTAGTTCATTTTCTATGCCCCGAATGATTTACACTTTGCGGACAGCTCCTTCTTGGTTGTTTGCTTTTAAGATTTGAGGAGTTCCCTCAATTCCTCATGGATCCCATCATCAGAAATCAAGCATGACAAAAATTAATCGTGAAAATAGAAATTGCTTAACAAACACAGCTAGGAGGACAAATCGCCAAACGTGAACTTTTCGTCGTTGAAGAGTACTGTTCTGATCATCATCAGCAGTTCCACTTCATCTAATGTCACATGTTTGGATGAAAATGCTTGACTTGTTGATAAAAACACAAAAATCACTATATGTTTGCCTTAAAGATTTGAGGAGTTCCCGCAATTCCTCATGGATCTCATCATCAGAACTGCGTTTTGACAAAAACGGGACCAAATTGGATATATATACTTACAATCAAAAAAGGAATTTTCCAAATCGGTTAAGAAATGACGGAGTTATGGAGTAACAAACATGAAAAAAAAAACATACAACCGAACCGGGTGTCCGCTGGATGCGGGTGGCGCAGGACCGGTCATTGTGGAAGTCTTTGGGGGAGGCCTATGTCCAGCAGTGGACGTCTTTCGGCTGACATGATGATGAAATTAAATATTCTTAAAAGGTATACTGGGGTTAGATAAAACAATATAAATAATCATTTATTCTATATTGCAATCAGTAAGTGGCTTGGTTGGTACTTTTATTTTGTGACATTTTTAAGTATGAAGCACTGCACTGATTTAGATGAAATTTGGTATGAAGATGGATTGAGTCCTGCCTAGCTAGCATGACCTTGTTTTATGTTGGACATATATCATTTGTCCCTTAATAGCTAGTATGTAAGTGTGAGAAGGCAAATGCTTTAAACACAATCATGCTAGCTAGGCTGGAAGAGGTTGGGTCATAGATAACCCCCTCTAGATGGAGATTATAGGGCGACGTGCGGTCACCTCACCTATGTACCACTAGTACATGTAAGCAAAAACGCCTCGCGCTCTCAGTCAGACTCGTCCAGGTTCGCGATCTATACGTACGTCAGATAAACGAGCATTGAAAATCGATTTTATCCATTAGAAATGGTGTTTTGCTGTGTAAAGTTATGTGGGAAAAGCTCTCGAACAGCAAAGTACAAGAATGACGGAATAACATTTCACAGATAAGTTAAATTAATTACAAAAGGCATATTTTATTCTGCCAGGCGGAGTTCATTTTACATTAGCCAGTAAGAAGTACAGAAGTATTCTTGTCCCTTTCCAACCAATTCAAATGTCAATATACTCTCCCTTCTGACGAAAGTACATGCTCGGGCTAGTGATGTGCCAGTGACGCTTTCGACATTACCGTATAAGTCTCGATTTCAATTAATTATGTATTCGTCCGCGTTTTGTTGCGCTGTTTTATTAATATTGAAATTCTATTGGAAAAGGTCATTAGTTATTTTACATTAAACTGTCAGTGTTGCCAGTGTTCTTTTAATTAAAGTAGTAATGTAGTAAATTAGTGTCTCGTTCTATTTTATTTATACGCTACAGGTACGATACGGGTACATATCAATGTAGTAGAATGGAATATTTAGTTTGGAAGTAGTTAATGTGTAGTTTTATTTTATTATAAAGTTTATTAACCGGTTGTATCATATTTATTGCTATGTAATATCGAGTATGTATATCTAATGAAATAACAAATTAGTAACAGTATTACCACTAAGTAGGACATAGATTTCCCTAGCATTTAGCACTGGTATCACGAGGTGAACCCTATGCTGGACTTCGAAGAAGTATAAGGGATCTCGGAAGTGGTTAGAGGTGGAGCCATTGCAATTGGGTTTTTTCGAATCGTCTTGGTGAGCAGTTAGGACTAGTGTCACGAGGTGGACCCCATGCTGGACCTCGTAGAAGTATAAGGGATCTCGGAATCGGTTGGAGAAGGAGCCATTGCAATTTGGTTTTTCGTTTCGTCTTGGTGAGCAATTAGGACTAGTGTCACGAGGTGGACCCTATGCTGGACCTCGAAGAAGTATAAGGGATCTCGGAATCGGTTGGAGAAGGAGCCATTGCAATTTGGTTTTTCGATTCGTCTTGGTGAGCAATTAGGACTAGTGTCACGAGGTGGACCCTATGCTGGACCTCGAAGAAGTATAAGGGATCTCGGAATCGGTTGGAGAAGGAGCCATTACAATTGGGTTTTTCGAATCGTCTTGGTAAGCAAACTTTTTGAAAACATTTTAGCCAATCACAAGGCAGTGCTTTGCGTGGGTAAAT
Source organism: Notocelia uddmanniana (assembly GCA_905163555.1). Classification (NCBI taxonomy): domain Eukaryota; kingdom Metazoa; phylum Arthropoda; class Insecta; order Lepidoptera; family Tortricidae; genus Notocelia; species Notocelia uddmanniana. The sequence continues at coordinate 20,990,725 of LR991061.1, read as the reverse complement.
TCCTCAACAGCCATTGGCCAACAATTTACGCGCGACGCCGGCGATCGCCATTTTGTCTGGCTGCGCGAAGCACGAGAGCACTAGTTCAACTGTCATTGCATATTCTACCTTGACCTTACGTATAATGCAACAAGGTCTTTATTGAATTGGTCGTACATTCGGTTTCATTCGGTACTTGTCTGTACTCGTCGGCGTGAACGAAGATTGCCGATGTAACTGATATTTGTGGTTCTACTGTATTTATTTATATAGATAAACAAATTTATTTCTATAGAAAAACTTCCAAGACTCAGGATCAAATATTCGTGTTAGTTCATCTCACAAATAAATGCTCTAGCCGGGATTCGAGCCCGGGAACTCCGCCTTCGTAGGCAGGACCACTACCAACTAAGCCAAAGTGGTCGTCAAAATATTCCGCAATTTTTACATTCACCAGTGCTGTAACCGTGTAAGTCGATTCACAAGAGCTGGCGCGGAATGTCTATGAAATTAATGACAGTTTCATACATTTTCCGCGCCAGCTCTTGTGAATGGACCTACACTACATTACACTATGCGCTGCCTAAAAATATTATTCTAGATACTAAATTAACCCTTAAATCGATATCGGGTAAAATACTAGACATCCGAATTACAAAAATCTACACCAGAAATTAAAAAACTCTAACGATTTTTAAGCAGCTGATGTGAAGTGAATAATATTATTCTTCTACAAAAAAAATGCGGTGAACCCGCGGAAACCTTAGTTTGTGGGCAGTCACCGTCGAGATGCAGAGGGGGAAGGACGCGTCGCGCGGACTCTCGGTAAGTTATTTTTATTTCATAATTTCGTATAGTAAAGCTATGTGATACTTGCACGTGTATATGACTAATACTTGAAGTAAATATTTATTAGTACTGGACGTTTCAAATACGTTTTATCAACGAGTTAAATGTTTGCAAACTAGAACGTCTAGTATTTTTCCCATTGCCAACCACGCGGTGTTTCAACTTGTTGTTACTATGTCTAGTATTTTTCCCATTGCCAACTACGTGGTGTTTGAACTTGTTGTTACTATGTCCAGTATTTTACCCGTTGTCAATGTTGCCGTGTTTTAATAAACTACTGTAATGACGAGTAAAAATACACTTAAATGCACAGTAAATGGGTCACTCTCTATGTAACAACCAATTTAAAGTGACCTATTTTTATTTTTCTTGAGAGTATATTTTGCCAATAATCACTGTTCTAATAATAAAAGACTTTCTGCATACTTATATATTACAATGATAAATGAGGTACTTTTTAGGGTTCCGTACCCAAAAGTTAAAACGGGACCCTATTACTGCTGTCCGTCCGTCTGGCTGTCTGTTCGTCTATAACCAGGCTATATATAATGAACCGTGATATTTAAACAGTTGAAATTATCATAAATGATGTATTATTGTTGCCGCTTTAACAATAAATACTAAAAACAGAATAAAATAAATATTTAAGGGGGCTCCCATACCCACTACCATTACCATTTTGCCTTTTTATAGATAAAGGTACCAAACGCTTCGTGCGGGAGTCCGACTCGCACTTAGCCGGTTTTATTATTCATTTAGAGCAGTCTTATATGTCAAAGAGTGGTAAGTTCTTTATAATATATAGTACTGATGCAACTGCGTGGTTTCAGGTCCTCCAAAAGTTTTCTAGAGGCCGAAAACTTGTTGGATTGGTTCCACGAGTCAATGCACAGTCGGATGCGGAAAGCTCTAGTTCAGTTGAAGAAGATGTTGCTCAGCTTAGAAGAAATAGTACGTCTTCAGATGCTCCGAGTATTGATTCTTCGTTGGAGCGACTTAATTTACTTGGAGACGATTCTGACGAGGAGATAAACACAAGTCAATCTGAAGAAACTTTTGTTTCTCGTATAATGAAAGATGTCGCAGTTGATGGTGAAGTAAGTTATGAGAATATACCTAGTCTGACATCCATTCCGTCATTAGAATCAGCTAACGGTCATCAGTTTGAGCCTGATATAACTTCGTCTGCCGTGCCATCACCTTCACTGCTATCACCTTCCAAGTCTGCAGAGTTCTTGTTTACCGTGCCATCACCTGCTGAGTCTTTGCCTGCCGAGCCAACACCTGCAGAGCCTGCTGTACTTTCTGCTTTATCGATAGTCCCTAAAATAAGATATAAAGGAAAAGCGCATGAAACCAATATCGCCGTACTATCACCCGCAGAGCTTTTACCTGCCATGTCTTCATCTACTCTCCCTTCACCTGACGCCTCGACATGTTCTGTACCTTCGCCGGTCGTGAGAAAATCTCAAAGATATGCTGATTATTCTAACGCCAATAATAACTTGCCTTCACCTGCGGCACCGTCATATTCTACGCCTTCGCCTTCCGTGAGAAAATCTCAAAGAAACGCAAGTAGTAATAACTTGCCTTCACTTGCGGCACCATCATATTCTGTGCCTTCGCCTGCCGTGCCGTCGTCATATTCTGTGTCTTCACCTGCCATGCCGTCAAGTTCTATGCCTTCGCCGGCTGTACAAGATACGGAAAAATTGCCAAGAAAAACAAGGTCTAAACGAAAAGCGAATACTACTTTCACTAATGAAAGTACCAGAAAGAAGAGCAAAGTAGTCGAACCTATAAACTATCAGTGGAAAAAAGGGAAATTAAAATCAAAGGCTGATATAGCAGAAGACGAATTTCTGTTCCCTATGGATAAGTGCTCACCGTTAGATTACTTTGATAAATATTTCTCCAACGAAGTAATGCAGGATATTGTCATGAACACAAACCTTTACGCAGTACAGTGCACTGGAAAATCTATTAATTTTACAGAAGAAGACCTGAAAGATTTTCTTTCTATTATGTTGATAATGGGTATAGTAGTTATGCCTGCATATACGGACTATTGGGCTACCAAAACAAGATACCCAGAAGTTGCTGATATTATGCCCTTAAAACGATTTGAGCAAATACGAAGATATATTCATTTCGTGGATAATTCGTGCCAATATTCGGACCGATATTTTAAAGTACGACCGTTTGTCGAAAAGATTAGGCAAAACTGTCTAAAGACTGAAGAAGAGATACGTTACAGCGTTGATGAGATGACTATACCATATAAGGGTAATAAAGCTGGTAATCGAAAGCAATATAATCCGATGAAACCTGACAAGTGGGGCTTTAAATGTATCGTACGTGCGGGGATGTCGGGAATAGTGTATGATTTTCTATTATATGGAGGTGATGACACATTTAGGTTCGTAAATTTTTCCGAAGACGAAGAACGTTTAACACTTGGAGCTAAAATGGTTATCGCACTCTCTAAAACCATTCTGACACCTGCCTGTGTTGTGTATTTTGATAATTATTTTGCTACTTTAGATCTTGGGAGACACCTACGAGATACTTACGGGATATTCAGCTTGGGTACCATCAGGCAAAATCGATTGAAAGGTTGTGCATTGTTACTCATGAATGACAAAGACATGAAAAAGAAAGGTAGGGGCACATTTAGCCAAGTGGTGGATAATGAACACAATCTAGCTGTCGTAAAATGGTCGCTTGAACCAGCCATCTCCGTTTCTATAGCGAAGAGTCTAAACCAACAAATCAAGAGACTCGTTAGATGGCTGGGTCAAGGGTCAAATACAGAAGGCGGTATTCCTGGACACGGCGCGGATAGTCCGGAGGTTCCTCTCTCTGTCGCCCTAACCACCGGTAGCTTAGGCTCGCCTCGCTGCCGGCGGCAACCTAGGTTAGGTTTTCTTATAATGCTTTTATATTTTGTATGTATATTTTTATATTTCACTTATATACATTTATTGTAAAAAATCTAACTTAAGATAAAGAAATAAATAAGGCGAATAATAATAATATTAATACTAATAATAGTCAGGAGGTTCCTCTCTCTGTCGCCCTAACCAACGGTAGCTTAGGCCCCGCCTCGCTGCCGGCGGACTTTTATAAATGTTTTGTAAAAAAGCTAACTTAAGACTAAAATAAATAAGGTGAATAATAAATATTTTGACTTGAAATGCGGTTGTTTCATTTAAATATATATAGAAATAAAATAAATGTAAGTTTACTATAAACTTGGCAATGTCATAAATACTAGACGTACGAACTATCTACCAAAACTCTGCATAATCGGCAGCGTCCAACATACTTGACACTTGATTTCTCGGAAACTACCAACAATGGATTTTTTTTATTATTTTCCTGATTTTAAACATCACATAAATATTCATAAAATCAATAAATTGATGTATATTCACATTTTTTTTCTCCCTGTCGATTTAAGGGTTAATAGATGAGCATATACGCTATTTAAAATTGTTACCCTAAAATAAATGGCGTTACCGGTAAAAGCCGGTAATAAACAACGCGTCCATCCCTACGCCGCGCGCGCCATGTTGAACCCAAGCGCGCGCTCTATGAAACAGCCAATGGCAGCGACGTTACCGACCTCCCCGCGACCCGCACATACCGCTAACCTTGGTGATTTTTGATTCGAACTAAATCGTTCATAGGGGCCATCTAGAGGGGGTTATCTATGGGTTGGGTACTTTCTATCTGAGAAAACATGAAAGGATCACCTCCTTTATTTCACCAATAAGGGAGTGTTGGGAATGGAATTTAAAATACAGTTCCAGTAACTTTTCATTACTACTTATAATAATTCCGATTACCCACACGGAACAAATGTAAAGTTCTGTCCAAAATTCAATTTTTTAACTGTCAATTTTCTGTACTTACCTAATAAATCTAGAATACGACCGTCCAGATTATTTTACGTCACCCTAGACAAGGCCGTAATTAATAGGAATCACTCACTTTCTGACACGGGGAAAACGTAAAATTCGCTGGCACGAGAGCTTATACCATCACGTTGTATGGCCGAAATATTCTGAAACGTCACATAAAACGTGCCGGTATAGTGTACTTAAGCTTCGTGCTAGCTAGGTGATCGCATTTTATATCGCCATTGCCTTCGGCTCAAGCAATATATAATATGACGCTAAAATAAAAGTGATGATATCGGTTATTATTCGCAGAAATAGATGGAAAATAAAGTTATAAAGTTTAAGTTAAGTTTATAAGTTTAAATAAAATTAGTTGCCAAATAGGTACTAATACTATATAAAGCATAATACCTGTACATTGTTGAGAATGTGGAGGATAAATAAGTAGGCAACGTAAGAAGTATCCGCTTAATATAATTTTCAATTGTATCCCCGATAAAACCCGCTGCTTTTGTTCCGAATATCATCCCGAATAGACCCCCAAAGCGATGAAATTGGGGATGGAAGTTTATACGGGAATTCACGTAGACGAAAGTTGAGCCTTTGCTACGTTACGATACACTTAAGCTTGTTCTTCCAGCTATCATCACCATCTCTTCTCGTAATAGATGAGATAGGCAAGATGGAATTCTTTAGCGCACCGTTCAAAGCCAAAGTTAAGGAGGTCTTCAGTCCTGGGTCTGATTCCTTCGTGCTAGCCACCATTCCCGTCAGGAGGGTGGACCCGCTCGTCGACGTTATAAGGAACAATAAACGAGGCAAAGTGTGGGTGGTAAGTAGATATACTTATTCGTTTAAGTATCGACCAATATTTTCAATGCTCCAGTATTTCGGCCACATAATGCGAAGAAGGGATGGAACCTAGAAAAACCGTTTTTTGTTGGCAATACCGAAAGCAAGAGAGCTCGCACGGCTGGTCGCCAACACGATGGTCTAATCAAATAAAAAGAGAGCTCCTCATCTAATTTTATCAGGTGGTGAGGGCTACTTCGGACTGGGATAGATGGAGGCAAATTGTCCGTTTGGAAGGTTCCAGTGACACGTGCTCAGTGTGCCGGCAAGGCACATAATATTAAATTGATTGTAACGCAGATACCCGAAACAGGAGCATTTAAATGCGCTAAGTGACTAGTTTTTAACCAGCGTACTATACCCCTGTATACCCCAGCCTGTCCCCCTAGTCCCGCTGCTGGGAACCGGCCTCTTCTCACAGATGCGCATGCGCATTTGAATTTCTTCGCAGCTTTATGTAGGTTTCATAACGATGTATTCTTTTACCAAAAAGTTAACGGTAAATATCCTATGATATTCCGTATACGTACATAAGTTTCGGAAAACTGATTGGTACGGGAGCCGGGATTCGAACCCACGACCGCCGCTTGACAGCCGTATGCTTGATCCACTAAGAAGAAGAAGAAAAACCATTTATTCCATAAAGCACACAGAACAGGACTTAAAGATAAATAAAAATAAAAGAAAAACGTTAGCATGAAGACGCACAGAGGTGTGCACAATGGGTCCAGCAATTTGTGCGATAAAGAAAAGGCTGAGACTCGGCATGAGTTGCTAGTGTTGCTACTCGCAGGTCGTGCGAACTGCAACGCTGTTATTCTGCCACAGCCGCCTATGAGTCTATCGTAGTCGAGTCAGTTGTCATAGCGCCATGCAATGTAGTAATGGCCTATTCACTCTTGTCTTTAAAATATCCAGATTGTATGTATAACGATTGACAGACAGCAAACAGCCTAAACCACTGAAGATATAAGCATGAAATTTGGAACATATATTCTTTAAAGTACGTAGACGTGTACTATTACTACTAATTTTTCGAAATTCAACCCTTAAGGGGTGCAATAGGGGTGGAAGCGTTGTACGGAAATCGGTCATTTGGAAAGTTATAGACTTGAAACTTTGTATAAAATAAAGGTTCAAGTCTATAACTTTCCAAATGACTATATGAATAAGCATTAAATTAAAAGAAAATTATTTTCAGCGGTTTTTGATATTTCTCCCCTTGAAGGGGTGAAACAGGGGGCAAAAAAATTGTTGGGCAAGCAATTTTTTTTTAAATAAGAAAGTTAAAACTTCGTCTACAGATCTAGATCATCTAGATTCAAGTATACAAAAAACAACTTTCAGCGTTTTTGAAATTTCACCATCTAAAGGAGTGAAAAGGGGGTTGAAAGTTTGTTTGGGGTGTAAATATGTGTTTAAACGAATAACTTGAACCAATGTTTATAGACCTAGCAATAAAGTATATAAGAAAAATAATTGCAGCGTTTTTAATAATTCACCCTCTTAAGGGGTGAATGTTAAGGGATACATTCCCCTTAACTGTGTTGTTAATGTCACGCATGTTAATAAACGATAATGTCGCAAGATTTCTTTTTATTTTCAGGTAACAAGAGAAAACCGGAATCATATTCACGAAGAAATTTTAAAGGAAATGAAATTGTCACTAGCAATTTCATAGGAAGTGGTGAAGGCGGAGGGATTTTTTACTTTAACACAAAGAAGTGCTTTATTTTATGTGCTTACTATTACAGGACATAAGTAATATATTAAGATTGGGTATTATAATGTTTGTTCATGCATCACTGTGTTTTACCTTTAATTTAAAACAAGTATATCAAAGAACATTTATAGCAGCCCAGCTATCCCGAACTTTTTTTAGTCACGTCTTACGGTCGAAATCACCTAAAACAACGCACAAAGCGGGCGCGGCGCGGTGCGGAGGCGGTTTTGCATTTTTGATCTTTCCCAAACTGTAGACTGTTGATTATTGCTTCATATTATTTATCTCATATTTATTTATATGTCACGCACGCTGCCTCCACTATACCACGCTACCGATAACTTCTGCTTGCTTAACGGGACATATGGGCGTTCTGAGCATTCATACTTGCGGCAGTTGTGGCACTTCTGACACTTGTGATTTAGGAATAAGTACCGCGCGGTTTTTTGATGCGACGTGCCCCGGACCGCGTTTGCTTTACCGCAAAACCGCCTCCGCCCCGCAACGACGCTACACCGCGCTTTCTACGTTTCAAGCTTAAGACCTATCGTGCTAGCTGAGCTGCCCGGCTAGTATGATAGCTTATACCGTCACGTTTTATGTGACATTTCAGTACATTTTGGCCATATAACGTGACGGTATAAGCTATCATACTAGCCGGGCTGGTGTCCTAACTTTTTTCGTATCGCAATATTTTTATTTTTTTTAACCCTCTTCAGGCAGAGAGTATATCGAAGGACCACATACTGTCTGTCAAAGATGTATCTTAATTAAATAGTTGGAGTAAGATTGTAATTTTTCTACTAACAGCCTGAAAAAGGGTTAAAATTCTCATCCCATGAGAGTGCTGCAAAGGAATGAAAACGACAGGAGATCAAATTAAATGATCAATATATACGCCATTTATCCGTTTAAATCTTTATATTTCAATAAGTATACTTGAGACTTCCAATGACAATATGATGTATTAGGAAACTTTATATTATAACTCCAAATATATGTAAGTAGGTGTTTTTTATACAGGGTGTGGCCTGTAATAGGAGCAAAAAATTAAACGGTACACTATTGAGCTCTCCAGCAATTATTTACAAATGATTTTAATAGAAATAAAAAGTTTTTTTTTTTTTATTTTTTTTTCGCTAATGCACTAAGCTTATATGTACTTTTTTACTCTACTGGAGTGATATTAATAACAATTTATTCAAAAAACACTAAAAAATTATAAAATAAATAAATAAAAAAAACCCTAAAATATTATTTTAAACCAAAAATGCGACAACGATTATGAGCCATGACTTGAAGCACAGCGACAAGCAGCAGCAAAAAAACATGATTACAACCAAGACCCAAGAACAAATTATCCGTGCTAAATGCACAAATAATGCCCTGGCCGGGATTCGAACCCGGGACCTCTAGCTTCGGAGGCAGTGTCATTACCAACTAGGCTAAACAAGGCCGTCGAAAACGCGTAGCTACTTTTGATGCTGACTGTACTTCGAACTCCGTACAGAAACATTTAACATCCTAACAAACAAGTTACTAAGACGAACATTTGTGTTTCATGTTGTTATAAGACTTATAAGCATGCAACATTGATCAAAGGATTTTAAGCTATATGAAGAGCACGGAAAAAACATATCTAGTCCATTTAAATTTCAAAACAAAAAGCAACCTAACTTATAAAGACATAAGGTGCATACTGGCTTTGATATTTATTCGAACCAAGCGCTTCGCATCTTCTTTTATAATGCGCACTTCTAAGGTTTGGAATTCTCTGCCGGCGTCTGTATTTCCGAGTTCATATAACCTGGACCTTTTTAAGGCACGAGTGAATAGGCATCTTCTGGGTGAGCTCGCTTCATCGTCGGCCTCATCTTTGCCCCCTGGCTAGATGCTGGCCAAGAGCAATCCCATTTTTAATAAAAAAAAAGAGATTATACACGTTCTTTCCGTGCACTCTTCGTATGGGTGTTTACAATAAAATAATAACAAAAAAAACCGACTCCAAACTCCTATTATGTGTAAACAAATTGCACGTTTCTATAAAAAATTAAATCCCTATAATTATGCATACAAAGTTTGGGGAGTTTCCTTGATTTCTTTAGGGTCCTGCCATCAGATCCTGGCTTGATGACAATGGGACCAAGGAAGCCCCTTAAAAAAAGATTTTTCGTTAAAACCTATTTACAAGATTTTATTTAACTTGCACTGTTCGTATGTACTTAGGTAAGTTGTCATCAAAATTTGTAATCCTGTTTTCAAGCACTTGCCGGTATCCGATTGAGCTGAAATTTGGCATACTTATGTAAGTTCGGTGACAGTGCCATATTATGGTACCACAGAGCCGATCTCATGACGGAGACAGATAAAAGTACAGTCGGCAATAAAAGCTTGTACCAAAAATTATATTTTTGACGGAATTTTATTGTACGGAAAGGTTGACAAGTTTCTGTTATGGGATGGCAGTTTCCGGCGCCATGTTTAACGTTGATCGGACTGTAATCGTAAGGTGGTGCAACCTGCCCTGAGTGAGTAAACGCGTATACTTGCAAAAATCGCTGTCTGCGTTAAATCTAATCTTAATTTTAATACAAAGGTTTATGAATACCTTTACGGTTCGGCCACGACTAACGGTGTGCCATACGTGTAACCGTGTACAAGCGAGAGATCGTAGTGCTGCCTCTCGCTTCCATGTACTTATCTTAAGCTATTCATCTATGTTTCTTTATTTAGACTAAAATTTGTTTAGCTGCCTATGTAACAATACAATTATGATTACTAATAGAATTTGTCTTACTGCATACAAGGTAAAATTGTACTATAATTTGACCCATCACAATATTTATAAATATCTAAGCGTATAAGCGCATATTACATTGCGGGTAAGATAAGGCCTTCAGGCTTTTACAAACGTTTCAATTTATCACAACAACCGACAGAGACGCAGTTAAAGCTAGAAAGAAAGGTATGTATCAGTCTCATTTTAACTATATCTGCATTTCAGTCAGTTGCCATAATAAATTGCAACGTTTGTGCTTAAAGGGGGCTGTTACACGGTGATTATCACGTGATAAACTCATCACGTGAATATTGATGCAAAATCGTATTTTGAAATCCGCGATAATATTGACATCCCAGTTTTGATAATAATAATCGTGGAAAGGACTCCCAAAGGATTAGTTATTTATTATTACTTAGATTGTTGCCGCACAAACCAATTGCATTTGATCGATCTGAATCGTTTAGGTGTTGTAGCATTGCAATATATGATCTGGATGATGTCTGACCAATCTTTCTTGGTTGTTGCGACGGATTGATACGTTTGTAATGCGCGAATGACGTAAATGGAGGCAAAATTTTGACTGGGTGCCGCGAAGCGTATGATTTATATCGTGAACTGTGCGCATGCCCTTACTCTTATTACATTTACAGTAAAAGATCCAATCAGCGGCCTACAAGAAAGTAGCTAGTCCTCTTAAGGCCTACCATATAATACAAAATGGCATTGAAATTTTAACCATTAGTTGTCCGAAAAAAGTCGAATTTCCTTTGTTGCAAAAAACAAAAAAGGAAATGCAACTGTATTTCAATCGGTTAAAATTCCTTACAAAGGATAAGTTCTACCAGTAGACCCATCAGCCTTAAGAGGGTCAGTTCTAGGATATAACAAAAGATCAACTATCATCTTCAGAACAGTCGTCAAACTGTCCATCAGACTCATATTCTTCAGTTGGATAACACATCTTTTCATACTTAACCATCTCCATAACCGGCACAGTGTGGTTGTCCATCGGACACAGGTTACCATTGTTCATGGCTTTCTTGGCAAAGGACAGCCAGTATGCACTCCCTCTTGGCAGTTTGTATTCTCTGCTGTGCGGTTCCCAATAGGAGTCAGAGTCCCAGTCTTCTGGGGAGCTTGGCGGCTCATTTCCAGGTTCTGAAAGATATTTATATTTACAAGTAATTATTCATTTTATGTTCATAATAATATGGGCAATGTACAAATAATACAAGCCTTATTGAGCTTACTATGGGACTAGTTCCAATTGTGTAAGATTGCCCCCCTAATATTTATTTATTCATTTAATGTAAGTCAATGTTACTTGTATATTTTTTATATAATGAGAAAGAAATAACTTGATTTGTATCAGCTGATCAAAGAAATTGTCACTCCAACGAAATTGACCCACATATTGACCTCATATTGAACAAATATTTTCCACATGCCAAGTGAAATTCAATTTTATGTCAATGTAATTAATAAAGTCTTTGGGAAAAACTCATCTTGCTTTTTTTGCTTCCTGATTCTATAAGACAGCTGTGAAAACTTTTAGCAATTCAGGACTAATAAAGAGAATAGAATTGAATAATTACTTATTGTCAAAACTGTGTACAGTCAGCAGCAGAAGTAGCTACGCGGGCCTAGTGCTCAAAATGAGCTACACACACACACAGACTCTAATGTCAAGGGAATAAGGCTCTGCGTAGATAATTGTGAGCGTGTTAAAGTGCTTAGCTACTTCTGCTGCTGGCTGTACTTCCTATTCTAAACTATTAAACAAGTAACATATTTGTATATTTGTTTGTTTGTAAATTTTAATAAGATTTACGAAGGCGAAAAATCGATTTAGTTTGGTCTCATCTTTGGGAAAACAGAGCTTGGTCGCCCGGGTGGTTTTTTTTTAATTTTTTTATGATAGGTGGTAAATTAGCAGACGAAATCGCCTGATGGTAAGCGCCTGATGGTTACTCCGAAATTAAATATGAACTTCGTATGGTGCCGTCCCTTTCACTCTCCTGTCAGCCTGTCATTGTCTTTCACTATATGAGTGAAAGGGACGGCACCATACGAAGTTCGGATTGCGAATTTCGGAGCAGACCACTTATTATAACATGCCATAAAACAATGAGTTGGTATCAACAGTTTGCCCATTTGGCAGAATCAGGATTATCACAATAATGTGTTTGTATAGGTCTTCTTATTTGGTGTTACACTTTTGCCTTGCCAGAGTCGTTATGGCATTGTGGCCGCTTCACAATGCGATGCATGTGAATTGCCACCCTCCTAGTTACATTTGTGTAGCTTGTGGAGGCGAGGAGGTAATTAGTTAGGAAGATATAGAATTATAGATCATAAATCTTACCTCTATTGGCACTCTCAGCATCTTTTATACTTTGAATATATTCTTCATCATCAGTTATGTCAGTAGAATGTTCACTTGCAGATAGCTCAATCTCATTTTTTCTGTAAAAGTATAACAAAACATTCATAGTAATTCTTGCATGGTATTTTTTATTTTATTTTGGCATTGTTGAGTATGACATAGGGACCGGATAGTTGGTGGCAATTTAAACAAAGAAAGCAGTGGAGTTGTATTATGATTGAATGATTATTTTTTTCATTTACCTATCTACAGTAATTTATTATTTTAAATTTATAGCAAAAAAGACAGACTAATGCCATAACACATTCTTTATCTGTCAATCTAGAGCCAAAGCAAATAAATTTTATTTGTAATAATGCAACATGATATTTGGTATGTTATTATTGTTATTAGAACAATAATTTCAAGTAGTTAGTAATAATAATGAATGAAAATTGTCTATTCCTAGTACTAACAATAATTTTAATTTTATTTTTTCTCTTCAAGTAGTACTAACATAATATGTGTCCATAGTTATACGATAAGTTCATAGAGGTATCAACATTTTATTGAGAAAAGTCTGTAAAGTTATGGGACAAAGGGTTTAAGTAAGTTAGGATTATGTACCCCACTTATATTCTCTGCAAAAGGAGTATGAAAAAATAAATCATTCAATCATCATTCATTTAATAAAAAGAAATAAACAGCGACTCCACACCACTCTATGTTCAAAATGCCATGAAGTGTCTGGTCCCTAGACAATATTCGGTATTCGAATGACGTCAACATTGTTTAATTGTTAAGGATCTTTAATACTATACTAGGGGTGTTAATTAACGAAAATGAATTCTTGAATATCTTTGATATGGTATGAATTGGGATACTAGTGTCTTAGAGAAGATTATTTTATGTCATCTCAGGAATGGCCCCTCGCAATCAACGGAATTCAATAAAAACAGCCTGTATATATTTATGTTCATTTATTATTTTATACAATTTATGTAAGTACCTTGCTTATTACCATTCAGTGTCAAGAAAATTTAAATGTTAGCTAAAACTAATTATGGAATGAGTGATCAGATCAAAGTGAGCATAGTTCCCTGAGACTACTGAAATAATCCAGGATTTGTATGTATGTATAAATAGTTGTTTGATGCTAACTCCAGTATTGAGTTGAGTATTGGAATGTAAATCTTGGTAGGCAAATTAATGAGAAAGAAATTTAGTTCTAACATGAGCCAAATTTGCCAAGATGGCATGATATTAACCAAACTCCTAGATCCGCTACTGTTCCAATGGCAATGAAATACGAAATAATAATGCATGATAATAAAGATCACCGGGGAATGGGCAGCAGCATTCCTAGATTACGGTGGAGATACTGCGATCGCCAACCCGCATGCCAAGCGTGGCAATTATGACATTTACCCCCCATGAAATTGAGGGAGGCCTATGTCCAGCAGTGGACGTCCTAGGGCTGATATGGTGGTGGTGGATATAGCATGAACAAATATAAATTGTTTACCTCCCACTGTGTCTGTCAGGATTTTTAAATCTTAATTTTTCTCTCTTTTCCAAATAATCCTTATCATCTGGCTCTTCAAAATAATTCTGTGCTAAATCAAGCTCAGGTATATTCTTAATTCCCTCTGGAAACTTAGACATTTTGTTGTCATACAAATCCAACATTCTTAATTTGGCTAGTTCTGTGATGTTCTCAGGTATCATGCAAAGTTCATTGACCGCCAAACACAAGGTGGTCAGCTTTTTTAACTTTATAATATCATCAGGTACATATAGTATGTTGTTGAATGACAAAATACAGATCTCTAAGTTTTCCAACTCACAGAATTCAGTTGGTATCCCATTGATATTGTTTTGAGATAAATTGATCTCTATCAAATTCCGAAACATTTTTATTTCTGGGGTAATAGTGTAAATATGGGTATTTGTTAAGATTAGTCTTTGAATATCACAGCATTTATTAAGTCCCTGGCAGGGAAGCTCTTCCAAATGGTTGGCAGCATAGCAGCTCCAGTCTGGAGTTCCAAGTTCAAATTCTTTGGCTTTCATGAAAGTGCCAAGGAATCTTAAGTGTTTACCTAACCTACAATTATACAATATTACATGCGTGACTTGAGTGTTGTATTGGAGCAGCTCATCGATGTGCCCTTCTAATAGTTCTGCTATGTGCACATTACTACTTATATTTAATTTACGTAGGTTTCTTGCAGATTCCAACCATATCCAGATTGGAGGGCATTTTAAGTGGTTGTCGCACAAGTTAAGATCTTCTATCGCATGGCAGAAGCTTGGAGTTTCGTTGAAATACTCTATTTTGTTGTGCGAAATGTTTAACACTCGTAAGTCTTTGATATTCAAAATAATCTTTGGAACCTCTCGAAGTTTATTGTGTGACAAATTTAAGCTGCGTAAACTTGGTGGAAAAGCGATATTCTCATCAATTTCTGCGAGGTTTTTGTTGCTGAGATCAATTTCTGTGGTGATTTGGAAGTTTTCTGGTATTTGAATAGATAATTGGTTAGATATTCCATTATGAATCTTTTTTGTTTCCTCCTCAGTATTAGTATCCATTATTCTAAAATCTTCTGTGTTTAAAGGTAATTCATGCTATATTTGCAAAGAAACTTTTTTACGTACTAACTGAACTTTAAGTTAGAGGTTATATTTTTGACATTGACAATAGTTTATCTTAATCGCCGGTGACTTTTGCAAGGCAAAGGAATATATACATACAGCCAGAAAAAAAACAAAGGATACTTAACCATTTGAACGCCATCATATTTGAATGAAGTGATGACTCAGACGCCCAGGTATCTAATCTATACAGGGTGATTTCGGGGACGTGACTCAAGAACCAGTTTTTAGACTTGGTGTCTGTTAGCCATTTCAAAAAAATTGTAGTGACACGAAACAAACGCATTTCATTTTTAATTTATTTTGATGAAAAAAATACAAAATCACAAAAAAACATGGTAGCCCTACTCTCTTTGACGGATGGTAAGGAGAGTTGACAGTGGGGTAGGGTGACCAAGTTGTATGAAAAAGTTAAAACCCATTAAAATTTGTAAAAAAAAGAAAACTATTTGAGTTATAAACCTTCATACCGACTGTGATGTTGTCTACTTTGAATTTTTGACCATGTACAATTATTTCGGATCACGACCCCAAAATCACCCTGTATATATATATATATATATATATAGATCGGAGTGAAGGTGTAACGTTACACATATATATATATATGTAACGTTTAAAGCAAAAAAAAAACAAATTAAAACAATTCATAGGTAATTGATTTTTTCACGGTTACACCTTCACTCCGACCTTTTTAGTGGTTGTTGGCGTGGTGGGCACGACGACACACAACCACTTTATAGGCGCTTGGCGTTCAAAGGGTTAAAGTGCAGGCTAGCCTTCAAGGCCACTGCAGGGTAAACGTCACTGTTTTACCAGGGTTTACCCTGGTTTTACTGTACAGTCAACAGCAAATGTAGATGATCATTTCAGTACTTTGTCGCACTAACTTAACAATACCTGCGACATTTGCGTTGGGATGCGACAAAGCGGTGAAAAAAAAACTGACTCCATTTTGTACTTCGCTATGCCACAATTTGGTGGTTTCCACGAGGAAATGCTTGGTTACCTACAGAAAATATTGAAATCGGCATATGTGTGCCTATCAAATTCGAGAAGTTCCCTCGATTCCTCCTAGATCCCATCATCAGACCTTCACCAAATTTATATGGGTCCAACTTCCCCCAAGTTACCTGCTTGGAAACAAAAAAATAATTATCAAAATCGGCCGACGTGGTCAAGAGTTATAGGGGAACAAAGATACATAAAAAAAAGAAAGAAAAACAAACATGCAGACGAACTGAGAACCTCATACCCTTGCATGAAATTCCCTCCATACCTCATTTTCTTCTATTGAAGTCGGTTAATAATCAATTGATCATCTTCCGGCCGACTAGGTTAATTGTACTATCAGCAAAGTTAACTGACCATTGGTAGACCTTATCTCGTTGCAATAAGGTTCATAGATAGTCAGTTAATCGTGATGCTGGTAGTACCTAGATACGAATTAGGTAATTAGTCGGTATGTAATCCAATTGAATGAAAAACAATGTACTTTAGTAACCTCTTCGTTAGTCAATTATTATCACGACTGCAGTAAAAAAAAATAAAGAAATTCATCTGCTGTGATTTGCGTAAAAAATAAGTACATCGCAAAGCATCAATTTAAAAAGAAAGTTAGTAATGTCTTATTAAGTAAAATACAAAATGCAATACAATAATTATAATACATTCTAAAAATCCCAATTATTGTGGGTGTTTACTGTATTGGTTCTGCTGTACTGTTGTGCCTACCCAGAAACTTGGCCTATCTTTTTGATTATTATTATTATTATTTATTATTATTTTTGTATATGTAGTACCAGAGTTGTTGTGATTCGTACTTATACTAATTGGAGCCTCGACTGCCAACAAACCGCATTGTGGTTTGGCAGAAGTGTGTAATTGTTCTTTTAAAATTTTTTGGCGTGAATAAAAAACTTTATTATTATTATTATTATTATTATTATTTTCTCGAGTTATAATGTTAACCCGTACCTACAATCTACAATGAAATTGCGCAATTCCTTATCAAGTTCCATGTTTTGTAATTCATCTTGACTTTGTAAACACTCTCAATGACCATTTCCTTACTCTATGTAGGAAACCAGTATAAACAAAAATATGTAAACATACGGTGCACTTATGGTATGATTCCTTTATTACCTAGCTACAGTCGTGACTGGTCGTTAGTAAAATGATTTTCAAGAAGCAAATGTTTGCGTTTTGTTCCTTAATTTTAGTAGTAATAGCTAATGCTGGTAAGAATTCTGAGGAAGCGAATAAAGTGGAAATAGCCAGAGCGGGGCCAGGGAAAACGCGGCGGAGTAAAATGGGTAAGCGCCTAAAATATCGTAAAAATATTTGCTATGATGTTTCCAGTAGGACACTGGGATAGTACAGCATGCAATCCAATGTACGAGGGATAGGTACTTTTCACTGCAGTTGACTGCACACCGTACCTACTTGGTAGAAGTGCTTCGTTAATACGTAACTACGAAACCTGATCTATACGTTGTTACTTATTGTGTGCCCAAACATGTCTTTAAGGTCTTTAATTTATTCCGTCCCGTAATTTGACAGTTTTATTTGTTTCAGATGATAAAACTTCCGTCGGCACGTTATCTAATGTCATAAGTCAAATACAAAACCTGCCGAACATGGAGTTGGGAAAAAGGTTCAGGTCACCGTGCAAAACAGGGAATCGTTGTGGAAAGGTAGTTATATACTCTTGAAGAAATGTTGATTTGCAGTGTAGCTTCAGGCGTCCATAGATTCTGTGATCTCAACAGGCGAACCGCTCGCTTTATTACGACATACCTACTCGTGTGAATGATGCATATTATTAACTATGCTTAATTTGAGTATAATCGAAATGAAATACATAACAAATGAATTGTTACAGCAAAAATGCTGTACTTATACATTTTCCAATTTCTATTAGTTTGTAGGGCGGTTTCTGGAATTGGTATCCTGGAATGATCAAAGGGTTAGGTACTTTTAATACTAACGTTTAATATATGATATTGTATTCCTTTAAAAATAAACAGAAGACTGATGATGTCTAAGTTTTTGACTAATTATTCGCTTGGGCAAGCGAGGGCGCCCATGTAACACGATTCCAAATATTCCAATCTAACCTTAACACCTCCTTAGGTTGATTCGGAATTATTTGAGTTCTCTAGAATGGTCATAGAGTTTTTCTGATACCCAAACATTATGTTGTTTTTAAGGTGATCAGAAGACTAATGGTGCCCAAGCTTGCGCAGCTGGAAAACACCATCATGGGCATCATGAAGGAGCTGGCCAAGATGCCGCCGGGCGCGCGGCTCCCTGACAAATTCACCAAGACGGAACCCATCAAACTGTTGCTGGACCAGAACTATAAGTAAGTGTAGCTGTAAACATGTACGTTTTATCATAAAGGTCTCTGCGCTGATATTTCTACCGCTTAAAAACGCCACAGTGGTTAGTGGACTTTCAGTCCATCGCACCAGATGGCTTTCTAGTATCGTGCGACCAGCGACCGGGGAATTACCAGGAAATTGCAGTCTCTCCTTACGACTTCTAATTGGGGAGGCTGTAGGTATATCAAGAGTAGGTGATTTTACTAGCCATACAGTCTGATATTATAAGCCTCTGAACACGACTCTGTTCTCAATGTACTAGAGTGTGTGGGCAGATATTTTTCAATAGCCTGAAATGTGCAATATGTCTGACGGTGACTGTACCAGAAGTGCAGTTGGCTGAAGCTACTTATTAACTACATCCTTAAGAATTACTAGAAATTGACATTATTTCAGAGAGGAAGTGTGCCAGGACAAGCTAGAAACCTGCCTCAAAGAAGACAAACGACGCAAGCGTATACTGAAGAAGCTGTTCTTCAAAAAGTACAATGGACTGAGACAGGAGCTCATCGGGTACGGCGGCAGGCGACTGTGGGGAGGGGAGGGGAACTTGTTCTATAGGAAGTAAGAAAGAAGTATGTCGTAAAAATTAAGGATGTCTGTTTTTAGTTCAGTAAGAAATAAACGGTTTTGCAATATTATTGGTTTGAGTTACCCCTATTGATTATATACAATTAAGTAAATAAGCTGAACTTCAAGAAGTACAAATGGTTAGGAAGTATTGTTAGAGAAGCCGTTGTTTTACAGGAAATACAAAGGGTGCAGACAGGAGTTTAATTTAGTACGGCGGCAGATCGTACCTACTACGCATAATGAAGGGTTCCGTGCCTACTACTCCACATTTAAAATCACTTACATACTTTGAATAAAAAAAGGGGAATTGTCATTTTTCGCCTATTTTCTTAAATAATTTGAAACTATATATCATATAAAAAATGTTTCAGATCCTCACATCAAGTCCTTTCATTTCATATGTCACACGATATACTCAAGTGGCCCCCATGTTTAAAATTCCTTTATTTACGTTACACTGTCGTCTTTGGGTCACGGAGATATGTGTACCAAATTTCAACTCAATCGGTTTAGTAATCTCGACGTAATCGGCCTGTGACAGACGGACGGACAGACACACGACTTCACACGAGTGATCCTATAAGGGTTCCGTTTTTTTCCTTTTGAGGAACCCTCAACGGCTATAAGACGGAAATGAAGATATTTTGAGATAAGACAGACGGATAGATAGATAGAGTTACACCATAGGTAGGGTTACCAGATCGAATTTCCTAAGTTTCGGGACAACAGCATTGAAATATTGGGATATAATATTCGGTACCTAATTAATAAATGTTTTATTATCTTAAAATTATTGTTTATTTACACTTTGTAAAATATACGAAACTCATGGCTCTTATGTCGACGTATAAAGGTTTCGATACATATTTATGACAGAATTCATCATCACCATCATCACATCAGCCGAAGTAGGACGTCCACGTCGTCCACTGATGGACAATAGACCTCCTCAAAAGAGTGCTACAATGACTGGTCCTGCACCACCCGCATCCAGCGGACTCCCGCTACCTTTACCAGGTCATCAGTTCATCCCCAGGTCTACCCACTCTGCGCCTTCTGGTACGTAGCCGCCACTCGAGGACCTTTCCACCCCAACGACCATCGGCTTTCCGTGCAATGTGCCGCGCCCACTGCCACTTACGTTTAGCGATTTGTAGGGCTATATTGGTATAGGTGGGTAGGTAAGTAGTGACATATGGCACTAAAACGTGGTCGCTTACTATGGGCCTCATAAGAAGGCTCAAAGATGAAATCAATACATATTTTAGCCTTGATAGCTATAAAGACTTGCTACCCTTTCTACACAGACTACAATACAGAGTGGGTCACGTTTCTTAGCAGCTGGAAAATATCTGAACATGAGTTTCTTTACTAGGCACTGGGGTGCTTGTTTAGACATTTTGAGCGTGGCAACCGTTTTGCTATTACGTCTCAGTGTACATATATGAATTCCTAAAACGGTCGCGGATGAATGAGCCCAGTAAAAAGCGGTTAATAGTAGATTGTGCCTTAAGGGAGCGAAATGATATATTGACGGCAAGGGCGGGTATATTGAATTCTGAATGAAGCAGGATTCTGAAGTAAAATCTTGAGCGTAGCGAGGGATTCAAGTGTTTACGCCCAAAATAAAATAATTTTGCTACCGTGTGACACATACTGCTTTTCACACCGCCTATGAGGCCAGCTGCTAAAAACATGAAATGTCTTACAAATATACAAATAATTTTGCTACCGAGTAGTACATACTGCTTCCCACACCTTTTATGAGGAAAAAAGTCATTGTTACCCTCAAAAGAGGGAAGAAAAGTACAGCTGATCCCTCATTCGAGGGCAACAATCACGCTTTTCTGAATAGCAGGTGTGAAAAATTCTTCGCATTGTCTATCAGCCTAACTAGCATGGTCGCGTTTATGTTGCACATATGTAGCATTCATCTTTCTCACAGTTACAATACTTACATACTTGCTAGTAAGGGACGAATGCTACAGTTGTATGCGAAAGAATGGCAGGCATTGAGAAAATGAAAATTAAGGGATAAACATAAATCACCACCACGCGATCACGTACCAGAAGGAACAGGGTGGGTAGACCCCCGACATGGTAGACTGATGACCTGGTAAAGCTCGCAGGAGTCCACTGGATGCGGGTGGCGCATCATTGTGGCACTCGGCTGATATGTATGAGGATGATGATGATGATGATGATGAAACGTGATCATGCTAGTTAAGCTGATGGTCTTACCGGGTTTACTATTTGAAACAAAACAAAAGAGTTGTCAATCCCATATTTTAATCTTGCACAGGACAATTCGGTACACGTGGGCAGAACCAAATGTAAATAAATAAATCTGAATTGTTTGCCACACTGTAATGCAGCAGAAAATGGCAGCGTGTAGCTATGATATCATATAAGCATTGTATGGCTAAAATATTATTAGGGCCACTCAGCAAGTGCCCCAAGTACCCCAAGTAAACTACAGATAACGGTGCTTATCAAAACAGTAACCATGAGGTGCTTAATAATTGCCTATTCCAGTACGGTAACAACATTAGTGGCTATGCGATTCACAATCTGATTCCAACCATCTGTTCCTAGTATGCATAGACCCCGAGATTGTAACACCGTGTTTAAATGGATATCGCCTGGGGGTCGAAGTTGCACCACGTCCGTAGGGAGTACCCACCGTTACCCTACACGTGACCCCTGGGTGGTGCTAAAAGTGCAACAAAAACTGGCAACCGTACTTGGCTTCTCGAAGATCTCACGGTTCGTAAATAAATGCCAAATAAAACTGGTTCGCCTGAGACCTTGTCAGTGAGTGTACTCGTAGTGAATGCCTATAAATAAAGTCCTCTTGTTGGTTTATCGTTTTCGCGTCTGTTTCGTAGGTAGGTCAATATGTTTTGCGCAAGTGTTCATATTGAAATGCAAAACCGACGTGAAGCGACGTACAAAACTAAACCTCCTGGTCACGTGCGGTTTCTTACACAATCCACTAAGTAAGATGTAAGCAAACATTGTTTGAAAACATTGAAACATTTTCAACAGCCGCTATTTTACAAACTTCTAATACCACCAGATTTTTTTCATAAATGTTAGTAGAACGAAAACGCTTCTACACTAGACCGGAACTCCTTAAGTCAGAAATGACCAGTTCTATCTAAATCTGACCGGAATATTTAAGAGCATACTTAATCTGAGTTATTTACATTATATTAATTTTATTAGCTTAGTTAAAATATTAAGTGTTCAAAATGAGTGAAACAAAGTTAAAGTTAAAAATCGTTTTAATAGTTTTAAGTATAGTTTGTAAAGGTCTTCATGCGATAGACGATTGTAAGTATTTAACTGTATTATTTTTTCGAGGGAAATTTTTAGTTGACTAATAATTCTCATAAATCATGGATCCTATAATATGTTTTACCGGTTGAACCCTAAAGGTCCGCTTTGGCACCTACTTAGTCCCAAGATTTGGCGTAGGGACGTGTTTTATTTACAAAAGAAACTCCCATCATCTGATCTTCCAACTCTAAGTTTATTATTTTCACTCTAAGTTGGAATACCAAAAAGGTATTATTTAATATAAAATGATATTTTGTACTTATGTTTATTTAATCGGTTGCAATACGATTTTTAAAACAGAGGGCAGTAGTAGTTCTAAAGTTAGTATTTATTGTGTCAAATCTTTACAGGAAGCCGTTCCTCCGGTGAAGACTGTCCCAGTTGTCATTTCCTATATATTGTATATTTATTACAATAGTTTTATCATACTTATTGCTCGTTTAATATTTTATATTACACACGAGTAGGATACCGCATCTTGCCATATCATAAAAATTGGTTTGAGTGTATGTACATACAGATGGTTTATTGCAGCGCTGCTGTTTTCTGTAACGCGTCCTCCCCGGTACTTCGGTATCCTGCAGGATCACCGCGGCCAGCCGCTCTCTGTCGAGGTCTCTGAAGAGTACATGGACCAGGATTACATAGCTACTAACAGGTACTGTCCTACTGAAAGTCATCACGAGAATTAGGTAGGTACCTAATACCTATACTAGTTAGGTCATATTCAGATTGATTCGGTAGACGTGAGCGGGACCAACCCTACACAAACAGTAAATGTTAATGGATTGTTTAGGATCGTATTTAAGTAAAACACTCACACCTCTTTTCTTTTTTTCACGTTTTGTTTTTTATAATATTTTCTATATAATATTTTTAATTTAACTATTACATATTGTTAAGTAAATGTTTAATTCTGTCACCCAACAACTAATTAATAAAGATAAAACCTCTTTAACTGTTATGACAGCAGATGAATTAAAAAAAATACCCTAACCGACGGACTAATTAAGTATATTTTTTAAGCTATTAGGCTTCTCCTGTTTAGCATACTATAAGTAGACTTATAAAGACTATAAAGAGCATTTAACTTCTTCTATATCAACAAATAATGAATTCGTTATTTTACAGGAAAAGACATAAGATCAATTGGAACAGGTGAGTTTTCACTGCAGTTCATAAATTGGATAACTCGTCGGGACTTGTGTATTTACGTACTTGTCTTGAGCCACTAGATTGACAATATATACCTACTAGTGTCACTAGTGTGGGTGCTTAATTACATGAACGGGAGAACACTTTTTATCATCATCATCATCGCCAGATTTCGGGGTCGTGGATCAAGAATAAGTTTTACGACTTGGTATCTGTTAGCCATTTCAAAAAAATTTAGTGACACGAAACAAACGTATTTCTTTTTTAATTTATTTTGATGACAAAAATACAAAATCTCAAAAAATCATGGTTACCCCTCTCTATTTGACGGATAGTATGGAGAGTTGACAGTGGGATAGGGTGACCAAGTTGTATGAAAAAGTATTATTTTCCATTAGAATTTGAAGACAAAGAGTATTATTTTAATTATAAACCGTCATACCAACTGTGATGTTGTCTACTTTGAATTCTTGACCATGTACAATCATTCCGGATCACGACCCCAAAATCACCCTGTATACGCCCCACTGCTCCCCTGGGTGGTGCTAATAGTGCAACAAAACTGGCAACCGTACACATTTACCTTTAAATTTCTTGGCAGATATAAATGTATTAGGTTTCATCATGTTTTTTTTTTTTATTAAAAATAAAAATTCTTCTTTTTTCCTTCACTGAAACTTGTCACTATGACAATGTACGAAGCGACCCAGAGATCAAATTGGTTGGATTTGGCGTTAACCCACATACTTTTAAATTATTGCAGGAATCAGTTGGACATAGAGGATTTCGATGACGACGAAACAGAAGAAATCTTCGAAGATAAAGATAAAGACGTCAAAGTGCCAAACTTGCAAGCGGGCCCAGTTTAGAGCATCTTAGGCAAAGTTAATTCAATAAAAGTACCTATGTTAACAATAAGGTATAGACACTATTTACCCCAAATGTGTCAATGTGTGTCATTTTTAAGTACATACTCGTATTGTAAGAACAGTAATGTGTGAGTATATTGCGTCAAATGAAACCAACAAGTACTTATACCTATTATATTATAAATTAATCCCAAAGAAAGTCCGTTTGGTATCTACATACATGATCTTAAGGATGATACACAGTAGGTCATTCCGTGTCCGGGACGGCCCGTTTTCTATAACAGCAAACAGCAAGGCGCCGGCCGTTGCGCGGCCGGCCGCGTCCGGGCCCGGTGACGCTCGGAAGCGGCCTGGCAAGGCTACTTTTTGGTCAAAACAAACGTTTGACGGCCGCTGTTGCTGCGGCCGAGGTTCGGAAGCAGCCCGGTCTCAGCTCGGCCCGGAGACGGAACGGTCTAGTGGGAATCGTCCTTAATACTGCTATGTTGTGCATTACTAACGTTGTTGTATTGTGGCGTTTCGTAAATAATTAAATATAATTGTTGAAAGTAATTAAATTATTAATAAAAACTAACTAGATACTTAAATGACAAAAATTATCTCGGTTGTATCATTGTACAAGTTTAAGATCCCTGTTAGAATACTAAGAACAGTAATAACCTATGGAAAAACTGAACCAAATTGCTCTTTCTTCTTCCTGATAAAGTCGACGCTACCTCAGCTTAAGTCGAAAACAGCTTGATTCCAATTTTGGAGATAAAAGGTTAGCGTTTAATCGTCGGCTAAAGTCGTAATCGTTTTTTTAATGTTTGTCACTCCATAACTCCGTCATTTCTCAACCGATTTGGAAAATTCTTTTTTTGATTGTAAGTATACATATAGTGCTTTTATGGACAGCTATACACGTCAACTAGCAGACCCGAAGTTGGTCTGGCGGAAGACCCTAGAGCTAGATTAACCCGGCACTATAGCGAAGATATCCCGGACATCAGCCTGTACGAGATTAGAATGGCTCTTAAGCAGCTGAAGAACAACAGGGCACCTGGTGAAGACGGAATTACAGCTGAACTCCTGAAGGCGGGTGGAAAACCGGTCCTTAGGGCCCTTCAGAAGTTGTTCGACTCCGTCTTACTGGAAGGGAAAACTCCAAAGGCATGGAACAGAGGTGTGGTGCTGCTGTTCTTCAAAAAGGGTGACAACTCCTTACTGAAGAACTACCGACCCATCTCACTTCTGAGCCATGTCTATAAGCTGTTTTCAAGAGTCATTACGAACCGTCTCGCACGCAGGCTAGATGACTTCCAGCCTCCCGAACAAGCCGGTTTCCGAAGAGGCTTTAGCACCGTAGACCACATCCATACGCTCCGTCAGGTTATACAGAAGACTGAGGAGTATAACCTGCCCCTCTGTTTAGCGTTCGTGGACTACGAGAAAGCCTTCGATTCGATTGAAACGTGGGCTGTACTACAATCTCTCCAACGGTGCCAAGTGGACTACCGGTATATCGAAGTGCTGAAAAGTTTATACAAGAACGCCACTATGTCAGTCCGACTCCAGGACCAGAACTCAAAGCCTATTCCATTGCAGCGGGGAGTCAGGCAAGGAGATGTTATTTCTCCTAAACTGTTCTCCGCTGCACTGGAGGATGTTTTCAAGACTCTGGACTGGAGAAGGCTAGGCATCAACATAAACGGCGACTACCTCACTCACCTTCGGTTTGCTGACGATATAGTAGTCTTGGCTGAGACCATGGAGGATTTAAGTACAATGCTCAATGACCGCAGTAAAGCCTCCGAGCGAGTTGGTCTAAGGATGAACATGGACAAGACGAAGATCATGTCAAATGTCCATGTCGCACCAACTCCCTTAACAATCGGACACTTTACGCTCGAAGTTGTAGACGATTACATATACCTAGGACAGACTGTCCAGTTAGGTAGGTCCAACTTCGAGAAAGAGGTTAACCGTCGAATCCGACTCGGCTGGGCAGCGTTCGGGAAGCTACGGCACATCTTTTCGTCCAACATTCCGCAGTGTCTCAAGACAAAAGTCTTTGACCAGTGTGTGTTGCCAGTGATGACATATGGCACTGAAACGTGGTCGCTTACTATGGGCCTCATAAGAAGGCTCAAAATCACCCAAAGGGCAATGGAGAGAGCTATGTTGGGAGTTTCTCTGCGTGATCGCATCAGGAATGAGGCCATCCGCAGCAGAACCAAAGTGACCGATATAGCCCTCCGAGTCGCTAAACTTAAGTGGCAGTGGGCGGGGCACATAGCACGTAGAACCGATGGCCGTTGGGGCGGAAAGGTTCTCGAGTGGCGACCACGTACCGGAAGGCGTAGTGTGGGCAGGCCCCCCACACGGTGGACTGATGACCTGGTGAAGGTCGCGGGTGTCCGCTGGATGCGGGTGGCGCAGGATCGGTCATTGTGGAAGTCTTTGGGGGAGGCCTATGTCCAGCAGTGGACGTCTTTCGGCTGACATGATGATGATATATATCCAAGTTGGTCCCGTTTTTGTCAAAACGCAGTTCTAATGATGGGATGCATAAGGAATTGAGGGAACTCCTCAAATCTTTAAGGCAAACATGTAGTGATTTTTGTATTTTTATCAACAAATCAAGCATTTGCATCCAATAATGTGACATTGGATGAAGTGGAACTGCTGATGATGATCAGAACAGAACTCTTCAACGACGAAAAGTTCACGTTTGGTGATTTGTCCTCCTAGCTGTGTTTGTTAAGCAAGTTCCATTTTCACGATTGATTTTTGTCATGCTCGAGTTCTGATGATGGGATCCATGAGGAATCGAGGGAACTCCTCAAATGTGAAAGGCACACAAATAGTGATTTTAGTATTTTCATGAACTAATCAAGCATTTTCATTCATAAAAGTGACATTTGATGAAGTGGAACTGCTAATGATAATCAGAACGGAACTCTTCAACGACTACGCGTAGTTCACGTTTGGCGATTTGTTCTCTTCGTTTTGTTTGTCAAGCACGCAAGGTTTTTGCATGATTCCATGAGGAATTGAGGGTACTTAGTCTTCTACCATTATAAACATACTTATCGGCCTTATAGCCATTTTTATTTTATTGTATGGAATCTAAGAGTGCACCATCTAAGTATAATAATCTTTCACCCGCCTCCCCCATTGGTTGACTACCGTGACGTCATCGCGCCGCGCAAAGTACATGCGACCGCCGGCTCACAGTCACACGTCGTGTGACTATTCAATCATTCAATGGTTGCGGCGCAACGTTACGGATCGCACGCGCACGCGCTGCTGTACCACTGTACGATCATAAAATTATTCGTTTAGTGTTAAATGTCAAAACCACAGCATTATTGTATAAAAAATATCTTTACAGTACATATGCTACTACTTTACCGCACGAGTGCGGTAATCAGCAGATTACGTGCATATGTCGAAACTTTAAAGAGCCATATGTACTGTACAACGTCGTACGATACACGTGCGAACAGGTAATTCGCAACTCGTGTCGATTTAAAACACTCCCTTCGGTCGTGTTTTAATTTATCACCACTCGTTGCGTATTTCCTGTTCTCTGCACTTGTATCGTAATGTACTATTATATAGTTACCCAAATTCTGTGTCTTTATCCTAAAATGCTGAAAAAACTGACCGTTATCACTCAAAAAACTGGCAGTCCTTGAGTATGGTATTCACCAACGGTTGTCATAAAAGAAAACGAAAATGAAAACGTTGGTTCTAAGAATCCTCTTTTTATTTTTTAAAGTGATGCCTTTAAAAATTATTTAATAGTTTGTTTCCCCTGGTTACATGTATGGAGTGCCCCCCAATGTTAAAGTCGGGATACTTTATAGTACATTACGATACAAGTGCAGAGAACAGGAAATTTGCAACGAGTGGTGATAAATTGAAACACGACCGGAGGGAGTGTTTTAAATCGACACGAGATGCGAATTACCTGTTCGCACGTGTATCGTACAACGTTTTACAGTACATATGGCTCTTTAAAGTTTCGACAAATGCACGTAATCTGCTGATTATCGCACTCGTGCGGTAATGTAGCACCATATGTAGTGTAAATATTTTTTTAATACAGTTGCTCAAAAAGTGCTACTTTACGTAGCTGTTTAGCGTGCGGAAAGTTGGTATTCGCGCACTAGTGCTTTTCACTTTTCCATTTTTTTTTAATTTATGCTTGTTCCAATGCATGACTCCTTATTGCTGGGTGTTAAATATTAGTTTTCTTTAAACGTCGTAATCAACATAAAAACCTACTGTTAATATCAGAATACGAAAAATATACACATTTCATATTTTATTACTTACCTCTTCATCATTATAACACGTTTATTTTTTAATATTGAATATTAAAAACCGTTCTTAATAAGTTGTCTGAGTGGAACGGAATAGCTGCCGAAACGCCTGTCAAAGAAGAGGCGTTTTTACTTACTGCAAGCATGTTTTAAGTTTCTAAAGGCAACATTCGATATTGTTTTTATAAATATTACTTGTTGTTTTTCTTATTTTTTCGCAACTGTATTAAAAAACGTCGTTCAATACACGTGCGGAAATGTCATTCTTCACTCGTCCCGAGTGTTGCCACTCGCCTACGGCTCGTGGCATCCCTCGGTACTCGTGAAGAAATGACATACTTTCCGCACTAGCATCGAAATGTACTATTTCGTCATTTCACATCACTTTTACGTAGCGGTTCATACGAGTAGAACACACCTTCCGGCAATTTTTTTTAAATGTACCTATTTGTAGTGCTTATAGTCTCCGAGTAGGTACATCGACTGTCACATACAGACGAAAAGACGGACGGATTCCATTAAATGAACAAGTTCTATCGGTAGGACGGTTATATCCTTCTAACGCTATCCTTGGGAGGATACAATGTAGCGCCACACAAGCAACGCAAAAGTAAAACAATTAATAAAATATAAAAATATTTAATCAAATAAGAAGTACAAAATTACAAAATGGTTCTAGGCGTAAAAATTAAGTAAAGTTAATATAGTACAGATTACGCAGCAGCCCTATCACTGCAGATGACGCAAATGTTCCAGGTACATATGAGATTAACATGCTGCAAATTATGGCATAGCAGGTAGCAGTTCCACCCCTTGAATCTCTCAAACCATACATAGATTAATTCCGTTCACCCATCCAGTCAGATGGGTTGAAGCAGCATAATAAAATTGATGACTTATACAAAGAGAGATCACTTAGTAATGTGATCATCATAAACGTCCGCTGGTGGTTGCTCAGGATCCAACGCGTCGACCGGCACGCGTGCCATCTCTAGTGACTCTTCGGAAAGCTGGTCGTCACTGTCCATCCCAGAGTACTGTTCGTTCATGTGGTCCTGGTAGATCTTCTCACACTCATTGAGCGGAGCAGGGCTGGTGGGATGGAAACCTATACCCTCGATGGGTCCTACTGTTAGGTACGGGACCTGGCTTGTCACTTCGAAGTGTTTTCCTGGGAAAGAAAGCGTACTTTTACAGTTAGTTTATCAGGTTATAGCGCAGGATAGGGATCAAAGGACATAACCCTATCTCGCTTTCTTTTATAGTTTGGACAATTACAGTTACGAAGGATTGCGCAGGATACGCTTTAAATATTATACGAAACTCAAACGCATTGGAGATAAGTAAATACGGAGTAGAGCTATTTAGGAAGGTTAAATGCCTGCTCCTAATGTATCGTTTTAGCCCAATGGTTGACAGGTCTGCTATTTTAAGTGTAAATAAGTAAATAAAACTGTTCCGTTTAGGGCACACCGTCCGATGACACTGGTGTAGTAACAAATTTTCCTAGCTGACCAAAAATCTGTTGGAAATAAGCAACAAGTTCTTACGATCAATATGGTCTGGTATGATGACTGTTGCCACTGTTTTCGCGATCCTGTCGTCATAGTAATCGCCCGCAATGTAGGCCGTCCTTTCTTCGAGAACGTCATGCGCGTATGGTGTCGGGGAACAATCCTCGAAATGGCGACGGCCGTCCTTGTGGATGTGGCCGCCGTTGGGAGGAGGGATTTCCGTGAGTGGCACGAACTTCTTCACAGCGGGCGGGCCGACTGGCTTTACATTGATCAATCTGCGGGAACAAATTCAATAGGACGAATCCATTCGTACTATGGTGAATGATTGTCTCACTGATGTGGAAATTTTAGGTGTTTCATGAATGCGTCTGGATGAAATTTATAGATAGCTTACACCATATAGCATCACATAAGTACCTAGTTTTTATAACTTTTATCCACCACGTGGATGAAATTAGGGGAAAATCTTTAATAAATCGCTTAGATAATAATGTGTGTTTCTAATTAATAATGGAAACTATAGGTCTAGAATTAAGTGAAGGGATTGTAACAATTTCTGTTGTGTGACCGTTTGTTTCATATTTAAATAAATAAATAAATAAATAAACATTATGGGACCATCTAGGATGATTCACAGTAGACCGTTCCGTGTCCGGACCGGCCCGTTTTCTATGACAGCAAACGCAACGGCCGGCGTATTTCTCTAGAAGAAAACGGGCCGGCCCGGACACGGAACGGCCTACTGTGATTCATCCTTAAACAAATCGAATTAGTCCCATAAGTAGTAGGTAATTGGGGGGTGGAAGTTGGACGGCACATAAAAGTTCATGCAGACGAAATTATGGGCAAAATTTAGTAGATCTAGTAATTATATTGAACTAGGAATTTCAGGATTCAAATTAGAAGATCGTATCAACGTATAGCTACATACTAATATTATAAAGAGGTTGTTTAATTTTTAGAGTTTCAAGAACCACCAACCCGATGGAAACAAAAATCACCCTTATTATTATTACTGTACCTCTTTATAACGTTTATAATGATGGCGCCCATAAGGGCCAGTGTTCAGACCAACATGAATCGTATTATTGCAAGTCTTTGGCATATTTAAGTTATGTTAGAATCAAATCAATATTTTACTCACTTGTTGACTAAAGCACTTTTCCTTATCTCCCCCGCGACGTACAGCGCCTGCAGTACCAAACACACTAGCACCTTCATGTCTGCTGTGAAATCGGCATAACATCTGGCCATTTGGAGACCGCTCTTATAGAGCACTCTGTTATCTTAAACTCGTACATTAATCGGACAGGCATTGTTGCAGTACAATGCAACAGGTGTGTGGCGTAGTTTTATTGTGTCTTATTTAATAGGCATTTGATGAGGCAAGTTCACATATGGCACCCTGAGCAGATTTTTGCAGAAGCGGAGTGAATGTGAATGGAATTCGTGAGAGTTTTTACGCCTAGGACACTAAAATATTATCAAAGTAGGATTTATTTATTACGCACGGGTAAATTTTTATAAGAATAAGAATAATTTATTGTCAGAAACTGTGTACATTAAGATGGTGTTATATAGATAGAAAAAGTTCAACAGCTTGCCATTTCGGGCGTACAATAGGTAGCTAATAAATTAATAATATATTTTTTTATATAGAGAAACTTAATAATAATAATATTAGGTATTTAAACATCTGAAATATTCATTCAAGTTGTAGAAACTTTTCATTATTAGCCATTTCTTGAGCTTAGTCTTAAATTTGATCCTGTCTAGCGACTTAATACATTCAGTCAGGCAAATGATTAAATATATGAATACCAGACAGATATGCGCTCTTGCTGAGTATAAAGCTAGAAGGTCTTATTGTACATACATCATATTGATATTGTGATCGGATATTGTTCTTAATTTCACTTTTTCTTATAAAAATATCATTTCGCTGTTTACAAATAAACATATTTGCAGTATATAGATACATGTCAGCGTTAGTATTTCATTATTTTTGAAAGTATCTCTTAAGGTTGGCATATTTCTAAGCTTAAATATAATACGAAGACTTTTTTTTTGAAGACGAAAAGTAGATTCAGTGTTTACCGAATTTCCCCAAAACATAATGCCATACGTAAGGATGGGGTAAACCATTCCATACTATGCCTTTATTGCAACGTCAGTTGAAGCTATGTTTGTCAAAATGGATAGTGCATAGACGGATTTGGCTAACTTTTTATTTACTTTGTCAACATGAGACTTCCAATTTAGGTTAGCATCGATTTTTACTCCTAGGAAGTCTGTATTATTTACGTATTTTACCGTTTTATCATTTATGACAATATTAAAACTTTCTTGTGGCTGCTTATAATTAACAAATTGAACAAATTTAGTTTTTTCTAGATTCACGCTTAGATTTAACTTTGACAACCAGTTTATTACAATTTTCAAAGTATTTCGTAACTCGTTAGCTATATCGGAGGCTTTCTCTTCAGATACAATGATAGTGGCGTCATCTGCAAACATAACGCAAAGTTGGTTCATTATAAGAGGAAACTGATTTACATACACCAGAAACAAAACTGGGCCCAAGACACTGCCTTGAGGAACCCCTTGTAGATTTTTATTATGTTTTGACTGAACTTTGTAAATTGTTTTAGTCGCTCTGTCATATGTGTCTAATATCGTCGTTTGAGTCCTGTTACCAAGATAAGTCTCAACCAGTTTTAATGCCACTCCTCTGATCCCAAAATTTAATCAAACTGTGGAATGCTCTCGTCAAAACGTTACTACGAAATGCGTATCTACCTTAATTGTAACCTCCACCACCACCACCATATCAGCCGAAGGACGTCCACTGCTGGACATAGGCCTCCCCCAATTGCACGGCAGGAAAATGCCATTATCGCCACGCTTGGCATGCGGGTTGGCGATCGCAGTATCTCCACCGCTCCCCAGGAATGCTGCTGCCCATCTACGGTGGTCTTGGTCGTAGTTTTAGGACATACCCGGGTCCATGGTTTTCGGGTAATTGTGACCACTTTTTCCTAATAATTTTGGCAGCAAGTTAATGAAGCTAATTGATGATCACCATCATTATTTTTAAGTTAAGCATATGCCTCTCTTTGAGTACGTCATTCGTCCCGGTCCTGAGCTAATCTTACCCAGAAGAGACCCGCAATCTTCCTAATAATCCTAATGTCATTTACCCATCGAGCTTAAAACGACGACGATTCTTTTTTAATTCACCTGCCGTCACTTTGCATGCCTAGCAACGTGTCCTGCCCTACTCCATTTGAGTTTGGTGGTGACTTCTCCGACGTCATGCACCTTCGTGCGATGACGGATTTCGACATTTCTCACACAGTATTGTAGTTTTATACCTAGCATGGCTCACTCCAAGGCTCTCTGTGCTACCCGTATCTAGACACGCGGCAGCGTGTCTAGCCAAGTTCACCCGAGGAACTGGCGGACAGCAGCCGTGTGTTATTTTACACGAACCGTTTGGAGCCAATTTTGACCCCCCAATAACTCCAAATCTAACTCCTAATCTATATTCCGTAATTAATTAATACGACAAATATTTAAAATCACACTTTATTATTTTAGAAACCATTTTTTAATGTCAGAATACACTGTCCCAAGAAAACCATTAACTACTCCAAGCAGGTTGTATTGCTACACTTGTCATTCGAATTGTCATACTTGACATTAACTTTTGCGTAACTCTACGTTAATTCTTAAGGCCGTTTTGCATTCACCCTCGGTGTTATAATTAATTATTTTGTATGAAAATGAGAAAAATATCTTTTACTTGAATTTTGAAAAACTTAATAATATATGCTACGTCATTTCTAAGGCTATGCACGGCTATATGTTTGAAGGAACGGAAATCAATAAAAACCCCTGTATAGTGAACATAAATAAAAACAAATGAATATTCGGGGGACAATCTTACACATATCGGACTAGCCTGATAGTAAGCTCAAAGTGGCTGCAAAGATAGTGTAATGATGGGTACCACCATACCAGCCCAAACACGTACACTGCTGGACATAGGCCTCCCCCGTTTTAATGGGGGGTAAATGCCATAATGATGGGTGCAAGACCACAATATATTTAATAAATGTATAAATAGATAGTAAACATCTAAGACTCAGAAACAAATGTTCATGCTCATCACACAAATATTTGCCCTAATGGGGATTCGAACCCAGGAACGTCAGCTTCGTAGGCAGGGTCACTAACCACTACGTTAATCCGGTCATAAACGGTTTGGTACGTTATGGTTTTTTATTGGTTTGGTGTCCACAATTCTGAACTGAATTTGAAAGTTCGTAAAAAGTAACGCTGGGAGCGAAAAAACTGTCTGTAAAGGTCCAATCTTGTCTACTGATCTAATAAAAAACTCGCCTTGAACCTCTAGGTCCATGGTGTCGCAGCGCGCACAAGTTATTTGCAGAAATTGCGGAGCGTCTGGTTGACGTAACTGGTGACCGAAGAGATGGCGGCTACCTCGCTCAACGTATCAGCATTGCAATACAGCGAGGAAATGCCGCCAACATCCTCGGTACAATGCCTCAAGGGCCCGTTTTAGATTTAAGCTAGTTTTAATTTTATTTATATTATTTTAGTTAAGTATTCTTGTACATATTTTCTTTGTAATTAAATAAATGATTGTCAATAAAAAACGCAAGGATGTAACATCGTTTACTCGTAATTAGTAGAATCTGCTCTTCTTGCCCTTGTAGATGACGGGATCCAGGTGCCAGGAAGTGTTGCCGCCGCAGGAGACCAGGGTGTAGCAGCCACCGAACACGATCGGGGGATCCGTGTCGGGCACGCAGATATTGTCTTGGCAGAATGTTGCTGTGCCTGATACGACATAGTTAAGATTAAGGAGGGATCAGAATTATGAACAGAACATACCTATTTTCAGTTCGGTGTCTGCGGAGCTAAACCCAACCTGCCTTTCGACAATTTAATGAAGAGTAAGGTTTACCGTACCGCTCTCGTACTCACTCTTGTCCTGTCCATGTCTATTTCTTAAGACACACACAGTTACAGTACACATCATGGTGGAGATATTACTAGGTAAGTAGCTAATCAATATTTGTTCAAATCAATCTATTCAGCCCATAATTCACGATAAAGGCTTGAGGTAAGCCTATAGGTCTACACTACACCATGTTTTTAGTATTGGCTTAGAATGTAAGTATTGTACCGCTTAGCTTAAATTACCTAGTAGCATAGATTTAATACATTCCATATTGGCAACAAAAGTCTTGAGATTGGAGACGCTAATGAAATTACCCTTAAATCCTACTTACCCTTAGCTTGGCTGTTAGCATACTTTACTCGAGTGTCAAAAAACTGATTGTAAGTGATCTGTTTTGTCAAATTTCGTGCGAAGTATTGAAGATGATACAGTCACATACCAACATAGCCGGTTGGCCGCGCCTGTCGCCTATTCTTCACATAGTCGACCACAGCTTTGGCCAGGGCGTAGAAGTGCTTGCTGGCCTTGTACCTCATTTTGGCCAGCGCGGCATCGCAATCGCTCTTGTCGGCTCGGCAATGGTACACCATGTTTTTCGTGTTAGCTTTCACCATCTCTTCGCGAAGGACTTGGTATTTGTTGTCGGTGTACAGCATTTGAGCGAAGCGGACGTTCACTGAGACAGGAAACTGATTAGAAACGTCAATAAACAAAGGTTCAATGGACTAGACATCTTGTGCAAGAGGTTCCAAGGTCCAGTATTTAAGCACTGGTGAGTAAACTGTCGGTCACTTTATAAATAAGGTGCTACAAATTACAAAGAGTCTGGGCGACTGAAGATCGTTTTTAGGGTTCCGTATCCAAAATGGCAAAATCGGAACTCTTGTTGATTCGTCATGTCTGTTAGTCCGTTCGTCCATATGTCACAGCCGTTTTACTCGGAGACTATACTCGTAAGTACTACAATTATGAAATTTGGTAGGAAGGTGTATTCTATGAACAGCTACAGAAAAATGATGTGAAATTACGATTAAAAATTAAATTAGGAGGGGCACCCCATACATGTGACCGGGCGATAAAAATAGGTGTGTGGGATATCTATGGATAGGTCTTTAAAAATAATATGTAGGTTTCTAAGAAACTTTTCCATTCAAGTCAAACGTTGTTGAAATAATAGCTGTCAAAGTCGTAAAAAGTGTCCCGCCCCCCTCTAATTTCTAAACTATGAAGTTTAAAATTCTGAAAAAATGAGGTGGTGGACAATAATAAATACTTTTAACGATTTTTGATTTAAACAAGATAGATTGAACGGTTTTTGAGTTATCGCTGAAAAACTGTCTTGCCTGAACTAAAGGATGCAAGTGCCGTAGTTTCCCTATGAAGATACAATTTTTTTTTATTCAATGTAGGGTGACACCACCAGTGTTGGAGACTTTAAGCTGACAAGCACCAGTAATAAAACTTCATTTCTAATTCAACGATCATGCGGTTTGAAATTGATTGTTGTATAAAAAATGTA
Source organism: Notocelia uddmanniana (assembly GCA_905163555.1). Lineage (NCBI taxonomy): Eukaryota > Metazoa > Arthropoda > Insecta > Lepidoptera > Tortricidae > Notocelia > Notocelia uddmanniana. The sequence goes on along the minus strand of LR991061.1, from coordinate 20,953,948 downwards.
TAACGCTTTTAATTTTTTAAATAAGACTCAAGGTGCATCATTGGTCCTTGTCCATTACTGGTGCTGTCACCCTATTGTATGGTGGTTTTAAATACGGACTAGTAGGTGTCGGTACTCATAGGGGGGTAAATGCCATAATCGCCACGTTTAGCATGCGGGTTGGCGATTGCAGTATATCCACCGCACTCCAGGGATGCTGCTGCCCATCTCCCAGTGATCTTGGTAGTAGTTTATGGACATATCCGGGTCCAGCCGGGGCGCAGCGTGGGTAGACCCCACTAGGTGGACTGATGATCAGGTAAAGGTCTCAGGAGTCTGCTGGATACGGGTGGCGCAGGATAGGTCATTGTGCCACTCTTTGAGGGAGGCCATACCAGCAGTGGACGGTTTTCGGTATGATGATCATGATGATGATGATTCTTTGTGCGTGTTCCGACAAGCACTTGGCCGGTTTTTTTTTAAATTTAGCATGGTCTTTGTAAATAATATTTAGAAACCAAAACTTACACCCGGCACCCACAAGATATCCATTCCCTTGTCCAGCATAGTACAGCACCAAACAAATTACAGCTACTCTCATTTCTACCGTCAAACCAGCACAACCAACAGCCGAACCGAAATGGCCAATTTAGAGCTCAGTTCAGATTAGTTTATTGGCAGTAAAGTATTAACGACTGAAGGTGTTTAATTGGCAAACTAATTGAGTGAGCTGAATTTGTGTAATCATGGCTGGCTGAGATTTATGATTTGACGTTCGATTCCTGTGTTGGAGAAGCTGGGTGACCCAGTCCATTATTTTTAACAGAAGCGTATTTTGCTAGACCCTATCTTACGAAAAGATTTGACTATTGAAAAGTTACGACCAGACGTCGGAATTCAGGGGGCAAACTCTAATAACAATAATTTAATACGAAACTGGTGCCGAAGAGCTGGCGCCTTCCTCGCACAACGTATCAGCATTGTGATACAGCGAGGAAATGCCGCCAGGATCCTCGGTACAATGCCTCAAGGGCCTGTTTTAGATTTAAGTTAGTTTAAATTATATATTACCCGCACGAAGCTAAGTATAAATTTATGCTGGAACGGATACAAAATAAATTTGTAAGGTTTTTGTATCTAAAATATTATGGTGTGTACCCGTTTTACCCACTTATGTACCCAACGCTATTCGTTTTGGGCATGGTAGGGTATAATCAGTTAGAGGTTAGAAGGGAACTGACTCTGGCGTCATATATATTTAAACTTTTGCGCGGTACTATCATCAACCCAGGGGTACTAGCTACAGTGAGCCTGTGTGCACCCGCGCAGTACGTGTGGCGCCGGCGCCGGCCGCCGCTGCTGGCCACGCCGCGCGCGCGCACCGGCCTGCTACGCGCGGCGCCCTGGACGAGGGCCCTACGCACACTTAATCAAGTTGCCACTCGGGTTGATGTATTCCATTGTTCTTTGAATGAGTTCACTAAAGTTACTTTGTATGTATTATGTTACTGTAAGACTTAAGAGTTATGTATAATTACCTATAGATATTTGTTATATTATAATTTGCTACACTATCGCATTGGAATTCTGTAAAGATAGATGTATTGTGAAAACAAATAAATAAAATAAATAAATAAATAAAATATTTATTTTATTTAGGTTGTTTTGTTTAAGTATCTATACTAATATTATAAAGCTGAAGAGTTTGTTTGTTTGTTTGAACACGCTAATCTCAAGAACTTCTGGTTCGAATTGAAAAATTCTTTTTGTATTTGATAGTCCAGTTATCGAGGAAGGCTTTAGGCTAAATAACATCACGCTGCGACTAACAGGAGCAAAGATTCGGACGAAGTCGCGGGCAACAGCTACCTAGTTCTTGTATATATTTTACGACAGGTAGGGAGTTCCTATATCGATAAACTCAATTATCGATGCTTTTCTCATATACTAGTGATGCAATTTTCCATAGTAAAAACTTAGATGTATCTATCGTACGTTCGAAAAGTTACGTGATTAGCCTGCTGAACACTAAAGTCGTGTTCACATATTTTTGATCACTTTGTCCGTGGACATATTATTGAAATACTCGTTCTTAATCGATTTCACTTACTATGCAGCTTTGATTATTGGAAAGTTATGTCTAAAAGAAATGTAGGTATATCAACAGTTTGACAATTTAATTTTAAAAATGAATATCCTGTGTTTTACCCTTTTTACTATGCATTACTGGAGATGCCAAGTATTGAGTTTGTCGAGCACTGAGACTATATTAAAATGTTGAAATGTAACAAATGTATACCTGTAATATAACACCACTACTTGCTCCTTAGGTCCGAGTATGTGGTGTTGTGTTCCTGGTGGTGAGTAAGGTCGCCAGAGCTCCCGAGGATACGCTGTGTTGTGGGACCTGCATATGTTGTTAGCTGTCAACACACCGAATTCTCAAGTTAATAAAGGGTCGGCAATGTGCTTACGACTCTTATGGAATCGCAAGCGTCCATAGGTGACGGTATCTGCTTACCATGAGGCAGGCCGTAAGCTTCTTTGCCACCGTCGTTGTATAAAAAATATATATCAAAAAGTTATTTAGGTACAGTCAGTGGTTATATTATGAAATATACAGTTAAGTAAAACAGACAAAGCTGCATACGGAATCTTGTAAGTACCAATAAATAATTGCATTGCATCTGCAATAACAATGCAATTCTAAAATAGTTCAGATAAAGGAAATAGAAACAATTAACAATGGCCGCCAACCCGTTGCCAAATCGTGAGCCAGCTGAACAATACTACCGAGTAAGTCAAAAAGGTCGTATGTTACTATGAAATTAGTATTTAGATTAGCCTTTCTGACTCTAGAGTGAGCTGCAATGTTGCAGTAATTACTGCCTGTCAGGAGAGATAGCTCCGAAATCTCTTGCTCCGAACATGTACTTATACAGTTTAGGTACTGCTAAGCGATTCATAGTCTGCCTCGATTCACCTGACATTCATTATATAGCTTGGCTCCAAGTTTACTAACAACTATTCGTAACGGATAGTCCAATTCATACTAGTTCACGCGAGGCTAGTTATTGATATTGCTTTGAATACCCAGCCCTGTAATGTAATTCGCAACTCTTACCTGGCGCGCTCAACGTTATTGGTACGCTAACCAGATTAACTCTGACCTGAGACCGTGCCCAATTGTTATAAATCTTTGCTCAAATTATACTGGGGTCGAGGTTAGAGAGACAAAGGGTTTTGCAAATAAAGCCTGCTCCAGGCCTTTTGATAGTACGGTAGATTTTATAACCACATTTCACGCTTCACTTGTAATTTAGCCTGGATAGATCTAAGGCTTGTAAGAGGTGACGTGGAAACGATTTTGAAAAAATTGAATGCTTATACTGCACTTAGGTAGAGTCTCGGAATGAAAAGGTTAGTCACTTTTTGACCTTAATGGCATTAAAATAGAGTTGAAATGTGACGAAATTTTCATTCCGCGACTGTACATACTTACGAGTAATAAACTGCCGTATTATTTTCATTGACTCTTTAGAAATAGGTTGTGTCTATATCACAACTTTTTACTTCTCTCGGTCTTGGTATATTTTTAACTAACCAGGGTCTTGGTATATTTTTCGACCGCGCTCACTCCATCGGACACTGGTAAAACCAATACAGCCCCAAACATTCAGAATATTAAATTACTCTATTATACCTATTATACCTATAGTGAGCCCGGAACAGTCGGAACGAGCCCAAAGATTTTACCGGCCTATTCATGAAGTCATATCCCTATGACAAAAACAATGAACTTAGGTCCAAAGGTCCATTTATCTTTATTTTTCAACTTGTTATGTAGAGTAAAAACTTTTGCTTGGCCAGTAAAAATATGGCTTAGGATGACCTATCAACGTATGTTATCGATATCTTTGTAGATTCAAAGAGACACGAAATAAAATACGTACAATAAAACTTGGGCTGAATCCAGCTATTACTACTTCATACGACATTTTAATTTTTAACACGATCAGAAATACGCTGGTAAAATTTTCCTCCTCCGAGTCCTCTTGCGGCACGTTTAATAATTATACCGTTATATATACGTTATTATATATATACGTTAAATTTGTTCTCTAAATTTATTTATGGCGCAACGCCAAATAAGGACAATACTCGTAGGTACGGTACGTGTCTATGGGGCGCGTGGTATCTGCTCTATGATCGTCTATAATATTGTACCTGGTGCCACAAAACGGTGGAATCTTGGCACGTGGGTTTCTAGCAAGGCGAGAATTTACCAAACTAGTTGTCCATTGACGGATTTAGTCTTCTTCCCGAGAGCGTTTTTTAAATGTAGTTCGTTAGAACACTGAACTAAAGTGACGGTGATTAACATTTTCACTGCCAAAGATTTCGTAGCGCTACTCTCGTAGCCGATAGCACGCGAAAAACTGTATGTAGCGAAAAGCGCCTACAAGTGCCCACCTTTCGTTTGGGTTCCTGGCACTGAAGGTGATTACAACCCAACTAGCAACGTCATGTTTTATGTGACTTTTAGTATATTTCGGAAATAAAACGTTACTACAAAACCAATCGTGCTAGCTGGGCGTCGCAAACGCATAATATGTCCTTACAGCGGATCCTCACAGCACAGATTTACACTACACAGACATACATGTCTGTAAGACTTTCGTCGTTTTACGCCTGAAAAGTCTGCTAAAGCATCACTCCTGGACTTGACTACATTCCTGTAGGAAAGTTTGTGTATGTAGATTTTCTTTCAGATAACTTTAGTAGATTAGATTAGATTAGATTATTTATTTCATGATAAAAAATTACAGTATAAATTTGCATAGAATGTCAAAATTACAAGAATTGTTATCATGATCGTCACAACATGGAAAAAATAAAACAATAATAATAGCAGAATAGCAGCACAATGTCAACAAATGTAAATTAGTAATAGAAAACAATAAAAATATTAATTTTTAAGAAAAAAAAACCGACTTCAATGGGGGAGTCCGGTGAAAGATTATTAATCTTAGCTGGTGCACTCTTAGATTCCATACAATAAAATACAAAAATGGCTATAAGTATGTTTATAATGGTAGAAGACTAAGTACCCTCAATTCCTCATGAAATCATGGAAAAACCTTGCTTGCTTGAGAAACAAAACGAAGAGAACAAATCGCCAAACGTGAACTACGCGTCGTTGAAGAGTTCCGTTCTGATTATCATCAGCAGTTCCACTTCATCAAATGTCACTTTTATGAATGAAAATGCTTGATTAGTTCATGAAAATACTAAAATCACTATTTGTGTGCCTTTCACATTTGAGGAGTTTCCTCGATTCCTAATGGATCCCATCATCAGAACTCGAGCATGACAAAAATCAATCGTGAAAATAGAACTTGCTTAACAAACACCGCTAGAAGGACAAATCGCCAAACGTGAACTTTTCGTCGTTGAAGAGTTCTGTTCTGATCATCATCAGCAGTTTCACTTCATCAAATGTCACATTTTTGTATGATAATGCTCGATTTGTTGATAAAAACACAAAAATCACTATATGTTTGCCTTTAAGATTTGAGGAGTTCCCTCAACTCCTCATGGATCCCATCATCACAACTCGAGCAGGACAAAAATTAATCGTGAAAATAGAACTTGCTTAACAAACACAGCTAGGAGGACAAATCGCCAAACGTGAACTTTTCGTCGTTGAAGAGTTCTGTTCTGATCATCATCAGCAGTTCCACTTCATCCAATGTCACATTTTTGGATGCAAATGCTTGACTTGTTGATAAAAGCACAAAAATCACTATATGTTTGCCTTAAAGATTTGAGGAGTTCCCTCAATTCCTCATGGATCCCATCATCAGAACTGCCTTTTGACAAAAACGGGACCAACTTGGATATATATACATACGATCAAAAAAAAAACTTTTTCAAATCGGTTAAGAAATGACGGAGTTATGGAGTAACAAACATTAAAAAAAAAAACAAAAAAAAAACCATCAACCGAATTGATAACCTCCTCTTTTGAAATTTGGAAGTCGGTTAAAAATACCTCCCCAAGGGATCGTCATTCAACTTAAATATGTCTATTCAAAAAATATTTAATAACAAGTCATTTTCATTAAGTTCATTTGTACTTAGTTTTATTTCTATTGTTTTTTGTAAAAGCCTCAAACTCTTTAAATGCTGTTGCATACCTGTTATTGGTACATAAATATGTTGTGTGTCCATAAATATTAATATGCAATTTTGATTATTTATGTACTGTTGGTGTGTCATATATAAATAAATAAATAAGTCAGGGAATAATTTAATTAATAATTACTATTTACATGTCATATCAAGATCAAGGTACTCTTTAACTGAGTATAATGGATTATTCAATAAAAGGCATTTCAGGCGGCGTCGAAATGCTTCGTCAGAGGATTCAAGTCTAAGGTCAGCGGGTAGTCGTTCATAGTAAGTAGGCCCAATAACGCGTGGACCTGCAAGTGCCATGCGACGGGGAACTGTTCTCAAACGCCCAATGCGGCGGAGTGTTTTGCCAATCACATTTACTTTATCAAAATAGGAGTGGCGCCACTGTGCACCTGGTCACACCGGCTCTATAGTATTTTTGTTAACAAAAAAATTAATAGTAAGTCTTTCTACGTAAAATTGTGTTAAAAACGTTTAAGATACAGTGAAGTGCATGTACAATTGTGGTGAGCTCATAAGCTTTGATAAATGGAGCGAAAAAATCAAAAAACTGTTCATAACGGATTTTCATAATAACACCCAATTCACGGTACAACACGGTAAACCATGGAAGATATTTATAGAAGACTGAAGTAAGAAGGTTAGTGTTCTATGTTATTAAAGAAAAGTGAACGTTTCGAAGAATTTAAGTAATATAATCAAATAAATAACCTCAAAATAATAAAAGATCTGAATACAACGCCATCTAGCGTCGCGCGGCAGAACTGCGTAGAGAGTGCTCAAATAAGATCGATCGACCATAGAATATCAACATTACCGTACTATTGTAGTTACGCTGCTCACCGAAGGAGGGCGCAAAACTAAATATGGACGAAATCAAGAAAATTTTGCAAGTGATACAAGGCGATTTAGCATCTCAGAAACAGGCAGTGAAGGAAATGGAAGAGAACATTAAAGAATCTATAAATAAAAATATCGACGAAAAATTCAACCATATGGAATCACGAACAAACCAGCTTGAAATAAAGCTCGAACAACAACAAAAAACAATTGATTTTTTGGACAAACAATTGCGAAGGAAAAATATAGTATTTTTTGGAGTAGAAGAATCAGAGAAGCATTATGAAGGTCTGTTAAACTTAATTCTAGAGATCATAAATACGAAAATGGAAATCTCGTGTCCAAGATGGGAAATCGAAACGGTGAGAAGAATGGGTAAACAAAATGGGAAAATCAGACCAGTGGTAGTTACTCTAACGACAACCAGCAGAAAACTTGAGCTGTTTAAGAAAAAAAAGATGTTCCAACGAAAATCATCCAGAAACTCAAAAAATGGACATAAAGACATTCGATGAGATAGAGATTTCGGGAATAATAAAGAAATTAAAACCTAGTAAAAGTACTGGGTGCGACGGAATAACAAACGAACAGTTAAAAGCTTCAGGTATAAAAATACTTACTTATCTTGCACATCTTTTCAATCTTATTATAGAACAAAAGGTAGTCCCCAGGCAATGGACCACGTCTGAAATCATTATCCTGTATAAAAAAGGCAACCCCGCTAATATCTCTAACTACCGCCCTATAAGCTTGATGTCGAGCTTATACAAACTATTTTCGTCATGCCTGCAAAGACGAATCTCGCCTGTCATAGAAAAAAATCAACCAGTCGAGCAAGCCGGTTTTCGAAAGGGTTTTTCAACGATGGACCACATCCAGGTAATCGAACAGCTAATTGAGAAACACATAGAGTTCAACAAAGTAATATACATCGCATTTATTGACTTTAAAAAAGCGTTTGACACGATATCACACGACGCTATATGGAAAGCTCTGCTTGATTGCGATATACACCCAACGTACATAACCATAATTCGTAATGTATACCTGAACTCTACAAGTAAAATAAAACTCGAGAATACAGGAAAAGAATTTAAAATAGAGAGAGGAGTAAGACAGGGTGATCCACTGTCGCCAACGTTGTTTATTTCAGTGTTACGAAATATAATGAAAGATCTGGACTGGGCAAACAAAGGAATAATGATGAATGGCAAGTTCCTCAGCCATCTATGTTTTGCCGACGATATTGCAGTGCTATCCAATAGCTCACGAGAACTACAAAACATGTTGAAAAGTTTAAACATAAGGAGTAAGGAAATTGGCCTTGAAATGAACCTTAGTAAGACAAAACTGATAACAAACGGAATAAAGCAGCAAATACGCATAGATGACGAGGATATCGAATACGTGGAAAATTACATATATCTGGGAAAACTAATATCTTTCGACAAAAAACGAAATACCCATGAAATCGACAGGCGAGTTACTAAAACATGGAACAAATTTTGGAGTCTCAAAGAAATTTTAAAAAGTACTCTACCAATACCGTTGAAAAAGAAAGTCATCGACACATGCCTGCTACCATGTCTTAGCTATGGATGTCAATCATGGACGTATACGAACGAAATAAAACAAAAAATAAGAACTTGTCAAAGGGCACAAGAACGAAGTATACTGAAATTGAAAAGACTTGATAAGGTAAAAAGCTCAAAAATTAGACAAAAAACCAAGGTTATAGACACTCTTGAACACTGCTTAAAAATGAAATGGCAATGAACCGGCCATATCGCTCGACTGAACGATGACAGGTGGACAAAACTTGCTACTCTCTGGAAGGGGCCAATAGGGAAGCGAAGCCGCGGTCGGCCACAGTCGAGATGGGTCGACGATATTAAAAAACAAATCCCAAAAAACTGGCACACAGAAGCTCAAAACCGAGAAAACTGGCGCAAACTGGGAGAGGCCTTTACTCGTAAAGAGGTCCACTCATTGAATTAAGTTTTAGTTAATAAGTCACAAATATTTCACAGTTAAAAATCATAAAAATGTAATTTAAATATATAAATATATATATATATATTGTAACTATCGTAGATGAGTAGGAATTAAAAGGCTTTTTTTATTTTTTTTATTTTTATTATTTACATGTCATATCAAGATCAAGGTACTCTTTAACTGAGTATAATGGATTATTCAATAAAAGGCATTTCAGGCGGCGTCGAAATGCTTCGTCAGAGGATTCAAGTCTAAGGTCAGCGGGTAGTCGTTCATAGTAAGTAGGCCCAATAACGCGTGGACCTGCAAGTGCCATGCGACGGGGAACTGTTCTCAAACGCCCAATGCGGCGGAGTGTTTTGCCAATCACATTTACTTTATCAAAATCAGAAAAATTGTTCCTTACAAACATTATAAGTACTAAAACGTAGTGAATTGAGAAATGGCCTCTACACGAAGTCCTCGATTTTGCCCCAATTAACGCACGTACGGCACGTTTCTGCATGAGCAGCACTCTATTGGCATCCGTTGAGTCTCCCCAAATGAGTGTGCCGTACGACATCAAAGAATGAAAATGAGCAAAATAAACCTGTTTCAAGGCATCGTCAGATATAAGAGGTTTTAGCTTACGTAAAGCAAAGACTGCACTACTCAATCTGTCGCATAGTTTGTCTACATGGCACTTCCAGTTAATGTTAGAGTTCAGAATGAAGCCAAGGAACCTACATTTATCGCTTATCTGCATCGCGCTGTTCGCTACGCACGGCGGAATTGTAATCTTGCGGCCTGACAAGATCATGATGTTAGATTTACCTATACCACCTCTGCAGTTGATCACAACCATCATGTATCTTCTCTCCGAGTTGCTCGTACGTATTTGCGCTAACCACCACCGTGGTATCGTCCGCGAATAGGACAGAGAGACCAGTCGTGATGGCAGCGGGAAGGTCGTTCATAAAAGTTAGGAAAAGGGTATTTCCCAACGCCGAACCTTGAGGGATTCCTATATTCACGCTGCCAGCACTAGACTTCAGTAGTTTACCGCTCACAGATAATCTAACAACCTGCCTCCGGTCGGACAAAAATGATTTAACTACATTGTGGCTTAAGTCTCGTATCCCGTAATGATGTAACTTATCCAAGAGCAGTTCATGATTAATCACATCAAAAGCCTTGGACAAGTCACAGAATATACCTGCCATTTTGCATTTGTCATCCAGTAAGAGTGCCAATGAAGTAGTTTAGACTAGGGTCGACATCCGCCACCTGGTACATTTTCCAGATGGTATGAAAAATTATAAATTTTCCTTAAAAAATACTCTGTACGTGAACTTTCCTACAATATTGATGTAGTCAGATCAAGGATTATATAGTTTGATAACCAAAACTGTCTCGCCTTCCGTCCGTCACAGTGTTGACATTAGAAAGAGATGGGAATAATAACCAAGTTAAGCTACGCTCCAGTTACAAGCTAGCTATAGTAGGTACTAATTCTGCACGGTGCCGACCCATTGTTACCTAAACATGATCCTATTCAGCCATCAAATAAGATTGCCGATTGAATTGCACTTGTTTCCTAAAATTAAGGATGGATGGATAGAATGACCACCGAGGGATGAGCAGCAGCATCCCTGGAGTGCGGTGGAGATACTGCGATCGCCAACCCGCATGCCAAGCGTGGCGATTATGGCATATACCCCCCGGGAATTTTGGGGAGGCCTATGTCCAGCTACGTCCTTTGGCTGATATGGCGGATCGTGGTGGGATGGAATGGAAAGACTGACATCATAAATTAGGTTCTCCTGTTCTTAATTCTCGGGAACAGAAGTGTATTTATAGTCAGTATATCAATTCATTCATTACGAACTACAAATATAGCGAATAAAATCTTTAGCTTATTAGGCCTCGACGGCACTCAAACCCGTGGAAGATCAAACAAGCGAAAGCTCGATGTCGTAGAGGATGACATGAGCGAAAATGGGCGTAAGATAAGGAAAGCGGTTCCTGCCAAAAGGTGGGACAGGAAAGCGAACCCGAAGCCTTCAATGTACACAATCCACCACATATATTCTCCAGAAACCAATAGCCGCCCCAAACAGGACACACTAATTGTACTACAAAATAATACATCACGTTATCGAGCGCAGGCGCCGCTAAATAATTACCCTTACATTCTATTGTTCTGGTGTCAGATAATATTATTTAATAGGTGGTAGCAGTGTCAGCACAGATAACGCTAATTGGTGTTGCATAATAATAACAAATGCACGATTAAAGCGGTATTTTCGTAGTGTCGATGTACTTGTTCGTGTCTACAATCCAGTGTTCACAATTAGCACTATCTACATAACATTTGTAGTATTGTTTGGCACCATGGCACCCTGTACTGTACCTTTTTTCCCCAGTCATCAATTAACTACTTACCTATTCGTTGAGAGGGTTTCACGACTAGTTTATCTTGTTTAGGAGTTGCTATGGCCTGTCTCCATCATCAGATCAGCTCAGCGGTACAGTCAGCATCAAAAGTAGCTTAGCATATGAAGGAGTCAAAGGCTCTTATTATTGTAATAAAGACTTTTGAACTTTTCAAATACGTAGCTAGTTTTAAAGCTGGCTGTACCATAATATTGCATTGTCAACCGAACCTACATAACTATGCCCAATTACATCTGCCATGCCAAATTCAGCAAGATTTGTCCCACACATACTTACTCAAATACTCACTAACAGGGCAAGTTAACTAAAAGCTAGTAAAAAGAGGAAAATAAACTCTATCATTGTAGAATAAAAGACCTGCGTTCCGGAACCCATGTCACACGCGACGTGGGACCAAAAATGCGTGACTACGCCTGCCTAGACAGCACGATAACTTATACTGTCATGCGTCAAGTTATGTTGTCGAAATGTATTAAAACGTCACATAAAACGTGACGGTATAAGCCATCGTGCTAACTAGGCTGACTATGAAAGCGTGGTATTATAAAAATAATTTGTATAGGAAAATCGAACAAGTCTATTTTCCTGGAAAAATCAGTGAGTATAGCGAGTAAAATTCGATATATTTGAACTTCATTCGCTCTGTCTCTTTCAATTTGTTACAAGAAAGAGACGGTCAGAAATAGGTCGATTCATAGATCTACATCACTTTTACATTCAAGTTTCATTGTAGACCCGTGAGTAGATCCCCAAAAACGTGCTAAACAAATGACACATTCGAAAACTCGTAAATTAACCTAAAAGTTATGAAGTATTTGTTGCCGACATTAATAATTCTACTTTTATCAATCTTTATCTTTGTGAAAGAATACCAAGGTACAGTTTAAGAACATCCTTAAAAAACTTGCGCGATTAATTTGATTATTTAATTCTTTCATGCGCTACAGATATAATAATTGTAATTTTCAACCCGGAGTGAAAAATTAATCACCCCGGGCGGGATTTGAACCCACGACCTCCGTCCATCGCTCTTTTCAACTGAGCTACCACGGGTATCGCTCGTGGCAACGAATCTTTCAATCAGTTCACTCTCAACTCTTAAGCGGACGATTCCCCGGTTGCTCAGTTGGAAAGAGCGATGGACGGATTCCAGAGGTCCGTAAGAGGTCCGTCCATCGCTCTTTGCAAATCCCTCCCGGGCTGATCAATTTTTCACTCCGGGTGGAAAATTATAATTTCGCTAAGCTAACGATTCCGCTTGTAAAAATATTTACAGTTAAAATGGGGATGCACATTGTTACTTACGATTCTCAATGTAATTTGAGACGTTGGTGCCGTTTCAGATGACTCACGCAAGACATACAAAAAAAAGGTGTTCTATTCTTTCCTTCTTTCTTGCGTTATATTTAGATAATGTTTTGAATATCATAAAAATAACCATCAAATATTAGTGATCACTGATCAGTGATGAAGGCTATAATTTAACAACGGAATGTTTTTTTAATGTGCACGCGATCAAAAACGTGTCTTTGTCTCTTTCTCGCGTTACAGATATGTGTTGAATATTGTTCATATTACTAGAATATATGAGTGAAATTAGTGATGAAGGCGGTATTTTACGAGTAACAACAGTAGGCCTAGTTATTAGTGTGTACGGGATAAATGGCTTGCGCGAGACACTCGTACTGAAATGTGCCTTATTGTCGCAACTTATCTCGTGTCGCGCACATGCGGGCGTCTTAGGAGCAGCACTGAGGAGTACCTACCTAATGAATGCTGAATTCAATTTTCTTCCACAATAATCACAAGATACCTACGTAGGTACGTAAAACATCTGCTGAGGTGTAAAGTTGCATGTGTCACACGAGAGCAAAGTTATTTACATCTTGTTCTGTTGAGTATCTCGCTACGCTCAAGATTCTAACTTTGAATCATTCGCTACGCCCGTGATTCAATTTTAGTATCTTTCGCTTGCTCGGGACTTAAAATCGGCACTCGCAGCAAAAAACGACTTTACTCACTGGTAGCACAAATAACTATTCTATACGGGAATAATACCGGCGACATATTCAAGTTATAAATACTGTTAATGACAATTCGCCGTAAGTGGCAAAGCTGCCGCCCCGAAGATGCAGTGCACATGGTAAGAAAAGGATATTCAAAAGTTTCAAAACCATACTCATCGTGCAACATTTTAGCATCGAACACTCAGATCTTTATGCTCTAAGATCGAACACCATCTATCGGTCCGGGTATGGCCATACCTAACATTAGTTCGATCGTACAAACGTATGACGGACTGACGGCCCCGCTGTTGTACAGGTGGATTTATAGACTGAATACCTATTAAACTCGTTGCCTGTGTTATTCATTTACCACTTTATCTTTACAGTTTGATTATACAATTGCTAAGCAGATATAAGCCTTAATCATCTTGTTATAGAAATGTGGGCTTAGTTCGGGAGGTTGTCGTTAGGTTTGTAATTGTATTCGCATTTAAGAAGGGTGGTCGTGTCTATAAAAGTGTTTTATTACCGTGTGATAGCCGTGAATTATTACATGTTAACTAGGTTATGGTGTATATGATGTGATATAAAATTATTAGCGGTTAAGACTAAATAATGACGCAGTGAAGTGAAGTGGCTTTTAGCTGCCACACTTTGAAGATGGATAGTCAGGAAGAGTAGGAACTTGAAATGAAAATACATTATTTCAATCCGAAAAGCTTTGATTTTTACCTCTACCAGTTACCAATTTCGGCATTTAACATGGTTAAGGACCATAAAAGCCATATTAGCCCTCGAACTATTTTCCCAAACGAAGTGACGAGCGAGACCATCTAATAGTGGTAGTAAGGCTTATTTTACATTTTATTTTATTTATGTTTCATTTTACAATCTACTTTTTTTAAAGATTTTATTCTACCATTTTGTTGGCGTGCTTGATATTTAATTAGGCAGTCCTGCGAAATTTACAGCTTTGTCATAGTAACTACTGAGCTAAGCCGCGGACGGACTGACGGACATGGCGAAACTATAAGGGTTTCTTGTTGACTACGGAACCCTTAAAATGATAATAGGCAGATTTTTTAATTAATTGATGATTCGAATTGTGAATTCCATTTCGTGTTCCGTCGGCGCTCGTGCCAGTTAATTCGATTGCTGGAAACAATGGTTATAAAATGGCCCCCATCTAATGCAACAATGGTGTGATAACCGTCTCACCCTATTAGGCAGCGAACACCAGTTTATTAGAATGGCTTTTATCTAGATAATAAAATGATTCCATAGTTGGAAATTATGCTCAGTGGCATTTTGGCTCTGGTGATCTTTATTGACCTTATCCTTTAGTGGAACAATTACTTAGGTACTTACATGGTCGCCGTACAGTCAGGTGCGACTAGGTGCATATACGAATACGTACAGTCGTCATCAAATACAGACATAGCGTTTTTTTTTCCAAAAAAAATAAGCAACTTCAATCGAGTTATTCATTTATTTGTCGCGCCCATACTTAATGCAAATTTAAGACTTATATGGTTTTCTCATAGATGCCATTGTCAGAACTGGACCAAATTAAAATGGGAACACACGGAAAGCACCAGCTTTCAAATAAAAAATGATGATCAAAATCGGCTCACCCAGTCGAAAGTTTTGAGGTAACAAACATAATAAAAAAAATACAGTCGAATTGAGAACCTCCTCCTTTTTTGAAGTGGGTTAAAAACATACTAGAAAATAATCAAACCTGCTCACAAAGTTTCAAGAGAATCTGTAGAGAAATGCAACATGTAGTGGAGAACAGCGGGAAATCCGGAAATCCGCCGGCCGGACATACTAAAGCATTTATGCCGAAGCTGAAACGGAGACCTGGGTTACACTCGCTCATCAAACGTGCTTGAAAAATCTGAACATGCTTTAACCTCTTGACAATAAGGTCGGTAAATGCTCTATGCTATGACAATGAAATTGCAACACGAGCCTTTTTCGCTTTAAATTTCTTCGGTCCGTGTCTGTTACTCTATTTACCTAAGGTTTAAAGACATTTATTCTCATATAAGATATACATCACTTCCATGAGAACATGGTTATTATACAAAAATATGTATTTACTTGGTCGTTGTCACCGCAACAATGCAAAATCATATTTAAAGTAGACAACACATGCAGTAAAATAAAATAATGAAAAATAACAAAGAATTTAGACATACAAATATTAACACAGTACAGGTAGGTTACTATGATTAATTAGTTTATTCACTCATTCAACTCATTTATTTATCAATTTAACCTAGCGAGCGAAGCCGTTTCAGCTTTCGATAAAAAATTTTTTGGGCGGTCTACAGCTCACTGAGCCACTAGTTACTTATTACGACCAAGCCAACTTTAATAGTTTGCTATGTTATATTCAGCGAGTCCCTTTTTGAATGCGTTGAATGAGTTTACATTTTTTATTTTGGGCGGTATTTTATTGTACAGGAGCGCACCTTCAAACGTAACCGTTTTTTTACCATAATTAGTACGTATTTTAGGCAAAGCAAGGAAGCTAGCGCGGCGTTGGCGAATGCAGAGGTTTGAAACATTTTTTCGTTTAATAAATAACAAGTTTGTGTGAATGTCCTTATTTATAGTTTTTCTAATAAAATACAAGTATTGTAGATGTACAGCTGTTTGACGTTCATCAACTTCGTTTTCGAGTAAATTTGATTAGTAGGTGTTAGATAATGATACTTGAAAAGCATTTTGATAATTTTATTTTGTAGTATCTGTAATTCCCTTATTTTTGTTTTAACAGCACTTCCCCAAAGTTCGACAAGGTACAATAGATGCGGTTTTACAAGAGCGTTGTATAAAGTGAGACGTAGTTGTTTTGGGATACATTTAGTAAGGTTACGAAGAGAGCTAATTAATATTATTATATAATCGATATGGGTGTTCCACGTTAATTGTGAGTCAATGTGTAATCCGAGATATTTTTCATGATTAGTATGAGATTTAATCGCGTATAGTATCAATGAAATACATCGTTACAGTTTCGGGTCTTTATCAGCACTTGTGGTCAAGCAGGTAGACTGCTCTCTGCCAGGGTATAAAATACGGCTACGGTATGCTCCCTGTAGCCGGGGCATAGAATACGGCTACGGTATCCTCTGCCTGTCTGCTGTCGTAAAAGGCGACTAAAAGGAGGTCCTTGGGGTCGAAGACGGTCGCAATTGGGGGCTGCGATCGTTTATGAAAACAGATGGTGGGACCCACAGAGGTGTGACTCTAGGGCGGCACCGGTGCGTTCCGACGGAGATCCCAGAGCCGTCCGAAATGAGTTGAGGAGGACGATCGGCGGGTTTTTAGTCGGTACAAGTCCGACATAAGGGTGCGATGGTATCCCTATTGGATTTTCCCCCATCATCATCCCCATAGCGTTATCCCGGTTTGTTTACACCGTTACTACGCACTCACTGGGTTACCAATCAAATATGACGACAAGACGGCTCTGTCTTAAGGAATTTAAATCGAACAACCGTTATGTAGTTTACGTTAGGGACAGCGCCATCTAGTGGTCCACAAAAATTTAATCGTCTCAAACATACTCCCGCCTAAATGACTGAAGGTCATTTATTAAACAAAATAATCTTTAACTGTCAACACAACTGTCTGAACTTGCACTTCACAAAAATAATTTGTCTTTTATGTCCACTGTACTGTATATACACTACTGGTTCACATGACCCAATAAAGGACACAATTTTGAAATTGCGCGGCTCAACACTCCTGAGGAGGTGCGTACGTCATAAGTTCGGGTAAGTTGATCTTTTCCCGGGTATTTCTTAATAATTCGTCCCATAGGCCAACGACCAGGGGGGAATCTTTGGTCCTTTATAATAACCAAGTCTCCTTCTTCAAATTCTTGCATTTGAGTCAAATACTCGGATTGCCATCTATTCCAGAAATCTTGGACCATTCTGGTTGTCAATTGCCAACGATCGAGTCTATTTATTTTTTCGTCTTGTAGATCTTCACATGGTATGACGATTGTGGGCTCTCCATCACCAGGTGTCAAGGGCTCCAAATCTCCTGGATGATCACTGATTGGTGAAAGGGGACGAGAATTGAGACAAGCTTCAATTTCTGTTAGGACAGTACTCAATTCCTCAAAAGTCAATGTGGTGTCTCCAACTATGCGTTTTAGATGGTACTTAGTTGATTTCACTCCAGCCTCCCACAATCCGCCAAAATTGGGAGCTCCTGGAGGGATATATTTCCATTTCGTCCCTTCTTTATCCAGCATGGACGCAAACTCGTCGGGTATACTGGACTTTCCTAGTTTCCACATCTCTATTATTTGTTTCTCTGCACCGACGAATGAAGTTCCGTGATCGCTCCACATTTCTGCCACGTATCCTCGCCTTGACACGAACCTTTTGAAAGCTGCAAGAAAGGCCTGAGTTGTCATGTCACTCACAAGTTCTATGTGCAGTGCTTTCGTGCACATACAAACGAAGAGACATATGTATGCTTTATAAGATTTTGTTCCTCTTCCTTTGCTCGCTCTGACGTTTATAGGTCCTGCAAAATCTACTCCGGTGATCAGGAATGGTCTAGAGGGTTTGACTCGGTTGCTAGGTAAATCTCCCATCTTCTGTTCTCTACTCTTCGCACTCTGTCTCAAACATATGACGCACTCCCGCACAAAACGTTTAACGCTGTTCGCTGCGTTTATCAGCCAATATTTGCTGCGCAAATATGTAATCATCATTTGTGGAGGGCCATGAAGAGTCTTGGCGTGAGCTTCTCTCAATAGCAGTGGTAGTAGTACGTTGTTTCTTGAAATAATTATGGGGTGTTTTCGGACAAATTCCATATCGGCGTGTTTCAGTCGACCACCAACTCTTAAAACATTTTTATTATCAAGAAAAGGTGAGAGGGATACTAAGTTGCTTTTCGTTTTTAAACTTCTATTCCTTTTCAGATCTTCAATCTCTTCGCAGTGATCTACTTCTTGTGATATTCTAATGCAGATCATGAGTGCTTCGTTTCTTTCTTCGTATGTCAGGTAAGAAGGTATATTCCTCTTCTTCTTTTGTATGATTCGTAACCATCGTCTGCAGTATGCGACTACACGTGTAAGTTTTTCCAGCGACGAGTATTTTTGCAGCAAGGTAAGTTTCTCTTCATTTCCATTTGTAACTAGAACTGTTACTATATTCTTCCTTTTCTATATTCTTTCTTTTGCTGTGTTTAATGGTATTCCTTTTACTAATTTGACTTCTTTCTCTTTCAGTATTTCAGGTCCGTTCCACCAAATTTCTGTTGAAATAAGTTTGGCAGGCATCACTCCTCTTGAAGCAGGGTCAGCAGGATTGTCTTTAGTGTTAATATAAAACCAGTGATTAGCGTCAAATGTTTCTGTGATTTCTACTACTCTATTCTTCACAAAAGGTTTCCATTTCATCGGATCTCCATGTATCCAAGCCAATACTACTTGACTGTCTGACCAAGCGAACACATTATTTGACTGCACTTCTAAAGCCTCGGCTACTTGTTTTAGAAGCTTATTCAATAAAGTAGCGGCAAGCAATTCCAAGCGGGGTAAAGACACAGTCTTAATTGGTGAGACTTTTGTCTTTGCTGTTACAAGTGACACATGAATTTCTTCATCTGGGTTAATTACTCTGGCGTATATGACAGCTGCGTATGCTGATGCTGAGGCATCTGCAAATCCATGCAGTTCTAGGCTGGATGTTTTCGTGGTGTGCATCCAACGATCTAAGCTGACATCTCTTAAGACTGGCAGTTCTCTTCTATACTGTAACCATTCTTTCTGTAGTTCTTCTGACATTGTGTCATCCCATGAGATACCTGTCTTCCACAATCGCTGCATGAAGATCTTGGCTACTATGATGCTTGGTGCGATCCATCCCATTGGGTCGAATAAAGATGCTATCTCAGATAGAACGGCTCTTTTAGTCATGGGGGTGTTGTCGGAATTCTTGATCTGATTTGGTATTGAGATTTTGTCACTCTTTACTTCCCATGTGATTCCTAATGTCTTCACACTTTCTTTTCGTATGATTTCAACCTTTTGTGTGTCTTCTCGTTTTTGCTGCAAGTCTAAAGCTTTCATAAAGTCTTCGCTATTTGAACACCATTTCTTTAATGGAAATCCTCCGGAACATAGAATTTTGGTGACTTGTTTTTGAATTTCTATGGCTTCTTCTTCTTTATCTGTCCCGGATAGTAGGTCGTCCATATAGAAATCTCGTAAAATCATGTTCTCAACTTCTGGGTTGTGAGATCCTTCATCTTTTGCTGTTTGCCTGAGGGTTTTTATTGCCAAATATGGGGCACAGGCTGTCCCAAATGTAACAGTCAGTAGCTTGTAAACTTCGATTTGTCCATTTGGGTCTGGTCTCCATACAATTCTTTGGTAGTTCGCATGTTTCTCATTTACTCGTATTTGTCTGTACATCTTCTCCACGTCGGCTACGAAAGCTACCTTGTACTTTCTCCATCTCATGAGAATCGGTCGTAGGTCTTCTAACAATGAGGGTCCGACAAGTAACTCGTCATTTAAGGATATCCCATTGCTCCCCTTACAAGAGGCGTCAAATACGACTCTCACTTTGCTGGTTTCTCGTTCCATTTTTATAACTGCATGATGAGGAAGATATACACCTTCTTTTGTGTCATTGTCTTCTATTTTCTTCATGTGGTTTAGTGTGACATACTCTTCTAAAACCTTGTTGTATTCTTTCATTAAATCTGGTTTACTCTTGAGTCTGTTCTCTGTTGACTTCCAGCGGCTCAATGCTATCTCCCGGCTGTTAAGTGGTAGAATCGGCGGCTCATGTCTGAACGGCAGGTCTACCATATAACGTCCGTCGTCGTCTCTTGTGGTTGTTCTCTCGTACAAATTTTCTACTTTTATTTCTTCCGCTGTGAGTTTTTGTGTCTCTTCCTCTATTGTCTCTATCTCCCAGAACTTCTTTAACATTTGGTTCAACTCGACGTTTAAATGCATGCTTATGAATGGTTTCTTCTCTTGCTCTCTTTCTGGCTCGATAATTTTTCCTGATATTATCCAGCCCAGGTGTGTGTGTAATGCAATGGGAGAGCCTGGAACGCCTTTAATCAGACCAGGCTGTATCATCTCGTTGTAAACTTCTACTCCCAGCAGAACGTCTATGGGTCCTGGTTGGTAATAAGTCGGGTCAGCTAGTTGTAGATCTCTCAGGTGTACCCAATTCTCAATCATTAGTTTCTCGGAAGGCATGATGCTTGTGACTCGCTTTACTAGGTAGGTTATGATATTCATTTTCTTTTCAGGATTATATCGTGAGGATATTTCGATATCTGTAGCAAATCTGATGGGAGTGCTCATCTGGCCAAGACCAGATACGTGTCCATTCACGTGTTTTCTCTTTAGCCCCATAGTTTGAGCTGCAGATTCGCTGATGAACGATTCTTGAGAACACGGATCCAATAAAGCTCTTAGCACAAATTCTCTCCCTTGTTCATTCATCACGTTAATCCAGGCTGTGGACAACAATGCTGTCATGCTTCCTGTGGTTAAATGGGTCACAATTTGTCTCTCGGATTTAGTATTTCGTTTCGTTTCTCTCTCTTTCTTATTATGTATTTGACTGTTGTTCTCTCTCTCTTGTCTTGCGTCTTCTTGGTTTTCTTTTTCTTGGGATTGGTACGGTGTATTTCTATGTAATAGTGAGTGGTGTCGTCTTCCACACTTCTGACAAGAAAACTTGCTTTTGCAGTATTTGACTTGATGTCCAGGAATGAGGCAGTTAAAACATAGCTGATTATTTTGTATGAAATCTGTTTTCTTCTCTAGTGTCAGTTCTTGAAATTCTTTACATTGGTACATAGGATGGTTGTGCCTACAAAATGCGCACTTGATTGCTGGCTCTACGTGAAATGTTCTCGACTCGACAGTGAAATGTGGTTCTCTTTGGAAGTTCCTGTTAGCAGCCTTGTACATGTTCATGGGTTGGTTTGGTTGCATCATTTCTAAAACTCGGAATCTTTTCTCTAAAAACTTCTTGAACATGCACATGGTTGGTATCTCAGAAATATTCAGGGTGCTTGCTTCTTCTTCCCACTCTTTGTGTGTTTCAGTGTCCAGCTTTTCCACTATGATATAAATAATTAGCGTATCCCACGAACCGGTGTTTATATTTTGAACCTTTAACTTGTTTAAGCACTCCATGGTGGTATCTAGTATCTCTCTAATCGCTTTAGCTGTACCGGTATGTATTTTCTTTTGATTCATCAACTTGCTCAAGATTGCGTTTACAATGACTCTCTTGTTGTTGTATCTACTTTGTAGTGTGTGCCATGCCAATTCATAGTTGTTCTCTGTGACTGCTAGATGGTCCAATAGTTGGGCGGGTTCTCCAGACAAATAGCTCTTCAGGTAATGCATCTTTTGAACATTGCTCAGACCTTGTTTATTGTGGATAAGTGATGCGAACATATCGTGAAACGATGTCCACTCTTGATAATTGCCCGTAAATTTTGGGATATCGATGTTCGGAAGTCGTACATCATCACTAACACTAGTTCCTGGCATTGAATTCAGACTCATTCTTGTTGCACAGGGCACAGAACCTTCTAGCATATCTGTCATCTCTGCTTTCAAGTCAATGTACATTTCTTCGCACGCGGAATTCTTTAAAGTATTCGAGGGTGACTTTATCCTCCGGCTTCGCTATTCTTATCAAGGCTCGATTGTTATCTGCAAACTTATTCCAATATTCTTCCAAAGACTCTTTTCTAGTTTTGACGTATCCCCTTGTTAATCTCGCTTTCGGAGTTTTCTTGAAGTTTATTTGGGCTTTGAGTATCATTGAACACGTATTTTCTTGCTCTGCTATTAGACCTTTCAATTCTTCCGACATTATGATGCTTTTAAAATTCAAAAAATCACGAAAAAATGAAAATTCTCAATGTCTTTTCCTTTGTTCTATATGAATTTTTCAAAATTTGACAAGTCTTATTACTTATTAGTCACATTCACTAGCTTGACAAGTTGTCATTTTATTTTTACCGAAATTCTCTAAGTCCATATGAAAAGATTTTAAAATTTTACAAGTGTTTTAAATTTCCGAAATTTGCTAAGTCCATATAATAAAATTTTAATATTTTACAAGTGTTTTCCTATCACGATTTTTTCTAAGTCCACTGAATATTTTTTTAAATTTCACAAGTCTTTGAATTATCGTCGTTAACGACACTGACACTTTACTTTGATTTTATTCTCAACTGCTAACACTTTAAGGTTCACTTTACACTTCACTGTCACTTATTTCACTTTTACTCTCGAAGGACCACTTTGTTTACACCGTTACTACGCACTCACTTGGTTACCAATCAAATATGACGACAAGACGGCTCTGTCTTAAGGAATTTAAATCGAACAACCGTTATGTAGTTTACGTTAGGGACAGCGCCATCTAGTGGTCCACAAAAACTTAATCGTCTCAAACACGGTTGTATTATATGTTGTATTATGCTAGTTCGTTGACATTCATAGGTGCATATAATATGCCTAAATAAAAGAATAAATAACTTCTTTCTACTCCAGTTTATTGTTTTCCACTGACTGAAAGCAGTGTATTAAAAAAATAAACTTTTTATACAAATGCAAGTCATTATATGACTGGTGGGAGAATCAAAATGGATTTCCATAAATTATTATAAAACTGTTATTATTATTTTAGTTTTTAAAAGAGGCACACGTCAATGCTTAGTATCCTGCCACCAGATTTTAATTTCAATCAAATTATTTTGCCATAGTACAAAAAATATTGTATGCAACGTTAGATTAGGTCTTAAAATTCTCTGCGTCTTGAAAAACAGTGAATCTCAAATTTTAAGAACCCTTATTATGTAATTGTTGCATAAAATACTATTATTATTATTATTCTACAGTGCCCAAAAGAATCCGAGGTCTGCTTGGCACCTAACCCCAAGATTTGGTGATTACACTAATTTTACGAACACTGAGAAAAACATATTGTTGTCGTAACAAAAAAACTTTAACCCCACACAGCCGTTCATAGTCCATAGTTGGTGCAGCAACGTTTTTATTGCTATCAATTTGTTGTTACGTTGACAATCTTAGTTAACAAAGTTGTAAATTGTTAAGGGAACAATTTCAAATATTGTCTTTAACGATATCTATTATTGCGGTTGTAACAATGTATTATCTTGTTAGCAATATTGTTCCCACATCAACGCGAGTATTGTTGCATCAGCAACATATTTATTGTTGCAGTAACAACATACAAATTGTAGCAGAAACAACGTGTTTTATTGTTGCAGTAACAACCTATTTATTGTTGGAGTAACAATATATGTATTGTTGTATCAACGATGTGTTTATTGCTGTAACAACTAGAAATATGTTGTTGTAGTAACAATATATTTATTGTTACAGCAATAACATATTTATGGTTATTTTAACAATATATTTATTGTTATAGCAACAACATATTTTATTGTTGTAGTAACAACATATTTTTTGTTGTAGCATCAATATGTTTATTGTTGTAGCATCAATATGTTTATTGTTGTAGCATCAATATGTTTATTGTTGGAGCCACAACATAATTATCAATGCCCCAGCTAAGCAGTTTTGTTGCAGCGACCAAATATTTATTGTTACTACATCAAAGTAATGATTCACATTTTGTCGCTGGAACAACATTTTTACTGTTGCTTGAGTAAAGTAATGTTATTGTTATTGTTGTACCAACAATATCTTTATTGTTAAATCAGCAAACCTTACTTAGTTAGTCTAACTATTGTATTTTTGTTGTATCAGCAATATATATATTGCTCTTGTAGCAACTTTCCTTAGTTAGTCTAACTATTGTATTTTGTTGTATCAGCAATATATATATTGCTCCTCTAGCAACTTTACTTAGTTAGTCTAACTATTGTATTTTGTTGTATCAGCAATATACATATTGCTCTTGTAGCAACTTTCCTTAGTTAGTCTAACTATTGTATTTTGTTGTATCAGCAATATTTATATTGCTCCTGTAGCAACTTTACTTAGTTCCTCTGACTATTGTACTTTGTTGACACAGCAATAAAAATATTGTTCGTGTAACTATTTTTCTTTGCTATCCTAACAAAGCGAACTCAGCAATAGTAACCCTTCTCGTTTTGCTACAGTTACAAAGCTAAGGGATCTAAAAGGTAACATTTGTCAGAGCAGCAAAATAAAAATTGCTACTCCGACAAGTGTTACCTCGCCCTTTAAGGTGGCGTTCCACCACAGAAGTGTAAGCCAGATAACCGGTTATGCTGACTACTCACGCGCCGTTCTAGCCTGCAGGCTTGGACTAAAAGGTCAAATCTCCAAAGCAAACACGAGAGGTTTGGCCGGACGGCCAAACCTCTCGTGTCCGCTTTGGACGGGCCTTTAGGGCGCGGCTGGAGCCTACACACGAGAGGTTTCGCCTTTCAGTCCAAGCTTGCAGGCCGGGCTGGTGCGTGTGGAGCCAGCATTAGCGAAGAAAATCTACCAATTCACTTGGTTCGTGTTCATTCTGAATAAATGAAAACGTCGCCACAGATTAATTGGCAGATTTTTTCTCGCTCACCGTACATCCGCCTTCGCACATCATTGATTGACAGCCGACCTTAGGATCCCTAAGCTTTTCTGCAGTAGCAAATGAGGACAGTTGCTGTTGCTGGAAGTCCACAGTTGACATCTGCAAAATACAGAATTGGTTGGTGAAAATTATGGAAATCACTAGTGAGAGTTCATGAAAGTAAACGAAAGAAAACATTATATTAATTTATTTGGCATTATCATTATTACAACAAAACAATGCACTAGAAATTGTAGGTACACATATTAGTTTAAGCTGGGGCCACCGTTGGTCCCAGATCCTAGTGCCCTAGTGTGCGTCTGGTCTAATAAACTCTAAATACTCATTCGGGTGCGCAGGCGCTGTGTGTGAAGCTTAGTAAGGCCTTGTCTTCAATACCACGTATTTACATCTCGCGTAACCCATAGCACGAGGTGTGTGATTCTGTAAGGAAACATCGTATAATAAATTATATATTTCATTTCATTTTAATTCTCAATCAGACCAGCTCTACAGTGCGATAATATTGCATTGTCACATGGCACATTTCAGATCAATTGGATACCAGCAAGTGGTTGATCAGGGCTTTTCAAGTTTAACGGACAACTTACTTTAATATATTAACATTGCAAGTTAAATGAAAACTTGTAAAACGAAAAACAGACAGCATAATTTTACAGCTAGAGAAGATATGTTTCAAAAACTAAAACCATAAATTATGGTGCTTATAGGGTAACATAATTAATCACCTGAGGAACTTGATTTGCTGCTGCCAATGTAATTTTTTGTGGCACTTCCGTTGTGCTATCGGTTGCCAGACTAGGTGAAGTAAACGTCTGAGAACACATTAAGTAATATAAATATTACATAATAAGGCCATTCTCATTTTTGAACACACTGTCACAGCCGTGGATGTCACTACTACCGTATCTCCTTCATCTGAAAACAGTTAGAAGACTATGGGTCAATGTTCGATTTTTTCATCTATTACCGCGCGAGTTATTTGACTGGATGCTTCTGATCTGAATCTGCTGCCAAGCTAACTAGAGATAATGAAAACCAAACAAGATGGCCGTCGTCACAATAAAAACGTATAAATCAGAAAAACTGCTGTGAGCTGTGGTATTAAACCAGCTGACTATGAATTACAAGTTTAACTTACACGTAACCCAAAAGGCATTCAAAAAAAACTAGGTAGTAATTCCTAGTAACCCTAGTATTGTTCTAAGTTAGAATAAAAACAAGACTTACCTTCCATGTTGATTAACAAGTGCGAAAGCCCAGCATTCGCTAAAAAATCGCTTAATGCGTCGTCCATTTTTTTATAGCTACTCGTATCGATATATGAAATGATGCAAACTTAGTCACTGGAAAACCTTTCGCTCTGATCTGAGCAGCAGCAGCAGCACGAACTACGCACGTGGGTAACCTCCGATGGCCGGCGACAAAATGGACGAGTGAAAGTGGAAGCGCTATTGATTTTATCGATGAATACTGTCAATTTAACAAATTTCCTCTGCCTTCGCGTTGCCATTTTCACAAAATTAGGTTGTCCGATTGACCGTTCATTTTGTCACTCCCGACACACGTTAAAGTTGTGTGTTGCTATTTTCGCAAAATTGGATTTTATACGTTGTCTAATTGTCAAAGTTCAATTGTCACTCACAATATACGAACTAAACCTTGTACACTCAGCGGCAAGAATATTGCATCGTTGATCGTATTGATTATTTCTGGTGAAATGTTTTGCTGCTGATCCAACTGTCAAACGTGTTGCAGCTGATAAATTGTTTCAAAATTTGCATGATCTGCCAAGTGTTTTTTATCCACAGATTTTTCACAATCCGTCACACGAAAGAAACGGATAGTCTATCTCGCCGCTATAGAACTTGCGCTCCGTCTTGTGCTAACCGTGCCGTATGACACACCCAATTAGGACTTCGAAGTGTTCCAATGACAAATTGTGGTAAAATCACATAAACTGTAGAAACCTTTAGGTCAATAATATAGGGGTATTACATTACACGGTATTCAGGGAAGTTTAATAAGAGTTAGGGACCCTAACTCTATATGTTTGAATTAGGGCCCCTGAAGGATACCGTGTCCTGAATACCGTGTAGTGTAATACCCCTGCGTAACCAGAAATATATGTCAGCTCGCCATATTGCGGAAAATTACAGCAACTAATTTCTTTTGAAGCCTCTTACAGACTGGCGCGGCATGGCCGTGGCGGCCAATAGTAAACTTTTCATTTTAGCTGTCAAATTTACTATTGACCGCCACCACATGCCGCGTCAGTGTGATTCAGGTATTATGCTGTATACTTACTGAGTGTCGTCATATATTATGAAACGAAAGTGACGCCCCCATTATCATCTATCATATTCTGTTTAGGCTTTTACACCCTGTTTCATATTTTTGTTTAGAATAGGCTTTTATTCCTAGGAATTCTACTTAGTACTTTTTTTCTATTAAATAAAGGTACAGTGCATTAATTAGCACACTCAAATAACGTAAAACTTATGTCAGCGTTAAAAAAATGTCGTCGAGTGTTAAGCGCCGTTTGTACCACACATAAATATTGCACAATAATTATTTTGCAATAAATATTTAATACCCCGCCTCCCGCGCCCTATACACGCCACAATAAATATTGTGCAATATTAACCCTACAGTATGGTGCAATATATATTACGAATATTTGTGTTAGTTTTAAGGTATTAATCTATGGGCCTATATGCAGCCTAATAATAAACGATTTGATTGATAAACGATTTGCAATCTTTAATATTAGGCACACACGTGCAATAGTATGGTGCAACCATATTATTGTACAATATTAAATATTTACTATTACTTAGAATAAATATATAGAGATAGGATACCCAACTTTAAGTCAACGGCGTAAAGTGTAGCCATGGGCACACTTCCGAAGAACTCCCTATGTACACTTGTTACACTGTAACGCACCTTCTCAGCATTCTTGTCCTTAGGTATTTATAACAAAGAAAGGGTAAACCAACCAACAATAAACAATCAAACCAGACCAAAAATCCCTACAGTTAATACAAAAAAAAGGTTTTTCGTTATTTTTTAAATTAAAAAGTAGCAATTGTTTTGACGCCGAGTGTACTTCAATGAAATTTTTCAAAGAAACAAAGTTATACTTTGACAAATCAACAACGGTCAGTATTTTATAGTTACCACAAGAATGGAGAAACTTTGTGGTGGTAATAAAAGTATACTTTAATAAATTAGCAATGTTGTGTTGTAAATGCAACAAAAGGATAATGCTTTGTGGTAGCAACAAATTTATTCTTGAATAAATTGACAACTTACTTTATTGTGAACGGGACAAAGTAAAAGGACCTTGTAATATTAACAATGCTTAATTTTGAAAATTGGCATCATTTTGTAGTTGCCACAACAATGGAAAAACTTTGTGGTGGTAATAAAAGTAAACTTTAATAAATTAGCAATATTTTGTTGTAAATGTAACAAAAGGAAAATACTTTGTTGTTGCAACAACTTTATTCTTGGATAAATTGACAACATACTATATTGTGAACGGAACAAAGTAAAAGGATCTTGTAATGTTAACAATGTTTAATTTTACAAATCGACAGGATTTTATAGTTGCCACAACAATAGAAAAACTTTGTGGTGGTGATAAAAGTAAACTTTAATGAATTAGTAATGTTGTGTTGTAAATGCAACAAAAGGAAAATACTTTGTGGTAGCAACAAATTTATTCTTGAATAAATTGACAACACACTACATTGTGAACGGAACAAAGTAAAAGGACCTTGTAATATTAACAATGTTTAATTTTGTAAATCGGCATCATTTTATAGTTGCCACAACAATGGAAAAACTTTTTGGTGGTGATAAAAGTGAACTTTAATAAATTAGCAATATTGTGCTGTAAATGTAACAAAAGGAAAATACTTTGTTGTTGCAACAAATTTATTCTTGGATAAATTGACAACAGAATATATTGTGAACAGAACAAAGTAAAAGGATCTTGTAATGTTAACAATGTTTAATTTTACAAATCGACAGGATTTTATAGTTGCCACAACAATAGAAAAACTTTGTGGTGGTGATAAAAGTAAACTTTAATGAATTAGTAATGTTGTGTTGTAAATGCAACAAAAGGAAAATACTTTGTGGTAGCAACAAATTTATTCTTGAATAAATTGACAACACACTACATTGTGAACGGAACAAAGTAAAAGGACCTTGTAATATTAACAATGTTTAATTTTGTAAATCGGCATCATTTTATAGTTGCCACAACAATGGAAAAACTTTTTGGTGGTGATAAAAGTGAACTTTAATAAATTAGCAATATTGTGCTGTAAATGTAACAAAAGGAAAATACTTTGTTGTTGCAACAAATTTATTCTTGGATAAATTGACAACAGAATATATTGTGAACAGAACAAAGTAAAAGGATCTTGTAATGTTAACAATGTTTAATTTTGTAAATCGGCAGTATTTTATAGTTACCACAACAATGGCAAAACTTTGCGGTTGTGATAAAAATAAACTTTAATAAATTATTAATGTTTTGTTGTAAAAGCAACAAAAGGAAAATACTTTGTGGTAGCAACAAATTTATTCTTGGATAAATTGACAACATACTATTTTGTGAACGAAACGAAGTAAAAGAACCTTGTAATATTAACAATGTTTAATTATGTAAATCGGCATCATTTTATAGTTGCCACAACAATATAAAAACTTTGTGGTGGTGATAAAAGTAAACTTTAATAAATTAGCAATGTTGTGTTGTAAATGCAACAAAAGGAAAATACTTTGTGGTAGCAACAAATTTATTCTTGGATAAATTGACAACTTGTAATATTAACAATGTTTAATTTTGTAAATCGGCATCATTTTATAGTTGCCACAACAATGGAAAAACTTTTTGGTGGTGATAAAAGTGAACTTTAATAAATTAGCAATATTGTGTTGTAAATGATACAAAAGGAAAATACTTTGTTGTTGCAACAAATTTATTCTTGGATAAATTGACAACATAGTATATTGTGAACGGAACCAAGTAAAAGGATCTTGTAATGGTAACAATGTTTAATTTTACAAATCGGCAGTATTTTTAGTTGCCACTATAATGAAGAAACTTTGTGGTGGTAATAAAAGTAAACTTTAATAAATTAGCAATGTTGTGTTGTAAATGTAACAAAAAGAAAATACTCTGTGGTAGTACTTGCTACATTGTGAACGGAACAAAGTAAAAGGACCTTGTAATGTTAACAATGTTTAATTTTGTAAATAGGCAGCATTTATAGTTGCCACAACAATGGCAAATCTTTGTGGTGGTAATAAAAGTAAACTTGAATAAATTAGCAATGTTGTGTTGTAAATGCAACAAATAGAAACTACTTTGTGATAGCAACAAATTTATTCTTGGATAAATTGACAACATACTATATTGTGAACGGAACAAAGTAAAAGGATTTTGTAATGTTAACAATGTTTAATTTTGTAAATCGGCAGTATTTTATTGTTACCAAAACAATGCAGAAACTTTGTGGTGGTAATAAAAGTATACTTTAATAAATTAGCAATATTGTGTTGTAAAAGCAACAAAAGAAAAATACTTTGTTGTAGTAACAAGATTACTCATGGTTAAATTGACAATGTACCATTGTAAACGCAACAAAGAGAAAAAAACATTGTTATAGTAACAATGTTTTAATTTGATAAATCAGCAGTATTGTATAGTTGCCACAACAACGGATGAAGGTTGTTGTAGTAATAAAAGTATACTTTAATAAATTAGCAAGGTTAAATTGTAATTCCAACAAAGGGAAAATACTTTGTTGCAGGAACAAGGTTAAACTTTGAGAATATTACAAAGTAATATTGTAACTCTAACAACATAAAATTGTTGCAGCTGCAAATTCTAACATTGATAAATCGGCAAAATGTTGTTGTTAATACAACAAAATTAATCTGCTTTGTTGTAGAAGCTAAGTCTAACTTTGATAAACCAACAAAATAATTTTGATGCCACGACAAAGCAAAAAAATATTGTTACAGTAGCAAAGTGTTTATTGTTATCAGCACAATAAACGGCGAACAATAAAAAGGTTGTCGGTGACACTAAACTCGTTTTGATGTAGTCACAAAGTTTATTGTTACTGTAACAAGAAAAAAATGACAAAGCATTTATTGTGACTTTGTTAGCCCATTTTTCTCTCAGTGAAAGCGACTGCCAACTGACCTTCCAGCCAAGAGGGTAAACCTTGGTCGATTTAGACCGTTTTCCTCAGTTAAGAATCAAATCAAATATATATACCTAACACATAGGTTTTTTGTAATACGAGCCGGGTTTCGCACCCACGACCTGTAGATGGGCATCCGCGTCGCGTGCCTTACCGCTCGGCTACAGAAGTACAGACAGAAGGCTACGGCTCTTGCCATGATGAAAAAAAAAAGAAGTACGGGACGATAAAAAGGTACCTGCACGTTTGCCTGCACGTTTCCGATGCCTTTACCATACAAGTGACAACATTTCGAATTTCCAACTAAGTAGTATGAAATCTTAACTCATTTCGTTAAGTTTTTAACATTTCTAAAAACTCATTTTTTTAGCCATCCGTTTTTTAATATACATGAATACATACATATACTCACGCCCGTATCCCATTGGGGTAGGCAGAGACCAGAGAATGACAAAACCTACGGTCCTTAAATACTTCTTTCGCTTCAAACACATCAATACATCTCTTCATAGATGCTCGTCGGTTGCAGGTACTTCTGACTGGGCCTTTTACCAGTATTTTGAGATATTCATGAAAATGTGAAGAGAGCCTACCATCGTCTGTATGTCGTCACAAGATTGAATTGTGACAGTCACAACGCACAAGAAGAACAGCAGTACACTTTCCTTA
Source organism: Notocelia uddmanniana (assembly GCA_905163555.1). NCBI lineage: Eukaryota > Metazoa > Arthropoda > Insecta > Lepidoptera > Tortricidae > Notocelia > Notocelia uddmanniana. The sequence goes on along the minus strand of LR991061.1, from coordinate 20,921,956 downwards.
ACAAATCCGCCTTACGAGAACTTGTCACTTCCCTCTTCCCTAACCGAATTTTTTGGCTATTTTGAACAGTGCTCACATTTTTTAACATTATTTAATTAGGGTTCGTTTAAAAACGCACAAAAACACCTCTTAAATCTGAATTTGGTAGGAAACAACCATAAGCTGGACTTCCAATTTGCTCTTTTTACGACGTTTATCCTCTTAAGCTTTTATTCATGATCGCAGCTTTATGAAGCCATTGCTACCGTCCACCGTGAATCAATGTCATTGGCTACTGCTTGCGCGAAGCTAATATTAACCTTCATCAGTGATTTATATTCTAGGCGATATAAAATCAGGCAGACACGTGACAAACGGCTGGTAAAGGTCTAAATGTCATTTCAAGCGATTGCGGGAACTGCCAACAAATCACTGTATAGTCGGCTGGGAAATGAAGTCTTCAGAAATGTCGGTAAAACGGTTTCAAGGCTTTATTATCTGTTTGACAGACAAGGCACAGCATAGCTGTTGAAGATAAGAACTGGACATTAGAAAGAAATTTCGCACCTTATTAAGTGGAATAAGTGCCGTAAGTATTAAGGGTAAACCGCACTACCAACCAGCCGACTATGACCGGTGACGCCGGAGGCGGAAAACGTACATAGTCACCTCACCTGACATGTCGAGCGATATGTATCCTGAACGTGAATACCGCCTCTATAATGTAACTATGTCTGACTACCCACAGTACTACCAATCAGGCGACTATGGCCGAAGACGCCGGAGGCGGCAAGTATACTCACATAGTCTGATATGTCGCGCGACATGTATCCTGTATATGAATGCGGCCAATGTCTGATTCTGCAGTGCCCTACCAACCAGGTGACTATGACCGGCAACGCCGCCGGAAGCGGGAAATATACATGTCGCGCGACATCTCGGACGACATGTAGCCTGTAGGTTCATGTATGCGGCCTCTGTAATTTCATCATCATCATCATCCTCCTAGCGTTATTCCTAGTACAGTTGCATCCTAAAGGATGCCTGGGGTCCGCTACTTAATCCCAAGAATTGGTGTAGGCACTAGTTTTTACGGAAGCGACTGCCATCTGACCTTCCAACCCGAGGGGGAAACTAGACCTTATTGGGATTAGGCTTGTCAAGTGAGTGGGCAACTTGATTGTTAAAAGTTCTCAAGCCGCCCGGAGGCCTCTAACTTGGCTTAACGACTGCTATCATAGACAGCAACCGGGATCAACGGCTTAACAAAGCACGGGAGCGCTCAGTTAGTAACCACTCAAAGCGGTCACCCATCCAAGGACTGACCTCGCCCGACATTGCCTAACCTCGCTTACCGCACGCGGTACGCGGGCGCCGCTGGGCCACGAACGCTCCTGCGGCCTCTGTAATTTACGTCTGTAAAAATGTTATTGTATGGGATGTTCATCTGCTGCTGTCTGCTGGTTGAGTTTATGCAACAGCCTACTCGCGGACATGGTAGGGCGGAAACGAAACGCTTTATTTTCTACTTTACCGAAAGTTTACTGATGTCCAGATTTCCTTATTATTATTTTCTTGTTACATTTGCGCAGTAGTTTTGCGGAAGCGAGGCGGTAAGCATATAGTAATGCACGCGTACCGCTCCGCTTCCGCGCATCCCGCGCCAATCAGGAAGCGCTCATATGTAAGCGCGCAGTAAGGGCCGCCATATACATGTTGAATTCGGTCGCAGATTTCAGCCTGTCTATAGGCTCCGCGTCCGTATCTGATATGAGCGCTACCTACCCTAGTTGAAACTGACTGCTAATCACCGTACTGATACTGCACCGACTCCGCACGTTTTTACTCAACTTATGTATATATCATGATTATGTATTCAAGTATACCGGAAATATCGGAACGGATAAATGAACTGGATGCAATATTAATAAAATTGGTGCGAGTGAGAACAATAAGGTAGACTATCGTCCATAACTAATATGAAATGTGGTCCGATTGTCGGCTTGCGTGCGAACTCCGGGAGCAATGTACTTAATATTAGCATTTCCTTTACGTCAAGCTGTCTATGATATGACTACCAAGTCGAGAAATTTTAATTATTTACAGAAGAACATATTAAAGGTGATATCAGGTATTACTTATAAGAATTCAAATGGGTGAAGACCAAACTTTAGGACCAGGCTTTTAATTCGTCAACAAATGAATTTTTTTCCGTTGCGACACGAAAATTTGTCATGCAATTTATATAAGTATCTTTCGTATCACAACGGAATCAATTAAATAGTCAATATTTGAGCTGCAATGTGTTAAGGTTTCATGTAATTCTGATGTGCCTGTGATATCGTGCCCATGCTATAAACATAAAGCATCGATTAAAACATTACTACAATTTCACGAGTCTTACGCGATGTTTATTTACCATTATTTCCGACTAATATGTGTGACGCTCGCGAGTTAATAAATATTAAATAAATAAATATGAGGGGACAATTTTTACACAAATCGAACTAGTCCCATAGTAAGCTCAATAAGGCTTGTGTTATGGGTACTAGACGACGATATATTTAATAGATACATACTTAAATACATAGAAAACATCCAAGTGTCAGGAACAAATGTCTTTGCTCACCACAGAAACAAATGGCCTTACCGGGATTCGAACCCGGGACCTCTCGCTTCGGAGGCAGTGGCACTACCAACTAGGCTAAACAGGCCGACAAATTGTTTAAAGTGTTCAAAAACTTATAGGTACTTAGTTAAATTCAGGAATATTTAATATAGCTGGCGTAGCTGTTAGAGTAGGGTCTACGTATACGTTCTATTATTAGCATAATGCGATTTAACCCATACCAATGCCCTGCTTGTAATTGCCATTGTCTTAACTCTTCGTCGGACAGTGTTTACTGCTTCTAGCTCGGAATTAATTACTTTCATGGCGCTCTGGCCCGAGTGAGACCTCTGAACGCGGTAGTTCAATACTTTACGTTATTAGGCTTGTGGGGCTAATGGTTGTCACCATTGACGAAGAGGTAATGAAATGTACTCGTAGCACACACAAAGTCATTGGCTAGGTATATTGTGTCTGACACAATACCACAAAGTGGATGTAAAAGGTAAAATGCATGATTTCAGAATAAAACATGTTTTATAAAAGAAACCTAAACTAACCTACAAGGGCGCTATACAAATGAAATTTAAATTATCTAGAAAGTTTTGAGGTTTCTGTGAAAATAAGACAACCTGGTATATGTCGAATGTCGGCTATGTCGAGCGGTGAGATATTTTTCTTATTCATTTTTTAAGAGTAATAAATAACTTAGTTGTTAGCTTGTACTTCCTAAAACATGGTCCATGTCTATAAAGACTCTCACCTTTACATGGATACTGCTCAAGGCTGCTGTAGAACATTTCTATAGGCAATTTTTCACTAGGATCAAAGTCATTTGCCAGTGACAGCCCCGGTCATTGTGCCTTCGCGTTATTGATTATTTGCAATTGAGTCGTACATCGGAATATGAATTAGACGCTAAGTTATAGTAGGCGGTTTTAATAAAGACATGGCGGTCGATTTAGTCTGTCGTAAGCACGTCGTAAGGAACTGTAGTACCTCTGTCGGATTTTTATACGTTGTTTAAGGAAAATGCTAGCTTGAGGGTCTATTTGTTTTATTTATTTAATCAAGGTTTACCAACAATTATTTACACCGATAATTCTAATATTAACACGTCAAACTTAATATTTGAATAGTGTAACAATTAATATAGGCAAACTCCAACTCCTGGTCGGACAATAGAGAGGGATTGATTAAGTAGAACCAGTTGTATGTAAAAAAACCAGTCAAGTGGGAGTTCGACTCGCACCGAATTCAGGAAAAAATTTAACAGCGCGATATAGAAATTGAACGCCATGCGTACAGCGTCATCTATCGGCATTCTTTTTACTAATTTGCGCGACTGAATAACGTATATACGTACATATGTACTTATGTACATTGGTTTTTCTAGGTTTTTTTTTATTTTTAGGCTTCCGTACCTCGAAAGGAAAATACGGAACCCTTATAGGATCACTTTGTTGTCAAGACCCTTTTTCTCAAGAACACGTGAAGGTATCAAGCTGGAATTTTTTATCAAATACTCAGGTCTAATGTCCCTTGGACCTATGAAAAAATTAAACTTCTAAGCCAACGCAATCAAAAGATACAGCCGTTTGTACCGCAAATTTCCGCAAATTTTTGACACTCGCAAGTAGCAATGCACCGAGGAGAAGTTTCATAAGTTGCGAAACTTCTATGGAGAATATTCCCTGGAACTTAAATTTAATAAACAATCTTATCGTGTCAGGACCGACGTAGTCACATGCCATTTTAAAGATTATGCCTGCCTGGTTTACTAATATGTGGCGTGTAATATTATATACTACACAAAATGTTAAAGTTCTCATGGGAACATTCTCACAGAGAACTTTCTAAGTTTCTTTCACGTAATTTCTCGGAAATTTCCGAGAACATTTCTGCAATTTCTGCAATTTGTACATTGCTACTCGCAAGGGAATCAAAACCTACAGGGCACTTCCCGTGAACAGAATCTTGAAATTTGGTACAAAGCAATGTCTTATAGCACAGATAAAGGAAAAATTGCGAATACCGTAAGTTTTTAATTACATCATATAATATTTTTTTTTTTACTTGGCCGGTTTTTTATTTTTAAGGACATCATCACTATCATATCATCCTAGCGTTATCCCAGTACAGTTCCATCTGGTTCCATTCTGTAGGATGCCCGGGGTCCGGTACCTAATCCCAACAATTGGTGAAAGCACTAGTTTTAACAGAATTCGGTATTTTCTGTAGGTAACCAAGCATTGGCTCTCGGGAACCACAACTTTGGTGAAGCGGAACTGCTCATGATGACCACAGTTGTCATATGGAACTTCTCAATGATGTAGGCACTTCACAGATTCCGATGAAATTTCGTTGACGTAGCAACTAATGCTCGTAAAAATACACATTTTGAAGTGGAACTTATGATGAGGAACTGAAGGTCAGTATGGGTTCCCTGAGGAATCGACGGAACTCCTCAAATACCATCGGCTATAAAGTGACTAGGTTGGGATCTGTAGTAACAAGTAATTTGCTATCGAAAGGCAGTACATGTGGTGAAGTGGGAAGGATATGTAAAGATGTCATGTGTGTGGCATAGCGAAGTACAACATTTTAGTCAGTTTTTTTGGGTATACATTATTTGTTATTACCACCATTGTGGCATCCATAAATGCATACTTACTCCTCTGGCGCAGCGACCCAAAGTGTGTCTTGGCTTCCAATACGAGTGCACGCCACCGATCCCGATCCTGCGTCATTTCCTTCCACGAGTCAACTTGAAGCTCGCATAAATTGATCTCCACAGCCCATAAATGCATAGGTATTACTATATAAAGACGAATATAGAAACGGTGAAATATTAATATAACCGGGTTGTATATTCAATATTTTCATGAGCCCAGTAAGTCACAATACTGGTTGTGTCATTACCGTGGCAAGATCACGATCAGCAGCATCTCTAGGCGAGCATCGAGAAAGTTCTGAAAGTGGCTGCACTGAGCAAACAGATGCAAGAACCCCCAGATTCGATAACACAGGTTGCAAGTGCCATTACTAAGGTTCTCCTCGATATAATAGATTAGGAATAGGATTTTTTTAATACCATGTCAGTGGCAAACGAGCACATGGTCCGCCTGTTGGTAAGCGGTCACTGCAGCCTATGGGAACAAATGCCTCTGCTCACCACAGAAACAAATGCCTATACCGGGATTCAAACCCGGGACCTCTAGCTTCGGTGACACTACCAACTGGGCTAAAGAGGCCGACAATAGTATATTACAAGTTTTTGGATTAGGTTACTATTCTAAGCCTTATTTACAAACGTACGAGACTCGTATGCGAGTTTCACTAAATTGCGCGGTTTGTAATCGATTGAACTCGTTATGCCACGGTAACCCGCAATCACTGACCACTTAACCCTATAGACACCGCTTCATAGAACTTTGTCATGAAACTCAAACTGCCAAATTGGCGGGGCGCGGGGGGCGACAAGTGCACTGTGATTGGCTAGTACAAGGTCAACGAGCAATCACGTGTACGGTGCGTGATGCGCGCCATTTTGTGTAGTGATGAGACACACTCGAAAAAGATACTACAGAATATAAGTGTAAATTTAAGTTTTAAATTGGAATCAATAAAAATACGAAAAGCAATTTAAATTGTTTTTAATTCAAAGATACTAACTAAATATAAATGCTTATTGTTTAATGTACAGTGGAGGAATTTGATTTCTGGGCCACTTCGTACCTTGTCACAGTGTCAAGTCATATGAGATTTCTAGCAGCTTTCACATTGATTTTCACTGTGACAAAGTACGAAGTGGCCCAGATTTCTCGCCTGTACAGTTTGTAGAGTATACAGTAAGGTGACTTGAGACAGTTCATATGTTATTCCTATGTATCCTATCCTATGGTAATAGGAATAAATGTATAAAAACAATAATCATAATCCATCCATCCATCCATATCAGCCCTAGGACGTCCACTGCTGGACATAGGCCTCCCCCAATTTCATGGGGGTTAAATGCCATAATCGCCACGCTTGGCATGCGGGTTGGCGATCGCAGTATCTCCACCGCCACTCTAGGAATGCTGCTGCCCATTCCCCGGTGGTCTTGGTCGTAGTTTAAGGACCTACCCGGGTCCATTAACACATCGTGATCATGATCATTAACACATAAAATGAATGCAAATACAAATAAATAAATAAATATTAGGGGATTATTTTTACACAAATCGTCCAAGTCTCAGAAACAAATGTCTCTGCTCACCACAGAAACAAATGCCCTTACCGGGAATCGAACCCGGGACATTAGCTTCGGAGGCAAAGACACTTCATCTGCGGTTTAGCAGTTTAGACGCGCAGAGACAGATATACAGACAGAGTGACTTTCATATTTGTAGTATTATAGTTAGGATATAAATTTGATTTGAACACACTTTTATGTTTTTATAATTGTACATATGCATGTAACATAAATTTCCATTATTTAATTCAAAAATATAAGTTTGTTCTGTATCCTACGTATATTCCACCATAATTTAATATTGTTTCACGAGTATCAGTTAAGTACGTAAGTTTAAATAATCAATCAGTCACATCACTACTTGAGACTGCAATGGTTAGACAAAGACAGAATTACAAAAAACAGTAAGCGAAAGAAAGAGACAGACATTGAAAGACATCAACGCGTCGCCAGGTTTACAACCTTCACTTGATAACCTTGACTTTTTAATTATTATTGTTTTATCGTGGTAAAAAAGTAAAAAATAGCTTACCTGTGGAATGAAATCCCATCTTTTTGAAGACTAGATGTCTTGCTACACTTTCCACACAATTTAACCATACAAAAAGGCATATTTAGAGCACTTTATAAGCCAAGTAATGCGTCGAATATTGCACGTTACTTCGTCAACGATCGGCCGCATACTAAGAGCATATTTGGGGGCGTGGTGACCACTTGACGTTTTTTGAGCTTAGGCTTGGCTTACGCGGGCGCCCTTGTAAGCGGGGTCTATAGGTTAAGTGGTCTGTGCCCGCAATGTAATGAAACTCACATACGCGTCTCGTATGTGTGTACCGAGGCCTTAAGGGTGCGATTTGTTTATTTGTCAAACATCATGTACATGAAAGTGGTTTGTCGTATCAATAATAATTGATAGCCATATACTTTGGTCAGTTAATGATTATGATGAGTCGTAGCTCTGGGAGTGGGACATGGCCTAAGGAATACAAGGTCTGATATTTGTGACACAGGCTTACGGTACTGTCGAGTTGCCACCTTATAGTAACAAAAGCAATCTTGAATGTAAGATTTTTTGCCGTCATCAGGAAAAAATATTATTTACGAATTACAAATGTCATTTGTTTATCCCGGTACAGTTGCATCATGAAGGAAGCCCGGGGTCCGCAACCTAATCCAAAGAATTTGCGTAGGAACTAGTTTTTTACGGAAGCGACTGCCATCTGGCCTAAGGGGGAAACTAAACTTTATTGTAATTAGGCTTGTCAAGAGAGTGGGCAACTGACTGTTAGAAGTTCTCAAGCCACCCGAAGCCACCTCTAACTTGGCTTACCGACTGCTGTCCTGCAAATGATAGGGGATAGGATCGACTCCCCTTATTTATTGCACTGTAGTAGGTTGCACGGTCCCAGCTGAAACTTAACTACATGTAAGTATATAGAATTATAAATTATACTAACACCTAAACGTAAATCATACTAAAAACATATGAATGTAATTTACTCGAAATAAATGCTTATTATTAGCAGCACCTGGGATCAACGGCTTAACTTGCAAGCACGGGAACGCTCAGTTAGTAACCACTCGAAGCAGTTACCCATCCAAGAGTTGACCTCGGTCAACATTATGTACTTAACTTCGCATACCGCACGCTGTACCCGCACGCCGCTGGGCCACGAGCGCGTGAGTTTATTATGTGTGGTGCTTGTATAATAATAAAATCTTCGCGTGTTTACCGATCGAATACCAGTATTAGGCGCTCTGATATCTCACCGGCCGGATCAGATACTGGATGCTGGCTGTTTACATCCCGCCGGGGGATATTTGCCCGATACGACCGGGTCGGGCCGATCCGATTGAGATCCCATTTTGATGTACTTGTTGGAGATTAGTAGATTAAGTAACTCAGAAACAACGTATTTAATGTTATGAAGAGGATATCTCTGATGTTATTACCTGACTACCCAAGACAAGGGTGGATAATAATTTTGCTTTAAAGGCGAGAATCTCATTCCAAATGTGAAATAGGCAAATACGTAAGCGAATATAAAAACAAATTAAATTTTGTTTACTTTAAATTTATTTTCCTTCCTTCAGAAAAATCGTGCGATGTTCGTCGTGCAATGTAAAGGAAAACAATCAAACGGGAAAATAGGGCGTCGTGGTATCTTTGAAATGAAACGTAACAACTTACTGAAATAATAAGTAGTAAAAAATAAATAAGTTAATTTAGTACAATATTATCCTGTGGTATCCTAATAGGGAAACGCAGAAACGTGGGCGAAAATGTCCGTTAAAATAAAAATAAAAAGGTTTGCAGTCCCACGATTTTTGGAACTTTACAGATACAAGTCAATCCCGGGAAGTGTTAACCATAGTCATAGATCACTTAAGTGTAGTTGCAAGACATTCGGTGTTCACCTGGTGGTGCTATTACATTTAAACCATTAGCTTTTCTGTCTAGTGCTAATGATTAAATGTTGCCTCTATTGGTGATCCTATGCTAATTTGAAACTAGCTGTATATATTTATTTATATGTATATTTCAATTAATGCTATTATTTATTTATAAATTTAGTATTTTTAAATAATAAACGTCATACAAGTTGGCCATGTCAAATAAAATTAAAAGTTATTAGTATATTTTTTTTGTTTCATGGTTCTTAGAGTCTCGGACGCCTCTAACGATTTCCATAATTTTTACAATTCAGGGCTTTACGGGGGTGAAAATCGATCTGGATCTCATCTTGTATTCTCCGGGAAAACACGAAAGGTGCCGAATAAAGTTCGGTCGCCCAGGCACTAAATAATGATTTATTTATGTACAAAGGAAATGTATAGCAGGACACTTAATCAAAATAATATAAATAAAATTAGAACTAACTTGTTATTGCATAGGTATTTCAAAATGAATAGAGGTCTTCATGAAACATTTTTTGATAAAGTGAATATTTTCGGAAATAATCACTCCAAAAGAAAAAAAAATGTGTTCCCCCTCTAACTTATGAACTATGGGTCCAAAAAATATGAAAAAAATCATGATGAGCTTAATAAAGACTTTCCACGAAAACTATAGCGGACATGATCAATTAAGCCGTTTTTGAGTTATCGTAAAAAGTCTTCCCTTCTTAGTAAAAGTCGTATGAAACGCTACGAAAGTATTCCCTTTTGGTGTTATTGATTTTTTAGAGAAGGTTCATTGGTCAATTACGGAACCCTACACTGAGCAGAGCATGGCCCGATAGGCTCGTGGCTTGGTTTTTAAATTTTTAATTGGTGTTTCTGCGTAGCCTCAATTTAGAGCAAATATGATAACATTTGCGATTAGTGTTCAGATAATATTTATTACATAATTACGATGATTAATGACAAAAGGCATTCATAAGGGAGCCGTTGCCGTTACCTGTGTTAAGAGCCGCAACTAAAAAGGCAGCGGGATTAAGAGTGGGCCGCATCGGAACACCCAGTTGGTCCATTTAATGTGTTCGCTAGGATATGTGGCTCAAGCTACAGGCAACCGACTTTCAACGCAATGTATTGCATAATAAATAGTGAGGATGACTTGAGGACGAGGACCAAATTTTTGGATTCGCCTATAATTTAATTGATTCCTTTGTGACACAAATAATTGTAATACAATTTATTTCGGTAACTATCGTGTCACAATCACAACGAAGGTACGATTTTAGATATATTTATATAAATATACTTAATTAAAAAATAAACACTATGCGGGTAGTAATCTAGTTATAAGTGTCTTCATAATTAAACACATTAATAACAAATAACTAATAAAATTAAATAAAAATTAAACATACCTACCTACCTATAACTATAATCTAAAATCTAAGTTAGGTCCCCCAAGTCTGTTCCCTGCGGAAGGGTGCCCATAAGGCTGGCTGCATTCCCCCGTTGAATGGCGATGCCTATTCTTTGTCCGAGGAATGAGCCAGCCCTAGGGTCATGTGTTGTTTCCAAAAGTCGTTTTTTTAAATTCTGAAAAAGTGTATGGGCACCCTGACTCCACGGTCCTAAACTCTCGACTGCGAAAGCCGCAAATATGTAATTATGTGTTAGATTGGCATATTTGCGGCGCTTAAGGGCCTCAGCCGCCGCCGCCGCTCCGCCAGCCCTCATCGATGTGGAGGCTAAATGAGACGGCGCTAGGGTGTCCACACAAGTGGCATCCCAAATGAGCGGCCGTCCCATTTGCCAGGGAATGAGCGTCATTCCATCGGGCCTCTTGCCGTCGTCGCGTCCCAGACCGGGTGGTTCCAACGCGGCGGGCACGCCCGCGCTGACAAAGGCCCGACGGATGACGTCGTTCAGACTGGCGTGGCGGGACAGGCGACCGGCGCTCCTTTGGCAGGAGAGACCGTGGCAGCCTAGGCTGTCTACTTCAGATCCGCAGGGACAGCGGTGGGGGACAACTAAATTAGCTCCTAAACGAAGGCCGACAGCCAGCCTTAGGGAATTATTATCTAGGAGGGTTGCGCAAGTTCTAGAAGGGAATGCGTGGAGCCAGAAACCGGATTCATGTTGGGACGAGGCTAGGAGTCGGGCTTTTTCGGAGTTGGAGGAAGCTGAATCTAGGAGCCAATTTTGAACCTGGTGGCAGAGCGGTTCGTCCCATAAACGCTGAATGTGTTTTTTCGAGGGGATTTCTTTACCAGGACAAGCCGATCGCCATGCGTTTTCTGTTTCCGACAGGTATGCTACTTCGAAGTCACGTAGTGACGGGTCAAGTATTTTTCCTACGAGGGATAGCGTACTGTGTACGGATGACAGAAATGCCGGTAAGGCGACACTAGATATTTGCCTTATGCCTAGGCCACCAAACCGGATAGGCAGTGAGGCATGAATAAATTGCCTCTCGTTGATATTAATGTTGATTATTTTTTGAATTTTGAGGTGGATAATACTATCTACCTTTTGACATAAATCAGGGAACCTAAAGAAGGGACTGCATCGCATAGCGTATGTGAATTTGGGGACGAAGAGACAAAACCGAATGATAAAGAGAGCCATATGCGAGTTAATTTGGAGAAGCCGGTCAGAAAGTTCAGAAAAACGTTGAATTTGGTTGTCAATGTAATCAGGGATGGAATCTTCAAAGATTGGGGCTCCGAGGAGGTGAAGCGAGCTCTTGGTCATTAATTTTATTCCAGGGCAGTTATTTTGAAAATCTTGTAAAATTTGGGATCTGTTTGGAGTATCAGGGCTTATGAAAAGTTCGCATTTACTCATATTGAGTTCTAGGCCGATTTCGCTGAATTTAGTAACTAAAAAGTGAAGGTCATCGAGGACAGAGTTCGCTTCACCGCCTATGGTGCCGTCGTCGAGATACCAGGTATTGAATTTAGAATTTAGAGCCGAAATAATTGGGTGGATGGCTAGACTAAAGATGGCCGGACCAAGCGGATCACCTTGTTGACAGCCGACTGCGGAGGAAATTTGGTGGTGTCTGTACATTAGGTTGGACGGGTGTCTGTAACACTGCCAGAGGTAGGGATATAGACCGGGGATATTCTTTTGTATTTCTGTCAACAAGGCGCTGCGGTTTACGGAATTGAACGCGTTTTTTATATCCACCTTGAGAAGTACTTGCTCCTTGCAATTGTATAGGAAAGTTCGGCAAGCATGGACAGCGGCTTCACAACCGCCCCCCTTTCGCAGTCGAGACTTTAGGACCGTGGAGTCAGGGTGCCCATACACTTTTTCAGAATTTAAAAAAACGACTTTTGGAAACAACACATGACCCTAGGGCTGGCTCATTCCTATGCGGGTTGATTATGAGAATTTCCTGCGAATATTTCGTGCAAGATATAAAACTTCTTATGGTGGCACCACACTTTGGGTATTTGTGCAGATATTCGTGTTGCATTGCATCTCTTTCTTTAATATCGAAAAAGAAAGGCAGGCGAAAACGTAACCCGAAGTGTGGTTCCACCATTAGAGGTTTAGAATGTGTAGGCATAATATTTACGTTTTTACCAAACAGACAGTCTGTTAAATGTATTCTTTAACTGAATCTTTTTTGCCCCAGCGATAACGATGTCTTCTTCTTCCGTCCCTGTTCCCGTTATTTGGGGTCGGGTCTTGGGTTTTTGGTTCCGGCAATTGGGCTTGCCTGAGGCCTCTTTTTATAGCGATAACGATATATGGACTCATATTCCAATTCAGAAATATCATAATTCTTGAAGTTTGGGTCTACACATTCCAATTAGGTATTTCCATTTGGGTTCCTGGAAAACAGAACGGCGTAAGTAAACAATTAGAACTAATGAATTTCACTGTACATTTTAAATGTAGCTAAGTTGCCCAAATGGAATGAACCCTAATGGAAACACCTAATTGGAATGTGTAGGCCCAAATTTCAAGAATTGTGAAATTTCTGAATTGGAATATGAGTTATGACGGTATTCCATTTGGTTTTGTACTTGCGCCCGCGCCGACGGCACGCGCGTAAAATATGGCCGTGGCGTCCGATTCGTGCGCGCGCAGATATTACCTACTTGTCTGCACGGAACTGCTATTAGTCTAAAGCGTGAAAATGGTAGTCGAGACTGTTAGTTTTAAGTTTACGTAAGGGATTTCAATTGGTTTATGTTTGTACGGGAAACCCCTAAAACGCCGTGGATTTTTACTTTAAAAAATGCTTGTCATGGACGGACCAGACTGAATGTGATAAGCCAATTTTATTTCTAGAAAGAATAATGAATAGAATTAAACACTTTTGATAATAAGAAGGCACTGCGTTAAACACACAGCGCAGCTTCTAAACACCGTACCTTTCAAGAAGCCCGTCAATTTATTTGGATTGGAAGCCCTATACGACAGATATGGCAGCTGAAATTACTGCAAAGCTATGACAAACTAGGTTTCCTGGGAATTGTGTGCCATAATTCCTTCAACGATAATTGACAGAAGTGGACACATTCTCAATTTCATGAAGAAACATACCATTTTTGAAAGAATGAGTACTTTCAAAATCAGAATGAGAATTGACAGAGTCATGAAAGTAGGAGTGTGCTTCTGTCTGTCAATTATCGTGGATGGCAGCGTGTTGGCTTGGCGAAAGTTTAGGAGGACGCCATTTTATATTTCATTTCAAGTTCAATAATTTATTGATAAAACATATTACATTTTACACGTCAATAATTAAATGTCATGTCAAGTATAACTTAGAGATTAAATAACTATATTAAGTATTACACATATTTATACACTTTGAAAGGCAAGACTGAGTCTGCGAACCAGTTATATTTTGATTTTGCGATCAATACCACAGACAGACATCGACAGAGTAGTAGGCGCTGGAAAGCAACATCATACCTAAGTTTTTTATTGAAAGACCCCTCGCTAGTAGTTTGTTATATCTCTAGCGGAAATTTATTATATCCTTAGGTCCTACAGTGTGCATACACTTTCCTGATTTGGTAACTATCGTCTTTGGTGGGTAAAGCATACCCTGCCTTCTGGAACTCGCACCCCGTGCATTACGATTTGGAAATTGTTTTAATTACGCCTCACGCATTTTGCCACTTAGAAGATGTATAAACAAGGCAGGACAAGAATACTGGTTTGCCTTAACAATTTCTAAGCTGGGTGATCCCAGATATGCAGCAGATCGCTCGTTTTTGGAGTCTGAACGGCCTTAGTCGGTCTGCAGCGTCACCCCATAGGTTAATCCCTTATGTAAGTATTGAATGAAAGTAGCCGTAGTAAGCTTTTGTGATATTATTGAGATTGAGGCGGACAACAGGCGGTCACACAGCTGATCTATATAGGGGCTCCAAGTGAGCCCGGAGTCTATTATGAGGCCTAGGTATTTTACATTCTACTCGTAGGTCAAAGTCGAAACATTTACAAAAAGGCACATTCTTCCACTTATTGACCACCTGTATATGTACAATGTGATGGAACTAAGTAGGTATAAGAGATGCGAAAGTCTTATAAATCACATTGTTTTTTCTGCAATCGTCCTCGCGTCTCCTAGGAACAACATTCCGTATTTCTTAAAGTTTCAGATTTTACCTTACCATTTTCGTGTGATGTAAATTAATAATAGAAATTACCTTTATGTGACGTGTAGGCAGGGTAGGTTTCGTACGTAACAAGGTTATTTATAACCGCCGCGCCGTGAATTATAAAATGGAGCCATTAACATGTATGCAGTGTCAGCGGCATAAGATCCAATTGTTTATACTTGTATATATTTTTAGACACGATAGGCCGTGGCCTTACACAATTAAGGTATAAAATTAAGCAAGTGTTCTAAAGACAGATCATTTCTGTTGCATATTGATGTAAGTGGAGCGGAGGTGTTAATAGGGTTTTACTGAAATATGCATTCTTACTATTTGATAGTGAAGTTCTGTATGTTGTTGTACATCAAATGATAAGCTGCACATGCATAAAGTCGTCCGTACCCAGTCCGTACCATTTGTTCTTTACAGTTACAGGTAGGTAGTAATAAAATCATATGTGTAACCGGCCCTAGATCGGCACTCGAAAAGCACCTCCATAATCTTATTTTTTCCCTGTTTTTTTTTCTCATTGGACATATACGCGTCCTTAGGTTAGGCACTTGTTGCCTAAAGCGGCTGCTCCATACGCTGTATCCTATTATGTGATCCGGCTTGGGTCATGTGGCCTATTTTGTGTAAGCGCAGAAGCAAGTGTGAAGGCAACACAATTACAATTAGATGGCATTTTCATAAAACATAATACCTATATTAATTTATTATTCTCAAATGTAGACACTCGTAAGGTTGCCGCAGGTTAAAGCTTTTGATAAGCGCTCACACAGCGCCTAATGTACATCATAAGTACTTACTATTGTTATTTCTAATGTCAAGGAGCGCCCCTAAGGCAACCTAAACCCTTTTGTAATGGGTCTATTACCATCCATTGCCACGTTTTTCCGACGTTTATCAACGTTTACCATATTCGACACGCACGAGCAACCCCCGAATAAGACATTAAATGTACATACAGACGCTTATTACGGGCGGACTACATTCGATCACCATTATTCATCAATTGTTTTCGCATAATGTCACGCGTGGACATCAGCCACGGAACCGTAGATTGCGCGTGGTTCATCATCTATTTATTTGCTTCAGGCAACTACTTATACATCATTTGACAAAAATTTACAGTTCGTGAAAAACCGTTAAACAGTCTATAGTGACTTTTAATGTTTTGTTACCTACTTTAGTTTAATTTACATACTTAATTTTTCTATTATACCCATTCCATTTATGCATAATGTTATATAACTAGCTAGTAATATATAAAGTAAGAGTTATATACATAAAGATTAAATAAATACTCCAATCTTATTGATGTTGGATAAACAAAAAAAGTTTACAGTCCGTGAGATTAAAATAAAAAGTAATCTCCGCAAGTAAGCACCTTACTACTCTCTCGCTTGCTTTTGTATGTACGTTCTTGTGCCAAAATTAATGATTTCTTTCGAACCCGAAGACTGAGAATAAGTCCTCTAGTTTTTTTAATTGACTGTGGCTTTATGGGCCGAGTCCATTAAACCGATAGGAGTGTGCTGTTGGAGAGTAGCCTGGGGAAAATCCAGGGCGAACAACCGACACGACCACGTGGGCGGGCTCCAGTCATATTGGTCGAACGGCTTTCAATCGGGTGTAAGTGGAATCCAGCTATGTACTGGGAATTATGTCACTGGTTCACTAAACCTCACCTAGCTGAGATGAGTCCAGCAAGATAATCAGCTAGGCCAGACCTGGGTTGTACTGACACTACCCGGTGTGCGGCGGTACCGGGACGAATAGGGACAATGTGTATCTGTGCTGTCACGATCGTACGGTGAACATCCCCGCCCAGTACTCTGGACCTCGATTTAGTATTTTTGTTTGAACGGAGTGACCCGTTGTCCTCAATGCCTCCATATGGGCCTATGTCGGCCTGTTTAGTCTAGTTGATAGTGACACTACCTCCGAAGCTAGAGGTCCCGGGCTAGAATCCCGGTAAGGGCATTTGTTTCTGTGATAAGCAGTAACATTTGTTCTTGAGACTTGGATGTTTTATATGTATTTATTTTGTATGTTTATATCTATTAAATATATCGTCGCCTAGTACCCATAACACAAGCCTTTATTGAGCTTACTATAAGACTAGTTCGATTTGTGTAAAAAATTGTCCCCTAATATCTATTATTTATTTATTTATGGGTCTATATTATAAAGCGGCCAATATTGTGAACGAGTTACGTAGCCGTATGTTTCCATGAAAGTGTGTATGCCTGGTCTTTACTGATCGGTTCCAAGCGCCACTCAGGGCGGGTCTTACGCCCAGAGGCTCCCTCCACCTTTTACTGCAGTTCAATAAATATATCCATGTGCTAAAATATCGGAACTACATGATATAAATAACAATAAATAAACAAAGTATGCGATGGAGATAGAAAATCGCAAAATATCGCTCAGGTGCTTAGTTTAAACATTGTGTATATTCAGGATGAACATTTGTAAACAATATCAGTTCTTAACAACCTTATGATATGGGGAAGATATGAAATTACAACAAATTTTAAA
Organism: Notocelia uddmanniana; assembly: GCA_905163555.1. Taxonomy (NCBI): domain Eukaryota; kingdom Metazoa; phylum Arthropoda; class Insecta; order Lepidoptera; family Tortricidae; genus Notocelia; species Notocelia uddmanniana. The sequence goes on along the minus strand of LR991061.1, from coordinate 20,904,561 downwards.
TTATCAAATTTTTGTTTGATTCTTTTGCTTACCGTTTTGTTATACGTACGAGCAACAAGTAAATATCGTGTATGTACATGATCTGACTCAGAAAATAGCCCTCCCCCTATTTTCGTCGAGTTTTCTTAAAACGTATATAATATAAACTTATTGTAATTGTAATATCGGGGCGCTTAAGTCCTTTTTTATTACATTTTCATATTTATCAGCGTTATCTATTCCGATATACCGCCAACAAGTTGCGTGTCGGTTTATCACTCACGGCGACAGCTCATAATTCGCGACCGACTAATTGCTGCCGCACTGACAATTAACACAGATTGACTTATTTGACAAGGCTGATATAGCACAGTGCCGACACCTATTTTGCCATATGTCTGTGATCGCTTGGTGGTATCACCGAGTTATTGCGGCAATGTGCAATGTGCTATATACGGCATACGAGTATATACTTATATAAATTGAATTGAAGCAATATGTACCTACACAGCAGTGGAGTTTTTTTATGATAGACTGACCAGCGATTGGCCTCAGTCTCACCTGATGGAAAGCGATGACAAGGCAAGTTGTTAGCAAGGGACGCACCCGGGCGGAACTCGTGCAAGGGGTTCCGGGTGTCATCTTAACCACGGTATGAACTGGAGCGGGCCATCGCTCGGTATATAGTCTATACCACTGGTATATATGTAATACATGAAAAAGAAGTACCTATTATGAAAATGCTGGAGGGGAAAGGATTTACTTTGACCACTGCTTTAGGCTAGCGAAGGTTGTGTCCCAGAAGTAAAGAGACAAGTTTTAGATGAAAATATTTACCTTTTAAATATAAAAAAATAGTGTAATTGTAGCCGAGTACTAAAAATCTATCAGTTTAGGCAGTAATTACTAATTTAATTTTTAATATTGCACAGTAAATGAGCGGGACTTCACTATTCGCGAAAATGCATTGTTTGAGGCTGTAAGTATCCCGGTAAAAGAGACCTCGTATAATTAATGTATTGCTCATCGGGGAACAGGGTAATAAGTTTTATTCCTTTAAAACTTCAACCTCGTAACTAACTAACTATAAATAATTAGATATTAGTAGGCAACAGATTTTCCTGATTTTGAGCTGAAACACGACGAAGGGCTCTAAATTATAATGGTCCGGTAAAAACACAGCGTCAGGCAGACTTAGGAATACCAACACTAAATGTTCTTACATTTTCTTAAAGCATTCTAATCTCTGTTGATATCCAAGTTTGGAATAAGTGTTTCATCTATACATCCACCGCATTCGCTATCGCTGTCGCAAACAAAAAATCGCTATACACTTTTTTATCTCCATACACGAGAAATACCACCACATTGGAAGCTGCAATCTAATTTAGAAATGGACCCGATTTGTCGGCTGTCAAGCGTAAACTGCTTTCCGTCCTTTTTATGCCAAGAAGGAAGAAGTAAGACAAAAATAGATCCAATTTGTTCAAGCAGCATTTAGCTTAATGCTCAAGTGCTCTGATACGCATGCGTCGTGATGGTCTCATTAACGGGCGATCCTATTTGTCTACAGTCAAGCGCCTTCCTGTCGATCTATTCAGAAAAAATATTTCTCGACTGTGAGCCGTCTCTAGGGTTACTTGGTTCCTTGGTTAGTGAGAACTGTGGGTAATGGGGGGTTAAGCTTATATTGGTCTGTCTGTGGTGAAATGATTCGCTAGCGATATTAATAACAGCCTCTGTCGAAAATATCCCTTGAATTTCAATAACCTTTCTCATCAATTTAGATGTTATACTACCTACCTTAAAAACAAAGCGTTCATTCTTAAACTCATCACCCACACAATATCTTTACAGGAGAAAGAACGGTATGGTGTTTGATTACACATATAGTTACCTATTATGAATTTAGAAATTATAGTCATAAAAGCTCAAAGTCCTACCTACCTGACCTACGAAAACTTTAGTGAACTTTTGCTACGTTGGGCTAAGACTAAGGAAAATCATCGTTGAAAATCCATTTATATCTATTTTAAGTACTATGCGAGGCTCTACTGTATCTAGTTAATGGAAGTAAAATTTCACGTTCCGTTCGGTGGGCTCATAAAGTTATTGAGTGAGAGCGTGGGCGTAGTGTTTTCTAATTATTGTGCCTTAATGCGGAAGAGTTTTGCCACTAAAAGACTTGCTATGTACCGTCCGTGGCTGATGTTTTAATATTTTTGTTAGGAACAAAATAGTCGAAGAGAGGAATGCAAATAAAACCAGAACGATAATTTCTTAACGAAAATTTATTGATTTTCAAAATACAGACTATGCAAGTTTGTAAACACAAACTAAGTGCAATAGAATCTGTATTAGTTATTTTACTGCCTAAGCCCTTCTTCACTATTTTCATTTACTCTGAATTAGTCGGCAGTGATGAAGAACATGCATACAACACCTTAGTCAATAGAGTGGGTTACGACCTTTATGTATTGTCTAATAAAACTAGACAAGACGTCAAATGAATCATTCCGCAAAAATATTTGAAGTGTTTATATTGTGCTCCCTCAGAATACACTCCCAACCAGTTCATCCTCATACATTCCACCATCAGGAGAAACTCCTACAGGCAGGCTTGTGGTGTTGTGGTCCTGGTGAATATTCATCAGAGCTTCAGAGAATACGTTGTTGAGAGTGAGGGACCTGTATTAGTCCCTAACTGTAGAAAAAACAAATCCTAAAATCAATAAAAGACCGGCAATGAGCTTGTGACTGCTGCTCATAGACTACATTGTTTGTTGTACGCTATTATTATATCTGTTCACCTGTGTTACACTATCCGGCTAACAAAACCTAATCTGTCGCTACACTAGCACGCTCCGGTGGAAGTATTCCCTCAGAATGCATAGAACTCTAATGCAAAGATTAGCCGTGCTCGGTACTTACACGATGTGCAGTTTAGATATCTCATTGTTCACCGGCCATTGCGAGCATCGAGAAATGACTGTGAGCTTTAATATTGTTTTTTATTGCTGTTTACTGTTTACATCAGCACGAGTGATATGATGGCGTATTTCGTTTATCGATGTGGATATAGAAGTATGGATTAGCCATAAGCGTTTGGTGAAAAAGTGTAGGGTGGTGGTTGGTTGACAAAAACGAAACTTTGTCACATTTTGACAGGTTTTGCGACCTCCTGAAGGACAAGGACTTTCAAAGATATATTAAACATTTCTACAGACCCTAAAAAAACCAATGATTCTTATGCAATTTATAGAGTAAGTAGTTACTGTATTGGAACCCATTAAAAAATCAAGACAATATCCTGTAATTTTACCAACTTATACAGGTGGTCGCAAACCGGCATATTAAATTAATCAGCTGGTCGTTAACATTATGACCCAAAACAGAGATGAATGACCACTTTGTTTGTTTTCATTGAACTTGAAATTTTTGTTTGGCCACAAAGATAAAGTCATCGTTTTGTAAGTTACCAAGTTGGTCGGATGACACAGATGGCCATAGCACTTCCTAAACCACACATGATAACGAATACGTGATAGACGTTGTGTTAGGGCGCTTTAGAATCAATATTGCCTTGATCATTGTTCTAGAAGTTCAGTCGGGTCTATTTGACAAACCGCTATCAACTGAAGTAGAGTACGAGTATCAGAGTAATTTTTACAATATTACGACGTAAGCATATACGCGCGTATGTTCGCGAGTGTCTGCGTGTGCTCTTGTTAAACACGGATAGTTCGTTAACATAACGTTTCAACCGGTGTCACCGCGATGGTTGATACGGGGGCAATTTGTACCGTTCTCTAACGAATGCGACCTCTAACCGGGGATACTGAGCTGTATGTAGGCTCCTGTCGCAATTACGGACGGACAACAACGATGGAGTTGTATTTTAGTAAATGTAAGGAATCTAAATTAAGACGCATTTTCCGCGTTGGAAGGCCAAATAAAATAATCGCATACAAATATGTAAAAAAAAAGCATCTTATCAATAAATTAATTGTTTTTTTTTAGAACTTTTTTATGCCGATTTTACTTTATTTTTGAGCTAATATACGACGTAATGCGGAGCTAATATTAACGAGATAGTATAAATAATAGGGAGAGTACAACCTGCTACGGAAAAATACCCATACGGATTCGTCCATCACATATGTGTCAATATTATCGCGGTTTTCAAAATTGTAGGGATGTTGCTTCAATATTCATCAATATTCACGTGATACGATCGTGATATGAGTATTTCGCGTGATAATAATAACAGTTGGTAATATTTTCTTCAATTAATGGAACTTATTTAGCAACATTTCCGTTAATTTCGCCAAAGGTATTTTGCATTCCGATACGCGCACCATCCAGGAATAGGAGCCGTCCGACCAGAGGGTCTACCGCGATCTGAAAACGAAGTATTTCTCTCTCCGCGTTCGAATATGCAAGTGCGACAGAGAGGCATGTATTTCGTTTTCGGTTCCCAGTAGCACTTCAGTCCGAGCGCGGCGGTCGGTCAAAGAAAGTCAAAGAACATTCCGTGTGTCGTCTGTCACACATATATTTTCTTAACTGAACTTGAAATTAGGTGATAATGTTTAGTATGACGTATATTTTACCAAAAATACCAATATATTGATAAATCACATTTGTTTTTTAGTTGTAAGGAACCCTCGGTGCGCGAGTCCGACGCACTTGGCCGGTTTTTCTCACATTTTGAACTTTATTTCTCATATAATAAAATACCCTATTCGTTTCAAAGTTTACATAGGGACAGAATTTTGCTAGACGTTTAAAGGCCATAAGTCACCTTGTAGTTTGTCACAACAAAATAGAGATGCAGCTTTAAGATGGCGGACAGACTCAGCAAACATTCTAGTGGTGTCCTTTACACGATTAATATTATCACAATACTGAGGAGTCAATATTATCACAATACTGAGGAGTCAATATTATCACAGTTTTCAAATTTGTATAGTTTCTGCTTCAATATTCACGTGACACGTATCGTGATATGAACGTATCACGTGATACTAATAACCATGTAACAGGCCCCATACATTCGCTTTGAAGCCGGTTATTGTGACAATCTGATATGTGTATGGAACGCTTGAAAACCACAAAAACAAAACCCTGCAGAAGCGACTTGCCGGATCTACACAATGGGCGACGATGGCCCACCACCCAGAACGCAGCCCAGCAACCGGCCAACATACCGGACGCAAAAATAGTTCACGATTTTCGAACGTAGCCGACACTGTCAACCAACAAATTTAATATGGCAATATAGTCTGTGGGCAATATGGCGGACGTTTTGTAATCAAATTAACACTTTTTAATACAAAATACGCGACAATCCGAATTTTGCGGATACATATGTTCAACTCGAAATCGTTATTTTTATACGTTCTTCAATTTGAGACAGGTCTCGTTCGGGTCTACCGTACCCCTGCACGAAATTATTAATATAGATGGTGTAGGCACATTTTTTGTGATAGCGACGGACAGCTAGACATCTGGACCTAATAACCAACATTTAACATACTGAACTAAAGAGACGACTTGTAGCTATTGTTATCAATAAATTTTCATCTATACATATAAATGTCTTTGTCCTGACTTACTTATTCACTCACTCATCAACGCACAGCCGAAACTACTGGGACTAGAGAGTTGAAATTTTCACTGTAATTCAGGTTAATGGCGTAGACAACCTTGTCAAAGAAGGGGTTTTCAAAAATTCTACTCCTAAGGGGGTGAAATGGGGATTGAAAGTTTGTATGGGGATGGAGTAAAATTTTAGGTGAGAGAGTTGAAACTTTGTGTATAGTTCAGTAAAATTTAATAATGCTTTACATTGTCATTAAGATGATAAAATTCTTGCATTACCAAGAAATAAAACTTGTGGAAATACTCGGAACATCAGAACATTACACTTCAACTTATTTTTGCTATTTTAAAGATTACTAAAAAGTATGTGACATTAAACCAGCCTGATGTAGAGTCAGCATCATAGGAATAGTTAGTTACTTAATATCCTTAATTCAATAGCAACAAAAATATATGTATATATCGCAATACGATATGTATTTCAAAATAAAATCATTTATTGCACCTTTTGACAATACAAGAAAAGTAATTTCAGGGTTTTGGAAAAATCCACCCCTAAGCGGGTTGAATAGGGGTGCAAAGTTTGTATAGGGATGGTGTAAAATTTTAGGTGAGAGACTTGATACTTTGTGTATAGACTCCTTATTACAATACAAGAAAATTAATTTCAGGGTTTTGGAAAAACCCAACTCTAAGCGGGTTAAATAGGGGCGGAAATTCCTGACTGACTAACTTAATCAACACCCAGCCCTAACTGACCTGGAAAGCTTTTTTTTCACAGTAGGCTGTTTATATGACGTAAGTAACCACCAAGAAGGGATTTTTAGAAATTCAACTCCTAAGGGGGTAAATTTCGGGTTGAAATTTTGTTTGGAAATCATGTGATTTTTAGATAAAATGTGTAAGATTTTGTACAAAGACGCTTCCTCTAAAGATATGGAAAGTACATTCGCGGTATTTTGAAATTCACCCCCATGAATGCGTAAAATGGGGGTTAAAAGTTTGCATGGAAAACATGTAAGTCTTTGAATAAGAAGTCACGTCGAATACGGATAAGAAAAGTACTTTGTGTGTTATTAAACGAGTCTATTATTGTGGTTAAAGGAGTGATGGTTAATATGTGCTCAAGATCATGTACATGTTTGTCAGTTCTTTTCGTTTTTAACCGACTTCAAAATTTCAAAAGAGGAGGTTATCAATTCGGTTGTATGTTTTTTTTTTTTAATGTTTGTTAGTCCATAACTCCGTCATTTCTTAACCGATTTGGAAAATTATTTTTTTGATTGTAAGTATATATATCCAAGTTGGTCCCGTTTTTGTCCAAACGCAGTTCTGATGATGGGATCCATAAGAAATTGAGGAAACTCCTCAAATCTTCAAGGCAAACATAAAGTAATTTTTGTGTTTTTATCAACAAGTCAAGCATTTTCATCCAAAAATGTGGCATTGGATGAAGTGGAACTGCTGATGATGATCAGAACAGAACTCTTCAACGACAAAAAGTTCACATTTGGCGATTTGTCCTCCTAGCTGTGTTTGTTAAGCAAGTTCTATTTTCACGATTAATTTTTGTCATGCTCGAGTTCTGATGATGGGATCCATTAGGAATCGAAGGAACTCCTCAAATGTGAAAGGCACACAAATAGTGATTTTAGTATTTTCATGAAGTAATCAAGCATTTTCATTCATAAAAGTGGAACTGCTGATGATGATCAGAACGGAACTCTTCAACGACGCGTAGTTCACCTTTTGCGATTTGTTCTCTTCGTTTTGATTGTCAAGCAAGCAAGGTTTTTTCATGATTCCATGAGGAATTGAGGGTACTTAGTCTTCTACCATTATAAACATACATTATAGCCATTTTTATTTTATTGTATATCTATCTAAGAGTGCACCATCTAAGTATAATAATCTTTTACTGGCCTCCCCCATTGAAGTCGGTTTTTTTTTCTTAAAAATTATATACATAACAGGTTATATTTATACTTACGTCGCAGAATGTGTTTGAAAGTTTCTTATTTCCAATTCAGATATTTATAATAACTCTGCACAGACAAAAATTATATAAGAGGTACCCTCGACCACTTCTCCAAGACACTCAGACGGGAGACGATGGATATCCTCAGTAAAGGGGGAGATGTCCAACTGACGGTGATCACACAGTAAAGATTAATGAATCAGAGTTAGACAGACAATTCTGGGTAATGCCTTACAATCCTGTGCTGTCACGTACTTTCATTGCTCATATTAATGTAGGGTTATGCAACTCAGTTCAAGTAATCAAATACACCAAGTATGTGAACTAGGGTGATCGGGCGGCTTTGATTCTTGAAAATGAGAATGATGAGATAAAAAAATTACGAATGCGGTCAATACATAAGTAGCTCCGAAGCTGTTTGGAGGATCTTGAAGTTTCCCATTCATGAAGTGTTTCCTCCTGTCGTACAACTTGGAAATGGTCAGCGGGTATATTTTACCTCCAGTAAACGTCTCAGAAAAGATAAACATTAAACAGTCCACCTTAGATTACGTTACTGGCTTTCTTTGAAATGCACCCGAAAGCATAATCGCTACTAAATTGTATAAAGAAGTGCTACAATAAAAAAAAAAACTACCTATAGTTGTAAATTTCTACATAATAACTACGATTTTTTTCGCATTACCAGCAGAATGGATGTGTGTGCGTATGTAAGTTGTGTTTAGTTATAGTTAACTTGGTATGTCCTTTTAAACAACAACAACATAGGCTACAGTTTAATGTTCTGCGCGTGCAAAGCCGCGGGCAACAGCTAGTTTTCATATATTTTTATTTCATTTATAACCAGTAGCACACGGCGTAGGTAAGTACGTACAAAAAAAGAGTGTAAGTCTCATCTTTGGTTTACGGGACGACCACTCTTAGTTGGTTGGTACGTTGGTAGTAAACCTGCCTATGAAGCCGGAGGTCCCGGGTTCGAATCCCGGTCAGGGCATTTATTTGTGTGGTGAGTATGAATATTTGCACCTGGGTCTTGGATGTTTCGTATGTATTTAAGAATGTATTTATCGTAATTAAGTATTATGTATATCGTCGTCTAGTACCCATAGTACAACCTTTGCTTAGTTTGGGACTAGGTCGATTTGTCTAAGATTGCCCCAAAATTTTTATTTATTTATTAATTTATCTTAGCGAAAACTTACACAGGTAGAAAAAGAAGATTTCAATTCGCTATGATGCTCAATCTGGGTGTAAGATTTTGGTACGTTGTTCACTTTTGGTATTGCCAATATGCATACAGGGTGAAATCTAATCAGTAATGAAAAAAAAATAGATGTATTTACCCATAATTTTATTAACAACTTTTACAATGAGACCAAATTTGTCCGTGTCAAAAAAAAACAACTACATATATCATGCAGCTGGTCTGTCGATTGAAGGCCTATCCTAGAAATAGCAGAACTTCCTGTTTGAAAGATCCCGCCTAGTCCAATCCAACTTCAAGTCGGCGATTTCTTTAGGCCCGTAATTACTCTAAGTCGCCGTGTGCTCACGTACTAATACGGGAAAGCAAAGCTTGTCACTTTAAATGTTTTTCAGCTTTTGTCGTTTACAGGTAGGGCCTGATCCTACATATCGATTCCACAACTATTCCACAAAATTCCTTAAAGAGATGTCATCTATGGCGTGAAGGCTCCCATTACCGACCTATCGCCTTCGTTAGTAACTATCGTACTCCGCACGACAATACAGCCTACTATCGCGTGCACATTCTCTAGTCCTCAACCCCAATGACTTTACTAAAACCCGAATTAGTCGCGCGGTTCTCAACCTTACCAACTTTCAAATTCAATACTCGATATGTCCAATGGTCATTTCAGTCCAATATCGTATGAATCACTTTTTGCCTGACACAGTTATGTTTGCGGTTGGTAAAACGAGGTCCAAGCTAATTTGTGTTCTATTTCTATGTCTTATTATATCCTCAAGATCATTGTTGGATTCTCTTAATGTTATTTTATTGTGGTTTGGTATATGCCACCCGCAAATGGATGGCGTTTGATAAGAATGGTCAGTAATGGGCTACTGTTATTGGGAATAAATAGACGAAAATAGATTTACGAGTAAACGTCTCAAATAGGGCAATTTCGAGTTTGTTTAGTCTAGAAGGGTAATAATTAAGCAACATTTTCGAGCGCATTTTCTATGCTAAAATTGCCAATTTGGATCCACCTATCGTTCGAAAAGTTACGTGATTACTCAGCTGATTCTAGAGACTCTTGTAGTAACTCAGTCTAACGCAGCCTGGTTAGCAATCTCCATGAATAAGTTCGATTTCTTTACATTGTTTAAGAGAGTAAGTAATCCAGTTTCATAATAAGTCAGAACCGCTACCGCGAAACAAAAACGAACGAAGTTCAAATATCTCCATCTCTGTCGCACTTGCATATTTGAGCGACTGAGAAGGAAATATTCGAACTTCGTTCATTTTGGTTTCGCGGTATCCGCTCTGTATTTTTGTACCTTCTGCCGATATTTTAAAGGTGCGATTATTAACCCTTTCAGTAAGCCAAACGCTTTTCACGAAGGATAAGCGGATCAAATTACGTTTATGTTAGTAAATAATTAACGTCTAATCCAAAATGATAATTTCGTGAAAGCCGAGAAGGTCGAAAAAAAAATCGATGTACAGTTTAGCCATTTAGCACATGCATACTAGAGGTAAAAACAAAATTTTTGAACCGCAGTTCTTAAAAAAAATCTCTTGGGAGGGGAGTGCATGATTGATATGTACCGTATCTGCAGTACAGGTACGAAACATGGCTGAAATGTAATGATGCGTTATAATTTTAGTATCGCCTCAAAAAACCCTTTCATATGATATCACACACGATAGGGGCCCGAAAAAAAAAATTGTTTTGCTTTAAAAAAAATGACGCGGCACTCTTCTCCCAAGGGTTTCTTTTTTTAAGAACTGCTTATCAAAAAAAATCTTTTGACCTCTAGTATGCGTGTGCTAAACTGTACATTGATTTGCGTTTTTTTTTGCTTACACCTTCCACTATAAGGACTAAAACCTCCACCCGGTGCAGGGTAAAATTTTGCCAAAATGTAGGATGTCGATTCAAAGAAAACTGTTCCGATAGTTTTTTTTATACTTAATGTTATTTGAAGTGTATACTTCTCTGTTGGCAGCTTGTACGACTTAGCTGACACTCGACATTTTAAATTTTTGTTCCGTTAAGGACTAACGCTAGATGGTGCTAAAATATAAGTGATGGTAACGGTGATTATTCGCAGAAATATATGGTAAATAAAGTTATAATTATAATGTATAAGAGTGTAAGTTTATAGGTTTCATAAAGCTCATCATCATCATGTCAGCCGAAGGACGTCCACTGCTGGACATAGGCCTCCCCCAAAGATTTCCACAATGACCGGTCCTGCGCCACCCGCATCCAGCGGACACCCGCGACCCTTACCATGTCATCAGTCCACCGTGTGGAGGGCCTGCCCACGCTACGCCTTCCGGTACGTGGTCGCCACTCAAGAACCTTTCCGCCTCAACGGCCATCGGTTCTACGTGATATGTGCCCCGCCCACTGCCACTTAAGTTTAGCGCTAAGGCAATAAAGTTATAAATTATAAACATACTATTATGTTTGGGTTTATTTTACTTTTAATGGCTATTCTTGTTAGTGACGAAAATAAATAGGTAGGCAATGTAAGAAGCATCCACTTAATAATAATTTATGGTTGTATCCCCGATACAACCTGCTGCTTTCTATATTTTTTATGTGTATTTTTATATTTTACTTTTTTATAATTTTACCGTGAGAAACCTAACTTCAGACCACAAATACAAATAAAAAAATGAATAATAAAATTGAAGTAAATATTCATTTTATAATTAAGGCGGCCCCTTATTTTTAGGTCTAAACCCACCATAACACTTGCTTACCTAAGCTAATGTAAGTACCTAAGCGAACAAGGTAACATGAGCATTGAGCTCGCATTATAATATATCAAGCGTTACATGTTCGATAAACGACGTATTTTCGCACTGCCAGCATGGAAACTAATTAAAGCCCTTTTTAACTCTAAACATACAATGCAAATGGAAAGAGCAAGACTTGTTCATTTCATACTGTAGAATCTACGTCAAAATGAAGTACAATTTTTTGCCTTATTACTAAGGAATAAGGTGCTAATGTCTAAATGAAATGTATGTTATTTGGCGTCAACCGTACGATCTACCAAAGAACGACTACAGTCTAAACCAGTCCTAATAATTGCAGTATTCCCATTGCAGGATGCGATAGGTATGAGTAACAAATGAAGCTCGAATGGTATTCACAAACGGGCCAAAAAAATAAGTATTGCGTTTGTATCAAGCAATTATAGTCTTTTTTCCAATTGCGTAGGAACTTTACTATAAGCAGCGTTTATGAAGTATTTACTCGACCGTCTAATATTTGTATTTAACACATTGTAACATTTTAATCCAACAAGCAAACTTAAAAATTAAAAAAAAAACCGACTGCGTAAAAAATTTCTTTAGTGACATTTGAACAATTACGACAATAGATTGACGTAAGAATCATGAAAATCGGCCGACGCGTTTGGTCTCTAGAGTGCCACAAAGGAACAAACATAGGTACATATAACATATACATATATATATATATATATATATATATATATATATATATATATATATATATATATATAATCCTGTTTTGGATTAGTTTTATTGTTATTGACGCTTAGAGACCTTATACATCTCTAACAATATTAAGTTTACTTATTTTAATTTTAGCGCTTAGAGATCATTTACATCTCTAAGGACTTTGAAATAATTGTTATTAATCGTATTTGGACGCTCAGAGACCATATACATCTCTGAGATATTAAATTAATTTTATGTACTTTTTGTTTATTCGGACAGATCGTATTCAATACGTCCTTAATATTTGTAAATTTATTTTTATTTAATTGTTAATCAGTATATTTTTTTAATCATTATTATTAAGTCATATTGTCAGTTTTTTTTTAATTGTATAAATTCACGCTTTGACTTGTAAAAGTGCCCTTGTGGCCTATTTGCAGAATAAATATTTGATTTTGATATACTATTAAACACATTACCCTCCTTTGCGTCGCGCAGTCGGTTAAAATACCATTATTTTAGCATAACTTATGTAAATACGTAAACAGCCAGCAAAGTATTTTAATCTCAACAGCCTTTTTGGAAATACGCTAGAAAATGCATCCATAAGTAACGGTTATTCAAAATAGCTTATGCTTCAGATTTTGTGGTATTTAAATCTTTACCGATAGGGTCTGGAGTAAACGTAGCCGTACTTGCCAAGATGGCTAACACTTCGAGTCGTCTTCTGTCAATTAAGTGAGAGCTCAAGTCCATGAATACTCAATTACACCTTAAAGGGCTGGACGAGATTACATCGATAGTTGGTAAGAAACGGGTTATTGTAATCTCTTAACAAAGTATTACCATTGTTTTTATGTTAAATGACAATTTTAGAATGTTATAGGGAATAGAGAGTTAGGAAGCGAAGCTTGAGGTACAGGGATTTAGTCCGTCAAAGTTGGCCAATGCTTTGATTTACAGGTAACGTTACAAGACTAGGGAAAATATCGTTTCGTTATAAGTCGGGTCCGGCAAACCTTTCCGTCATATAGTGTTTAACACGAGAGCGAAAGGGATGGCACGACACGAAGTTCGATTTTCGAAGTTCGGAGTAGGACCTCAAAGGCGCGATTCGATTCCCGTCGTTTTCATTTTAATTAACTTCCACGTTAAATTAACACGAATCATTAATGTTTATAAATAAGTAGTTATTTGTGCAACAAGAGAGCAGTCGTTTTTTGCTGCGAGTGCTGATGTTGAGTTCCGAGCAAGCGAAAGACTCTAATATTCAAAGTTAGAATCTTGAGCGTAGCGAGGGACTCAAAAGCATGAGATGTAAATAAATTTGCTCCCGTGTTACAAGTACAAATTTTCACCTCAGCAGTGAGAACATATTAAACTTTAAAAATATTATAAGCTTTTACATACCTACCAACATTTCTCGTAATTATTCAGGAAGAGAACTGAATTCAGCAATCATTAGGTAGGTACTTCTCAGTGCGCTTACTAAGAAGCCCGCATGTGCGCGACGCGATGAGAGATTAGTCGCGGTACTAAAGCACATTTTTATTATGAGTGTCTCGCGCGAGCCATATATCCCATGCACACGAAAAAAAACCGGCCCAGTGCGTATCGGATCACGCACAAAGAAGGGTTCCGTACCGACATCTACTAATACATATTTAAAACCACTATTCAATTCTTTAAATCAATAAAAGTCGTATCTTCATAGGTAAATCATGGCACTTAAGTCCTTTTGTTTGGGCAAGACAGATTTTTCAGCAAAAACTCAAAAACTGTTAGACCTATCGTGTTCAAACCAAAAATCGTTCAAAGCAATTATTAATGTACACCACCACAATTTTTTTTTCAGAATTTTAATCGTCATTAGTAGTTTGGAAATAAGAGGGGGGGGGGACACTTTTTACGACTTTGACAGATAAAATCTCACCAACGGTTGACATAAATGGAAAAGTTTTTTAGAAACCTCTATATCATTTTCAAAGGCCTATCCATGAATACCCCACACGCCTATGTGCATTAAAATTATTTTTTCATCCCCTCGTTACATATCGTATAGTGGTGGCCCCCCTAATTTAAAAAATCTCACATCATCTTTCTATAGTGGTTCATAGAATACACATCCTTACCAAATTTCATAATTGTAGTGCTTATGGTCTCTGAGTAAACCGGCTGTGACATACGGACGGATAGACATGACGACACTATAAGGGTTCCGTTTTCGCCATTTTGGCTACGGAACCCTAACTAGCCCTTAAACTGTTCTACTGTTTTTAAAATACCGCCTTCATCTCATCACTGATTTCACTCATATATTCATTCAGCGCAAGAAAGAGACCAAGACAAATGTTTACGTGTACACTAAAAACATCGCTTTTGCTTGTTACCGAGTTAGCACTATAAGTAGTCATATTATAAAGTCATGTAAATTGCGCTCGCTCAGACATTACTCCTCCCTATTTTAGACTATTCTGATATTTCCTATCTCGATTTTACTAAAGATCAACTTAATAAGCTTGAGACGCATCCAAAAAGTCTAAATACGATTGATTTTGGGTTACGCAAGTATGATCATGTCTCCAGTTTTCGCTCTAAGCTTAAGTGGCTTCCTATTCGTTTTCATCGTAACTCACACATTCTGTCCCTTCTATACACAATTATTTTTCACCCCGAAACTCCTCGCTACCTTAAAGAACGATTTAGTTTTCTTAATTCGGTTAGATATTCCCAAAATTCTATTCTCACGGTCCCGTTCTCCTCTTCAAAATTTTATAATTGTCCTTTTACTTATCAAGCTACTCGACTTTGGAACTCTCGCCAGTGGAATTAAGGCATGCTAAATCTATTGTTGCATTCAAGTCACAGCTAAAAGAACACTATCTGTCTCTTCCATGATTCTTTCATTCTACTATCTGCTTCTTTCGACTCTATGGCTAATATTGTAATTACTATCTATGCATTAATATATGTATATATATATAAATAAATCATAATAATTAATAAATAAATATTAGGGGACAATCTTTTACACAAATCAAACTATTTATTCATGTAGGAATGTATCTATGTATGTTTATTAGTATGATTTATGCATGAGTGCTTATTATTGACGTGATCGTATATATTATAAGTTGGAGTTAAGTGAAAAATGAAAAGGAAAAAAATGAAAAATTAAAAAATGTTTATTGGTTTTTATAAAATTTCTGTCACAAATATGGCTGGGGCCTCCTATTAAGTAAGGAGATACTTGTGCCAGGAGACCCCGCTCTTCCACAAGTAGGGTATAAATAAACCAAGAACATGTGTTTTTAATTATAAGTTTAAATTTAAGAAGTAAATCTTAATTACTTATTATCTATTGGTCGTAGTGTAATTAATTTAATTGTGTGTGTTACGTGCATGCTATGCATGTGTATGTGTGTGTGTGTGTGTGTGAGTATGTGCCTGTGTGTTGTGTGCGTGTCTTTGTTTGTTCATTTCATGTTCATTTAAGTGTTCTCAGATGTGTGCTATTTTAAGATTTATTACAATTATTTATGTTATTAATGCTTCAATTTATTCAAATGTCAAATTTTTTAACCATGATGTTACAGTTCTTTTACAGATAAAAACTTGCATTAGATATATATTACATTCCTTATTAACTATGTTATATAGTCTAGTTGATTGATTTGTGAATTGTCTTCTAGCAAATTTCGATTTAGTTCTAGGCAAGGGTATAGATTTGTGTTTTCTCCTTCCGCTTGTAGAAAACGGCTCATAATGTAAGGTCTTGTGTAATTTTATTAGGCAAGATATAATATAAAGTTTTCTTATACTTAATACATCGCAATCATTATACAGGTCTGTGGTGGGAAATCTGTACGGTTTGGAAAATATAACTTTGAGGAGACATCTTTGAGCTCTTTCAACCTCTATCAGTTTTGTTTTGTTGGTTAAGTAATTACATATTTTGCTTGCCACCCATTTTTAATACATTTATTGATATTTTTCCGCTACCCAAAGGTTGTCTGGAAGAGATCGCTCTTTAGGCCGCCTGTTTTTTACCTCTAGTTTTTTGTTTTTATACTCTGTATTAATGTTTTTGAGGTATGCAATAATAGTACATTACGATACAAGTGCAGAGAACAGGAAATTCGCAACGAGTGGTGATAAATTGAAACACAACCGAAGGGAGTGTTTTAAATCGACACGAGTTGCGAATTACCTGTTCGCACGTGTATCGTACAACGTTTTACAGTACATATGGCTCTTTAAAGTTTCGAGATATGCACGTAATCTGCTGATTACCGCACTAGTGCGGTAATATAGCACCATATGTACTGTAAAGAGTATTTGTATTTTATTGTTATAAAATACAGACATAGAACAGGCTATTAACTCTAGAACACGGTCAAGAACGTATGAATTCTGGACCACTTACCATCAGGCGGAGGCGAAGAATGTTTTGTAATACCGACTGTTTTGTATAAGTTTTCGTAATCGCCTTTTAAAGCCCTTTATAATGATACCTAATTCGAGGATCTTGAAAAACATTTTTTTTCTAGCCCGCACACACACACACTAAGGAGCGTAAGTCCACCATTTTGATTTTTTTTAAATTATATGTACTCGGCGACACTCGCATCATCAAGGCAAATCATGCCTATAATTTATAGAAATCGGTGGAGCCGCTGAGAGGTACGACGGGACATAGGAACAATCAAACATACTTACAACATAATTACGCATCCAGGCGATACACGTAACCCTCATTTTGGGCTTCGCTGCAGTCGGGCAAAAATTGCTAATACAAGTAGCCAAACAAGTTCGCTAGGTTTCGACGGAACCTTGCAGCGAAGCCTTTAGGTAATCTCAGTGGTCTGAAATACTTCTGAGAATAATGAAGCTAAGGCGATCGTTTATTGTTTTGTATGGATAAACCCTTTCTAAGGTGAAGTTGAGACATTGTTCGGGACACTAGCATGAACCCGCAGCTCATCAATCTCACCACAATGACCATTGTTGGATCTGCGAGTCAATTGTGTGCACTAACGTTTGCACCTGGCACTGCCTCTCATCCGAGTATTTAACTTATAATTTAACTCATTTTCCCAATTTAAATAGGAGGTTTAAGTAAAGGTTTATTGGTTGACGTAACTGATGGCCGAAGAGCTGGCGACTTCCTCGCACGACGTTTAAGCATTACATACAGCGAGGAAATGCCGCCAGCATCTTCGGTACAATTCCTCAAGGGCCTGTTTTTAGATTTAAGTTAGTTTTAATTTAATATTGTTTAAGTTATTTTGGTTACGTATTCTTGTGTATATTTTTTAGTATATATAGATCCCATAACCGAGTAAAATACAAAAGATTTATATCGAATAACCTACTATTTGTAAGTGTAATACTCGTATGTTAACTTCATCAGGCTTGTACGGTACGCATTCGTTTTATACTCGTTCGTAGTCGTCAAACATTCCATCCATATTTTTAGGCCTATGACCGTACGTCCAGTTTATTGCATAATAAACGACTGGATAAAGCATCTATGATTTCATATGGTCATTAATTCCTCTGTATATGCTTACGTCTTTAAGGACGAATCACTTATGTCCGATATACACGTATGCGTTTATGTTAGCTAGGCAAAGAGCCACAGGAGTAGGAGGTAGCTTCCCCATATTTGACAGTGTTTCGCACATGTTTTTGCTCTTTATAGGGCGATAGAGGCTTGAAATGTTAATTAAATAATAGGGAAATTGCCGACATAGGCCGTTTGAAAATTAAACTAATGAATTGTGATCGTTGAACTTCTTGACTGCAACAGACAGACGCGCCGACATTAGTCCAGGACTTAGATCTCCGATAAGTTTTCTTTACAACCACGGCAACACAATTAAACAATACTATAGCGCGGGCGCACCTAATACGGCGGCCATTTCTATTACCGCCATATTTATTTGAGTGCTATCGATTTTGTCTTTATCTCAGGGTCTAATATCTCGCTATAGAGATAACCATCATATGCCATTGAGTTCATACAAGGAATCTGAAATACTCGTAATAACAATGATTGGTATTAGAAAATATCAATTCAATAAAATATATTAAGCTTTCTTAATTGGGGCTTTAAGTTCTCATTATGGACGAAAGATATACTCGGAGAAGTATGTCCTTTCAACTTTTATCTGAGAACGTTTTATAACCTTAAAGTTAATAATAGTTTACGGGTAAATACCAACAAGTACGTACGTAACAAGTTAATAAATGTGATTTCACTTGCGGGGCTATCTACTGACAATTTGAACGCTTTTCATCGGGTTTTTCAGTCCAAAACCGCATCGAGGGGATTCGTAATCCTCGTAACGCGCACAGTTCAAATTCGTTATTCCTAAAATGGATGAAACAAAAGAAATACAATTTTAAATGTGTCTAAATTCTATTGGAGCAGAGCGTTCATTCTGTTGCACATTGGGTAAGCGGTGTGATGCACGCTTACTTTAAGATAAAAGAATATAGAGAGAAGATTGGCCTTGGTGGAGTTATAGCTTGCAGCTCTTGCAGGACTGCAATGCAGGACCGCATGGATGTACCTTAATACAGTGGACCATTTCATAAATAGCTGAAGTATAGCGAAACCAATTCAGACACCCTTGGTTTCAGAACGGTATCCTATCCTGAACTGAAAAACTTTGAATCGTTTCTCAATAAGTCTCATTTTTGTTCCCCAAACGATTACCAATTCATTTTAAATATTAAATACGAGTACGAGGTATTTTTTTTGTATTAGTTACACCGTTACTTACACCGCCACCACCACCACCATATCAACCAAAGGACGTCCACTGCTGGACATAGGCCTCCCCCATATTCACGGGCTGTACAAATATAGGACCTTATCATCGTTATTTCTATTGGCAATGAATTTATTTGATCAATAGCACTATCGATTAAGACATTATCTGAACTCGATCTTGTCAGTTCGTTTCATTTAACAAAGTGATCAGGAAACTAGTGTTTAACTCAGGTACTCGCTTACTGTTCTTTGTGTGGGTGCCACACGATTCACATCTGTTTTCCCTTATCATTTGGAATATAGTGATTATAGGTCCAACGTCAAAGCCATAATCAGAGTCAAAGTTTTTATTCTTGAATTAAGACATATTTTATACACCTATGGCGACTTCCCGACTTGGCGGGGCGGGATCGATATGTCATAGGTATTTTGTTGTTTGACGTAAGCTTACTGATGTGAAATTTCCTCACTTGACGAATTACTGTCAGTATTACGTTTGCGCAGTACTAATACGATGCGCAGAAGTGGGGCAGTACTGCATTGATATCGTATGACACTGACAGCTGACAGTTTTCTCATATCGTACCGCCTCCGCATCGATAAATCAGAAAGGCGCCTAATAATGACAATAAACTACCACCGGTTCGAAAAATAAACCTCTGCCACGAGAATAACTGGCGTAAAAAACTCGGTGAGATATATCTTTTTCAATACAATATATATAGTAATTAGTAATTTGAATACATAATAAACTAGTGGCTCTATGAGCTGTATACATCGCGACAAAATTATCAAATCTGACTCGAAAATAATATGATAAAATTATTGAACCTGCTCACAAAATTTCACGAGAATCTGTTGAGAAATGCGATCTGTAGAGGAGAACAACCGGGAACCGGATATCTGGACGATAGTCCAGTCCGTTAGTAAGCATAAATTTTAGACTTTACATACATTCTTAGAGTAACAAAAGATGCTGCTGTGACTTTCTGAGTGATAATTCTATAGACATTATTTAGTGTACGAGTTTTAGATGATATACCTACTCATTGCATAGGCATTGTGCTTTGGCAGGAGAAAAGTTCCTTGTGCCAATAGTATAGGTAGTGCTGGTAGTAGTAAGTTCTAGTGAGGTATCAGTAGTAGTACTAATTACGATATAGGTACAATGTTTATAATACTTTAGTAACCATTGCCCAGCAATTTGTGACCCTCAAGAGATGACGATAACCGGGAATTAACATAATTTAAAAGACATAATATCTTAGTTATTTATATAGCCTACAATTAAATAAATATTAATCTCATAAACCAACAATCTATTAACTGATTTCTGATGTCAATTTTCCGTATATAAATTTAGCCGGGCGAAGCCAGAGGCGGGTCGATAGCTACGCAGTATATGTATCTACAGTAGTTTGTGTAGTACCTACAAGGACGTGTGTACAAATACTGCCACAATTCAATAAATATCAACACACACACACACATATATACAGGGTGTGGCCTGTAACAGGAGCAATAAATTTAAAGGACGCTTCCTTAGAGCATCTGCAGTAACCTCTTGTGTCCAAAAAAATATCTTTTTTTAATTGGGAGAAATGTTGATCTAATGTTGCGACCTCCAAGTAATGAATCTTGGCGCCCAGATATTATAGCGCGGCAGTCAATGCTGATTTTGAGGTTACATCTTAATTATTTTAATAAATTTTTAGTGTTTTTTTAAATAAATAGTTAATAACTATTTAACTTAATATCACTCCAGTAGAGTAAAAAAGTACACGTAAGCTATATTTGCATTAAAAAATAAATTAAAAAAACTTGTTTTTTTCACACATGTATACCTACTCGCACATTAACATTAAACCATCAAGGCGACTTCTTCACTTGGCGGGCGGGTGGAGCAATATGGCGCAGTAGTAATAAGATGCGCAGAAGCGGGGCAGTACTGTATTCATATCGCCCCGCTTCCGCGCAACCCATGCCAGGAAGCACTTATTTAAATATAGAGGCGCAGTAAAAAGCGGTCCTGAGCTGACAGTCTTCTCATATCGTATCGCCTCCCCACCGACCAATCGGAAAGTCGCTCAACGGTATTTTCTTTATACGAGTATGTGTCTAGTACCTATTCGCTGCCAACTTCGGTATATAATCTCCATACAATGCGTAATATACAGGATGAAATTTTATTGACAGTTCAAATTTTTCCTAGGCATTAGGTATCAATAAAAGGTGCCATTTCTGAAAAAAAAACATAGGTAAAATTCTCAATAAAATGTGATGTCCGAATAAATAATTACTAACGTGTGGATAATCAGGAGTCGAATGACGCTCGGGGTTAGCAGTTCGGGGGGAAGGGCGCGCTCACCTATCTTATCTCGACCAAAATTGCAAATTAGTCGCAAGCGCATTTCCGCATGAGCGGTCGTGCACTTCCGTGTTGTATCTCTCGTAGAGACGCGCGACCGCGAACGGGACATACAAATGTTTACGAACCGAGAGTACCCCGTGCGTGCAGGAAATTTTGCTACTAATGTTTTTTTACTAGATTTCTTAAAAAAAAACCGGCCAAGAGCGTGTCGGGCCACGCTCAGTGTAGGGTTCCGTAGTTTTCCGTCCGTCACATTAAGTTGACATATTAAGTACAGAAACACAACCTAATGTATGGGCGCACCTGCTCAGACCCCATTAAATCAGGAAAAATCTTAACACCGCCATGTAGAAATGAGCGTTCCACGTGCAGCGACATCTATCGGCAAATTAAGTAAACTATTGCGCGCGAGCTTAAAGTATGGAAGATGATTTTTATGGAATAATTCTTTATTGCGTGAACCGATTTTCACCGGTTTTACTTTATTTGAAAGCACGTCATTTCATTGTGATTTTGTAGAAATGACAGGTACAATAAACACCTGTTTATACGGTTAAATTACAAACTTAGTTCAGAAAATATTTATGTAATTTTTTCAAAAACTATTCAACCTATCAAGTTCAAAATAATTTTCCTACAAAGTTTTTATAAAGTTCTACTTTTGAGATTTTTTTCATATTTTTAAAACTTATGGTTCAAAAGTTAGAGGGGGGGGGACACATTTTTTTTACTTCTGGAGCGATTATTTCCGAAAATATTAACATTATCAAAAAATGTTTGTAGTAAACCCCTATTTATTTTTAAATACCTATCTAACAATATATCACACGTTAGGGTTAAAATAAAAAAAAAACACTCCCCACTTTACGTATAGGGGAGGTACCCTAATAAAATATTTTTTTCCACTTTTTATTTTACCACTTTGTCGGCGTAATTGATATACATATTAGTACCAAATTTCAGCTTTCTAGTGCTAACGGTCACTGAGATTATCCGCGGACGGACGGACAGACGGACGGACAGACGGACGGACAGACGGACGGACAGACATGGCGAAACTATAAGGGTTCCTAGTTGACTACGGAACCCTAAAAACGGTGTTTCAACGCGTAAGTTTGTCTCAGCGACTCAACGTGGGGGCGGGGCGAGCGTTATCGCCACCTCCCGCAAAACGCGCCACCGCGTTATCCACGAACGCATGGTTTTTTAGGATATCTTTCAGCTACCCTGTCTCAATATTTTAATACTGAAAGAATAAACACGTACTTTTTATTTTTCGCTAAAGAATCCATTGTGAAAATTTGAACAGTCAATATTATGACACTCTGTAAAACAAGCGCGCTGCGGACCCTACATAGATATAAGGATTGAGAGCTAGAGACATATGCAGCTCGCTCTCAAGTCTCAACCCAGCGCATCCTCGGGAGCTACGGCGACCTTACACCAGCCTAACAAAACTAAAGAAAAATTGAATACAAGAAACGGGAGTAAGTCAAAATACTGGTAACGACCACAGTTAAAATATAAATCGTATCTATATCCCATTACCACGGGGTGTTGTTAGCCAATCGGGTATCTCTAAATGAGATCAGCCAATTAATTTCCCGTTGACAGCCTTGTGTACTTAACGCGAAACCTGAATAATTACCGTTGTTAATATTGGATTATAATTAAATGCCTGTTACCTGCTTCCTTAACTAGGGGCGACGTGATATGGATCTTTTGTGATGACTGAGTGCGTTTATTTAGACACAAGGAAGGACCAGGAAGGACGGATATGATACGAGCACGTTAGCTGTCGGAATTCATTCGCGAGCATTATCACTGCATTAAACTGCATTTATCGTATCTTTCAGTCTTCCACATGAAAAGTTGGACCTACAAATACTACTGGCTGCTAACACAGCTATGGACATCATAACGATATCAGACATTACATATCTGAAAACAACTACATAATGTAAGCTCACGACCTTACCTGGCTTTGAATAAACGAAAATCCTTTTCCACAGGCCAGATGAAATACAATCTTTTGTCGATGTCATAAAGACTTGGACAGGGACAAACTTTTCTTACTTTAATTGTAGCCGAGAACCAGAAAGAGCGCCAGAGCAGATAACAACAGAGCTAAGTAGTCCTGCGGCATGCGGGTTGGCGATCGCAGTATCTCCACCGCACTCTAGGAATGCTGCTGCCCATTCCCCGGTGGTCTTAAAACCATTAAACCATTTCATATTTAACTATAAACAAGAACTATCTTTAAGGTGTAATTAATTTTGTTACTCTATCTGGCAATAAGCACAGGGCGATAAATATCGTTACCTAACCGAAGGTGCTAATTAATTCTCATCGCAAAATCGGCGTTTTACATTTTCATATATCTTCAGTGTTATAGACTTTACACTGATAAAAAGTTACTAGGATGATGCATTGCTAACACCCCGTTTATCTGAGGAGATACGATCTGGATAATCTGGATTAATAAGTAAAGTAGGGCGTTGGCATACCTACACTATAGTTACTCACATAACACTTGGGCAGTAGGTATTTCGCAAAATTAGCGAATAAAATTGAAAATTCGGGAAGATCTTAATTTTATTGGTTATATAGCACGTTATGTCTCCTTGTAAGTGCAAGCAGGAATCGTCTGGAAGCACACATAATCCAGTTGAACAGTAGACTTTCGGGATGATGATGATAACTTTAAGCCAAAGTTCCCCGGCGCGGCGGCCGAGTGGTGTATGCTGCCTGTGTAACGAAAGTTTGAGTCTTTTGAAACTATTATTTCTTCTACGTGCTGAATGCTTTAGTATGTTAGAGATTACTAGCCTTCGCTTGGTAATAGCTGAAGCAAAAAGTTGGTAAGTTAATCTATCGCTGGACAGAGCTTTAAGTGGCGGTTAATTCTCGAGACAAAACCGGCGCAGGCGTTTCTCGTCCGATCGATCATTGTGGTCATTTACTTAGGCAGGAGGTGGACAAAGCACGAGAAGTGGAGTTTTTTTCCTTGCTAAGACACTATTAGTAAATTTTGTTAACCAAGAGCTGAAATCTTTCCACACTTGATGAATCAACACCCTAATAATTGTTCTAGTATTGAATGCGTATAAATCTTTTGATCCAATTACATGACTCTCTCTTGGCGTTCGAATCAGCTTCTTAATTTTCTAATGGATTACGTTTGTAATTTGGATTACCTACCTACTTTTTATCACTTTATCCCCAAAAGACTATCTCTTAGGTACTCTACAGAATGACTAAATGGTTTGGAACGGCCTATTCTCCGCTTTCCGGTACAAGACTGTTCCCGATAAAAATAGGTGTTAGTCTATTTCTTTAAGAACAGTAAGTAGCTTTGCCCTGATTTAAGTGATAAAATTCCTCTATGTAGCGGTGTTTTGTTGGTAATCCAGGTGGGGCTTATTAAAATATTAATCGCTGAGTCACTGTCTTACCGCTTGTAACTTGGAAGCAGAAAGGCATGCCCACTCAATGCAGCGTACAATTCAGAACAGATTAAAATGTACCCTGATAGCATAATTTGTCTTATTACGCGAATCAATTTTGCAATCTATGGACTCTTGAATGGGAGTTGCAACAAAAACGGTTTATTTACTTTAAAGACTAATGTTACATCGAACACGGCCAACATGAAGTGGCGCTATTCCACAGGAGATTAATATTTAATATAAGTACCTAACTTATACGTACATGTAAATTTCATTGAACAAATAGGGAAAAATATTTAAAAAAACCGACCCAGTGTGTGTCCGGCCCCGCGCAATGTAGGGTTGAGGGTCCCGTAGTTGTCCACCAGGTATATTATGCAGACTTAAAAGTTTACAAACTTATATTTACTATGTGTTTGACACAATAAAATTAACAACAGTATCTAATTAATCAATGGAGATTGTACGAAAGTTTGCTTTTCTAAGTATATTTACCTATTGGTACATTTCTTTTTTTTTTTCCTTCCATTACTCTTAATGGCTCTTACTCTACTTGACTGTGTAAGTTTTCCTTTTAAATTCATTGTATATTACATCCATTCATTACATTCACCTACCATTAATTTTTTCACATAACCAAGTAGAAACCGTTCAGCTGGCAGAGGGCATGCCTTTTGAAATATCACGCAAACGGATTCTTGAATCAAAAAATGGTTAAAGAAAATATCCAATGATATCTATCCCTCACGATGGATTTAGCAAAAAAAAATTGCATCCCCGCTTTACATTTTGGGTGGTGAAACTGTACGGTTAATTGTTTAGCACGGAACTCTAAAACACAGCTCAAGAATACCCTTAACCGACGAGATTGTAGGAAATTTTTTATGAAAGTGAAAAGAAGTGAGTCAAGGCCCAGTGGAAGTTCGTGATCTCTGCCTACCTATAACCCTTCGGTGTTTGTATAAATGTAGATACAATATATAAATTAAAGAATGTGAATAATAAAACTAGTTTTTGGTTAGGTGTTTAGGAACAGCCCAATTGGAAGACGCAAGATTAAAGAATTACCACTTACTTACTATGTTACTCTTATTACTGGCTATATGACAAGCTGTCAATTAACGTGATCAGAAGACATAGGTTCAAGATAAGGATAGATAAAAATGTTAACAGGGGCTTTCTCACACTGTTTTTAGGGTTCCGCACCCAAAGGGTAAAACGAGACCCTATTACTAAGACTCCGCTGTCCGTCCGTCAGTATGTCTGTCTGTCTGTCTGTCACCAGGCTGTATCTTATGAACCGCGATAGGTAGACAGTTGAAATTTTCACAGATGATCGCTATAACAACAAATGCTAAAAACAAAATAAAAGAAATATTCAAGAGAGCTCCCATACAAAAAACTTTTCAAAAGTTGCTCGTTGTGTTCATCTGGCGCTGGGTCTCAAAATGTATGGGAAACTAAAATCCGACTCGCACTTGACCAAAATTCAACTTGATATTTTTTAACGTTCTTATTAAAAAATATTAGTATTTAAACTAAATAAAAAAGTGTATTTATTTTTTATTTATTTATTGCTAACAAACGTTTACATGACATTACAGTAAACCCAATACGCCATGAAACTTAAGCTTATAAATATCTATTTAGGCGACGAAACGGCGTGGCCCTCGTTGTATCGTCGTCTCCGGTGTAGGATTCGGTAGGTTGCCTCGAAACCGTCGAAACACCACACCCTTCGGCCAGAAGTCAGCACATGCGATGGTCTTCTGCAGCGGCCGCGGCACGCGCACTACAAATGAGCTGAAGTGCACGTAGTGACGCGAACGCAGCTGGAACACCCTCAGCGGGAAGTCGGTCTTCTGGCGAACGTACTCCACCACATCATCATCCGTGGCGGTGTAGTGCAGGCGCGATACATAGAGCGCCATGCTCGGTGTGGCAACTCGCAAACCCGAACCAACCGGTACTGCAGTACCACACAGCGCGACTTGCGCTTCCTCGACACCGTTGTAAAACCCTCCTTATCCACACCGGTGCGAGAGGGCTTCTCCTTCGGAGGAACCCGAACTTCACGCGCTCTTGAGGGCGCGTCCTTCCGGTTGGCTGCGACAGACCGACCAGCTACGGCATCAGCATAGCGATGACGCGATTTAGAGGATGCGACGGGGGGTGGCCCGGCGCGGAGGGGGCACGCGGGCAGTGGAACGGCATGCGCAGTGTCAGCAACATGCAAACTGACCGAGTCGACATTTGACACCCGGTCATTACTCTTGAAATTTGACGCCGCTGGTGACCGAGTTCCCGGGGCACTATTACGCAAACTGATAATTTCTTTGCGTAACACGGCAATAGTAGCCTGCGAGTCGGGAAACTTTTTCAAAATTTCAGCCATGCCTGCCTTAAGAGCCACGATTTCCTTCAGCAGGCTGCTCACGTCGACGTGTTCTGGAATGCAGGATGGGGATCCAGAGACCTCCGTCGCCACGAACTCAGGCAAGTCGCTTTCACGCTCCTTCAGAACATCAATGATGTCCTTAAGGGACTTTTTCCCGGTTTCATCCCCCCTCCGGTTAGGTATAAATGTGCCGGCGATCCCGTGGGACTGGAACAGCACCTTCTTCCCTGCGCAGATGTCAGCGGCACTGAAGCTCGTCAAACAAACCTGCTCCGCTTCCAACTCATCCTCGCGCAGTATCCGCAGCAGAAAGGCGAGGAGCTTATTCACGACAGGTTCACTCATCGTTTCAACACTATTAGTAGCGGCCGAGCCGCGCTAATTTCGCAATTAATTAATTAATTAGTCACCAATGCGTCTACGTCGCTGCGCGCATTGGACACGACTCCATGTATAATAAAATGTCTAATGTTGTATAGATAAATATTACAGAACCCTTCGTGCGTGAGTCCGACTCGAACTTGGCCGGATTTTTTGTTGCATTACACATCTGCGTTCAGTTTTTTATGGTGTTAGAAAATGTCACATTAGTTGCAGAATGTTCCTACAGGAACACGTTATACTTATACTACATTATGACATTTAATTTGACAGCACGTCAATTTTCAAGATGTCAGTTCTTATAGACTATGGGGAAGTCTACCGGGCGACTTGTCTAGCTAGACATTATGTTTAGTTTAGGTAAACTATGAAGGTAATTTTTTTATTTTTGCGTTTCAAATGTAGAACAGTTTTGTGGTGATAAATTGTATGACATTTATATTATTCGGAGTCGATTCACTAGAGTACATTTAATTTACGACATTTGAAATCATAAGTGAATGGTGTGTTTAAACTACTTATACTCACAGACTAAAACTAAAGTTCATTCTGAATTGATCTGACCGTCTAGCTTTAGTTGTTAAAAGTAATCTCTAAAATTATAGTCCCATGATCGATTTCTTTGGAATTCGGCACAAAAGGTGTTAAATCTCGAAACGTTCAATTTGTGAGCAAAAATCTGTATTTACTCTTGCAATGCAGAGCGAATTGCATAAATACCAGTTAGGTAGTTACTAGGGTTAATCGTTGGTTCGATAGTCTTGTTAACTATCGGAATGGGATAATTGCTATGTGAGGTCGGGAACGGTATTTTTATTATTTCCATATTTTTATGGATTAGAACCATGGCTGTGTACTGATTTCTTCAACATTAAAATGCGATTTTATATTGTAATTTTGTACTGTTTAACTTTTAAGCCAATTATTATCCAGGAAGAGCGCTCGTTAAAAACATGTTGAAATAATTATATCACTTTAGGAACTTGTACTTAAATAAATAAATAAATATTTAAGGGAGCTTCCATACAAAAAAACTGTTACGTTAAGTTGCGGGTTGTGTTCATCAGGCGCTGGGTCTCAAAATGTATGGGAAAACTAAATTCCGACTCGCACTTGACCAATATTCTACTTGATATTATTTAACGTTCTTAATAAATAAAAATATGTATATTTAAATTAAATTTAAAAAGTTATAATAAAATGTCTAATGTTGTATAGATCTAGATACGCAGCAGCGTGTCCAGCCAAGTTCACCCCAGGAGCAGCCGTGTGTTATTTTACACAAACCGTTTGGAGCCACTTTTGACTCCCTAATAACTCCAAATCTATCTAACATAAAAAAAATGAAATTTGGTACATGTATTAAGATCCTTTAAAACAACTAGAACCCCAAATTTCATAAATATAGGTTTAATAATGATTGAGATATCAAATTCCAAAAAACGGCTTTTTTACCACTGACTGACTGACTGACTAGTAATCAAAAACCTAACCCACTGCCAGGTGACCTAGAAAGCTGAAATTTGGCATGCAGCTTGGTAATTGTGTGTGTACACCAGAAAAAATCAGAAAACAGTGATTTTTTCATTAGTTTGTCTTTTCCGCTCACGGGACAATGGTGTCCCGGACCTTTGGAAGGCGTGCGCGGAGCCGAAGTACCGAGGTACCGAAGTACCAACCGAGTACCACATAGCCAACACGTAGAGGCCCTTTTGACAATTTAATGAAATGCAAGGGGTACACCGAGCGGATGCTGTCCCTGCCCGTGTCATGGGACGCACACAGAGACAGCACCCGCCAGGGTGTACAGGAACTATTGCTGGTTGATGGAATCTAAATGAACCGGACTATTGGGTGAATATGATGGACTAATGGCTGGGCTATTGAGTGAGACAACTGACGTCTGCCTAATAAAACTGTCTCACACTTTTATCTCAGGCAGACGGTGACTCGCCCTCTGCTAGATGGGCCCCTATAAATAGCGATATTAAAAATGGCCTAAGTGCAACACCGGTGCAGAGGGCTGGGGGTAGAGAGGTGGCACTGGACTTTAAACATATAGCCAACTCGCCACTTAGATGACCACATCCACCCCCGAGCAACAGCTCTAGCCACTCCACTCTGGACAGCCAGTTAAGGCAAGCCAGAGGCGGGGGGCCTGTTCATACAACCAACCCACAAGACACCCCCAGGAGCACTCAGGTACATAGGGTCGCTGCTCCCTAACAGCTCGTCACAAGCTGCCCTATGTTGACTGACTGCACTGGAAATCCAGTGGGCGACGGGGTCGTCACATCCCTACGCCATTTCAGTTTTCTATGCAGTATGTTATGTTATAATGCCATAAAAGCTGTTGGATATTTAAGAAAAGTGCCAAGTTAAAGCTCAAAATGCATTAAGCCACAGTAAATTAGTTTTACTGTAAACAATGTAGTGGTACCATTTCAGAGAATCTACGGAACTTGGCACCCATCTCAAATCTTTTGTCGGTGAAGACGACAACCAAGCATCGCATATTCTTAATATTGAACGGCTCCCTTTTTCACATTTATGTTTTTGATGGGATAAATATTACGGAACCCTTCGTGCTTGAGTCCGACTCGCACTTGGCCGGATTTTTTGTTGCATTACACATCTGCGTTCAGTTTTTTATGGTGTCAAAAATGTCACATTAGTTGCATAATGTTCCTACAGGAACACGTTATACTTACACTACATTATGACATTTAATTTGACAGCATGTCAATTTTCAAGATGTCAGTTCTTATACACTATGGGGGAGTCTACCAGGCGACATGTCTAGCTAGATATAATATTTAGTTTAGGTAAACAATGAAATGAAAGTAGTTAATTATTTTTCGTTTCAAATGTAGAACAGTGTAAAGGGCTCCATTGGATTTTGGTACACGCCGACTACGGTGGCAGTTGGGCAGGGCACATTGCACGTAAAACCGATGGCCGTTGGGGCGAAAAGATTCTCGAGTGGCGACCATCTACCGGAAGGCGCAGCGTGGGTAGCCCCCCCACAAGGTAGACTGACGACTTGGTAAAGGTCGCGGGAGTCCGTTAGATGCGGGTGGCGCAGGACGGGTCATTGTGGCACTGGAGGCCTATGTCCAACAATGGACGTCCTTCGGCTGATATGACGATGATGATTGACATTCGGACTAGCGCGCGCTAGTCAGATAGGAATATGGGATGCAACTGGAATAGGTATCGCTAATATTAGAAGTAGGCATACTGTAAAACTGTTTACCCTTCCTTCTATCGTTGACCCTAAATGTGGGGGCACGGGAGTGGCCCACCAAGTCCGTTAACGCAAATCAATTTGACGTTAAAGTAGCAATGTTTCCCTTAATACTCAGATTTGCTAATGTTATAGTATTTATAGTTTCATTGTATCCGCGCATGGACATTAAGTTGTTTCACTAAAATACCGTCCCTTATGTGCAAATAAGGGTATTGTTATACAGTGGAATAGTTTCGAGCGATTTTTTAAGCGTGTTTCTAGTTATTTGAAACCGAAGCTTGTACGTTAAAACTTAAAGTATAATTTAGAAGTACAGTTAGAAAAGGAATACGTCATTTTGTAAATATTACCAATCCGTTTTAGGAAAGGTCAGAATGTTGGGTATTTGGCAAAAGTGTGAATGGGTCTATTGAGTGGGATTGGCGAGTTATAAATCACAAGGCCGCCGCTTTATATCAGGGTACGTTAGGGTACAGACAGACTAAAGGGAGTAGAAGCGGTATTCTCTTGAAGCTGATAACAAATTAATTAAAAAAACTAAAAAACAAAGTTTTAAAAATTATTGCTTTGACGTCGGCCTTAAGTCTGTCATATCATATCCCAATAATAACATTTTGAAAGCGAGCGTGTGAAACATATCGGAATGCAATTTTAACTGGAAATAACGAACAAAAATAGACCTCTCGCTATGGTATACGTTGCTGGCAAAAGACATCAACCACTTAATCAGCAGGCAGCGAGGCCGGTGGTCGGCGGTTTATGGCTCTCGTTTACCCCTGAATGGCCGCGATGCAAATTTTGATATTTGCCTTTACTGTGTACAGTAACGCCTGTGGTCTAGCACGGTTAACAGATGAAGATAACTTCATACCCATCCTTCGTACCTTCGTATAATTAGTGATAAAAAAATGATTGAGCAAGTTCGATTAAATAGTCATAGTTATAATAACCTTAAGCTTAAACTGAACCTACCGTAATCTGAACAGGTTTACTATTATACCTATACTCAGTAAAAAAAAAGATTTATATTCAGGAGATGCATGGAAGGATCGGAAGGGGACAACCAAGGCGAGGGTATCTTGATCATATTATTCCTACGATATTGAAAAAAGGCCGGGCCAGAAGTACCCGCAACAGACGAGCGTGTATGAGTAGATGAATTAATGTGATTGAAGCGAAGAAGTATGTAAGGACCGTGGTATTTGGCATTCTCTGGTCTCTGGCTATCCCAATGGGATACGGAAGTTAGAATGTGTATGTGTTACTACTCTAGAGGTGTTATACTCGTACGTGCGTTGCGTTGCGGACTAATGTATATAAACCTCCCCGTGTGCCTCGGGATAGAATCGCACCAATCTCTTTCTTCCTGTGAGTGTAATATCAGATATGAGTCGACATATCGGAATAGGATTAAACTGATCTTTCTTCTTAGGCTCTTAAAACTGAAAATAAATATGGCATGCTCTCCGACTACCCTGAGCGTTTTTTTCGGAATACATAATTATTGTGTTATTTACGTAATAATGAAAATAAATATTTTTAGATAGTCTTACACAAATCGACCTAGCCCCAAACTAAGCAAAGCTTATGCCAATGGCTTATGGGTTAACTACTCTTTACTAGGCGACAATATACATACTTATATAGATAAATAAATACTTAAACACATGGAAAACATTCAAGACTTGGGAACAGTATTTACGGTATGACAGGGCCGTTAACATACATTCACTATTACTAAGTATTCTTGATAGTAACTTCTTTGAAACAAACACTTTCAGTGCCAGGAACCCGCTAGGTGGGCGCTTATTTCCGCTACATACGGTTTTTCGCATGTCATCGGCTACGACCGTAGCAATACGAAATCGTTGGCAGTGAAACTGTTAAGTATTTAAAATTTCGTCAACCCAATTCCGTAAACAATGTTTAGCTACAGGTTTTTCCGGGTACCTATAATTTAATAATAATATATATGTTACCTGCATGTATACCTATTGAGAAGCATGAAATGGCTTTCATGCTTCTTATTGTACATGTAGATAAGCAGATTACATCCAAGAAGCAATTTAATAACAACATATACATACATGTATATTGTTATTTAATTATCTAGCTAGATTTAGAATCCAAACGAGCATTACGAGTTCATATTCGTGAAACCAGTGGGTCAAAATCGGTTCAGTAGTAATTTCTGTGTATTAAAATCCATAGTTTAAAATTTGACGACGACCGATAACAATCTGCCTCGAGCCACATTTGAATGAAAAGAAAAACAATAAATAATAATATGAAATGTATCCTTGATTCAAATTTAATTTTGTCAGTAGCGAATTAAGATCTATTGTTTTGCTCACTTATTTTGTACCACAAATGGCGTTCTGTGGCGATTGTAGCCACTGTTAATAAATATAAGTTGGTCCCTAGCTCTTTTTATAGGCTACTGGCTCAGACTATTATTATATGAATTATAACGGTACCTATTGCATTTTCATTATTAAAATCGAATTCACCTTTGAAGTACAGCCGCCCAAACAAATATCAATATAAACTAAAAGTTTACTTAAATTATTAATTGTTCCGTTCTTATAAACAAACCAAATATAAAACAAAATATCAACAGAAAATAAATCCGTAGGTGTCCAGGATGAACCCACAACCCGTAGGATAATTTACGGATGCAGTCTAATTGGAACAGAAAAAGCTAAAAGAGGAACGTCTTGACGAGGTTTCGCCATCGTTAAATTTTCGTAGGCCCATTGATTTACATTTAGAGCATATCTCACATACAATCTTCAGTAATTGCATCTTTTTACTTTTCATTACAAATTGTGAGTCTGCGTCCCTTACAACGGTTTTAACATTTTTTATGTTGGTTCTCATTTTACCGCTGAACAGTAAGCGCTACAGTTGGGTTCGTCTCTCGATTGAGTTAGTGGAAATATCTCTCATTCTTTTCTAACATAGCTAAACTGGAGTGTCTGCCATTCCTTACCCTATTTCACTCTCCCTTAATAACGACGTTTTCACAAATCGTGATTGTGCTCCTTCAGGCTGCTATTTCCAAACGTTGTGGCGGAGAGACGTAGTAACCGTAGACTGGTCAATGGCGAAGCTAAGGTGTCCTCCAATCCGACCAGTTGGCGCTGAAGGGCGCTCAGCGATCTTAGCAAGGCGGGGAAAAGCATGTGCCGCGTGCCGCGAGTTATGGCTTCGTAGCAAACTCCGGGGACGTGCGCTAGAGGCTTGCACTGAAAGTGGCGGGAATCGAATACTTATTAATTTATTTTTAACATGTATTATACCTTTTTATAATCTCTGAAGTTTCCTTATCTTAACACACTGGCCACTTAGAAAAAAAAAGTATGGTTCGGTTTCAATTGTTTATTGAAGTCGTCGAGTCACTGCTTAAAATGGAATTGTGCCGTGAAAATTTCAGAGCTATGATTTATTATGACTTTAAAAGTGGACTAACACAAAAACAATGTGAAGAGCAGATGGTTGCTGCTTTTAATATTGAAGCTCCTTCAAAGACTACAATATACAGGTGGTATTCAGAATTTCAACGTGGCCGTGTATCCCTCACCGACGAAGTGCGTGAAGGTCGACCAAAATCGGCAGTCACGCAAGAAAACGTCGATGTTGTGCGTCGTCTGATAAATGAAGACCGACATGTGACATATCGGGAAATTCAAGAGCACCTGGGTATTGGAATGAGTCAAATACAAATTATTTTAAAAGAAGAATTAGGCGTGAAAAAGTTATTTTCCCGTTGGATACCTCACCTATTGTCTGACGAGCAGAAAATAGTCCGTGTCAATTGGTGCCGCAAAACTTTAAAAAGATTTAACAAGGGACGCTCAAATGCTGTTTTTAGCATAGTATCAGGTGACGAGTCGTGGATATACGCTTATGAGCCTGAAACTAAAAACCAATCCCGAGTATGGGTCTTCGAAGACGAGCTCAAACCCACAAAAGTTGTTCGTTCTCGCAGTACGGCTAAGAAGATGGTGGCTACGTTTATCTCTAAATCTGGTCACGTAGCTACTGTGGCTCTTGAGGATCGTAGAACAGTCAATGCTGATTGGTACACCACTATTTGTTTGCCGAACGTCTTTGCTGAACTCCGAAAAACAAACCCTAGTCGTCGCATCATCCTTCACCACGACAACGCCAGCCCACACACCGCTCGGACAACAACTGAGTACCTGGACGGTGAAAAAGTCGAAATATTGGACCACCCTCCATATAGCCCTGACTTAAGTCCCAACGACTTTTTTACATTCCCCAGAATCAAGGACAAACTGCGTGGTCAGCGGTTTCAGACGCCAGAAGAAGCAGTGGAGGCCTATAAAATAGCCATTTTGTCGACCCCTACTTCAGAGTTCAAAAAGTGCTTTATGGACTGGTTTGAACGCATGCATAAGTGCATGAAATACAAAGGAGAATATTTTGAAAAACAATAAAAATAAATAAACTCACTTATACTGCATATTTTCTTCTATTCCCGAAACTTTCAGTTTTACCTCGTATTGTACGGGTGGAGGCAGGCGCTTTAAACAGTATTTCATGTTACATATAACAATTTAAATGGATTCAATCACTTATATTATGTATTAATACAATCCTTTACAGCACTCATGGTCAAGCGGGTAGACTGAGAAAATTATAAATTTCAATTTTGAATGGCGGGTCCAGGGCCTCTGGGCACCTGCGCAGGAACCGCTTGTGATATGATATGTGCGTCAAAAGTTTCCGTAACCTGGGCATAAGACAGCGAGGTAAAAATTGGGGGGTTTTTCAGTGGGTACATACATCACGCATGAGTCTTATGAGACTACACGGGAGTTCTACATAAACAATCGTATCGGGTCATCCTTAGCTTCTGTGGGGGTATACATAGCAGATTTACACCTAGTTAAATAAATATCAAAAAGGTAGGTAAATAAAAAGAGACCATGGTATGGTGCCTGGTGGCCATAGAGTTGGCTTTGTGATAAGGCTGCTTTCAGGAAATATGTGAATCTCGTGATATCATCCGAGAGAACAAAATCGGCCAGATAACTACCATATCTGTTCAGGTTGTCATTTGTATTCAACACCCTATTCTACTTATTAGAGTTCAGTCCTTATAAGGGTTCATTGCGTGAATCGGATCCCTAACCAAATTAGGTCCCGATTAAGTCAAATAACTCACTCAGTAATTGCAAAAGCTAGGCAACTAGCCCATTACTATATTTTATAGTGCTTCAGCTCCATAAATTACCTCAATGCTTTATCATCCAATCGGTAAAATGAGCTACGCCATCCGACATCATGCGACTCAGAAGCCAACAATACCAAACAATTTATTTTAATAGGCATTTATTAAGTTGGCCGTATAATATCAGCTCGACGGGTGGTATTGATAATCTTCGTCATGCGCACGAGTGCGATGGATATCGTTCGGGTGTGTTCGGCCGAGTTCGGTTGTTGACAATGGAGAGCTAATGTGATCACGTTTGGTTGTTTCTATGGTTTTTATTGTAGTATATATTGGGTACCTTCGTCTTTCTCTCTCTAGTGAATAATTTTGCTTGAAAGTGGCGTGGTGTAAACAAAACCCGCGTGCGTCGTGGCTGTTTTTTTAACGCGCTAACACATACACGTCAAGAATTCAAACTGCTACGAGAAATCAGCAACTAAGTATATCATTATCATTAGCACACCATGCGTTGCGCGTGCTACATGCGACGGTACAGTCGAGGGAAAACTATGTATACATTTTTGACCTAATTTCAATGGAATAAGGTGAAAAATGTTTGATTTGCACTTGATTGTACCACGCTTAAACTACGGTGACGGGTGTTCGTGAATAAGATCAGCTACGTAAAGCTCGAAACGCACAGAGCGGGCGCGGCGGGGTGCAAGGCGGAGGCGGCTTTGCAATTTTTCCGTGTAGATGAAGTTCGTGACCTGGGAGTCACTTTCGACGCTCGTCTTACATTTCCGACTCATGTTCGGAATGTCACAAAATGTGCCTATCAAAGGCTAGGTTTCGTGCTGCGTAACGCTGCCCCACTTTCCTCTACAGCAACGCGAGCGGTTTACACCGCTCTAGTGAGAAGCATCCTCGAAACCATTGCAGTAGTGTGAGAGCAAATATACACTTATGTTGGAACAAGTCCAAAAAAGGTTTTTAAGGCATCTTTATAAGAAGAACCACTTGTACCATCCGTTTTTGTACCCCACTCGCTTTCTGCAGGGTCACTTGGGGTTCGATTCTCTAGAAATGCGACGAAAACTAAGCCTGCTCAGTTTTATCTTAAATGTCCTGAGAAATAAAATTGACAGTGTGGATCTGGTGGAAAAAGTGCTTAATTTCAATGTGGCGAACGATTATCGCAACAAGCGCCTGAGAGTGCCTCTCTTAGCAACCGCGGCCTCACGCACGAATCTGTACCGACACTCGCCCATTCCTCGCGCTACTGCTCTTCTCAACTCTGTGGTCGCAGCATCACCGCACGCATGCATGTGATGTGTTTGTGACAGGAATAGCGCGACTGATGACTGAATGGAAAAGAGTATTAGAGAGACGTATGGATGTTAATTAGTATACTCGTACCTTAGTTTACTACCAATTTAGCATAATATGAATCGCTGTAACGTATTGGTTGAAACAGTCATGTTACACAACTTAATGGTTCAATAAATTATTATTATTATTTTGATCTTTCCGAAACTGTAGACAGTCGATTATGCTCCATATTTCATACATGCCGCCTCCACGCTATCACGCTACCGAATACCACGCGGTTTTTTTGGAGCGACGTGCCCCCGGACCGCTTTCGCTTTATCTCAAAACCGCCTCCGCCACGCAATAACGCTGCGCCGCACTCTGTGCGTTTCAAGCTTTAACCACACGAGAGCACACGAACGCAAACAACAGCGGAGTTGAAGCTGTCGCCGAAGCCTGCAAACGGCTAGGAGAGAATATAAGAGTAGTATGATGTGATTGTGATACTCTACAACGAAAAAGTACAGGGCTAAAGCCCCATTTACGCGGTGCAAGAAAGCTTACATCACATTGCAGGGTTTGATCACATTTGTCTTACCTCCGCACCGCAGCCCCATGGAATGTAATGAATATCGCATGCAACAGTAGTATGCAGAGTTAGGTCAGTTTTTTCAATCCTCACCACTTAGATGGTTTGCAGTCCTCAACTGATGCGTTTCCCTAGAAACTTCCTGCCTCGCACAGCTAAACTGTGGAATGAACTGTCGCCTGCGGGTGCCTGCGGTATTTCCGGACCGATACGATCTTCAAACCTTCAAGAAAAGAGCGTATGTAGTCCCATTTTAAAGGCTGGTAACGCACTTACAACCCCACTGGTGTTGCGAGTGACCATGGATGGCCTAACGTCAGGCGATTCGTCTGCTCGTTTACCTCGTATTTCATAAAAAAAGGTATCAATAAAATCTAAAGTACATAAAAGCCAGACAAACGATGGCCCCTTTCTCCTGGGAATATGGACTCTATAATAGATACTATTAGATTAAATTAGACTTTGAAAATTCGATGAAACACTTCTAGAAAAGGGAGGTAGTACCTTTTTATTTTGCCTGGGGCACTACTATGCCGCGTTGAAGTACCTGTACTTATTAAAATAATTTCTAAGTGCCCTGCCGGATTCTGTATTTCCGAGTTCTTTTAAACCAAACCTTTGTAAAGCTCGAGTAAATAAGAGTCTTCTCGCTCCATCTTCAGCCTTGTCTATACTCTTGGGCTAGATGCTTGGCAGGAGCAATACCATTGCCAATAATAAAACCCGAAATCAGTAAATAAGCTGAGATGCCAACGTAGTTAACTGAAATAACCTAAATCGAATTTAAATCATTGGGGAACGGGTAAAAATCGCATATGTAATCGATCTACCTACTCGCAGACTATGTTTCAGATAAACCCGTCAGATATTCATCTACCACACTATCGGATTTCTTAGGATATGGGTGAAAATGGGCCCAGCGTGTTTACGATGTGTTCGCACGAGAGCGAGTTTACGTACCTAGTTTAATCCATACCCCAGTTGTCCCACCCATAGAAGCATTCAATTATTCTAATCATAACGGTCAATTGGACATTCCGATTTGGTTTCAAAGTTTTAATGTTTTGGCGTCCTCAATTCCGCGCGCGATAAGCTGAGATAAAATTGAATTGGAATGTGTAATATAGGTATGTTTCATAAGCAAATGGCCTAATAATTGTATTTTTCTGAATCAGCTGTGTACTCTACAGCTACTCGTGTAGGCATGAGTGTTCATCGATAGATACCACCGGATTTATAGGTACTTATCCATTATTAAGTTATGACGGCGCGTTCACATTTGTCTGTCGCATTATGGCGGTCTCTGACGATTAAATCGGTACATGGATGGTTGCTTACGGAACGTGGACAATGTTTTCTAATGAGACAGATTCTGACCTCCCGAGGATGTACTGTGTTGAGAATTAGGGACCTACATTTATCTCTAGATATCATTGTAACGAATTTTCAATGAATCAATTATATCTGTTTTCCACCGTCGTAGAATTAAAGAAACGAGGAAGATACGCAATTTATGATGCTAGAAACACGCAATTTATGATGCTAGAAACTCTTTTAAAAACGCAGGGCAGACCTATGCAATTTGTGTGCAAATATATTAATTAATTAAATTCATTCATAGGTGAAAATAATATGAAAAGGGCATACATATGAGATCTTGCATCAGAAACAGAACACACGATGTCAGATGTGTTCTGACGAAGCCCCTCGGCAATTCAAGCGTTGATGCGAATTGGAGCACAGAATAAGTAATAGTACAAGATTGAAGTCGCTTTTGATGCGTCACAACACAAGCTTTCACATCAGGGCCGAAGTAACTTGTATTTCATCTGTGTAAGGGCGAATTAGATGCGTGTGAATCTAATATTACTAAGGTATAAGTATAACACAGATATCGTTTGCACTATTACTTATTCTGTGATATCGTTCCGCACAACACGTCAGATCAAACCTGAATCCGCCTCTTTAGTAAGGAAAACTACGAACTCTACAGACCTTTCGACTGTTATTTGCATTTGGATTTCAAGCAGCCAACAATCATGCCATATTAACCTACATCACGATCGGTCTCAGAAGGCCATGCATTACTCGTATTTATTTATCATATGACGGTTATACAATATACATTGGTTTCATATATTATTACATCTAAACAAGGGCCATGAATATAAATACCAAACTAATGCGTTCCCTATTAAGTCAACCTCACACTGTGCCGAATGAAGCCAAGAATGGAGGCAGTGTCATTTAGCATCTAACCAGAGATTCGCAATTCAAGGCATTATTCCTTCCCCAACCAAGAATGGCAGCAATTTCATAAAAGCAAACGATCCGCCTCGAGCCCTGTGTATCAATCAGATTAAAATATATTCTGGAGAGCCACAAAGCCAACAACATGATATGGCTGCATTGTGCAATTTGTGCAGACCTCAAACTTGGTCACACAGTGCCCTAGCGTGTCAAGTTTCCTGTAAGGCTTCTTGGGAGAGATCCTTTGCCGAATATATAGTTGGAAAGCACGGACTGATCGGCAATTATGTAAAGCTATAAAGTGGCTGTTTAAACGTGACCTGTGATTTCTAAGAACTTGCTGGTGTGGGTGTTTCTTTTTAAATTGGTTGTTTAGTGTTTGGTCTAAGTGATACAAATAAGCGTATTGAGTTAATCATATCCTATTTCAGAAGCAGAGTTACCGCCAATGTGAAAAAATAGAGCGAGATGAATACTTGGAAATGTGACAATAGTAAGTAGGGTGTATTAAAAAATATTGTGTTAATATATTGTAATAATTTTGACATAGCTGGCCCTTTGAGACCCGTGCATCTTAAAAATATTTAGACTAGTGTTGCACAAAATGGAAAAAAAGAAAAACGCATAAAACGTGTTAAAAATACAAATGAATGTGAAACCCAAAAGTGTTGATTTTGTTTTAGTTTTTGTATGTATAAACTAGTACTTTTTACGCACTTGATCTTTGTTAGGAAGCAAGTTTCTGAAAAACATTTTTATTTAACCAATATTATCAAGTTCGCCATCTTGTATTTTTTTGTAGATTATACTTAGAAGGTTCAGTACACACTTGTGGAGAACTTATAATAGGTAGTGATTTAAGTTTCTATTTTAATTGTAACATTGTAAAAATCGATAGTTGTACGAAGATGAGTAAATTTTATTGGTGTTGTGCAACCCAATATTGACCGATTTTCCATTTTTTGGCATATGATCCTTCTAAATACATGAGTGAGTCCAGAATTCAGGCCAAGTGGAATGAAAATCAAACAAGTTGGAAAAATGAAATACCCTAGAGGATAGTGTAAGGTAACAGAGGTTACGTGCGCCCTCGTTCTGTCAAGATTCTTACCCCTACTGTCTTTCATGTAGCAAAATAAAATTTTCTATTTTGATTCTTCTGTGTGCAAACCTGCTTTGAGAGATGGTAATATTAATAATATTACACATCTTACATGTTTGTAAACATTCAGACACGAGTAGTATCAATCGCTTACAACTTGTTCCAAGCATCAGCTGCTACAATTTAGAGCTCCTGCGCAGCGTAACTTTGTAGGGCGCTTTAACTCATCCCTCCCCACTCTAGAACGTGCTAAGTCAATAAGAAAACCAAAGGCGCTTACGCCATTTTGTTTATATGCAGTTATAGCGGCGCATAACTTAGGCACAAAGGGCGCATGCGCATGATAAACGCGGGGCGTCGCCTTCACGCGATCTAGAATATGATTTTCGCAGTAATACGTCCTAAGTACCTACCGACTTGTAAGGATATGGAACCTTGTCGTTTTGAAGGTGTAAACTGTTAATTCGTTCTACTAGGAAGTATGGTTTGAATAGGGATTGTCTATCGATTTGCATTACAACAAATTTAATAAATTATAGTTATCTATTATGTAAACCTACTCTGGTCCTGTTATAGCTTGGAGTGATTTAAATACATGTGACATCTAATATAAATACTTAGTAAAGATTTAACACTAGAGTGTCAGTCAATCCTACGAACCAAAAATAGAGTTAATTCTATGATAAATCAGTCAGTAGGAACTAACGTCGAATCTCTGTCTTATTCCAGTTTGGCCCGATCGGGCCTAAGTAATCTATTCTACTTTGTATATATGTGACTATCCAATGCTAATATAAAATCTATTTACTACATACTATAGTTGCGTTCACTTCTTCTCACTCGTATATATTATGATTTATTTATCCCACAATATAAATTTGCTATTTGTATTTCGAGTTGAGTCGATGGAAAAGCATTATTATAAACATCTGTACATACAGTGTGGAAATATAAGTCGGGCCCTGGAGGAAAACTACCTTAAAACGTTGAGATAGCTCAATTTGCTGAAACATTATTTTATTTCTCCTAAGCATTAAAACTGCATTCACAGATTTTTGAAAAAATGTACAGACAGCAAAATAAAGCCATTTTATTGTCATTTTTCCAAAAAAATGTTTGATGCCAATTGATGCCAATCGATCCTATTTCTATGAAAGATAAAAAACTTATTAGAGGCCGACCTAGTCTAGGATACAAGAGAGGCAACAAATAAAAAAGAATGTGCAATTAGTATTGAAAAATAGTTTATTTAAAAAAACAGTGAATGCAATTTTATTGCTTAGGAGAAATAAAATAATGCTTCCTTTCAGCAAATTGAGGTATCTTAACGTTTTAAGGTAGTTTCCTTCCAGGGCCCGTTTTTTTTCCACCCTGTATATGTACATATGTATGTATGTACTACGAAACTAATAGCTATGAGATCTAGTTAGCAAGGTGCAGTGTCAGAGGTTGCGCCGCGGCCGCGGGGTGCACTCACTTCCTGACGCACCCACCCTGTTAACTGCTGCATGCACGTTGCCTGCGGATCTTTCGCGAACGTAACAATACGAAGATCTAATTGAAAAAAACTACATTCGAAATTCAACCTTAAATATATAAGTGTAAAATTAAAAACTGAATTCTTATTTTGAAATTAGTCTGTGCGTGAATAATCGTGAGCACTGTGCGTAGTGTTTGTGAAATCAAATATTATTGTAGGGTTGGGCTTGTGGGAAAACTATTGTCTTGGGTCGGTTCTATAATGAGTTACAATCTTTCGTATTGGTTAAAACCCATTATGATTCACTAATAAGAAGGCTGCTAAATCTGCTAATGGCTCGAATAGTTTAGTCATTCGAAGTGCACGTCCGTTTTGGTGGCGCGGAGTCGAGTCGGTATTAGTAAATACTAATAGTAAAACTAGAGTTACATGTTAAAAATGTAACTCTAGTTTTACTATAAAATATTTTTATACGGCACCAGTTGTTATTTTGCGTTATGTACATTTTAATTTAAAATATACCTACACCGGCAGTATCACCACTTTTTTATGAAAGAGCCGAAAAAGAAATTTTTCTAAAGTGAATATTTCGCTTGTTTTTTTTTTTTAAAATGGTAACGTAATAAATAAAGAATAAGTTACAAAACAAGTTTCAGTAAATATTTAATTTAACCACTATTGTTTTGTTAAATTTACTAAACTGGCTCTTTCATCCCACCTCTGGTGAAAATCCACTATAATACACTTTATAAGAAGAACTGCTAACGGCCGGGCGTTTTGTGCCACGGCAGATAACATCAAAATAACTGTCACCGTCTAGACATCAAACAAAAGTAAAGGCAAAGTGCCACTCTAACGAACTACTAGGCGCTTACATTTAAGGGGATGCCTCGATTCGGTAAACCACAAGTTTTTATTATTGATTGATTAAATAAGTACAATACGAGTATTAATTGTATTAGTACATAGCCCCACAAAACTGTAGCAACCGTTTGACTGTGGGAACTGCAGTCTCTTGGTAAGGCACATCGATAATAATTAAATCTAGGTAGTACGGTCTAAGGGTTACATAGGTAGGTAAGTGATTGGTATAGGTAAGTCTAGGGAGTGCTTCTTTAAAAACCTCTTTAACTTATGTATTTATATTTTTAGAAGCTTTTATTTAACTTGCACTGTAGTAAGTTGTTATCAAAATTTGCAATCTTTTTTTCAGCTACTTGCCAGTATCCGATTGAGATGAGGCATACTTATATGTAAGTTCAGTGACAATAAAATAATAGCGGCTCTGTGAGCTGTAGAACTCGCAATTTTTTTTTCAAATTTCAAAATTTCCGAAATCTGACTCGACAAAAACAAATATCGAGCCTGCTCACAAAATTTCACGAGAATCGGTTGAGAAATGCGACCTGTAGAGGAGAACATCCGGACAGACAGACAGATATACGAAAGATTTTTTTGTCGAAAGCTGAAACGGAGACGCTTTGTAGTAATTATTTACCCTACACTCACACACATCACTCTTATGTTTTCTGCGCACGAGAAAACGAGATCCTCTACTCTTGGGGAATAGCTATTTTGGACTTTGCGAAGTTTTATTTGTATTTCCTCTTGTGAGATTTTAAATAAGGTTTATTACCTTCGTTTTAACTTGGTTGTTTTATTTAAAAATGTATTGCTTGAGTAGGCTGAGGAAAATAAACCCCAATATTCGGATTTTGTTTCTGTCGACGAAATTTTAAGTAATCATGTTTCTAGTCAGAGAAACTATTATAGGTACATA
The DNA here is from genome assembly GCA_905163555.1 of Notocelia uddmanniana. Classification (NCBI taxonomy): domain Eukaryota; kingdom Metazoa; phylum Arthropoda; class Insecta; order Lepidoptera; family Tortricidae; genus Notocelia; species Notocelia uddmanniana. The sequence continues at coordinate 20,860,007 of LR991061.1, read as the reverse complement.
ATCAAGAAAATACTCGTATTTTTTATTTTTATTTATTTATACTCGCATATAAAAAAATAACATGACTTATTTTTTCCTAATCTCGTCAAATGGCGTTTCAAAGAACGCGATAGTTATCATGGTACGCCCTTAAATGAGGCCGCCCTTCCTGACTTCCTGGCGCAAGATGATGGGGATTCCTAATGCGGATAGTACGAATGCAGTAACCTTGCTATGTATACTGACAGCATACCCAAAAGTAAAGAAATCTGGACGACATCAGTAAGCTCTTCGTAATTTATGTACATAATACCGCATATCGGTTCCGCCCCGCCAAATGTGGTATAAGTAAAAAAACTTAAGAAAACGACCTGTTGTATGTCTATACACACAATAACAAATGTCTATTCAGACACGTCACAACTACATACAACAGGTCCTTTTCATAAGTTTTCACCTATAGTGGCGTTACTCGAGGTTGGTGCAGCATGTCTTTTGCATCTATATCTCTCTATCGTCCGTTTTCTCGTCACTCACATCATTTCTATTCACATCGTCTTAAACTACTTGAACTTCTTACATAAATACCTATTGTAAAAATCGACTGAACCCCACGTCAGCTTCAGTAAATATGATCGCTGTGGAACATAGTGCATAGTAGGTAGTATCTGCACAATATTGTGCACGCACGACATCAACAATTAAATTATCATAGGGAAGTCACCGCACGCGACCGCTGAGTTATGGACACTGGAGCACCGCCGTGGGGAGTAGGATGGTAACTCCTGTATTTATGATTTTGGAGAACAATTTTTGCATCTATTTGCGCGTGGTACGTAGTTACGAGTAAATTAAGATTGACTTGATGTTAATATATTTGACAAAAGTGATACATGTAATAAAAAACGTCCTTAAAGAAGACATACAGGAGTTTGAATTACAATCTGTAAGAAGAGTAGGCAGAAAGGGGGACCGATCGAGACCCATCTCCGTAGCATTCACAACATTAGGGAAAAAAATTAATATATTAAAAAAAAAGAAAAATTTAGCAGGGTCAAATATCTATGTTAAAGAAGAATTCCCACCAAAAATACATAAAATTAGACAAGAATTGAAAGAACAACAAAAAATTGAGATAGAAAATGGTAACCTAGCCTATATAAAATACAACAAGCTTCTAGTGAAGCCCAAAGGGAGAGATACCCACACTCACAAGAGGCAATTGTCTGTGTCACCTCCACAACAAAGTCTCCAGCAAAATGAAACGAATGAGAAACAACGCCAACAAAAACAATCAGCTCAACAAAACAAAAAATATAAAACTAATACTAACACAATGATGTCTTATGTGAGAAAAACGGAAGAATCATGAAACTCAGAGGCCTCCTCCACACCTACTACACCGGAAAAATACATTAACATAAATACAAATTCTCTCCCAATCCGGCCGGTCCCCGTGGGAGAAGTAGACCATAACCCTCCAGAGAATACACAAACCCCTTGCGTAGATGGAATAAGTCTGCGTAAAAGTATTAAACCAGAACCCTTATATATTTGTACACTCAACGTTAGATCGTTAGTAGGCTTAGGCCGACAAGAAGAATTAGAATTTGCTCTACAGAATATAAAATGGGACATTTTGGGGCTCTCGGAAATCAAAAAAGGAACTACGAACCTCACCGAGCACAAGAATTACATATTTATGTACACAGGCAAGAAAAACGGAAGGAATGGCGTCGGATTCATGATTTAAAAAGAATTAAAACCTTGCATAGTGAATTTTCAACCAATGTCAGATAGAGTCGCAAGACTAGACCTGTGTATAGAAAATAAAACGATCAATCTAATTCAAACCTATGCGCCTACCGAGAAAGCTTCTGAGGAAGAGATAGAGGTCTTTTATAATGACATTCGCTCAGCTTTAGAGAATACGCATTCTAAGACTATTATCATGGGAGACTTTAATGCAAAAATTGGATACCCCACGCCGGAAGATACACAGGTTATGGGTCCATGGGGGTACGGGAAAAGGAATGAAAGAGGTAAAACGCTCATCAATTTCTGCATGGAAAACGAACTATATATTCTGAATACACATTTCAAGAAAAATGCTAAACGAAAATGGACGTGGAAATCACCCGATGGGAAAGCTTTTAACGAAATTGATTTTATAATCACCAAACGTAGCTACGCTAAATGTGTACAGAACCTAGAGATACTAAACACCTCTCACCCGACCGATCATAGACTTGTTCGCGCTGGATGCATATTAGGAAACTTAAATAAGAAGTCCAGAAAAATGTTCCAAAGTCAAAAACACCGATGCTTTAATCCCTTGGAACAGGAGTCCCTTAAAAATGTATTTTTAGAGACATTTCCTGACGTACTAAATGACTCAAATAGCATACAAGATACCTATAGTAACCTTATAAAAACAATAAAAAAGTGTGTATATAGTCTACCTAAGCACCAAAAAAGTAAAAGGCTGGACAGTATTATTACCGGAGAAGTAAAAAAAATGATCTCAGAAAGAACTATTCTAAAAGACAAAGGAACTCTTAGAACCACCAAAGAAAGAAAACGTCTAAAACAGCTTTATCCAAAGATTAGAAACAAGATTAAGAAAAATAAATTAAAATATGATATGAGCATTATCGAGGAAGAACTGATTAAGCGGGGTTCAGCAAAACAAGCGCATAAACGACTGAGAGAATGCAAAAATTGGATTCCATCTCTATTAAACAAAAGTGGGAAAAAATGTACAGATCGAAAAAGTATCATAAATACAGCTACAAATTTCTATAAAAAACTCTATGAATCCCCGATTAACAATGTTAAGATAAATAAAGATAATACACAATCAAATAATGTACCACCACTATTACAAAGTGAAATACGTCACGCTATCCAAGCTCTGAAAAAGATGAAAAGTCCTGGAGAGGATGGGATAACAAACGATATTATCAAAGCAATACAAGAGCCATTAACGCCTATTCTGACGAAGTTATTTAACTTAATTCTTAGCAAAGAACGAATCCCCGAGGAATGGGAAACATCTGTAATAACATTACTCTATAAGAAAGGTGATCCTCTAAACATAAATAACTACCGACCCATAAGTCTACTACAATCAATGTACAAACTCTTTACCAATATCATTCTAAATAGAATGAAACAACAACTAGAGTTTCAACAACCTATCGAGCAGGCTGGCTTTAGACGAAACTTTTCTACGGTAGACCATATCTTTACATTGCAACAGGTGATCGAAAAATATAGAGAATATGGCAAAAAGCTCTACTTAGCCTTCGTGGACTATTCTAAAGCTTTCGACTCTATATCACACGAGTCACTATGGATAGCGCTAAAAGAGCAGGGAATCCACTGTAAATACATAAATATGCTGCAAGAAATATATCTTAAAAGCAAAGCTACAGTGAAATTGGAAAGAAAAGGTAATAAAATTGAGATCAAACGGGGAGTAAAGCAAGGAGACCCAATCTCACCAAATCTGTTCACAGCTTTATTGGAACATTTCATCAGAAAATTAAACTGGCAAAAATGTGGCATCAATATCAATGGCGACCTACTATCCCACCTACGCTTCGCAGATGATATTGTGTTGATAACCGAAAGCCATGAGGAGCTCCAATATATGCTACAGAGCCTAGACGACAGAAGTAAGGAATGTGGTTTAGAAATGAACCCTGAAAAAACCCGTATTCTAACAAATAGCAACCCAATACCTATTCTACTCCAATCAAAATCAATCGAATATGTAGAAGAGTACCTATATCTTGGCCAGAATATATCTTTCACAAAGTCGCCCCGCGCTGAAGTCGAACGTCGGATCAAAAAGGCCTAATCTCGACGTAAAATTGAAAAAGAAAGTGATGGATTCGGTTGTTACACCTACGCTGATATACGGATGCCAGACTTGGCCAATAACAAAAGAAATAACCCACAAAGTACAAGTTTTCCAAAGAGCAGCCGAAAGGAGTATGCTTGGACTCAAAATATGGGACAAAATAAAAAATAATGACATCCGAAATAAAACCAAGATCTTAGATGCCGTAGAATTGATAACTAGATTAAAATGGAAGTGGGCTGGGCACACAGCGCGAACTAAAGATGGGCGTTGGAGTGAAAAAATCCTGCATTGGTATCCGCGCAATGGGATAAGGACACGCGGTCGTCCGCGCCGCCGCTGGCGACTGGAGGAGGCCTATGTCCAGAAATGGACAATCCAATAGTTTTACATAAATAAATTAATATGTATTTGAAATAACAAACTCAGAAAATAAAATGAATCTTAATGTAATAGTAATAAAATACATATATATCTTATAATATCTGAGTAATCGTAAACGTTTAGAATGAAATACATATATGCATGATTTTACTCATCATCATGTCAGCCGAAAGACGTCCACTGCTGGACATAGGCCTATATGATTTTACTACATGTGAAAAAAAACAGCATGTTAATTAATACGTTTACTTTTTTGTTAGTTAAATAATACTGTATTACGTATGTTATAATGTATTGGAATAAATGGCTATATTATTATTATTATTATTATATATTTTTGGCGAATGAAAAAAATACGTTAGCTTTATTACTACGTATTAAATAAATAAATAAATAAAAAAGTCTTATATTTCTTACTAAAACATTACATAACAGTTAACATTTTTAAGTTTATAAATTACTCACTACATACATTATTAAAACAAAGCTTAAATTAACAATTACATTCATAAACAATATTTAATTTTTTAAGTAAGAACCCCTCGCTCCTCGAAGGTGAAGGCCTCCTCCAGTGATTTCCAAACATTCCGATTACTTGCCGTGTCTATCCACTGTTTGCCAGCCACTTGTAGTATATCGTCAATCCACCGGGCAATGGGTCTACCTCTCTTTCTACTACCCGTTGGTCCTTTCCATGATGTCAGTCTGTGAGTCCATCTATTGTCGATCAGTCTAGCTATATGACCCGCCCATCGCTACTTTAGTTTTTTGCAGTGATGGAGAGCATCGGTGACTTTCGTCTTGTTTCTAATAGTTTTGTGGTTTATTTTCTGAATTTTTTTAACGTTTAATATGCTCCTCTCCATACTTCTCTGGCATGATCTTATCTTATGTTTTATTCGATAGGTGAACTTCCAAGTCTAGCTAGCGTAAGTTAAAGATGGCAAAATGCAGGTAACTTTCTCGGCAGGAACTTTCTGTTTAATTTGGATTGGCATATCGCTTTTCAATACCTCTTTTAAGCTCCAAAACCTTTTCCAAGCATTTGACACTCTCCTTTCTATTTCCTCCTCGTTTCTCTGATTTTTAAAGGAGACTTTCTTGCCGAGGTAAATATAGCTGTCGGTATATTCTAGAGGTTCATTTACTACGTATTAGCTACAAATAAACATCGGAATGTGTTTGAGCCTAAGAACCATTTTGATTTTGATAAAGATCCATTATTTTTTAGGAAGGCTCGAGAAAATACACACCGTTCCCAATTACTGATACTCTAAAAGTCTAAATGCACAAAACACGACAACGTTTTTCATTTAGATAGATATAATTAGAACACTTTGTAAGTATAACACTAAGTAAGATTAGTATTGTTTTAAGTTTTCTGGCAGACAAACTGTCTAAAACAGTATTGCAGGGCTTTTATTTATTTTTAGTTTTGCTGTTGACATAATTAAAAAAAATCTTTTGAAAAAAATGGATGGGTTATATATCCAAAATAATTTTTTTATTGCGGCGGAAACTGGAAGATAAAATACTCTAAATCAGGATTGGTAAATGAAGGGTAAAAAATGCAGACTTCGACAGCTTTGAGAGCAAAGATATTAGGAAAATCTATGAAATCCAAACTGACATAGGGTAGCTAAGTATTTATGCAAAAAGTATTATGACAAGTAGATGTAAAATAAAATACAAATTTATAAAAAGATAGGAAATGACAAAAGGTTGCAACCTCAACAATGAGAGTAGTCATAATGTTCTCCTTAATGCAAATCCAATATTTACGTCACTTCACCGGAGCGCATCCTCACTGGGTGGCGCACGTCAATTACCAGAGTTATGGCCGGGACAGATCGTGAGCCGTGTCCTCTGGAGCGTGTAAGGTGCGCTTGCGCCGCCATAATACCTTTCCGTCCCAAAAGGTCGTTTCTCTGTATGGACTCCATACAAAGATACGACGTTTCTGTCCAGGATATTTTAGGTGCCCTAGCATCGTCTGAAGACTGCTTTCAAAAGAAGAATGTACTAACTACGTATGGGCTTCATATTAAGTTGATGTGCTTTGCGTAGGAACAGGAAAGGAAATGTGAATTTAGAAAAGGAATTGGTACAATCGATTTGACTTATGGCCTATGTGAAGTCGCATCGTTTGCCTGGAATTAGGACTTTTATGTAAATATGCGGAATGGTTGAGTTCGCCTTTTTTAGCGAATCTATTTAGATGCCTTGATGGATAAAATTGGCTCGGCTGATATTTATACTTTTGCACATTTTACTGTATGTTGTACGTGTTGTTCTAAAACCTGTAAAGTAACAGTTGTTTTTTTTTTTTTTTTTACATACAATTAACTTTATTAGTAAAATAATCATCTTAAAAAGGACCTAAAAATGAAAGAAAATATATCTAAATTAAAACTAAACTAAACTAAAATATATCTAGAAAATTGGGCCCCCGTGGCATGGTGCCGAGGATGCTGGCAGCGTTTCCTCGCTGTATTGCAATACGAGTACTAATGCGTTGGGCGAGGAAGCTGCCAGCTCTTCTGTCACCAGTTGTGTCGATTAATCTCTTGCTCACCTCTTTGAAAAGGAGGTGAGCACTGGGACCCCATGGGCTAAGGGTCTCGACGCCAAAAGGCATAAAAATATATTGTGGTCCGAGATACCTGTAAAGTGGTTTTTGAAACTGACATCATCAATTGCACAGTTACATAATCGACATGAGGTGTAGTATGGCTCAAATCTCATTTATTTATGTTTCTTTGATAAGGTAGAAAAACATCATCATCATCATTTCCAGCCCACTGCTGAGCATGGGCCTCTCTTCGAGTGCGCCATTTATCCCGGTGTCCGGAATCTTCCAGAAGTGACCCAAGATGTTCCTAATGTCATTTATCCGAACAAATTGCATCTATGGAATGGAAGAGTTCATAAAGCTCAGAGTAAGGATTTCTATAGAGATCCTATACGAGTTTCACCAAGGGGGAAAGAAAAGACCTTATGCAGCTAAATTGAGAACTAGAAAGAAACTTTAAGAAAACGTCTGGCGGCTTACAATAAACAACCTCTTTAATTTGGACGGGTAATCGTTTATTTGCCTCAAACTGTTTGACTTGACGTTTAGATGACATTGAGGCAAATAAAGTAAAGCGGATGACAAGGACAACAAATGACATATCCCTCTCTGTCGCTCTTATTCAATTTAGTATATAATCTTCTTGCTCTTAGCGGTTTTATTATTTGACGTCTACTCTGGGTACTCTGAGTCATTAAGACACAGTAAAGGTGTTATATTCGTACGCCCTTAATATTTTCATAATTTACTATACTGCGAAATGTTTAGGAGCGGCAAGTAATTCAGGTTAACTCAAGCCCGGGGCACCGAAACTTGTAATCTTCGCTTTACGGCTCTTGGAACAATGCGAACAGTTTAATTGCTGATGAGAAATGGAATAATGTGAGCTTAGATTTGTGATAATTTGAAGTTTGCACCTGTTTATAGTCGGGTGTTTCATGGCGTCTGTAATCGTAAGTTTCGTACGTCGGTACGTTAAGATCAGGTAGATTGAGCATTTTGCCTTTTTTCTAGAGAAGAAGAGATCGGAAGCTCTAACTTCGAATATCAAAGGGCCATTGTGCTTACTAAGCGTGCGCCGAGCAATGTGTCAAAAAAGAATGAGTGCGCGCTACATATTGACACAAATCAAAGAATATAGGTAATGATATCATGTCGAATTGCAAAATATTGGGTCAGTTTGACCTTCAGTCATTAGAGACATTGATGACGCGTAGTCCTAATCTCTTAAAGACCTAGTTTCTCCATTGAGTTCGAAGATCACTGGCACTACTTTTGCAAAAACTACTGCCAATGCTTACGACATGGGATTAGGCATTGATAAAGGGTACCCTGAGGTCCTTGACAGTACTTATATATACACGCGTTAATCTAACAGCTTAACTCCTTCCTCCGCAATTCATAGTAACACGTGTAGTTACATTATGCTATAACATTATGCTAACTATAGCATTAAACATAACCGGCGTAAGCATTGCGCCGGAGGTGCGTAGATCCGACGATAACAATTCAACCTGTTCCTAGACCGCTTTACTGCGGTATTTAACCCTGTATAAAAACATATATTTACAACTAACTAGAGTAACTATAGGTAAAACTATTTTCCAACTCCCTCCAGTGTGTTTTCTATATGGGTTTACTCCTACTTTCATCCAAATAATTTCAATAAAATAGTTCTATCTGGATGTTCCAGCTTTCGTACGTTATTTGGACCTCAGAACTGCCGGGAGAAAGTTTCTAAGCAATCTGTTTCCTGAGCGATTATTTATTGCTTAACTGTACGAGTATAGGTAAGTGGCAGGGCCACTTTTATTAAATCTGCCAATTGGGCACTTCTGTAAGAAGGGAAACATAGTCCACATCTGGTAACTATTTCTAGTTGATCGCGGCTGTTGTCTATAACAACAATCGTTAATCCAAGAGGCCTTCGGCCGGCTTGAGAACTTTTAACAGTCAAGTTGTCCACTTACTTGACAAGGGGGGGTGGAAGTTGCACCACGTCCGTACCCACCGTTACCCTACACGTGACCCCGGGTGGTGCTAAAAGTGCAACAAAACTGGTAACCATAATGTCTTCTCGAAGATCTCACGATTCGAAAAATAAATGCCAAACGATTCTTGTTATTACCTATTTCTAGCTTTTATTATGAACATGAACATAGGTATCACACCTAGCCAGGAAGAAAGCCTGACCCGGTCAAGCTGGATATATACCAGGGGACATACATTTGTGAGGAGCGGCATGCTATGGGATGGGAAAAGAAGACCGACTAGCCGCAACCAGTCAGCCATGATCAACCGGCTACGCAAGCCTATATTGATTGGCCTTTTTAGCCAGTATTGAAATGGAGGAGAGCTCATCCACCTATTATGTATGTATCCCCGTACTTAATTCGTCGGTGGATGAGCCTTGGTGATATGTTGCACATTGCTTTGTATGAAGTCCCTGGTATTTCTTAAAAGTCATTTTTAGATATGGCTGAACTAATTCTACTAAGTATTCTTGTATATATTTTCGTTGTACATAAATAAATGATTACCATTCTATTTTTTATTGTGTTGCTTAATTTACTAGGCATCACAAAAATGACTGCGTTGCTGAAAGTCACTTGACAGTGCAGTGCAACGTTCAAGGAGTTAATCATCACATCGTCATAGGCATTGTTTCAATGTGCGTGAGTTTCAAATGCAGTATATATTTGTATACTGGGGGCGTTCAGTTTAAGATGGGCTTTAATCTATTAAACAGTTACCTGTAATAGTTCTTTCGACGGTGCCGTAATATTCTGCTGTAATAACGGCATAATTTATTATGTACATACGCCAAGTGCGAACTAAACTATCGATTAACACATTCTTCATCTGTTTTGTTATTAACCAGCAAAATATATGCGCTAGCAACTTAAATGAACCGAGTAAATTAGCCCTTTTCGTGTGGTTTTGTCAGGAGACTTTGAACCTTGTGACCACGGCAGAAACTCGTTTTTAGCCTGAACATTTCTTAACAATTTTGATCATAGATTCCTGTGGATATTATATTGTAGTTTAAGACTGTCGGTTAACTCGTTAACGCGTTTTACATAGGAAATTTACAACTTACCTTTCAGATCTCGCATCTTGTTCCTCACTGTCAATCTAAAAGTAAACTTATTTGTTCGAGTAGCAGGTTCAAATTTTAATGGGATGTGGAGGGCAATATGGTGCCTTGGAAGATAATGTAAGAAATTGGACCGCGGTAATCGTCCGCATCTTAATTAAGGCATTAAGTACAGTCGGCGACGTATCTCAGGATCTCGTGTTAATGAAAATTGGACGAGACGTTAGTACAGTCGGAATAGTTTGAAAACTACAACAGCAAAAAGTTCAAGAGGGTTATTATAACGCGTCCACTAGCGCCACTCGTAAATAATTGTGGTTATTTAAATTTAACGATAGATATTACAGAAAGGGGACTCACGATGTCACTCTATGCGTAGAAAGTAAAAACGACCGTTTTGTTTTGAACTATGAGTTCAATCTATGAGATCCACGAATCTCGGAACGTATTAACTAGTTTAATGTATTCAAAAGGCACTTAAATACAAAATACAGTACATAGCAGTCCCCTTTTTTAATATCTATAGTTAAATTTAAATAATCGGTTTTTTTTCGAGTGGCGCTAGTGGTACCGTTGAAGCCTTCTTAAATGAAACTAGTTTTTACAGATACACCCAGCACTTCATGATGACTTCACGAGTATAAACTTTCCATTAAAGAACTATTTAATCATTCCAAATATTATTAAGTTGTTATATTACGCAGTCGCGGGACTCCGCTGGATGCGGGTGGCGCAGGACCGGTCAATGTGGCACTCTATAGGGAGGCCTATGTCCAGCAATAGACGTCCGTCGGCTGATATGATGATGATGACGATGATCACTAGTCGCAAACGACATCTGTCTCGCAGTACCTATGTGGTCAAACTCGATAAGTCGCAAGTAGAGTATTTTTTGAAAATAGAACTGTGCGTAAGGGATGTAGAGTTTTTATTTCAAAAAGCAATTGTTTCGATTTATCGGGTTTGACTACGCAACCCTCGATATAGAGGTTTCGAAAAAACTTATCCATTTAAGTCTGGTCTGTCAAAGTTATAAAAAGTGTGTTTCGTCCCTCTAGTTTCCAAACTTTGAAGTTTAAAATACTGAAAACAATGAGGTGGTGTGTGGCGAACAGTTTTAAAGTTATAACTGAAAAACTACGTCGCTTTAGTAAAAAACGTAAGATCTGTGAGTTTCCTATGGAGATACGCCCTTTTTTAATTCACAGTACCTATAGGGTGGATAGGATAGTGGCTTTAAATTAAGACTACTAGTAGCAGTAGGTACGGAACCCTTCATTGTGCCTGTTCCAAGACGCATGTGGCCGTTTTTTATTTTTATAGAAATGTGTATGTTGTACGGCGCTATATAAATAAGAATAAGGCGATATCCTGACTTGGCGGGGCGGGTGCGATATGTGATATGTATTTTTAACCGACTTCAAGATTTCAAAAGAGGAGGTTATCAATTCGGATGTATGTTTTTTTTTTTTTTTTTTTTTTAATGTTTGTCACTCCATAACTCCGTCATTTCTTAATCGATTTGGAAAATTCGTTTTTTGATTGTAAGTATATATATTCAAATTGGTTCCGTTTTTGTCAAAACGCAGTTCTGATGATGGGATCCACGAGGAACTGAGAGAACTCCTCAAATCTTTAAGGCAAACATATAGTGAATTTTGTGTTTTTATCAACAAGTCAAGCATTTGCATCCAAAAATGTGACATTGGATGAAGTGCAACTGCTGATGATGATCAGAACAGAACTCTTCAACGACGAAAAGTTCACGTTTGGCGATTTGTCCTCCTAGCTGTGTTTGTTAAGCAAGTTCTATTTTCACGATTAATTTTTGTCATGCTTGATTTCTGATGATGGGATCCATGAGGAATTGAGGGAACTCCATCTTAAAGGCAAACATATAGTGATTTTTGTGTTTTTATCAACAAATCGAGCATTATCATACAAAAATGTGACATTTGATGAAGTGGAACTGCTGATGATGATCAGAACAGAACTCTTCAACGACGAAAAGTTCACGTTTGGCGATTTGTCCTTCTAGCTGTGTTTGTTAAGCAAGTTCTATTTTCACGATTGATTTTTGTCATGCTCGAGTTCTGATGATGGGATCCATTAGGAATCGAGGGAACTCCTCAAATGTGAAAGGCACACAGATAGTGATTTTAGTATTTTCATTAAATAATCAAGCATTTTCATTCATAAAAGTGACATTTGATGAAGTGGAACTGCTGATGATGATCAGAACGGAACTCTTCAACAACGCGTAGTTCACGTTTGGCGATTTGTTCTCTTCGTTTTGTTTGTCAAGCAAGCAAGGTTTTTCCATGATTCCATGAGGAATTGAGGGTACTTAGTCTTCTACCATTATAAACATACTTATAGCCATTTTTATTTTATTGTATGGAATCTAAGAGTGCACCATCTAAGTATAATAATCTTTCACCGGCCTCCCCCAATGAAGTCGGTTTTTTTTCTTAAAAATTATGTTATTTGAAGTGAGTTTACTGGTGTGAAATTTCGTCACATGACGAAATACTGCCAGTATTACGTTTGCGCGATACTAATATCATGCGCAGAAGCAGGGCAGTACTGCATTGATATCGGTTGACACTGACAGTTGACAGTTTTCTCATATCGTACCGCCCCCGCATCGATAAGCCAGGAAGGCGCCTTACTTGCAAGTAACGTGTAGGATTTTTTTTAACCTACAAAAATTTATCGAGAAGTAAAAATTCAGTGGAAAGTCAACTTTGACTTGCATTAAAAAACAAATAAATAAAAACTGTCCTTCAAATTCTTTATAAAGTTCTCTGGCCTATCTTCTTTCTAATGATGTGCAATAATGCCAAAAAACATTTAACAAACTTCATAAATTGAACAATTTTTGGACGAATTAGGCTAATAATCGATATGGAACTTCGCCAACCTTTGAAATTCGGTAAGCAGGTTTTTGTATTTATAGGCTTAATTAGTACTACTAAATGATATATTAAAATCACTGTCAGAAGACGGTCTATTGCAAAAGTTTCAGCAGTAACGTAAGTCGCCTGGCCCGTTTTATGAAGCAACAACTTACAAGTCTGGAAACGGGCCCCTGGCAATAAAGAGCTACAGAATCACGTGTTAAATACTTACACTGTCAACTGTAAATATTATTGAGGGTTGACTAGAGTCCGCCACATACACTTCTACCTCAAAAATAAAATGCACGTCTCTCAATTTTCATGTTCTGCTTTGGACTGGGATAGGCCAGGCAAGGCTATAAAGTACATCTAGAATGTAAATTCAATTTAAAAGAAAAAAATATCAATAATATCCTCTATAACCCTATTTAATTTCGCCCCCAATTAGGTACGCGTGTATAAACCTGACAGTACTATAGCTTCAGTGAATATTAACTTCTAAGCCATGTTTTGATTCTAGCCGAGTTTCTTACGCCGGTTCTTCTCGTGGCAGAGATTTATTTTTCCGAACCGGTGGTAGTTTATTGACGTTCATAGGTGCATGTAATATGCCTAATTTGAAGAATAAACTACTTTTACTTTTTTTACTTTTAGAAAAAATAATGAAATGGAAAATGTCAGGCTTTATGTCTTTTGAGCTAGAAACTGAAGATTAAGACTAGTTCATTTAATAAATGTATTTCTATACTTGTAATAGCTAGTTTGAATTGGTATGAAGCACTCATAAACTTACGAGTGATATCAAAGTTGAGGTACCACTCCTCATTCCGTGTCACATCTCTATCCCCAAGCTTCACAATGAGGGAATAAATTAGATGGAACCAGCGCCGACGACGACTCAATGAAGGCTTATCGAGCGGATCTCAGGAATGGGACGGTATTTTATTTACAAGATTCCTCCGGAAGAATGGGAAACCACGATCAACATGTTTAAAAACTCAGTGCCCAAATTTGTAAGGTGACATTGAAGAAAATTTTGAGTTCATTTTGTTTCAGTTGTTCTTCTCTTAGGCTATAGATCGATATAATCGTATGGCATTTATTTACGAACCGTGAGATCTTCAAAAATACAAGTACCAGTTTTGTTGCACTTTTAGCACCACTCAGGGGTCACGTGTAGGGTAACAGTGAGTACTCCCTACGGACGGGACGTGGTGCAACTTCGACCCCTCTTTGGTTATGAAATAATATAAAGCGCTGAGCAATAAGCCAGTTTCGCGCAGTAAGATGATTAACGTGTATGATGTATCTCTATCATGTGTTTGTCAAAGTCAGAGATCCACTAAGCATTCTAGTAGTGATCATAGGTATAGTTTTGGAATCGGGTTTGTATTGGTCACCCGTTATTAGTCTTACACGTGGCAGAATACCGACTCCAATTCAATACGTCTATTGGAATGTTCTTCTCTGTCCCGTGACCTACCGTTTTATAGGTTCAAATTATGGGCCTGCGATTGAGGGGCGGGTAGTGCGCAATCTCTGTTTACACGATGATTGTCTGGTGTGCGCCGGCACAAGCTACGACCAGGCTAGGTATTCGGCATTGCTTTTCACCTACTAGTGATATTATTAATACATATTATGACACATCCGATACGATAAATCGTATCGTATATGTCATAATAGCGAGCAAGCGAGAGTAGAGCAATAGCGAGCTAATCCTACTAATATTATAAACGCGAAAGTTTGTAACTATGGATGGATGTTTGTTACTCTTTCACGTAAAAACTACTGAATGGATTTTAATGAAACTTTACAATAATATAGCTTATACATCAGAATAACACATAGGCTACAATTTATAAAGATATTGTGTAAATTGTCCAAATACTAATCCTGCGCACACAGACCACTTAACCTATAGACCCCGCTTACAAGGGCGCCCGCGTAAGCCAAGCCTAAGCTCAAAAAACGTCAAGTGGTCAACACGCCCCCAAATATGCTCTTAGTATGCGGCCGATCGTTGACGAAGTAACGTGCAATATTCGACGCATAACTTGGCTTATAAAGTGCTCTAAATATGCCTTTTTGTATGGTTAAATTGTGTGGAAAGTGTAGCAAGACATCTAGTCTTCAAAAAGATGGGATTTCATTCCACAGGTAAGCTATTTTTTACTTTTTTACCACGATAAAACAATAATAATTAAAAAATCAAGGTTATCAAGTAAAGGTTGTAAACCTGGCAACGCGTTGATGTCTTTCAATGTCTGTCTCTTTCTTTCGCTTACTAATTTTTGTAATTCTGTCTTTGTCTAACCATTGCAGTCTCAAGTAGTGATGTGACTGATTGATTATTTAAACTTACGTACTTAACTGATACTCGTGAAACAATATTAAATTATGGTGAATATACGTAGGATACAGAACAAACTTATATTTTTGAATTAAATAATGGAAATTTATGTTACATGCATATGTACAATTATAAATACTTTTATTAGTGTGTTCCAATCAAATTTATATCCTAACTATACTACAAATATGAAAGTCACTCTGTCCGTATGTCTGTCTCTGCGCGTCTAAACTACTAAACCGCAGATGAACAGATAGTTGTAATCTTAGAGAAAAATCATCGCTACTTATTAAAGATATTAATCCTGAAAAAAAAAAGATACATAAGTTAATAATAATGAGAAACATGACTCTTTAATATCTATAATCTCTGCTATTAGACGCATATTGGCTATGTGCGAAGTAGGTGGTGGGGGTAAGCTAGGCGATCGTAGCGCACACCATGGCAGAAATGTGTACTTACCGGAGACCGCTGTCAAATTTACTTTCACGTTTTCTATTGGTTTCTTAACGGTTTCCTACGATTCGTTTCGTTTGTATGTATTTATTTATTCTCTTATTTATTTCAGTAAAATTTCCAATACGGGGTTTTTCTCGTTTACTAAAGTAAATAAAATATAGTCATGTGTCATTATTTGACATCTCTGAGTTTTGACATTGTCTCGGGACCTTTGACGTTTGACGTTTCAGACGTGCAAATAGCCAATTCACGAAACTAATACACTTTAAGAGTCAATAGCATATTATATTTTCCTTGTATTTCTGTTTAGCCTAGATGGCAGTGTCTTTGCCTCCGAAGCTAATGGTCCCGGGTTCGATTCCCGGTAAGGGCATTTGTTTCTGTGGTGAGCAGAGACATTTGTTCCTGAGACTTGGACGTTTTCTATGTATTTAAGTATATATCTATTAAATATATCGTCGTCCAGTACCCATAACACAAGCCTTATTGAGCTTACTGTGGGACTAGTTCGATTTGTGTAAAAAAATTCCCCTAATATTTATTTATTTATTTGTATTTGCATTCATTTTATATGTGTTAATGACTATGATTATTGTTCTTATACTTTTATTCCTATTACCATACCATAGGATAGATAGGAATAACATATGAACTGTCTCAAGTCACCTTACTTTATACTCTACCGACTGTACAGGCGAGGAATTTGATTTGTGGACCACTACGTACTTTGTCACAGTGAAAATCAATGTGAAAGCTGCTAGAAATCTCATATGACTTGACACTGTGACAAGGTACGAAGTGGCCCAGAAATCAAATTCCTCCACTGTACATTAAACAATATGCATTTATATTTAGTTAGTATCTTTGAATAAAAACAATTTAAATTGCTTTTCGTATTTTTATTGATTCCAATTAAAAACTCAAATTTAGACTCATATTCTGTAGTATATTTTTCGAGTGTGTCCCATCACTACACAAAATGGCGCGCGTCACGCACCGTACACGTGATTGCTCGTTGACCTTGTACTAGCCAATCACAGTGCACTTGTCGCCCCCCGCGCCCCGCCAATTTTGCAGATTGAGATTCAAGACAAAGTTCTATGAAGCGGGGTCTATAGGGTTAAGTGGTCAGTGCCTGCGCAGATGAAGTCGCGGGCACCAGCTAGTTCTTCATATAGTGATTTGTTAGATGGGTTCCCCGAACGCATGTTTCACACCGGCACGTTTTACTCCCCATTCGCATGTTGCCACGGTCGTGTTTTGTCACATGTACTTTGTTTATTGTTATTTATTTATCATATCATAAACTCGAATTTTATAATCTATATAGGTACATGTTGGAATTACGTCCTCGTTATCCGCTAAATTAGCATTTAAGGACTGACTATATCAAGGATTTACTTGAAAGCCCAAGAATTATTTGTATTACCCTGATGTGTCACACTGGAGGCCTATCTGAAGGTGTCAATATGATATTGCTATGAAATTTATTTGACCGCGCTCGCTGTGCCGCAACGATAATAGTCCATAGAGAGTATATGTAGTCATCCGGGGATAGTGTAGCTTCCCAACAGTGAAATAATTTTTCAAATCGGTTCAGAGTTTTGGAGCCTATTCAATGCAAACAAACAAAAAAACAAAACTTTCCTCGTTATAATATTAGTATCATCATCATCATATCAGCTCAAAGACGTCCTAGCCTAGCCTCCTAGGGAGGCCTATGTCCAGCAGTAGCAGCAGGCCCATGTACTAGGAGACGGACTAGCGCACCGAGGGTTCCGTAAAAAAATATTATATGATGTAACTAAAAATTTACGGATTTCGCAATTTTTCATTTATCTGTTCTATAAGATGTTGCTTTGTACCAAATTCCTGTGTTCACGGGAAGTACCCTGTAGGTTTTGATTCCCTTGCGAGTGTCGAAAATTTCCGGAAATTTGCGGTATAAACGGCTGTATTTTTTGATTCGGTTGGCTTAGAAGTTTGATTTTTTTTAACAGCTCCAAGGGACAAAAGACCTGAGTATTTGATATAAATTCCAGCTTGATACCTCCACGAGTTCCTGAGAAAAAGGGTCTTGACAGACAGACTGATAAACGGACGGACGGAAAGTGATCCTATAAGGGTTCCGTTTTTTCCTTTCGAGGTACGGAATCCTAAAAAGTACGAAGGATCGTGCGGCAGAAGACCACATGTCGGATATTATGGATTATAGGACGAAGAGATCTAAAACAGTATTAAAACAATGGATAGCTACGAGTACACTCAGACCTAGTAAAAAATACTATATTTTTTACTTGGTCTAAGTAGCTACATTACCTGATGGAGGCGGCTGCAGGGTCGGGCTGTCGCAACTCTCGAAACACTTATGATTCAGGACATTGGTGCTGCTTGTTTTTACACTTCCAATATACTTATATTACACACGCGATTTTTCATAATATGAAAAATATTTGAACGTTTTGAAAAGTGTGACAGTTACGATATTTTATTTGCGATTGACATTTTTATTTTGATCTTGACAGGCGGGCCATAATTTGGGTGACGAGTGAAAGGAGTTTGAAATAGTGAAAAGGCGATAAGATAACAGTCTCTGTTTTGGCCTTCATCGCCTAACTCTACTTGCATCCTGACAAGAGGCTCCCCACCCTGCCATCGCGACAGTCATATCCATAGTATTTTAATTACCGGCAACTACTACTTTGATTCAAACGTTTTATTTTAACAAAAATCCTTTCAAGAAAATCTAAAAAGGAGCAGGAATATTTGCATTCATTATATTGTTATTACAGATTACAAAATAAATATTAAAAGTGCATATGCAGATTAACAGTGGTGTAAAAGTCATAAATGCGCTAAATAGTACGTTATAATAACTGTAAAGTTGTAAACAGTAGTAAACAGATGGAATTCGCTTGAAATCTTAGTTATAACAAGCTATGTAAATACGCTTTAACTATAAATTTTATTTATTTCCACTTGAAAAGATGTTTAAGTGAAACTTGAAAGATATTGATAGCAGTAAATAGGTGTATTCAAATGTAAAGGCGCTGATAATTTAGTTTTAATTTTTTTAGTACAGTCAGCATCAAAACTAGCTACGCATACGAAGGGTTCAAAAGGTCTTATAATAGTCCTTATAATAGACTTTTGAACTTTTCAAATGCGTAGCTACTTTTGATGCTGACTTTTGATGCTCTTGTTCAATGCTAGTTGGAACTATAATCCTTTCATGTAGTTTAAAGTTAGTAGTTAAAAGTCCTTAGATTAAGTATATGCGGTACCCTTTCAGGGTTATATTGGAACACTGTACCATATTTTAAGATCTTTAATGTACATACAATATAATGCAATAAATTATATGATATGATATGAACTATAGATTAGATTAGATTAGATTTTAGATTAGATTTATTTATTTCACAATATACAATGTCACTTAAAATTACACATAGTCAATTGAAAGGAATTTATATTGTGATCGTCAGTTTTTTAAACATTGTCAAATTTAGGTTGATATACATTTATCATAATAATAATATTTACAAGTATATGTCAAAAAATAATAATAATAATAATACAAAATACAAAATGAACATGTCAATAAAGAATTAAGATCGCCTTACGGGTCGTCATCAATCATCGTACAATTACACAATTCAAACAAAACAACAATACAAAATACTTGGCACAATTCAGATGTCAATAAAAATATAATATTTATAATAAATCTATTTAGTTATGTCATAATACTCTTTTATAGAATAAAGCGGATTTTCCAACAAAAAGTTTCTTAGTCGACTTTCAAATTTTTTTTCAGAAGTTTCACTCTTTAGCTCTAATGGTAGTCGCTCATAATAAGTTGGTCCCATGACACGTGGGTTTCTCCCTGCAAGTGCCATGCGACGAGGGACTGTTCTTAGGCGCCCTGTGGAGCGAATCACTTTGCCTAAAACTTCAACCCTTGAAAATGTCGACAAGTGACTTCTGACAAATTTTAAGATTTCAAACAAGTAAAGTGAGTGATACGGCTTTCATGATACGTCATTCGTCATGATACGGTTTTCAACGAAAATGCCCCTGCATGAGTGTCTTGTTTTCACTCCAACCATTGTGCGTAGGGCACGCTTCTGCAGTATTAAAACTCGAGTGGCATCTGTCGAGTTACCCCACATTATCGTACCGTACGACATTAGCGAATGAAACATTGCAAAATAAACCGATCTTAACGAAACTTTCGATATGAGGGGTCTTAATTTCCGCAACACGAAAACGGCACTACTCAGCCTATCACATAGTTTGTCGACATGGCATTTCCAGTTTAGGTTCGAGTCTAAAATAAATCCGAGGAACCTACACTCGCTACATAGTGGCATCGGAACATGGGTTATAAAGGGTGGAAGTGGAACGTGCCGCCCTGAAAAAATCATAACGTTTGATTTGGCAACATTCAACATCAAACCGTTTGTTGTGAACCAGTGTTGCAACTGCCCGCAAGTGTCATGGATCTTTTCACTGAGCTGCTCATATGTTGGTGCGCTAACTATGACGGTAGTGTCGTCCGCAAACAGCACTGGCAACCCTGTTGTAATGGCGGATGTCAGATCGTTTACGAATGTTAGAAACATGGTGTTGCCTAACGCAGATCCTTGTGGAATACCTACACTTATCCGACCAGTGTCGGACATAAGAGTTTTGCCACCTGCGGACAGTTTCACCAGCTGTCTACGGTCTGACAAGAATGACTTGAACAATCGGTGAGCCGCATTTTTTACACCATAAGACCGTAATTTGTTCATGATCAACTTGTGACTGATAACGTCGAAATCCCTATAATCCGTTCATGTAGTTTCGTGTAGATAGGTACTGTCGCGGAATTAAATATGTAGTTCGTAAGTTTTCATTTTAATGCTGAGGTACAAAAGTAACGAACTTTTCCATTCCAGCACTATACTCAGGCCTTTAAAACGTTATGAAAATAAGCGATTTTATAACGATATATTTCGTTAGTGTTAAAAATTTCGTTCTAATCATAATCAATATTCCTCATAACGATATTTCATATCATACCAAAATGAAAATGATAACCTTATATGATAATATTGATAATGTTATAATAACGTTATAATATCGTTACGATGGTGGCGGTGGCGACAATGACGTGCTCGATTTGACGTACATGTCACAGCGTACGTAAGAGTGAGACTATGTGCGAGATAGAGATGGCCTAAAACGTTATTATAGCGCTTCACAAAATATCGCTATGTACCTATATATTGCTTTTTATTTATAACGTTATAATGGATACCGCTATAAATTCGCGCCAAATATCGTTTTTACTAAAGCGTTTTGATGACAATGTAGCGTTATGAATCAAACGACATGCGAAAATAGCGCTATGTCAAGGCCTGACTATACTTATTTGGATGCATGGTCTGTCTAGCCAATGCTTCGTTTCGTAGTACAGAAAAGAGCAAAAGTAAATTAACGCTTTTTCAACTTATCACAATCGAAAAAGATGAAAAAGCGTTAACTTACTTTTGATCTTGCCTGTACCTATATATTCCAATTTACCGCAAAATGTACATGTACTTAATTTGCAATCTTATCTTTGGCATCAGATAGATGTCAATAGCTATCTGTAGGTACCTTAGGTCCGACTAACTCGATTTTTAGGGTTGCGTAGAAAGCAAGGGATCCTTATAGTTTTGCCATGCCCGTTCGTCCGTCTGTCTGCGGCTTAGCTCAGTAACCGTTACTACTGGAAAGCTATTATTTGGTATGGGTATACATATTAATCATGCCAAGAAAACGGCATAAATAAAGAGTAAATATTAAGTTTTCGATATTTTAAATCCGCATAATGTCTCGGGTGGACAGCTACGGAACCTTACATTGCGCGTGGCCCAACTCGCACTTGGCCGCTTTTTTTATGTAGGTATCTACTCATAAGCATGCTATATAATGAAACAAAGAAATAAAAAGTGAATTTTATCTTATTCTAGTTTCGGTTTATTTGCATACCTAATGTCGATTTCATGATTGCTATGAAACATTTTCATTTATCTACAGGAAACTGTCAATTACATAGCAGAGTCCATCTTAAATCTACCGCACTGTAGCTTCGTAAATCGAAGATTACTTTATTCATGAGTTAATAAAAGTCAATGTAAATATATATTTTACGTATTTAATTGTCTATTACTGGCCCGGGCTTCCACGGCGAGTCGTAAGTGTGGAATTTATGCGAGTCTGCGTGTTTGCTTAGAGAGGACATCTCCAGCTATGCTATTTACAATTTATTTCACCTAATTCCACTGCCCATCCCGTAATTTAGACGCCTGGATAAATTGTGATAGAAGAAGTTATTTATTTAGCACACAAACCATTACAAAAAAAACTTACAGAGAAACAAAATTTTAAAATCTTAGTGCTAAATAGGACGCTCACTCAGCATGTTGATAGAACCTAACGTGCAAGTCGAGGTCTGGCTTGAGCAATGTAGCAGTATCAGAAGCCGAATTGAAGGTTGTGCAGGATTGTTATGTATGTACTTATATATATATATATATATATATATATATATATATGTGTGTATATAAGTCGGAGAGTCCATCCAACACGCGTAGTTAGACCATAAAAAATTACCTTGATCTTGTGCTTGGGGAGCGCTTAACTCTGGTTCACGCGAAGTGAAACGTTGCGAGTCGCGAATAACAGCTCGGCAAAATAATTATCCAGGTAATTGACGACGAGTTACGATGCTAAGGGGATTCAATATTTAACACCGTAATAAACCTACATTATGCCAAAACGTTTACATGGCGAGATTGTATCGTGATCTTCCTTTGATATAATACCGTAGATTCATTTTACCTATATTGCTGGCGTTTCGATGCGGGTTTGTAGCTAGTGTAGCTGCTGATTGAAATTTGAGGAAAATGGCATGAAGATGGGTAAACAACATTTAACTAACTACCCAAAAAATATGAACATAGTGCGAAAGTGTAAGTACTTTAAATTAAATCTGTCAATTAATCTAGAGTAATAGAATCAGTCAAAAAACATGGCGAAGACAAGGAATTGGCATTTTTTACATTTCGATGTCATACTATACCACATAGCGTAAGTATCAAAGTATCACGCATACATTCTCAAGCTAGCTCCTGCAACGCAGATATTTCATGCACGCGGCGACAACGCGCACAATGCCCTTGCGCAGATTTACCGAGCGATTCAGCGTGTGAACGCGCGATTTATGAGCCGAAGAAGAGTCTATAATCTACGGTGTGTCCTGTCGTTTATGGTGCTGTTCGGTTGTGACGCTCCCTGTGCCAGGTTTGTAAACGGGTCACAAAGCATACAGACGCAATATAATATGTTCTTGTGATCATTATGTTTATCCTTTAGTATCTATTCCATATTGAGATAGTCATGAAGAAGGACTTATGATAATTTCTGTCCCGAAATCAGGTCCTAAAGTTAGAAAATGAGAGGGGTCAATACGATAGATCGAGGTTTAGCAAGTGCAATCTGTATGAGAACCCTTCGTCCACGTTCGTCACAAAGTTTGCCTACGAATAAGGGTTTTTAGTTTTGTAGTAGTGTAAGTTTAATAGAAAAATAATTCGTATATGATTCTGCCGGAACTGACAGGTAAGATTTCCATAAGTGCGAAGGTTTGACACACAGTCACTCTTGGAAGGACCCATCGGCTTGACCTTCGCTATATTGGAAACACACATGTACCTCTACATTCGTAACGAAACTGCTTTCATTACTGTTGACATAGATTTTCGCGATATTAATTGCGATACGTAAATATGAAAGTAAAATCTAATATTAACACGTTGGCTGCCCACCATACTCCACCCACAGTTTTGTTCCCACGCCCGTACTTCAATTCAACGAAAGTTTTACTCCCACTCCCCATACTTCACCGAAAGTTTTGCTCACACGCCCAATA
Organism: Notocelia uddmanniana; assembly: GCA_905163555.1. Classification (NCBI taxonomy): domain Eukaryota; kingdom Metazoa; phylum Arthropoda; class Insecta; order Lepidoptera; family Tortricidae; genus Notocelia; species Notocelia uddmanniana. The sequence goes on along the minus strand of LR991061.1, from coordinate 20,836,429 downwards.
CAAATTTAGTGATCCATTTGATCCCACCGGTGATGCTCATGGCCACACAGAAAAGATAACATGATCCCACCGGTGATGCTCATGGCCTCACAGAGACTACGTGATCCCACCGGTGATGCTCATGGCCTCACAGAGACTACGTGATCCCACCGGTGATGCTCATGGCCTCACAGAGACTACGTGATCCCACCGGTGATGCTCATGGCCTCACAGAGACTACGTGATCCCACCGGTGATGATCATGGCCACTCAGAGACTACGTGACTTCACGGCAGCTAACGTGTTAAGAAATCATGAGTTATGCTGAAATCATGCCCACGTTAGCATCGAGGCACCATTATAAAAATAAATACCGTAAAATGGGGTGAGTAGGGTCAAAACTGAACTTCAAACCTCGATAACATTTTATTTTTACATATGAAAACGGAATGGTGTATATAATAAGTGTTCCGAACGTTTGTATATTATTTTAGGTAGTTCCATTTCATAAGTTTGATGATAAAGAGGAAAACCCACCTCATTCCGTAGTGCCTCGTATTTGGGTGAGAGGGGTTTTCATACAAAGGTGATTTTGGAAGATTGTTGGATCGATTTTTTTATAGCTCCTATTACTATAGCTCCATTTTAAATTGGAATACATTATTTTTGTAGCAGTAGCCTTAAAATCCTTTCTCATCCCCCTCTCAAACCTTCTCTCCCCATTCATAACCCACCTCTCCCCGCGAAACCTACTCACCCTGTTTTACGGTACCGAGTGAAGTGTTCCGTTGGACTAATTTTAGTACGGAACACTAGCACACAACAGACGGTTTCATGACACTAGTTTTCACATTTATATATTGTACAAATAACTAGCTATAAGACAGTTTTAGCAAAAAATTGCGCATGGCACGAAAGTTATTCAGTCGATTTTTCTAAGTAACTCAGCGTCGCATGCAACTAAGTATTTCAGTGTGATAGAAAACATGAGACCACTTAAAATACGGGAAAATTGTATTCAATATATTATATGTATTTCAATATCATAATTATAAATCGTACTTCATAAAACGCTCAAATTTTTAAAATTCTATCAAAGAATACAGTAATCAGACATTTAAAATTAATATTATATCACTGATACAGTCATTACAATCCATATTAATTGCAAAAATATAAAATTCACCGTTTTGCAGAATCATCGAAACAGTCTGCAAATATTCATTCATAATACAAGAAGGTTAAAATTGTTAAATTGATGTGCAATCCAGATATATGTATATCTATTAGTATACTACGTGCTAGGTAAGCAAGAAAGATAACTGTCGCGACCTATCATTCCAACATTGTAATTTGTTAACTACTGCATTGTCAATATACCAGCTTTACAGTTAATGATGCCAAGACTTCTTATATGTACTCGTAATATATCTATTGTTTAATTCACCCAAAAAATGAAGGTTTTAAACTGCTCTCCCATTGGCGCATTACTATTTAAAAACAGCTTAAACATACCAAATACACTTAGTGTTAAGTCCTCATCGCACAGAGAAGCCGTGTATGCTTTGGTCAATATAGGTGGGGATGGCCGAGAATCTTCCCCGCTTCGTCTTCTTGTGTGGTTTGTTGTCTTGAGGCAGAAAGTTCCAGATTATTAGGTCCTCGTCAGCTGTGGCTGTCGCTGTTAAAATAACATAACATAGAATTAACAGGGTAGTACCTATTAGAATTCCCGGTGTATCGGATAAGAATAGCTCAAGCACAGCTCAAGTTATTCCGGTGGGTGACGCGAGCGGATTGTGTGGCAGGTCTGATTTTGTTGAAGTCCGTTGTGGACTGAGTTAGCAAAAAAAAGGCCCTAAAATCGGAGCAAAATGTATAAAATCGAACCAAATTGGGATTTTATTGCGCTGAGAATATACTTTAGGTATGTACTATTTTCTAACTTCAAACTTTTAATAGGATATGAATTGTTTTCTGATTTGTTCTCAAGTATTTTTTTGCGTGGGTGTAGCATTATGAACTTAAAACACGTATATTTATGTGCATCATGCTATAAAGGACGGATATTATAATAAGTATGTAATCATCATCATTCGCTTGCCTTTTTCCCATTCATTTAGGGTCATCTCTTCATTTATATCTTTCCTATTCATATCATCTCTTTCGTTTCTTGCATCCATCCACATTCATATCTGTTCCGATAGCAATAAGGTTCTACTTTGGATGACTTCAAAATTAAATATTTTTAGCGTGTTGTCACAGCGATTGTTTATTTGCAACTGGCTTACATACGAATCCGTCTTAATATTACGAGCATCATGCATGTATGTCTGTGCGCCTAATTAACCAAACATACCGCCCACCAAAACATACGTTTTTTCTTCACGGGCTTAGGAGAAAGTTACAGACACAATATTAACGTTTACCATTTAGTCTACGCAAGCGATACATGCATGTTTGCTCATACAAATTTATAGTTAACTATAAATGGCAAGAACATGAACTGCTTAGAATATTTAAGCATTGTACAATAAAACTGAATTACAGATGTAATAATGATTGACAATTGCTCAATTCTTATACTAGAAATTACTTAAAATTTCAGTAAAAAAAAGAACCAATAGCATTATTTACAATTACACGATAAATCATGCACAATCACAATTTCAATAAACACATCCATGCAATAAATTAATGCAAAGATATAATTTAATTTTCACTAGTATTCACAGGCAGTTCGCACAACTTAGATACTGAGCGTTTGATAATGTCTCCTCGACACCGCACACTGTATACCCGAGTTACGCCGTCCGGGCCCGGGTGCTTCGCTACCACACGGCCGAGCGACCACTTTCCAGGTGGAAGCTGATCATCCTTTATCAACACAATATCTCCGATGTCAAATTCACGGCACCGTTTTAGCCACTTGGGCCTCTCTTGGAGTCTTGAAAGGTATTCGTTTTGCCACTTGTGCCAGAAATCTCTTACGAGTTTTTGTCTGTCGTAAGTCTGGACTAGGTATTGTGACGGGTGCTTCTCCAATAAGAAAATGTCCAGGCGTCAGTATTTCGACGTTAGGGTCCGTGGTATCAAGGGGAATGAGAGGCCGGGAATTCAGGCAAGCTTCTATTTCACATAAAGTCGTGGTCAGTTCTTCAAAGGTAAGACTGGCGGTAAGTATTCTTTTTAAGTGGAACTTTACCGATTTCACTCCTGCCTCCCAAAGGCCTCCGAAATTTGGGCTGTATGGCGGTATGAAATGCCATTGCGTTCCATCCTCTGCAAGAGTTTTGATTAACTCGCCAGGTAGTTGTAGACCTGCTTGTTCCCATGCTAAAGCCAATTGTTTGTTTGCTCCGACGAAATTTCGTCCCTGGTCACTCCATAAGTGCGTGCATCTTCCTCGACGAGCAACAAAACGTTTAAACGCTCCTATGAAGGATTCGGTGCTCAGATCGCCAACTAGTTCGAGATGGATGGATTTTACCACCATACAAACAAAAATCGCAATATACGCCTTATTGGGTTTTGCTCCTCTGCCTCGAGACATTAAAACTTGCACGGGTCCCGCAAAATCCACGCCGCTGTGTAAAAACGGTCTTGCTTGTGTTATGCGAACCTTAGGAAGATCACCCATAATCTGTGTTCGCGCAGTCGCTCTCTGCTTGGCGCAAATAATACATTTGTGAATATGAGCCTTGATTGCGTTTTTGGCTCTGATGATCCAGTACTTTGATCTCAGATAACCGAACATTAACGGCAAATTGCTATGCAGAGTTTTCTTGTGGGCCTCTGCGATTATCAACGGCGTAAGTGCGTTTCGACTACCAAGTAAAATTGGATGCTTTGTTTCTTCCGGTAAGTCAGAATTTTTTAGCCTTCCGCCCACCCTGAGAACCCTTTTATCATCAAGGTACGGATCTAATTTCTTTATTGTACTGTCCCGTTTTACATATTTATTTTTCTTTAGGCTTTCTAGTTTGCGCCATATTCTCTTCCTTGTACTATTTTTACACATCTTAGTAAAGCATCTTCCCATTCCATTGTTGTTATTTCGCTTTCAATAACCTCCGGGTTCCTGTTGCTGTTAATGAATCGCAAACTGTAAACAATAGTCTTTAAAAGATCTTGTAGTGTATCAAAGTTTTCAAACTTGATTCCCCTTTCTTCGCTCTCTATATTCAAAAAGTGCATGTATATTTTTCTTTCTTTCTAATTCTATATCCTTTATTTCAGGTCTTCTGTAAGGTATATCATCGGTTTGCAGCCACTTCGGGCCCTTCCACCATTTCTGATCTTGTGACAGATTTTGCAGGGTGGTTCCTCTACTCGCCGTGTCAGCTGGGTTGTCTTCTGAAGCAACATGATACCATCTTTGATTGCCAATGTTATCTAGTATTTCAACTACTCGGTTACATACAAATACGTTCCACCTTCCAGGATCACCCAGAAGCCACGACAGGACTACTGAAGAATCGGTCCATGCATAAACGTGAGTATCAGGTATTCTCATCGCTTCCTTTACTTGTTTCAGTAGTCTAGAAAGGAGCACTGCACCACATAATTCCAATCGTGGCAAGGATACTGGTTTCACAGGCGCTACACGTGTTTTGGCGGCGATTAAGCCAGTTTTAATCTCTCCATTTACTGCTTTAACTCTCAGGTAAGCTACCGCTCCGTACGCCTTAGTTGAGGCATCACAGAATCCATGCACTGTAACCATTTGTATGTCGTGCAGAGTTGTGCCTAACCATCGGTCTACTTCGACGTTGGCGAGGTACTCAAATTCTCGATGTAGAGTTGTCCATCTTTGCTTAATCTCAGCGTTGACCTCCTCATCCCAAGAAATGCCTTGAAGCCACAAGTCTTGCATTAAAATTTTAGCTGGCAGTGTAGCAGGAGCCAACCAGCCCAGCGGATCAAATAATCTTTGGATCTGAGCTAGTATGTTTCACTTTGTTATAGTTTCAGGAATGGCTGGCAGCTCTAACGTATACTGAAATGTGTCTTTGCCTACATTCCATGATAATCCCAACGCTTGAATCGTGCCATCTATGTTGAGTTCGATATTGACACGAGAACTTCTTTTCGACGGTTCTATTTGCTGGAGGAAAGCTCGTTCGTTTGATGTCCATTTCTGTAAATTAAAACCGCCACGTTGAAGTATATCTTGAATTGTGTTTGCTGTGATTATTGCCTCGTCGATTGTATCATTCCCAGATATCAAATCGTCTATATAAAAGTCCTCTTTAATAACCCTAGCAGCAGCAGGTTGATCCTTTCCTTCGTCGTTAGCTAGTTGATGCAATGTCTTAACCGCTAAATAAGGGGCTGCAGCGGTCCCAAAGGTTACTCGAAGAATACGATAGTCTTTGATTTCTTCGCTTGGATGATTACGCCATACGAGTCGTTGGTAGTTTGCGTCAGATTTGGTTACCAGAATCTGGCGGTACATTTTTTCGACATCGGCTACATAACACATTCGTTTCATCCTCCACCGCATAATTATACTTCTCAAATCTTCCTGGAGTTGGGGGCCCACCAGCAAATCATCATTCAATGATTTGTTGTTGGAACTCTTAGCTGACGCGTCAAATACCACTCTAACCTTCGTAGTTTCCGTTTCTTCTCTTACTATTGCGTGGTAAGGTAAATATACCGCCGGATCTTCCATTTCTTCTTCTGGAACTTCTTCCATATGGTTCATTACAAGGTATTCTTCTAGCACCTTGGTGTACTCTCTTTTCAACAGCGGCATCTTCTCAAAGCGATTCTCTAACTGCTTGAAACGTCTCAAAGCTATGCTTCTGGTGTCTCCTTGTATTGCTTGTGGTTTCTTACTCTTCATGGGTAATTTTACTATGTACCTCCCATCTTCAGTCCTGGAGTGAAAGGTTTCATAGATCTGTTCACAGAGTCTTTCTTCTGCGGTATGTGCTCGTCTTGACGGAGTTTCTAGCTCCCACATATTTTTCAACATGTTAACGAGGTCCAGGTGGTGGTGCATTGCTATCATCTCATCGAGTGATTTCTTTCCTTGAATTTTCCCGAACAGAATCCAACCCAGGCTGGTAAGTTGAGCACATGGTGAACCTGGTGGACCCTTGATAATTTTCTCTTTCAGGATTTGAGCACACACCTCCACGCCTAGAAGCAAGTCCACCCGTCCAGGTTTATTAAACGTTGGATCTGCTAAAGTGAGGCTTTGCAAATATGCCCAATTGCTCGAACCTTCTTCCAAATGTATTGTCTGTGATGGGAGCACTGATGTTAATCGTGTAGGCATGACATACATCTTCACTTGGAGGTTGAAGTTATCTTCGTATCGTGAAAGGACCTCCAACTGCACTGCATGATTGACAGCTGCTTGAGTACCTCCAACGCCCGTTATCTTCCCTCTGACCGGCTCCCTTTTTGCTTTAAATAGTTGAGCTGCCCTTTCGCTGATAAACGTCGCTTGTGACCCCTGATCTACTAAAGCTCTCAACATTATCACATTTCCAGTTAGATCTCGTACTGGTACAATTACCGTAGTCAGTAACGCCGTGGATTCCTTTGCCACAAAATTGGTTACTATTTCTTCCTCTAGCGCTTCTTCTTCATTATGGCTCACTTCTTCTTCAATCTTAGAGTGTGCGGTGTGCGGATGCAGACGTGTCGGTCGCCTTATTCTCTTCAAGTGTGGATGTCCAACCCTTCCAATTACTTTGATGCAAAAGTGAATGATGTCGACGATTGTAGACCTTGCAGGATACTCTTTGTTTGCAGGCTTGTACAGAATGACCCGGTAACAGGCAGTTGTAGCATAATCTTTGACTTTTAGCATATTCACTTCTTTCAATAGGGTTCAATTTTCCAAATTGCTTGCAGTGGTATAAAGCATGAGCTTCTTGACAGAAGTGACAGGTTTTTTCAGTTGTCGTCATATGAAATGATCGTTCCTTTACCATTTTCACTTGTGACGATGCTGCAGACGTAAGTTCCAAAGTGTGTATTTTATCCTCCAAAAATTGGAATAGTTCTGCTATGGTGGGCAGCTCTCCGGACCCTTGCAAGCTCACATGCTCTTCCCATTGTCTATGGCTATCCGGATCCAATTTTTGCGTCGCTAAGAATATTAACATGGGATCCCAAGAGTCTGTGTTAATCGACATACCTCTAAATCCATGAATGCATTCCTTCATATTGTCAACTATTAATTTCAGTTGAGTAGCAGATTGACCCGTCATTTTTTTGATGAAAAAAGTCTCTTGAGAATCGCATTTACAACAAGACGTTTGTGACTGTACCGTTTTTTAATGTATCCCACGCTGCTTTGTAGTTTTTCTCCACGACCTTATAATGTCTTAATGTAGTACTAGCTTCACCGACTAAACAAGACTAAGTAATGAAACCGCTGCACTTCACTCAATGATTGGTTATTATGTATCACCGACGTAAAAATATCTTCGAATGCTTGCCATTCTTCGTAAATGCCCGAAAATTTCGGTAATTCCAGACGCGGTAACTTGACATCCATCACTGTTCTGATTCCTTCAGCAACCAACGAAGTATTAATTGGAGAAGAAGCCGGTTTTGGTGCATTATAGTCCAGCAGGTCTTAAAGCGTAGTTTTCATATTTAAGTATTTTTCTTCACATTTATCATAATAATTCTCAACGAAGTATAACAGGGTTTGGCGTTGTTCCGTAGTCGATATTTGTAGTAACGGAATGCAATCGTTTAAAAGATGCCCAGTACTCGTCAATATATTGCATGCGCACCTTTACGTAACCGAGGGTTAACCTTTCTTTAGGGCATTTTTTAAAATTCGTCTCCGCTTTCTTAATACAGTTATAAATATCTTCTATTTGCACCGAAATCTCTTCTATTGTTGGTGTGGCCATGGCAATGTAGGACAAAGAACGTTATAAGTCCGAAAATTACAAATTTATTCACTTGTTAATGACAATGATATAACTTAGCCGCCGAGCGCCCGATGATTAGCAAATATTAAAACGTAAACAAACTGCACTTTGCACTCGATACAGGTGTCTTCGCGTCGGCCGGCCGGTGATAATCTTGTTATTCTTCTAATTCGCATCCGGTTCGATTATGGACCATGTTCCGATAGCAATAAGGTTCTACTTTGGATGACTTCAAAATTAAATATTTTTAGCGTGTGGTCACAGCGATTGTTTATTTACAACTGGCTTACATACGAATCCGTCTTAATATTACGAGCATCATGCATGTATGTGTGTGCGCCTAATTAACCAAACAATATCTAATACTTTTATTGTGACATGGCTTTCATCCCTCATCATTACATGTCCGTACCACGCCACGCGATTGGCTCTTAGTTATGGGCGCTACTTTCAGTCTTCTCCTTATATATACTCATTCCGAATCCAGTCCATTCTCGTGACACCACACATCCATCTCAACATTCGCATCTCTGTAACATGCAGTCTCGTTTCATCCATCACCTTTGAGGCTCAACATTCCGATCCATACATGACGACAGGTCTTATTACGGTCTTATAGACTTTACTCTTCAATCATTGAAATCAAGAGGCATTCGGGCGTCACAAATTGTCCCCGAGACCTGTTGCCATAATTCATACATCCAGTGCTAATTCGGTTTTTCACGTCACAGTCTATATTTCGCCATGACACTGCACTAGCGACCCGCGGTACATACTCGTACCTATCGGAGCAGACCGGCATCGTAACGCCATCCAGCTGAATAAGTATGTAATAATAAGTATGTAATGTGTAACTAAATATAATGGATTACCTTTCGCTAACATGGTCTGGCGTTCGATCTACTAGAACACCGTATCACACCTATATTCTGATCTAAGTTACTATAGTAGATAGTAGCGATAAAAGACACCAATCTACTACCTAGATGACCTCACTATGAATTTTGCCTAGCTTCGCAATCCGGACTGAAGACCATGGTTCGTACGCGGATCCTGCGTCCTACCGGCCTTGTCCCACTGGTCAACCGCCGTGTCTGACCGGCTATGAGCTCGCTTTTTCATATAAGTACCAGCTTTTCACATTGTTGCTCAGAATTACCTAGTTTGGTACCATCGGGGCTGAAAACCATGGTCCTTACGCGGTCCATGCCGTACCGGCCCTCGCCCCACTGGTCCACCACCGAGTCTGGTCCGCTCATCACAACCAGTTGTGAGCTTGCTTTCGGGTACGTAAGTTGTGGCTCTGAAATTGAGATATATTGCTGAAATTAGTTTAGTAAGACCAAAAGATAAATTAAATACCCTACCCGTATGACATACGGAGCCAAACCGTGGACACGCTACCGCAAACTGAGCTGATTAGCAAGTTTAAAATGTCATTTAAAAAGTCAAAGCATTAGAGTCGCCGGCTTGTGACCGTGGCGCACCAGCGAAGGCGTTACCCAGAGGTCTCTGAGGCGGCTATAGACTGGCTGAAAATTTTAGATTAAGCTTTACAACGCACGCTATGTTCAATTCACGCCGGATGTTAAAATGGATAAAAAATAAAATTTCATTATTTCCCTAAAAAAATCTAGTGATTTGATCAAACCCATGGGTGGTTTAGTAAACTGACAAAATCGGTCAATAATGATCTCGATTTGTCATTTCATTACACTGGTTCAGTGATTTGATAAAATCCCTAAACCACGTTAGTAAGTTAGCAAAATAAGCTCAATACGGCAACTCTTTTTGCTATTTCCCTATATAGTAACGTAATAAAATCTCAATTCTATAATATTATTATTGGGAAACGGGACTTAATCGCGTACAAAAAACGCGCACATGCCCTATGTTAAAGGGGTAACTGACAAAATCGGTACAGTACTAGAAAAGTACTCGATTAAAACCGTATACGTACCGTTATCCAAGGTTGCGGGGCATTTAAGATCGCCAAAGGATGTTATCCCCTATCAATCACCTGGCGTTTACAAGATCGACTGCAGTTGTGGGAGCTCCTACATTGGTGAGACTAAGCGAACCATTACAGAAAGGGTCAAGGAGCACATCACAGCTGTCAGAAATCGTCAGGTTAATAAGTCTGCCATAGCCGAGCATTTACTAGAGTCAGGACCAAACCACTGGATTGAGCTTCATAAACCGGAAGTCCTTTCTACAGAACGTCATTTTTACAGTAGAAAGGTACGTGAAGCCGTTGAAATCAAAAAACATCGTAATTTCAACCGGGATGAGGGTTTTAAGATTTCATCTTCGTGGAATCCTGTTATTAGTAAGTGCAAGCGTCAAAATACTTCTTCCATTACATTAACGGATGTTGTTAGTATTGTGTGTTGGGCGAGTGACAACCCTTGTGTAAATGTGAATAATAAAGACCAAGTGCGGGTAGTGCGGAAAACCCGTGCGGCTAGAAGATGTTGATACCCGCTGAAGCCAGTCAACTCGTGACCACGGATGTTGCGATACATTCGAAACGTCGGGCACACCTCAGGTGATTAATTTTTGTACGCGATTAAGTTCCGTTTACCAATAATAATGTGTAAAAATCGTGCAAGTTTAAATCAATATATTGTACGTAATAATTACTGTTATTTACGAGTATTTGTTAAAGTCGAATTACAGGTGAAAGTAAAAAGTAAAAGTATTTATTCTTCAAATTAGGCATATTACATGCACCTATGAACGTCAATAAACTACCACAAATTGTGTGGTGAATTAAGTACCTTATATATTTTAATTGCTGACTACATTATCTTCGTTGAAAATTGGACATACATCTCTACCAGCACCGTGGAAGCAAAAAAATATATACCTAATACCTAGAAAAGTTAGAAATTCAATTCTTCCTATTTTGACATCTGTGTTATAATGAAGATAAACATCACACGATGTTTATCTTCCTTTTATACGTATTTATGATTACGAGTAACTAGTGAGTAGCCGTCATTACAGTGTTTATTACGTTGGTTAGAAGTATTGATTGGAATCGGGATGACTACTAAAGATGTTAATAACTGGAATCCAGTTTGTATCATATTCATAACATAACTAGGTATTTTGAAGGCATAAATCCAGCTTTAAAGATTAAGGCCGTAAATAGTGCTCGACGCACGGTCAGCGCGTATAATGATATGAATAAGCCAAGTTCACATGTTCCACCAAAACTACTATGCCAAGTCTGATGGCACTAAATTGTTAACAATAAAACCAATTTATTGCAGCTTAATGCATTTAGAGCCTTAACTTGGCAGTTTTCTATTCAGTATGTTATAATTAGTATTTAAAACGGTTTTTGACTTTTTTTACGGTGGACAAATTTCGATTTGTGAAGTAAAGTGTACAAAAATACCGCCCTCCCCCTTTTATCTCCAAAGTTTACCAAGATAAAAATATGAGATTATTACACAACGTTAATATCAATATAATATTTTTTTCATGAAAAAACATTTCTGGAATAAGTTTGTATAATGCTCCGATAGATGGCGTTGTAGTCTTGGCGTTCAATTCCTCCTGAACCTGAACCAGCACCAATATCTGCCATAGCCTGCGTGCTTTACATAAATATAATAATAATAATAATTCTGACACGAATCTATTGTATTTGTAGGGCCGTTAGGACGTGTAATTTTTTTGCCGCCTTTGGTTTGTTATACGTTAATGCTGGTGACTGTACACGATCCTTGTACAGAAAAGGTTTTTTTAATAAATCGTACCAAATGTTACATACCTATACATGTGAAGTGTTACAAGTACAATAACAGTTTTGCTACCAAAAATTACCGGCGTATATAACATTGTTTATTTCGTAACATATGGTAGTTTCAGTCAATGGTAACATGCAAGATAATTTTAAAATGTCTTATTTAATAAAGAAAAAAAATTAAATAATATATTGATAAGTCGAGCTAAGCGCGTGCTTCTCACATGGACTTGATTGAAGTAGGACTGTATAATTAATGGTATTAATACTGATCTGTGTTTCACAGACTAAGCACCAGCTCCCCAATCCGATGGCTAAACAACATGGCGTCTAAATTGTACTCACCATTCCTGACAACCGCAGCAGCATGGAGTGAAGCGCGCGAGGCATCCAACATGGACTTGACTGAACTTGTAGTTCAGTACCGTTACAATGGTATATGGTAGTTATGGTACTGATACTGACCCATATTCCATAGACTAAGCACAAGCTCCCCGGTCCGATGGTTGAACAACATGGTGTCCAAATTGTAGTCATCGTTGCTGACAGTAGTAATGGCGCGGAGCGAGGCGCGCGGCGTGTCCCACAGAGCGACCCAGCACTTGAGTTCCGTTTTTCCGCCGATGCCGAGCAATGCGCTCCGCCAAGGGTGCCAGGCTATCGTCTGGAAGCGATTGTTCAGATTTGTAAGGCATGCATGGTGTTTGGTAATCCACTGTCACTGCATTCCGTCATTTAGGGCACTCATTACTCAAACTTTGTACATTTATGCAAACATAAGTTCACGTTCTTTTATATGTGACCCATTTCGAAAATATCCAGTTTGACAGAACTGTGAACCTTAAGGGGTCCCAAATTGAAGTTTGTGACTGAACATATTATGAGTATTTAAAAATATTTTACAGTACATATGGTGCTACATTACCGCACGAGTGCGGTAATCAGCAGATTACTTGCATATGTCGAAACTTTAAAGAGCCATATGTACTGTAAAACGTTGTACGATACAGGTGCGAATAGGTAATTCGCAACTCGTGTTGATTTAAAACACTCCCTTCGGTCGTGTTTTAATTTATCACCACTCGTTGCGAATTTCCTATTCTCTGCACTTGTAATGTACTATTATTGTTTCCGTACCAACCACGGATATTTCTTTAATTAGCTTTTATTTCGTTTCACCTGTCCCGTTGTCGGTCTGTAATCAAATCTTGCAAGTTAAATTTGATCCACTTCCTGATTTCCGATTGAGCTGAAATTTTGCATGTACGTATAAATCGGATGACAATGCAATATTATTATGACATAGAGCTGATTTGATGATTGAGATAGTAGGTGTTCATAGAAATTCCTAAACTACACAAGATAAACCCATCGTGTTTGGGTTCATCTGAACCGACTCAACAAGTAGTTTATGATTGTAGAAAAAAATTCAGTCGGCAATAAAAGTTTGCACCAAAAATGAAACTTTTGACCAAAAACTTATACCTTTATAGTATCATCATAGTATATCCGAAATAAAGAATTATTATTATTTTTATTATAGGCACAGTAGATTTATAGCTTAAGGCAGTAACTCAAATAGAGGCGCTTAGGACCTTTTTGGACCTGCGCTTCGTTAGAGCGATAGGGTTGCACCTCTCAATTTATTTAAATTTGTATAAGATTATTATATTCACTAAAACATTGATTTGTATTCTACTCCGTAGATACTCAAATTATTTAGCGGGTAATCTAGGTATACTAATAGTGTTTGTGTGTATGGGATGTAATCTCCGAAACTACTTAAAATAGGCTTTGATTTTTACCACCGACGCAACGAAAACGAGGGGTGTTAGAAATTTAACGTGGGTATCTGTGTATTTCTCAGTTGCATCGTAGCTCCCTAACTGGTAAACTGAAAATGAAACCGGTTCTTAAATATATTTCGTCAAAATCGGTTATGCCGTTTTGGAGATATTGAAGTTTGAATGAAAATGTCGGGGGATTTTCAACTTTTCTAAGTTTATTATACCCCGTGGCTATGCTTACGTTCATTGTAATACACAGGCGGAGCAGCGCAAGAGACAACATTAAATGAAGTATTCTTATTTATATTAACATTTATGTATTACCTTTAGTACATTTTGTATTAACAGACGAAAATACTTCTCAGGCCTCAATCTACGCTTAAACCGCCAAACCGATTGAGGAAAAATTTGACATGTATTAGCAAACTATATAGTAGGCGATCCCGGAAATACTCCTATAAGGAAGAGAAAAGAAGGGTGGAAGTTTGTACGGGAAAAGCGATAATCAAGCAAACATCCGAAATAATTAAATAGCAATTATCCTCTATATGGCGATTAAACGAGTTCCAGGCGGGTGAAGTCGTGGGAAAAAACTAGTAATTCATAAAACGTAAACCACACAATATTATATATATTATTGTTTAATTGTTTTGTTTTTGGTGAACAATAACGAATAATTGTATTGTATTGTATTGTATATTTTTTATTTCTAATATTTAGTTGCATTTTCATCAAAACATTCGTCACATTATGTCACGTCAAATCAAAATAGTGGCCAGAACGCACTAGTTTATTAAAAACTTCTTCAACTATCTACGCGATACGTGCGCGGCTCACGTAATCGAAACCCCCCGAGACCTCCTTAAGTTTACTGTAATGACGTGTGGCTGTGTGGGTGCGTCAAATCGGACGTTTGTATGGATTTGTTTTACTGCTATAGACTATATGTATACTGTGTCATAAGTCACCTCTAAATATCTGAAGCCTTTTCCTTGGGTAATTCAAGTGAGGCTGATCTTTATCTCAACAATCAATAATTAATGCAGGGAATCCATAGGTGTTTAACAGGCAAAGCGAAAAGCGCGTGATATCCCCTCATAATAATAAACGTCCATCAAGCGGGATAATGTATGTTATCATCATCAAAATATTTAAATAAATCACCTTTACTTTCCAGTCAGAAGCAATAGCTCGGAACTCCTCCAAAGACGGCCACAGCATAATCAGCACACGCGGGCTGTTGATCACCGTCGCCGCCACGTAACGAGCGTCGGGTGACACGCGGATGAGGAAGATGGCGTCGATCGCAGCTTGCTGGTGACTGATCATCGTGGCGTTGCGGTCAAACGAGGTAACCATGCCGCGAGAGCAGCCTCTGGAAAGGTCACCTAATGATATCCAGAGGCGTCTATACCTATGGTGCAGGGTGTGCGTTGCACATGGCCGCAGTGGTCCTAGCCGATCGCTACGGAGCCCCTTTTACTAGGGGCTAGGGTTAATGTTTGCACACGGGCGCTACATGGGCTAGAGACGCCTCTGACGATATCATCCAATTTCGTTAATAAAATGTAAACCATTCTTTCTAGCTTGTTGCTACGTCCATGTGTTAAGTACAATCAGTAGCAGATGTAGCTAGCACTATAATACGTTCAACTTTAATTTAAATGATCCTGATGTAATATTACCATCAACCTTTTTCTTCATTTAGAAATTAACTATTCGAAAACCAAAATAATGCAATTTAGACCTTACCAAAAACAAAAGCTACATATAAATTTTACATTCCAAAATAACAAAATAGAATGCGTGCCTGACTTTCCACTTCTCGGCATAACTATCGACTCCCATTTGAATTGGAAAAACCACGTACAAAAAATAAAAACTAAACTTAGCCAATTTATTTACGCCTTGAGACAGCTAAAAAAACCACAGACCTGCAAACAGCTCTGACAGCATATTATGCTTTTGCCCATTCATGGCTTTGCTACGCTATAGTCTTATGGGGCAATAGCACAAACGCACACGACTTGCTAATTTTACAGAAAAAATGCATTCGTATATTAACACATATTAGACAAACTGATAGTTGTAAAACACATTTTAAAGACCTAAAAATCCTCACGGTACCCTGCATATACATATATGAAACCTGTAAATTTGTGAAAAATTACCCGGACTTCTACTCTAAACTTGGAGATATGCCCCGTCGTTTTGAATCTGGGTTTAAAAACAATCTGTTCCAAACAACATCAAAACTAGCGTTGAAAATAAAAATGGCACCTACTCAATGTCAATTATAATCTACAATAAGTTACCCAACGAAATAAAAAATGAACCTAAAAGTAATAAGTTTCTTACAAGTTTAAAAGCATTTCTTGTAAATAAAGCGTTTTACTCAGTTAGTGAATACTTAGCCTACAAAAGTAATAATTAATTTTGCAATATTTTTATGTCCCTACGTATATAGTTAAAACAAACGTCGACTTCTCTACCGTTCATTCTGACAACTTCCTGATAAAATATAATTAGTATTGTATAATTGATTTTTATGGATATGTAAATAAAGTATCAGTAGTATCTTTATCTTTTAATACTATTAGACTGTTTTATGTGAATAATTTTAAGGATACTGTGACATTACATTAATTATATGGAAATTATTGTTATTATTAACCATTAGTAAATTTTAATTGTATGGAAAATTTGAATGCTGGACTTACAGCAAAACATGTATGTATACTTGAAACTGTGAATTATGACATCCTATGTGACTCATGTTTTATCAAATAAATTATCTTATCTTATCTTACATGTATAGTTAATAGTAAAATTGATAAATGTAGATGCATGATAATATTATTATTTAAAATTACTACATTCTGTTGCAGTGCCCTCACTGGGTTGTGTTGAAACTTGAATATCTTTAACATCTTTTGTACACACAAAGCAATGAGTAAATAATTATGTTTATGATTATGATTAATTACCTGGTGCTTGAAGCCGGAAGGTAGGTAACGGAATTCCGTAATAAAACAGGGTAGCTTAGCCATGCTCGAGCTTAATGAAATTGTCATGAGATCTGCATGAGATGCACTAGAGCAATGATTCACAAAAAAGGTGAACGTGTAATGGAATCTTAGGTACGAGTATAAATGTCATACCATGATACAAATTAGAAATATCGGTTTGTTTTTTGTTTTTTTGTTATTTTTAAGGCGGTCTATTTTTTTTAATAATTTATGTATGAAACATCAAGTAACGGTTTTATTAATCGCTGTAAAAAGAAAACTTTAAAATTAAAAGGGACGTCTCCGGTGCCAATTTCAGACTAAGTAGTATTAAAAAAATCATGAAGTTATTTTTG
Organism: Notocelia uddmanniana; assembly: GCA_905163555.1. Taxonomy (NCBI): domain Eukaryota; kingdom Metazoa; phylum Arthropoda; class Insecta; order Lepidoptera; family Tortricidae; genus Notocelia; species Notocelia uddmanniana. The sequence continues at coordinate 20,819,632 of LR991061.1, read as the reverse complement.
TATAAAATTGTATGGATAAAATAATGTGTGCGAAGTTGTTACAGTAGACTCGGACTTCGCTCAATAGTTCAATAAGGTTCCGTGGTAGAAGTGGCTTACGTGACGAAGGAATTTCCCGTGGGGCTCCAGTCGACGGCGCTGACGAGACAATAGGGCTGCGCGAGGCTGGCGCAGCGGCACCAGCTGCCGGCCACCCACTTGCTCCACCCGTTGTGTACCTCCACCCGCTGCATGTCCGTCCCTAGCTGTGTAACAATAACAATACAATACTATACAAGTACTATTTATTTAAAACCTGAACAAAAATACAAATAGTTTGAAACAGCATAGTAAAATACAAGCAACAGGCGGTCTTATCGCGAAAGAGCGATCTCTTCCAGACAACCTTTGGGTAGCATAGAAAAAAAGCCAAAGTTAAAATATTCTTTATTCAAATAGTCCTAGCAACAAGCACTTTCAAATCGTCAGTTCATAACATAACTAGTAGGTGGTGCGAAGACAAAAACTAGAATAAAAAATATATAGTAATAATAATAAAAATATTGGGAGTCGTGTCCAATGCGCGCAGCGACGTAGACGCATTGATGACTAATTAATTAATTAATTGCGAAATTAGCGTGGCTCGGCCGCTGCTAATAGTGTTGAAACGATGAGTGAACCTGTCGTGAATAAGCTCCTCGCCTTTCTGCTGCGGATACTGCGGGAGGATGAGTTGGACGCGGAGCAGGTTTGTTTGGCGAGCTTCAGTGCCGCCGACATCTGCTCAGCGAAGAAGGTGCTGTTCCAGTCCCTCGGAATCGCCGGCACATTTATACCTCACCGGAGGGGGGATGAAACCGGGAAAAAGTTGCCACACCGAGCATGGCGCTCTATGTATCGCGCCTGCACTACACCGCCACGGCTGATGATGTGGTGGAGTACATTCGCCAGAAGACCGACTTCCCGCTGAGGGTGTTCCAGCTGCGTTCGCGTCACTACGTGCACTTCAGCTCATTTGTGGTGCGCGTGCCGCGGTCGCTGCAGACCATCGCATGTGCTGAGTTCTGGCCGAAGGGTGTGGTGTTTCGACGGTTTCGAGGCAACCTACCGAATCCTACACCGGAGACGATGATACAACGGGGCTACGCCGTTTCGTCGCCTAAATAGATATTTATAAGCTTAAGTTTCATGGCGCACTGGGTTTACTGTAATGTCATGTAAACGTTTGTTTATAATAAATAAATAAATAATAAATAAAAAAACACATAATATTAACATACATAAATAACTATATTAATAAACATATCGTAAACTTAAGTGAAACTCGAAAGTAAATTACAGACCAGTATCGGAAACAAAGTATTATGGAATAGACAAAATGAAAGACGCAGTAGGTTTCGCCCGTCGTAACATCAAGGGACAGAGAGTTTCACAGTCGGACAGCTAGAAATAAATTGTCCCCTAATATTTATTAGGGGACAATTTTGTACACAAATCGAACACACATTAGGGGACCATTTTTTACGCAGAGCGCGGCGTGTAGCGTCGTTGCGTGGCGGAGGCGGCTTTTCGGTAAACGCGAACGCGGTCCGGGGCATGTCGCACCATAAAACTGAACGGCATAGCGGAGCGGAGGCAGCGTGTGGTGTGTGACATATGAAGCAATAATAGACACTACCGACAGTCAACAGTTTCGGAAAAATCAAAAATTCAAAACCGCCTCCGCCCCGCACCGCGCCGCGCCCGCGCTCAGTGCGTTTCAAGCTTAAAGGCTTGTGTTACTCGTATGAGTACTGGACGTACGATATATTTAATAGATATATGTATACTTAAATATATAGAAAACATCCAAATTTCAGGAACAAATGCTTCTACTCACCACAGAAACAAAGGGCATTTGTGATTGGAACCCATTACCTCAAGCTTCGGAGACAGTGTCACTCCTAGCTAGGCTAAACAGGCCAACAAAGTAAACGAACAGTTATATTACTTATATTTATATGGCACTAAACGCCACTAACTATTAGTTTGTAGGCTTTGTACCTATATTTGTAAGTACGTTACATTCATTGACGATGCTGGACCTGGATTCTGACCCGTTGGGTTAAATCTAGGTACATCAGTCATTGAGGTAAGCAAATACAGCTTTTGCTTGTACTATAAGCACCAGCACCAATCCATAATATTTGGTGCAAAACTATTTTCAATTACAAATTAACTCTTTTGCACATCGATACTTACTGCTAGCCGCTCCCCTGTAGGGTCAAACCTACAGCAGGCCGTGCCGAACTGAGTAAAACCCGTGCCTATAGGACTCTGGGAATGCCAGCTCCACTTGTAGTATTTGGTGCCAAGGGCTGCCACAAGGATGTCGTCATTGCTCCAGTCGAGAAGTTCTGGAACTGAACATAACAAATCTAAATCATCATCAATATAATCCCAAATGAAAATTCAAGATTGTATTGTGGTCATTGTGGGAAGGTTTGCGTAGCTGTACCCAGTTGTTTGCGTAGTTATTGTACTGTAAAATAAAACGGTTGAGTGGGACACACAATAAAGTAAGTCTGTTAAATCTTGGAAAATACTAATCATCAAGGTAAAATCAATGGTGGTTCCCTTCAGCAATAGCACTTCTACCCCCATCTACCCCTTCCCATCTTTCCCTTTACCACATGACGTATAAAATTATTTGTTTAAATTTGAGTCTTGAAAATAAGGTCATAAAATATTGGCAACGAATGCAATAACGGTTTATGTCAATCTTAAGAAGCGCCGTTGTAAGAAACTTAGTCTACTTATTTTTGCAAAAGAGTTTCTGTACGATGAGGATATGATAAAGAACAATACCTAACTGTAGGTACTCACAGATAGCAGAGCTGTAGGTCGGCAGATCAAGCACGTTGTCCGCTGAGGACAGGTGTGTGCGGGTGCGTGGAACGCAAGGCCACGTCTGCTCCAGCGTAGCGGGAGCGAGTGACTTGAGCCCGAATGCTTTGTCTATGTGGCTCGCGTACTTCTTCTGTTTCACGTTTTTGTCGTGCTGGAATAACAATGACAGGGTATGCATTGAAACGAAAGGGTTTGATTATTTCTATATTAATAATTTCGTGCAGGGGTACGGTAGACCCGAACGAGACCTGTCTCAAATTGAAGAACATATAAAAATAACGATTTTTGAGTTGAACATATGTATCCGCAAAATTCGGATTGTCGCGTATTTTGCATTTAAAAGTGTTAATTCGATGACAAAACGTCGGCCATATTGCCCACAGACTATATTGCTATAATAAATTTGTTGGTTGACAGTGTCGGCTACGTTCGAAAATCGTGAACTATTTTTGCGTCCGGTATGTTGGCCAGGTTGCTGGGCTGCGTTCTGGGTGATGGGCCATCATCGCCCATTGTGTGGATTCGGCTAGCCGCGTCTGCAGCGTTTTGTTTTTGTAGTTTTCAAGCGTTCTATACACCTGTCAGCCTAGCTAGCACGATAACTTATACCGTCACGTTATATGGGCGAAATGTATTAAAACGTCACATAAAACGTAACGGTATAATCTATCGTGCTAGCTAGACTGATTGTCACAACAACCGCCTTCAAAGCGAATGTATGGGGCCTGTTACATGGATTCATATCACGATAAGTATCACGTGAATATTAAAGCAGAATCCATACAAATTTGAAAACTGCGATAATATTGACACCCCAGTATTGTGATAATATTAATCGTGTAAAGGACACCACTTGAATGTTTGCTGAGTCTGTCCGCCATCTTAAAGCTGCGTCTCTATTTTGTTTGTGACAAACTACTAGGTGACTTATGCCTTTTAAACGTCTAGCAAAATTCTATCCCTATCTCGCTCTATCTTATAACTTAGTGGTACTGGGGGACTACTCCGAAATTCGAAATCCGAACTTCGTATGGTGCCGTCCCTTTCACTCATATAGTCTATGACAGGAGAGTGAAAGGGACGGCACCATACGAAGTTAGGATTTTGAATTTCGGAGTAGACCCTCAGCTCATGCCGTTCGCCGCGCTCGGACGTTAGAGGCGCTACTGCGAACCGAAAACGAAGTATCTGCCTCTCTCGCACATGTATATTCGAACGACAGAGAGGAAGATAGTTCGTTTTTGGTTCGCGGTAGGCCCTCAGGCGTCAACTTTAAAACGAATAGGGTATTTTACTATAAGAGAAATAAAATTCAAAATGTAATAAAAACCAGCCAAGTGCGTCGGAGTCGCACACTGAGGGTTCCGTACAACTAAAAAACAAATGTGATTTATCAATATATTGATATTTTTGGTAAAATATACTTCATAATAAACATTATCACTTAATTTCAAGTTCATCGGTAGATGGGAAGCTAAAAAATTACATGTGTGACAGACAACACACGGAATGTTCTTTGACTTTCTTCGACCGTCCGCCATGCTCGGACTAAGGTGCTACCAACCGAAAACTAAATATATATGCCTCTCTGTCGCACTTGCATATTCGAGCGCGGAGAGGGAAATACTTCGTTTTCAGATCGTGGTAGGCCCTCTGGTCTGACGGCTCCTATTCCTGGATGGTGCGCGTATCGGAATGTGAAATACCTTTGGCAAAACGGAACAAGTTGTTAAATAGCTTCCATTAATTGTAGAAAATATTACCAACTGTTATTATTATCACGTGAAACACTGAATATTGAAGCAACATCCATAGGGGCCTGTTACATAGTTATTATTATCACGCGATATACTCATATCACGATCCGTATCACGTGCAATGAATATTGAAGAAAATCCATACGATTTTGAAAACCACGATAATATTGACACACCAGTATTGTGATAGTATTAAGCGTTTAACAGACCCCATACAATTTTAAAAATCGCGATAATATTGAGTGTAAAGGGCCCCACTGAATAGAATTTGGCGGAGAATAGAGAGCTGCTATCGCGAAACGAAAACGAACGAACATCGGGTATTTCCCTCTGTGTCGCTCGAATTTGCAAGTGCGACAGAGAGGGAGATACACGAACTTCATTTGTTTTTCGCGTTAGCAGCTCTGACTTCGCACCAAATATTCTGACTGGCCCATCAATATTTAACAATGCACATAGAACGTAGTGATTATATTCTCTTTGAACGCACATCTGAATTGAATTTTAATGAACGATTAGTATTTTAGCTATACAAATCAGTACTGATTACGGTGTCAAATTTTTTATGTGCCTTTAAATACTACCCTTATAAAAATTGCTTAGGATTAACTTGCAAAGATACTAGCCTTTGCCCGTGACGTCGTTTGCGTAATCTTTTACTTTATTTCACCCGAGCGAAGCCGGGCTTTCATCTAGTATTTTAATAATATCATATTGCCACATTTGCGATCCTGCTAAAATAGTCCCAAAACGCTGGCTAAAGAGTACAATGGCCATTAGATTATTCTGGCTGAATTGAATGACTTAAGGCAACGGAACAAGCAGTGTTCCTGATGCCTGAAGTTTGATTTAGTCATGAGCTACGGCTAGTACATGACGGCACGCGAGTTATTTCGCGCGCGACATAGACTATCCGTCTTTTCCTAATTAGTACACACAGAAAGAGACGATAGCCTATGTCGAGCGCGAGATAGCTCGCGCTAAATTATTTATTGATTTATATATTTATTAAACCAAAAATATTAAATTACAGTAAGTATACACCTTTTGTTCGCCAAACTGTATATACAGTTTGTTGGCGAGTATTTCGCTCGCTCACACATTGCGCTTCCCGCGCAGTGTTGAGTGTAGGGACCTGCATTTGTCTCTTCCAGTTAACACAACGAATCTTCCAATCAATACTACGTTAGTATCGCGCTTGTGACTTTAATGGCATAGCCTTCGTAGCCGTACAGTGGTTCCTTATTATTAGGCAGGACGAATGCTTGTTTGCGATCGTCGTGGTATAAAAAGTAAAAATGTTATAGTCTTATATATATGCTCACCCGGATACTAGGGGCTCCCTTGTAGCCCAGTTCTTGACTAGCAGCGCTGAAGGACTAGCATTGCAGGGCCACAAACCAATGCACGGGGACGTTGCGAGCTGCTTTGAAAGATATGTTGCCCACAATTCTCACCCAGATGCTGTCAGTCAGCAAGCACTTGCCTTCGACGTCGCAGCTCTTTGAAGGACTCGCGCGGTGTCATAATCAGACCACGCGGGGATGTTGAAAGCTGCTCTGAACAACTTATTGCCCACTTTTCTTCTTATTTTGGACTGTTCGACATGATGCCCACGGCCGCTTTCTATCATCGCACTGCTCGATGTCGGCAGGGCATTCATCCTCACACCTTAGAACCTAAATGGTCGCTTACGGTGCGGTTTCAGAGGAACTTCCTCCCTCGTACGCTCTGGTTGTGGAATGAGCTTCCTGCCAAGGTTTTTCCGAGGAACTACAGTATAAATTTTTAAAGGGTTGGCAATGCGCATGTAACACCCCTGGAGTTGCAGGTGTCCATAGGCTGCGGTGACCGCTTACCATTAGGCAGGCCTTACGCTTGTATGCCACCGACGTAGTATTAAAAAGAAAACGCGGGGACGTCGTGAGCTGCTCTGAACAACATATTGCTCACAATGCTCACCCAAATGTTGTGGGGCCGCTTGCAGTTCACGAGCACGTGTTGTTGAAGTTGCAGCTCTTTGAAGGACTCGCGCGGTGTCATAATCGGACCACGCGGGAACGTTGTGAGCTGCTCTAAAGAACATATTGCACACAATGCTCACCCAGATGTTGTGGGGCCGCTTGCAGTTCGCGAGCACATGTTGTCGACGTCGCAGCTCTTCGAAGGACTCGCGCGGCGCCACGAACCGATCCACGCGGGGACGTTGCGAGCTGCTCTAAAAACCATAGTTTTATTCAGGATTTCGCACCAGGTAGAAAGTGGGTACAAAAAATATGGCTGATTAATAACGATGTTTTCCTTGACACGTCTTTAAATGACATTGTCTTTTTTATCTGGCCTGTGTAAAAGTCTATTTTATTATGCCTGTAACTTTAAACAAAAAGAGCGTGTTCATATTGTACGAAACGATATCGTTGTGGGCGACGACAACGGTAGCTAACATTTTGCGCTGTAGGTACACATTGCACGGTAATTTTCGATCCTGTCATTTTGTTGCTTCTATGTGCTTCGCATACTAGTTTAGTAGATCACTGATCGATACTAATCGTACTGTGCAATGTGACAACAGTAAGCATTTTTTCCATCACAACAGCGTGTCCAGCTATGTTGCAAGAAAAAAAACCGGCCAAGTGCGAGTCGGACTCGCGGACTGAGGGTTCCGTACAACTGAAAATCAAGTGTGGTTTATCAATATATTGGTATTTGTTAGTAAAATATACAAAATAATAAACATATTCACCAAATTTCAAGTTCAAAAGTCAACGGGAATTTAAAAAATTCTTCAAAACAAAATGTGTGAAGTACGACAGATGGACACGCGAGTGACAGCAATAGGGCTCCGTTTGGACCCTTCAGGAACGGAACCATAATAAGGAAATTGCGACGCAGTAGCCGCAATGTCCAATATTACACCAGCCATTTGGCCGCCAGGTACTTCAGACCAATTCGCAGCTTGAAACCTATTTAACATACATACTGACTCCTTAGTTTATCGATAGAATCCTAAATTTCATAAATGTAGCTCAAACACTTATTTATATATTAACGTTTAAAAATCGTCATTTTCATGACTGATTGGCCTAACCTAACTCAGGTTTTGTATAATAAAAGTCAGTGAGTGAGCACTAGGTAGGTTGTTTACAGTAAAACTTGGCAGCTTTCTTAAATATCCAACAGCTTTCTAGGTATTGTAGGTGTTTGTCGGCCTGTTTAGCTTAGTTAGTAGTGACCTCAGTATATATAATGTACTCTTTGGTAGTGACACTGCCTAAGAAGCTAGAGGTCCCGCGTTCGAATCCCGGTAAGGGCATTTGTTTCTGTGATGGGAAAAAACATTTGTTCTTGAGACTCGGATGTTTTCTATATATTTAAGTATACATATGTGTATTAAATATATCGTCGTCTAGTACTCATAACACAAGTGGGAAGGACTAGTTCGGTTTGTGTAGGTAAAAAATTGTCCCCTAATATTTATTTATTAGTTTATTTATTTCTTTATTCATTTCTTTATTTTACTTGTTTTTATTTATTGTTAAGTTATTTATGCATGTATTTTTTAATTTGTATATTTATTTATTACTGCATACAAATATTCTTCAATTACTGCATAAAAACTGCCAACAATTTAGTACCAGATTTGTAACCTTTTCAGATACCACTTCTGGAACATGAGACCTTGGCTTATTTTTTCACATTTAGGCTGTGGTGGGACACATTATACTTGCCCCGATATCGTTGTCGTCGCCTGCAACCGATATCGTACCGTACAACGTGAACACGCGCTAAACTATGCGAATAAAAATTATGATCATTATGAAACCTAAACTGACAATTTATGTGCAATTTATGAAATAATATTGAAATAACATGTCATTTGAATGTCATGTTATTGCAAAATTGTTACTGTTATTGCACATATATCAAAGTGTTTTTGTTATTATATTATTTTGGTTTTGTGTTTCACGTACACTTTGTTTTTGACACAGGTATTTGAATATACTCGAATACTAACTTTCCTAAAATAATAATGATAGCTCATGACCATGTTCACATAATCTCATGATGATGACAGGTATTTGCCAATACTTCCAAACACACGGTTTCAACAAAATTAAATTAAATTAGGTATACTGTAAATTGTGGAAGACTTTGGGGGAGGCCTATGTCCAGCAGTGGACGTCATTCGGCTGAAATGATGATGATGATACTCATAAATCTTTAATGTAGAGTATGACACCGTAAACCGCAATGGGCCTATTTCTGAATAAACGCATGGAAAAGTTATTATGTGTAATGCAAAAAAAACTTATTTTTTTACTTGGGATTTTAAATATCTAAAAGCAAATTTACATTGCATAATACAGAGTGTTGCATAATGTTTATGTAATTGTTTGGCCAATATTCCATGCGCGATATTGATAGATAAAAACGGCCACAGCCCCCACTTGACTGTAGTCATAGTCCTTGGACCGTTGGACCCCACTTTCATGTCCTTAAAAATGTGAATTACGAAGATATGAAAGTCAACGCTTTCTATCAACTATCGTGGATGGAATACCGGCTCTGATCATAAAATTGCTTTTGAACAACTGTATATATTTCCCATACACGTTAAGTATAAAAAAAAAGTTTTTATGACTATATGTACTATTTAGAAAGGAAGAAAGAAAAACATTTATTCGTGTCATGAAAACAAACATAGAAGAAAAATAAAACAACAACAAAAACTGTCACGAAATGGCACACACACAAATGATACACAATAAATAAAAAATAAAATGGGACACGGAATGGTGGAATGGTATGGTGGTGGTAATGGTGGTATGGTATACTCGTAGCTTAGGTTATAGAACCTAAAATACGGACGCATCTAACATATATTAAATTAGACTGAAATGTAAAGAGTACTTACAGTTTTTTTACCAAATGCATTGTTATCCATTTGTCAATGTTAAAGTCACTTTTAAAAACCTTAGACTAATTTATTATATATATATAATGTTTTAACATACACCACTAATTAAATAGAATATTAATTCAACATAGAATTATGCTATTTCATTATCGTTAATGCGTTGAAGTAATCGTTTACAAATCGAGGGTAGGTATGTTAAGAATAGCTTATCGTTTTAATTTTAATCTTATAAACCTACCTACGGTGGTTTTAAAATATTTTTGACGTTTAAGAAGTACGAAGTTGATTATTGATGATATGTTGAAAGCAATAGATATTATTAAATAATGAAATAAGTATTTAAAAGTTGTATCAACTATTCTAAAAACATACCAAGCAGTTTGTCTTAGGAGGGATCTAAATAATTTTACTAGTGCATTCCTGACATGTTAAGAACATACCTAGCTGTCAGTCCGGAAAAAAGAACACTGTACTCAAGAAGTATATTGAATATACTGTACTGACGTACAATTAACGGTGGGTTGTACCAAACCATCTGTAATCGTAAGCGGTGTTCGTCAAAATCTAGTTGGATGGAAAGTTTGACAAGTTTCTATGGGATGACAGCTGCCGGCGCCATATTTAACGGTGATCGTTATATGTGATCGTAAGTTGATGAAACTCATCCTAAGTATATTGATTGAAATGTTTTTGATTTGTTGACAGTTGTAAAGAAAGTTCAGCTGGAAAACCTGGAATCAGCGGAGATTTATTTTGTATGCATTTAATATCTTGTGTCTTCCAATAAAAAATGCTATAATTTTATTAGTTATAAAAAAATAAAAAACAAACACAATTCAACCTAGGTTCATATTAGCATTTTTAACTCCTTACAACCTTATGAATACTTCATTGCGTTGGTCCCGAGCGGGGTGGATTTTTTGCAATAGCGAGATGAAAATATATGTATTGGTACAATCGACAGACTATATGAAGTATAAATTTGTACGATGAATATGCCAATAATCGTAATTAAATAGAAATTACGTGACCCACATACATTCGTCCAGCCGTCGAAACCTTGCGTCATGTTCATGTACAGTCGACGTCAACGATATGTTAAACCTTATCATTTCATTTATCAGAGAGGAACAAGGTGCAAAAGTGTAAACATAATTGTGACGCCGACCGGTACTTTGTTAATACCACGTTTGTGGCAAACAAGCATACGCATCTGATGGCAAGCGATTACCGTAGCCTATGGACGCCCGCAACTACAAGTGTCAGATGCGCGTAGCCGACCCTTTAAAAAATTATACACTCGTTTCTTGAAGAAACCCATCCTCTAACTAATCCCTCGGGAAAACTTTGGCATCCGTGCCGGCAGCTCATGCCACAACCGGAGCATACGAGGGAGGAAATTCCTCTGACACGTACCATACGCGTACATTTAGGTTCCAAGGTATAAGGGCGAGCGGGGCGATGGTAGAAATCGACTACTCGTAATAGCTATGGCAATCCTCCGGTCGTATTCTGGATTAGAAATTTCAACCAATACAAACATTAGTAATATGTTGCGACGATTGCACTGACGGCCAGTCAAGCCTAGTGGTAGGTGACCCGGCCTACGAAGGTGGCGGTCCTGGGTTCCCAATCAGGGCAAATAAGCATGACTATTTGTTTCTGAGTCTTGGATATTTTTTATGTAGTGGTATCTACTAAACATAGTCTAGTATCCACAAAACAAGCCTTATTAAACTTACTATGGAAATAGTTTGATTTGTCTAAAGCTCGAAATGCACAGAGCGGGCGCAGTGCGGTGCGGGGCGGAGGCGTTATTGCAATTTTGATCTTTCCGAAACTGTCGACTGTCGATTACTGCTTCGTATGTCACACACGCCGCCTCCGCTCAACCGCGCTACCGAATACCGCGTGGTTTTTTGGTGCGACGTGTCCCGCTTCACCGCAAAACCGCCTCCGTCCCGCAAAGACGCTGTACCGCGCTCTGTGCGTTTCAAGCTAAAAAATGTCCCCTAATATTTACACTGGCGGTTTGATTATTTATATTTGTTACTTACGTTTGGACGCAGGTTGCATCAATTTTGGTCTAAGGTGATGATAGAAATGTTTAAGTATTGTATTGACTTTAAAATATTATAAAACTTCTTTATTTGAAGTTTTTAAAGTGGTTATTACGGAACCCTTCCTGTGTGAGTCCAACTTGGAAGTGGTCGGTTTTTGTTACAGGCGATTAAAATAAGTGGGTGTTATTATATTAATTGTAATATAAATATTTGGTGGGCTGGACTCCAAAAGAATCCGTCCGAAGTGTTGGAATTTATAGGACACTTTTTCACGTATTAACAAACTAGTTTTCTGAAGCAGGTGGAGTGAACGGGTGGGTGCCATGTAATAATAGGTGACTGAAGTATTTTTAGGGTTTCGTAACCAAAATGGACAAAAGGGAACTCTTAAACCTCATAATTTGTCGTGTCCGTCTGTCTGTCCGTATGTCACAGGCATTTTACTCAAAAAATATAGGGTATATTATAAGCAAATTTTGAATATAGATGTATGTACATATTATGTAGGCCGCTAAAGTTTTGTATGTATGTATGTATGTATAACACTGTATTGCACAAAAAATAATAAAATCCGAAACAAAATAACAAAATGTAAAAGTACAAAGGCGAACTTATCCCTATAAGGGATCTTTTTTGAGTTTTGAAGTCAAATTATTAAAAAACCGGTGTAATGCGTGTCCGACTCGCACCCTGAGGGTTCCGTAAAACGATAGTGTGCCGGTACGCCCGGTACCGACCCCATTAATTGAGGACAAATTGATCGCCATGGGCACAATGTTCCCCCGGGCCCGGGACCCGGGCATGTCCTAAAACTACGACCAAGACTACCGGGGGATAGCCAGCAGCATCCCTGGAGTGCGGTGGAGATACTGCGATCGCCAATCCGTATGCCAAGCGTGGCGATTATCCTGCTATGGTGGGCACAACGCTATCTATCGGACCATTATACAAACTGAGTTAAGAAAAGTTTTCTGATGATGATTTTATCATCAGAAAACTTGAGTTCTATAAGTATGCCAAATTTTAAATCGCTAGCATAAGTTGTTGTTCTTGAGATATTTATCAATGTGACAGACAGACAAAGCGGCACCATAAGGGTTCCTTTTTTGGAAACTTTCAAGTCTCGTATTTCGTATTTTATTATTATTGTAATTTTATTTTGACATTTTCTTTTGATTGTTTTAATTTGATGGTAAACCATCCATATTAACGGCCATATGTAAATAAAGTTTAACATTAAGAAACTACCCTATTGATGTGCGATTCAGAGTAATTGTAAAAAGCAGTATCGCTAGCTAACCGCATCCCATTGAGACGGGCGCTCATTTGCGGCAATAATGACGAAGTAATGAGATTGCTACAACGACCGGTGATTAGGTGTTTAGTGGAAAGCGATCAAACTGTTATAAGAGATCGTTGATGCGGGTACTGTGCGGTAACTAGCTGCATTCATACATATGTATACCTATTCACGCCAGTATCTAGAACTAGCATGCAGAGAACATGGAATTTAATTTTACAGGGACATTTCTCCCAGTTGACGGCCTGTTTTGCCTAGTTAGTAGTGACACTGCCTACCCGGATTCAAATCCCGGTAAGGCTATTTGTTTCTGTGGCGAGCAGAAATATTTTGTTCCTGATACTTTGATATTTTCTATGTATGTAAGTATAATTTATATATAGTCGTCTAGTACCCATAAAACAAGCCTTATTGAGCTTACTATGGGGCTAGTTCGATTTGTGTAAAAAATTGTCCCTTAATATTTATTTTATATTTATATTTCTAGCAAAACGTCATCCCATAGAAACTAGTTAAGCTTTACATATAATCAGATTTTAACCACCTCCGCGTAATCCACACTTACGAGTAGGGCGAGTTGCACCGACTTACGATCACAGACCGATCAACGTTAAACATGGCACCGGCAGTTGTCATCCCATAGAAACCTGTCAAACTTTCCATACAATCAGATCTTAACGAACACCGCTTACGATTACAGACGGTTTCGTACAACCCAGCCTTAGTCAGAGATGCATTCGACCAAATTATAGCCAAAAGAACCCCATCCCGGTAACTTCTGATGCCAGAGTTTTGCATTGCCTTAACTGTCTAGACTGTGACGTCGCATCACCGTGCGTGACATCAAACAAACCATCTTTGTAGGAGGTAACGCACGCGTGAGGTGTGTTCTACGGACACTCTTTACACCATTCCACCCGTTATTTCCTACCTCCTAAAGTCTATAATCGCATGTACGCCCCCCACACTATCACTTAACGTTTCACTCGATTCTGATTTCTATCTTAAGTAAAGTTAGGGGTGACGTTTGCGTGCACGTTTTTGTGAATGGTGGGAAAGTGAAGGCGTGTTGACGGTAATGGGTGATTCTGACCGCTTATGTCCGAGTTAGATAAGGTTTGGAGTAAGGTTAGGTATCTGATAGTGCCGTTTGTAGGCAAGAAATCCGATGCGCTCAACTAGGAGCCATATTCAACAGGTTTTAATTATAGTTAGTTAAATAATAGCTAGGTACTATGCTGGTTGCAAATGTTGAGTGGAGCGTGGTTGTAGGAATGACATGTGGACATCGTATGAGTAAAACTCGGGAACGGGAGAAAATTCTTTTGGTTTTCGGAAGATTATTCCTGCGTGGTCAGTCCGATTATTAAGATTTCCTAGTTATGCACTCAAGGCTATTCACTTTCTCATTTTGCTAAATTTTAAGCAGATCGGAAGCCGTTTCAGAGGAGTAGACCCACAAGCAATTTAGATTTGTGGCCTAAGATTGAGCTCCACTGCACTCCGGTCAGTTACATAAGTCAATATTGTGGATGGGCGAAGTTATAGATGGTGTTCTGATAAACTAGCTATATATAGGTCCCAGGACCGACTTGTAAAGGTTTCCCTGAGGCACTAAGTACGTAGTATGGGATTCTACAAGAAAAGAGTGTATAAAATTTTAAAGGGTTAGCAATGCGCATTTGAGACACTCATAAAGTTGCAAGCATGCATTGTAGTTGTTTATATGTATGTAAGCACTTTATTGTACACAATAACAGGTTCAAACAATTAACATTTGTTGGCCTGCTTAGCCTAGTTGGTAGTGACACTGCCTCCGAAGCTAGAGGTCCCGAGTTCGAATCCGGTAAGGGCATTGTTTCTGTGGTGAGCAGAAATATTTATTCCTGACACTTGGATGTTTGTATTTAAGTGCATATTACTATATATATATCTGTTAAATATATCGTCGTCTAGTACCCATAACATTAGCCTTATTGAGATTACTATGGGACTAGTTCGATTTGTATAAAAAAAGGTCCACTTATATTTATTATTTATTTATACATGTCACGGAAGACATATACTGACAAACACTGTGTGTTTGCCACAGACGTGGTAAAAACAAACTTGGGTAAATCCCGGGATCTCGGGCAGACGACGTTAGACGCACTTTTTCAAACGCAGCTTGGCCGACATGAATTTCACCGGAATATTAGTACGCCCGTTATTACCAGATATACTTGTTAGCCAAAATATTACACGCAAATTGCCAGACACAAAATGCCACGATGTTCATTTGCAGACATATTGCTGGGCGGTTAGCCGGTTACAGAAACGTGTAAATTCAAGTAATTCTGTGCTAAGCAGTAAAGTCTGCTAAAATTCTAAATTTTAAAATAAACTAGTGAAGGATTTCGTGCCTGAACTGCATTGTTCCGGTAGCTCAGGTGGCTAGGGCGATTGGCCGCGTATGCCAGATTTCGTAGATTCAAATCTTGCTCGGACCAAATTTTTTTATAATCTATCCCTTTAATTTGTTACGTATAAGTTTTGGTAAAATTTCTATACTGTTCCAGTAATCTTAAACATGGCACTTCATTAAGCAATACAAATCCAAAATCATTTGTATGGAAAGTCATACATATTTTTGATGTTGACTTTTTATTAATCAGAAGGCGTCTAATTTGACAGTTCACAGCTGAACGGTTAACAGTTAAAAACGGTTCCTTATCCCGCAAAATACGATGTCATTTAATTATTAACCACCGTATGTCAGTACATTAATCCAATCAGTGTTGCGTGGGAGTTTCGAATGACGGACAGCGGTACAAAAAAACAAAATGGCGGACGTATTTAGTAAAGCGACGTCGCTTACGACGTATTGTTTCGGGTGAGCGCTATCTGCGCATCGGGGTTCGATTCCCGGCTGATATACACGCGGACGACACGCGATCATGCTTACAGGTTTATGTTTTCGGGTTTGGTTCTATGCTAAAGATTTACAATCACGTTTTACATTACACCCTGTATGCTAGTTTGTGTAAAATAGTAGGGGCCGTCCATCACTTACGTGAGATGATTTTGGTGAATTTTCGAACGTCACGTAGTTAATGAACGTTTCCGAATTTTGTTCAAATATCTCAAACGTAACAATAACATAGTCGTCTAACTAACGTCTGTATTCCTTAAAAACACGAACAAAGCTTGTAATCATACCTATACTAAATATTATCACATTTTTTCACCTTATTATTAATAACTAAAGTATAATATTTTCGTTGTCACACATATTTAATGAATGATTGAATAAGGTATTTCACAACATTAATTTTTTTTTTACGTTCCTAATAAACAAATAATACGAAAACACTCAAAAAAACAAATTTTTAAATACATAAACTTGAAAAAAGGACGCAATTTAATAAGAGAAAATTGTGACGTCATTAGGCACATATCCCTACAAAGTTCATACTAACCGAGCGTTTTTGACGTTTCATAAAAGGTGTCTGATTTGGGGTATTACCCGTGGTCCCACCAACATGTCCCCTGGGGGGTCCACGGGTAATTTTTTTACTCGTTGTCCTACCGTTCTAAACAGTGTTCGCCAGTGGGTCTACGGCTAATTTATTTTTCCCCGTGATCCCACCATGGTTTGTCCATGTTCGTAATGTTTACTGAAATGTTTGTTTTCACCGATTTTTTCTACAGAATAGTTATGTACGACGACGAGCGGAGCGAGGAGTGTTAGTGAAACTGTGACCCTACAGCGCGCGAAGCGCCAGAACCGAACATTTTTAAACACATCGCAGTTTTTCTAACACTCCTCCTCGCTCCGCTCGTCGTCGTACCTAATTTCAGTGAAAAATTCAGTGAAAACAAACATTTCAGTAAAAATTACGAACATGGACGAACCATGGTGGCACCATGGGAAAAAATAAATTAGGCGTAGACCCACTGGCGAACACTGTTTAGAACGGTAGGACAACGGGTAAAAAAATTACCCGTGGACCCCCCAGGGGGACATATTGGTGGGACCACGGGTAATTGACTATCAGTGAAATAACGTAAATGCTTCACCGCTCCTACGTATTATAGACATCAACGCGTTTCGAGTCTGCGTGTGAGCGCGTTGACATCTTTTACATACTGAGAGCTAACAATCATTCTATTCATCCACTATCAAGTTGCCTTGATTATTCTTTATATAATTATCTTATACAGTTTGGCTAGCAGAAAATGCACTACGTATGGCAATAAGTTTGCCTTTTTAATCTGTAATTCAGATAATATTTTCCCGAATTAATACAGATTATTTTAATAAATATTGTGTAAGGATAAGTACATGAACAACTTTTTCAGAAATGCCGACGCCATTATGAAATAATATATTTCTTAATTAACTTCACACTTCAGTCCGCTTGATCGCTTTTTCACTGCCCGCCTATAAAAAACAACAGTCACCTTTAAACGAAAGTGGATTATTACAACCTAGGATAGCATAGAAATCTAGAATCTAAAGATGTTTATTTCCCATAAGGAATATTTGAAGTTCACTTACATGAGAATTAATATAAAGTTAACAATGTCTTATCTGCAGAGTCGTGTAAAAAGCTATAAAACTTGGGTTGATTTTTTAATTCGATCCACAAATTCATAAAATATCGTGTCCAATTCGGTATCGTCACGGCAAACTATTTAAAATTATTTAAATACGTAATAAAACCTACAAGTGTGTATATTAAAAGTCTTACAACTTATGTTAAATGAAATGATTCACGAGTTATCGCGATGTTAGTTAGCATTTTATCGGCGAATTAATCATAAAATAAAATAGTTGGTGATTTGCTCTAAATTGTTTAAATTTTAATCTCACGTATACATACGGAACGATAACCCCACTTCCGCTCGCACAGATGAGGGATTAGGAGACATGCTTGAAATAGTTGTTCGGCTCCTCATTCGTCGGGCCGGCGTCGGCGCGCGCGCACGCCGCCGACTTTCCACTAAACATCTATAGTCGAAAGTGAAATTAGAAAAAAAAGTGCAAAACGAGCAAACCACTTACATTTTTTTGACAAAACTCTCATATAAAAATAATATGTTTTAAACTTGAAGTTATAACTAGTCACAAAGTAATTTCAAATTGCTAAACATTTGTATACCTAAATGCTTTTTTAAAACAGTTGTTTAAAAATAATATAGTATTATGAAAAGTAAGTTGTAGTCCAGTGCATTGACCCGTGCTTTTAAGCGACCTTGCGAACAGCTGATGTGAGTGTGTGTGATGTGATGTGATGTGAAGTGATAAGTGATAAGCAACGCAGGTGAGTGACGTTTTCAATTTTATTGTTTTTTACATAATGTCAATGACGATAGATTAATAATCGAAATTATTCGTATTACAATGTCTAAGGCTTCCTAAAAAGGTTGCAAGAATCAATGTCACACGTCAAAAATATATTTGCTAACAATTATTTTAAAATAAAACTTAATTATCCTAGGCTCTGTGATAATTATTGTGTAAAGTTTTCATCGACTCACACACTTTCAGAATCTGATTTCAAATGAGCGAAACTTTGGGATCAAAGATTTTTTCTAATCAAAGATTATGTTAGTTTTACTCGCTAAAACTTTGAGACTGGCTATCTTTTATTTCTGTATCATCGCATTTACAAAAAAAATATTCTTGTGCGTAGTTAATTTAGTATCGTTCGTTAGTATACCTACTTCGTTTAGCAGTATATGTAGTTACCGCAACGGAGCGAAATTTTAATAAGTTCCTAAAACACAGACGAAGTTGTAATACACATACTTAAGAATATTTAACACAAAACATACATATATACCCATGAAATACAATACAACTATACCTGAAATTTCTCTTCCTATCAAAATGGAAAACAAATGCAAATGCTAATATTATTTGAACACATGTTTGATTGTCATAACGACACAAGAGTTTACTTACATAGATTGTCGCATTGAAAAACCTGTAACAAAAAAAGTAATGTTACTAACGTTATTAAAAACCATTTTACACAATTATAACAAGAAATAGATATAAGATCACGACCGAAATAAAACGGGATGAGGCTGAGAGGAAGTAACTACAACTACATAATATATCTGACATTAATATAAAGCCAGTTTTCTTTCGTACTGTTCTAATACAACAAAATTTAGTAATGATGTATTTCGTATTTTCTTATGTAAGTTATTCTTTGTTACTTATAAGACTAGGCATCAAACTCACTAAACCACAAACAAATTCTTGTTAAATAACTACAATTTATTCACCTTATTTCACATGTATTTTTTTTAACTCGGTAAATATCTTATTAACATTTTTAGAATTTATTTACATATTAAATACATTTATAATAATTATGTAGACGTCCTCACTAAATTATATATCGCCTATGGCATTTCAAAAAGATATAAATAATGTTAATGATCATAATAAGCCCTTGAACAATTCTAATGAGATTTGCTTGATAACTGTATACTGCATTGTCAAACAAATCTGTACATTTATCCTAATAGTACTTGCGACGATGCTATTTGTAGGTTACATAGTCGCTGGTTACTGTCAAATAAATTTTCTTGAGGAAATAATCCTGTATCCAAAATGAATGACTAGAATAATTTTACGGCAACAAAGTTGTGCGCTCGAGTTCGTAAAATAATCTTCGTAGACAATTTTACTCGCAATGATAATTCCATGCAATATAGTATAAAAAAATACACGCATTAATAATAATCATGTTTGGATTAATCCTTCATGTTTCGATTTCGACGACGACTTTAGTCTAATAAGTAAGTAGTGACCCTACCTACGAAGTTGGTGGTCCCGGGTTCGAGTCCCGGTCAGGGCATTTATTAATGTGATGAGCTCGAATATTTATTCCTGAGTCATGGATGTTTTCCATGTATTTATGTATTATTTATCTATACAGTTCTATGCTTGTCTACGTGCTTTACCAAGTTTCAAAACGATCCGAAGGCCAGTTTGTAAAAATATGAGAGGTAAGTATCAACAACTCCACACAAGTAGTGAATTACGTATAGTAGCAGTATTTTTTCCAGCGACTGTATCCATATCATTTATTTAATAATAACTTTAATTAGCATTGATTATTTTTTTGGGAAAATCGTATTTTCAGAATCCAATTCGAGGTTTAGGGTTATTAAACAATTTTAGCCATTTATCCCGACGAAATAATCAATGATTGAAGATATTTTCACAAAAATGTGTATGACATTAGTTTAACCTTACTATCTGCCTGTATTGATGATACTTTGACATATTTTCATTTAAAAAACCAAATAACACCTCCCGTCTGTAGTAGTTGACGAAATGTCGCTGAAAAACGTCACGTTTGTCAACCGCCTTGAAAGTAAACATTCAAATAAATGTTCTGGCAATAATGAAAATTCACCGATAAATTAGCCGTTATGAAACAATACTTTTCTGGTCTGCTATTTCTTGAAAGTAAGTGACTTTAATATGGTAACAGAGTGGTAGCTTAAACATACTACACTTTTCGAATATACATAAGCATTATGGTTCGGTGTGATGCTATAAACTCCATCATGCTTGTTTTCCAGCATTGTCAAGTTCCTGAAATCTGCTTTAATGAAGTGGTAGGTAGTAGGTTAGTAATAAACGATCTGCAAAATATGAGCAATTTTGCAGATCGTTTATTACTAAACTTATAAATCATACACTTAAAGTTGGACGTTAATATTGTTTATAAAACGTGACTTTGACATGACTTGTTTATGACAAGATTGACAAATGTGTTTTTTAATAACGTCTCATGCTTTGGCTTACAGTCTTGAATCAGCCGCGGCGTGTATATATTGAAAAGTCTCATTTTTAAATAAATTATAATTATTAAACTACGCTTTGAATTTCTAAAATAATGAAATTCGTTTCTTGAAATGGTTTATAGTTTAAAAAATGAATAATTATATGTGATGTTGATGTATAGGTCAAAATGTAATGTATTGTTTTGGGTTAAAAGGTATTGTTTCAAAGTTCGTTCATTAGATAAAAAGAAAGAAGACATTTATCCACTGCACAAAACAAAAGATACACAGATACAAAAATGTAAACGTAACGTGTGTCTTCGCGGCAGTGAATCGGTTGCTATCTCAGCATAATTCCCAGGTGTCAGATATGTTCGTAGAAGTCTTGTCTGTAACCTACTCCTAACTTACCTAACCTTGAGATTTATCAAACGTATTTCTGTCCATATTTTGTGGTGTGTGGAAATCAAACACTTGGTAAATTAAATTCTTTCTATCCGAAATCAGAATTCAACTGCACTGCTGAAAAGAGTCCGACGGCTGAAAGTACTCATCATACCTTTAAAATCATTTTCTCAAACATGCAATGAAATATTGATGTTATCTATATTAATAATTTCGTGCAGGGGTACGGTAGACCCGAACGAGACCTGTCTCAAATTGAAGAACGTATAAAAATAACGATTTTTGAGTTGAACATATGTATCCGCAAAATTCGGATTGTCGCGTATTTTGCATTAAAAAGTGTTAATTTTACGACAAAAGGTCCGCCATATTAAATTTGTTGGTTGACAGCACAGACTACTAAGAAGATACTGTTGACAGCGTGGGGTTGGGTACGTTCGGAAATTGTAAACTATGTTTGCGTCCGGTGTGTTGGCCAGGTTGCTGGGCGTGGATTCGGCTAGCCGCGTCTGCAGCGTTTTGTTTTTGTAGTTTTCAAGCGTTCTATACACCTATCAGCCTAGCTAGCACGATAACTTATACCGTCACGTTATATGGGCGAAATGTATTAAAATGTCACATAAAACGTAACGGTATCATACCGTGCTAGCTAGGCTGATTGTCACAACAACCGCCTTCAAGCGAATGTATGGGGCCTGTTACATGGTTATTAACTTATTAGTATCACGTGATACATTCATATCACGATAAGTATCACGTGAATATTGAAGTAGAATCCATACAAATTTGAAAACTGCTATAATATTGACACCCCAGTATTGTGATAATATTAATCGTGTAAAGGACACCACTTGAATGTTTGCTGAGTTTGTCCGCCATCTTAAAGCTGCGTCTCTATTTTGTTGTGACAAACTACTAGGTGGCTTATGGCTTTTAAACGTCTAGCAAAATTCTATCCATATCTCGCTCTATCTTATAACTTAGTGGTACTGGGGTCTACTCCGAAATTCAAAATCCGAACTTCGTATGGTGCCGTCCCTTTCACTCATATAGTCTATGACAGGAGAATGAACGGCACCAATGGACGGCACCATACGAAGTTAGGATTTTGAATTTCGGAGTAGACCCCCAACTCATGCCGTTCGCCGCGCTCGGACGTTAGAGGCGCCACCGCGAACCGAAAACGAAGTATCTGCCTCTCTCTCGCACATGTATATTCGAACGACAGAGAGGAAGATAGTTCGTTTTTGGTTCGCGGTAGGCCCTCAGGCGTCAACTTTAAAACGAATAGGGTATTTTACTATAAGAGAAATAAAAAATGTAATAAAAACCAGCCAAGTGCGTCGGAGTCGCACACTGAGGGTTCCGTATAACTAAAAAACAAATGTGATTTATCAATATATTGATATTTTTGGTAAAATATACTTCATAATAAACATTATCTTATCACCTAATTTCAAGTTCATAGGTCGATGGGAAGTTAAAAAATTATATGTGTGACAGACAACACACGGAATGTTCTTTGACTTTCTTCGACCGTCCGCCGCGCTCGGACTAAAGTGCTACCAACCGAAAAATAAATATATATGCCTCTCTGTCGCACTTGCATATTCGAGCGCGGAGAAGGAAATACTTCGTTTTCAGATCGCGGTAGGCCCTCTGGTCTGACGGCTCCTATTCCTGGATGGTGCGCGTATCGGAATGTGAAATACCTTTGGCAAAACGGAACAAGTTGTTAAATAGCTTCCATTAATTGGAGAAAATATTACCAACTGTTATTATTATCACGCGAAACACTGAATATTGAAGCAACATCCATAGGGGCCTGTTACATGGTTATTATTATCACGCGATATACTCATATCACGATCCGTATCACGTGCAATGAATATTGAAGAAAAATCCATACGATTTTGAAAACCACGATAATATTGACACACCAGTATTGTGATAATATTAAGCGTTTAACAGACCCCATACAATTTTAAAAATCGCGATTATATTGACACATAATATTCAGTGTAAAGGACCTTACTTAATAGAATTTGGCGGAGAATAGAGAGCTGCTACCGCGAAACGAAAACGAACGAACATCGTGTATCCCTCTGTGTCGCTCGATTTTGCAAGTTCGACAGAGAGGGAGATACACGAACTTCATTTGTTTTCGTTCGTGTTAGCAGCTCTGACTTCTCACCAAAAATACTGACTGGCACATCAATATTTAACAACTGCACATCTGAACTGAATTTTAATGAACGATTAGTATTTTAGCTATACAAATCAGTACTGATTACGGTGTCAAATTTTTTATGTGCCTTTAAATACTACCCTTATAAAAATGCTTAGGATTAACTTGCAAAGATACTAGCCTTTGCCCGTGACGTCGTCAGCGTAATCTTTTACTCCCTATTCCATATGTTAATCCAGACTACAGACTATATTTCTATACGAAATTTCATCATAATCCGTTGTTGTAATGTTTTTATTTTATACATTTTTGTACACTATTTCTTTCTTCGTTTGCATAACTGTCACGAATAAATGTTTACTTTATTTCTTACTTATTTATTTCACCCGAGCGAAGCCGGGCTTTCATCTAGTGTTCCTTATAATAGGGTGCGAAGTATGACGTTTCAGGTGCGGTTTGGAAGAGAGGTCGTTATTGGGATTTCATACAAATCTTGCAGGCCTAGGCCGGCAAAGTCCTCTTTTTTAATTTCCAATCCACATAAATTTGTGGCACAGGCATCATGACATTCTGCCACTATGCGTATTAAAAATAAAACTTTATTCTTTTTGTTGTTTATTTCATTGCATGTTTGAAAAAAGCACTATACATACCTCGGCGGGAAATATGGGGTTGCCCGCCTCAGATAGGTCTGAGGCGGGCAACCCTATATTTCCCCATATTTTAAGACATATAGATAGGTAGGATAGGTCCTACCTATCTATATGTCTTCGGCCGGCAACCCCTTTCGTCCCGGCCTCTGTAGTAATGTGCTATTTCTCTAAACTTTACTGTTTTAATACTTAAGATCTCGTATATTCTTATGCCGGAGGAGGCCTTCACCAGTAAATGGGTATCTCAATAAATTAAATAAGATACACTTAAAATAGATATAATGTAAACATTTTAAATAAAGGGTTTTTTTATTTAAATTTTTATATTTTTATAAAATTTAATGAAAACTTAAATTTAAAAGAGGGAACTAATTACTCGTATCTTTTTAATCAATAACACATTGATTTTTCATTCCGAGGAAATTTGGCAGCTGCCATAAGTTGACGTTTCAGGGATAGTAACCTTTTTAACCGACTTCAAGATTTCAAAAGAGGAGGTTATCAATTCGGTTGTATGTTTTTTTTTTTTTTTTTTAATGTTTGTTACTCCATAACTCCGTCTTTTATTAACCGATTTGAAAAATTCTTTTTTTGATTGTATGTATATATATCCAAGTTGGTCCCGTTTTTGTCAAAGGGCAGTTCTGATGATGGGATCCATGAGGAATTGAAGGAACTCCTCAAATCTTTAAGGCAAACATATAGTGATTTTTGTGTTTTTATCAACAAGTCAAGCATTTGCATCCAAAAATGTGACATTGGATGAAGTGGAACTGCTGATGATGATCAGAACAGAACTCTTCAACGACGAAAAGTTCACGTTTGGCGATTTGTCCTCCTAGCTGTGTTTGTTAAGCAAGTTCTATTTTCACGATTAATTTTTGTCATGCTCGAGTTCTGATGATGGGATCCATGAGGAATTGAGGGAACTCCTCAAATCTTAACGGCAAACATATAGTGATTTTTGTGTTTTTATTAACAAATCGAGCATTATCATACAAAAATGTGACATTTGATGAAGTGGAACTGCTGATGATGATCAGAACAGAACTCTTCAACGACGAAAAGTTCACGTTTGGCGATTTGTCCTTCTAGCTGTGTTTGTTAAGCAAGTTCTATTTTCACGATTGATTTTTGTCATGCTCGAGTTCTGATGATGGGATCCATTAGGAATCGAGGATACTCCTCAAATGTGAAAGGCACACAAATAGTGATTTTAGTATTTTCATGAACTAATCAAGCATTTTCCTTCATAAAAGTGACATTTGATGAAGTGGAACTGCTGATGATGATCAGAACGGAACTCTTCAACGACGCGTAGTTCACGTTTGGCGATTTGTTCTCTTCGTTTTGTTTGTCAAGCAAGCAAGGTTTTTCCATGATTTCATGAGGAATTGAGGGTACTTAGTCTTCTACCATTATAAACATACTTATAGCCATTTTTGTATTTTATTGTATGGAATCTAAGAGTGCACCATCTAAGATTAATAATCTTTCACCGGACTCCCCCATTGAAGTCGGTTTTTTTTTCTTAAAAATTATTTTACTATTACCCATAAGTACATGGGTTAGCAATTTGGTTTTGAAAGGAAAAGTAAGTACAAAGGTTAAAATGAGTAGTCTCGCCTAGTTATACTGATTATTTAAAAAAAAATGTTATTGGACTTTGTATTTGTATTCTTACATTGTGGTCCACTTCCATAGGAAAATTAAAGAGAAATAGTACATCAAATACACAATCAACATTTCTTTTTTTTGACTACCTGAATTTGAATTCAGATATGAGCCGGACTTCATTCATGTGTGTTTATTGTTATTTTATTCATGACGACCTGTTTAGCCTAGTTGGTAGTGACTCTGCTTCCGAAGCTAGAGGTCCCGGGTTCGAATCCCGGCCAGGGTATTTATTTGTGCATGTATCACGGATATTTGTTCTTGGGTCTTGGAGGTTTTCTATGTATTTATCTATATAAGTATGTATATCGTCGTCTAGTACCCATAGTACAAGCTTTGCTTAGTTTGGGACTAGGTCGATTTGTGTAAGATTGTCCCCCATTATTTATTATTATTTATTATCAAAAATAATTAATTATCTTAGTTTAAAAGTTTGCATTATAAATAAATGAAATAAATAGTGTGGGACAATCTTACACAAATCGATCTAGTTCTAAACTAAACAAAGCTTGTACAGTCTACAGCAAAAGTAGATAGTCATTTTAGTACCTTGTCACTTTCACTACATTGACGCATCTCAACTGTCGCAGTATTGTTATGTTAGTGCGATAAAGTACTAAAATGATCATCTACTTTTGCTGTTGACTGTACTATGGGTACTAGACGAAGATATACGTACTGATATAGATAAATAAATACTTAAATAAGTACATAGAAACTATATTCGTGCTAATTATTCGAACCCCTATATGCTCTTTAAAGCTCGCTTAGGTTATTAGTTTGTCATCCACATGTCTAATTTAATGGTGAACTGATATTAAAGGTTTTGCACATAACGTGCTGCACACGGAATCTTTTGGAATACTTTATAGAAAGAAGGGGATTGTTGAAGTCGAAGTAGTAATTTCGCGCAGTTTCGCGGATGCGCCCGCCGCCGGACTTGATATATACTTACGAAGTTTTGCTAAATTCTATGACTTTCTTTTTTATATTGCACCTATGTTATTCTAAGTAACAATATTTAAATTTCGGCATTAATTAAAATCGACTACCTAGTTTTTTTTAGTTTAGTACCTGCATTTGCAGAGTAATCACGAAAGAACGATAAGAACTAAAAAAATACCGGTATTTTTGTATGAACAGAATACCGGTTTCCGAGCCCTGGGTACGTGTCACGTACCGTAGTACGTAGTGTACGTACCCCGATTTGTCAATGCGGAGGCTGTATGATATGAGAAAACTGTCAGCTGTCAGTGTCAACCGATACGTACGCAGTACCACGGGCCTTTCAGCTCGAAGTAAGTATTTTTATAAGGAAATATTAGTTTAACTTGTTTGTACCAGATGTCACTGGGTGCTATCTCTATCGCACTTGCATATTGAAGTGAAAGAGATGCAACGGTCGTGCGGTCAGTTCTTACTAAATACACAACGGCGCTACGATCTATGCGGAGTACCTATATCACTGGTATCTCTATCACAGTATATATATTGTACTTTGTTCACAGTACTGCCCCACTTCTGCGCATGGTATTACTACTGCGCAAACGTAATACTGACAGTATTTCGTCAAGTGAGGAAATCTCACGTCGGTAAACTCACGTCAAAGAGCATAATACCTATGACATATCGCTCCCGCTCCGGCAAGTCAGGAAATCGCCTTATTCGCGTAACTTTTCGAATGTACGATAGGTGGATCTAACAGTATTTTTTATGGAAAATGACAGATCTACCTTACGCACGCTCGAAAACGGAGCGTAATTAAATGACACTGATGATCTACAATATATAAAATTTTAATAACTATAAAGTGTACTTCAAACTTGTTCCCATGTAAATGGATATGAGACAAAGTTTATATTTGTTCTATATAGTGATATCAAATTTCTAATATGTATATTGTTAACGAGCTTTTGTCCGAGACTTTGTCCGCGTAGAAGTCGGTTTTTATCGTACTCCTTACAAATTCCCGATTTGGTACGAGTGACGATTTGGTACGAGTGGCGATTTGGTACGAGTGGCGATTTGGTACGAGTGGCTGGGAAGGATTGGATGAGGAGACCACAGGACGCACGGAATGGGCTAACATGGAAGAGACCTTTACTCAGCATTGGGTAGCTTAAGGTTGAAGAAGAAGAAGAAGTACAAATTTCCGCCCCCATTTCACCCTCTTAGGTGTGATTACTGAGGTAAAAAAAAACTCATATTGCCCTGTCGGGGCTCTCAAGCTCTGTCCATACAGAATTGTCATTTAAATCAGTTCAGAGAATTATTTTACGTTTTATTTATTTTAAGATACTTATCAATATTTGGTTGTTTGCGATAGTGCCGAATTAATTGTGTAAGGCTGTTGGATTTTAGAATCGGTTTTATGTCAGTATCATGAGCTGTCAATATACATATCGTATTGACTTTACCTAGTTCGGTAAATTGTATCAATAGGTCAAAGATCAGGCCGGACAGTAATTGCAGAGTTATGTGGTTGGGACACCTGCCCCCGCGCAAGAAACTGTTCACTATTTCTCGGCAATGTATTTGCATTAAGACAATTTATGTTGGTGCATAATGAGCAGGATAAAAAAGGGACCCGGTTTTAAAAACTAGTGTAGTAAATACGAGAATTGACGCGCAATTCAATATCGTCTATTGAAGAGGTCGTGACATAGCTGGGTAATTTTATTAGTGTTACGAGCCAAAATTCGTCCAAGGGAACACTTAAATGCGATGTGGTATCTGTTCGTCTTTCATGGCCAATTTTAGTCTATTGTTTATTGCATACATATAGGCCGACGCCATGTCTCCTCGGTGACTCATAATCTCATAAATTACCTATATCATATTAAAAAGTAGAAAACTAATTTATTTACATGGATGGTTAATGATAAGTATATTAAATTTATTTATATTGTAAATTTACTTATAAGATATTATAAATGGATATTTTCTTGACATGTATGGTCAATATAAAAAACCGGCCAAGTGCAAGTCGGACTCGCGCACGCAGGGTTCCTTACTATTATCTATACAACATTAGACACTTTATTATAAATAACCTTTTTAAATTTAATTGAAATAGTAATATTTTTTATATTTTTTACCTGTAGTAAGAACGTTAAATAATATCAAGGAGAATTTTGGTGAAGTGCGAGTCGGATTTTAGTTTTCCTATACATTTAGAGACCCAGCGGCTGATGAACACAACGAGCAAGTTTTTAAGGTTTTTTTTTTTAATGGGAGTTCTCTTAAATGTTTATTTTATTTTTTTATTATTTTTTGTTATAGCGGCAACAGAAATGCATCGTCTGTGAAAATTTCAACTGTCTAACTATCACGGTTTATGAGATACAGCCTGGTGACAGATGGACAGACAGATAGACAGACAGACAAACAGACAAACAGACAGACAGACAGACAGACAGACGGACAGACAGCGGAGTTTTAGTAATAGGGTTCCGTTTTTACTCTTTGGGTGCGGTTCCCTAAAAATGATATTCTATTCTATTCATGCCTATAAAGACTCATTTTTTCCATGAATGTTTATCACTGTATCATCGCTCATGGGTCATATTTTTTCCAATATACCATAACAAAAAGTGTAAAACCCCCACTCTTATAGCTTACTATAACGTACTAAATATGAGTAGTATATCCTAATACCATCGTTTCTATTCACAAAAGTAGCGGCATAGTTGTTAAGTCATGAGCAATAATTTAATGAAGTTGAATCGTGCTCTTCGATAGTTTATTCGTTTCACGTATTTATTTTTATAAAGGTATGTGCTAGATGTGGACTTTTTTGGTTCACTTTTGATACAAAGATGTTATGAAAAATTTATCGACGTAATTGGTCTCCTATTATTGCCATGCTGTACTGCGTAATAAATAATTCAACTCTTATTAAGTCTATTTCGAAGTCTGTCTCGCTCATGTATATTTGGCAATGCCTGGACGAGAGAAAGAGCGACGTTACTATACAATTCATGTTCTATATCAATTTTAGCGATGCTAGGTGTCCTCGATGCTTCAAACATTAAATACAGTATGACGAATATGGCTGGTCCACATGAGAATATCGGTAATTATAAGAGATAGTGATGAAAAACCGTAAGTAGAAACCGAAGCGTCAATTTATATTTTACACAAAACTGCATGCATTTTATAAGAAATATTGAATTATTATTATTAAGTATCAAAATTAGGCTTAGAAATTCCAATTAGGAGTGATATACCTACACAGCCTACACTGTATGCAGTATACGATCGCATCCCAGTAATAACCCGAGGCATCGCAAATGATGTGATATGCCCAACATATCATTGTAACTCTCATATACCTAACTAGCCTAAATTTCAAATTAATTAATTTAATTTTAGGACTATCGTTAGCAGACGTTACTACTTAATACAAAATTTTATTTTGTTTATTCAGGACAACAACAGCCGTTAATATACATTTTACATCAGAATGGTTACATAGCAGAAGGCCAATAACAGTTATCCATTGTATTACAAAATTACATACTTGTTTATAATAAGTGAAAGTGAACAGTAGTAAATTGCAAGCTACACAAAGTATATACGAAATGAGACATACTCAGACATAATCCAGAACAGACTGCAATCACTTGGAACTTTTTATGTACCACTAAGCAGCATGACATCCAATTTCATTAGAACTTTTGGTACTCGGAGTGTTACGAGTGCTCACCCATAGTTACGCGATGAATATGATTAATTAATTACCAGTAGTGCGACACACACACACACACCCACACACCTGGATAGATACTACAATACAACTTAAAATCCTAAGGATCACGTTGGCATGACATCCCAACATGGCTCACCCTGGCACAACCTGAGTGTTTGTACAACTAGCGAGAAATACCTAATATCACCATTACTGGTAATGATAACCCACAATCCACTGTTTTAAATTTTAGGTTAATTTATTCTTATTCAGCAACACTGTGAAGACTTCGCTTTTGAATTGTTTTTTAGATCCAATGAATGGATCAGTTGTATAAAATTCCTGGTTATACAAATAGGGAATACGTGAGAGAACACCATTAGAACCATAATTAGTGGAGTGAAGAGGTACTTGGAACAGATGGGTGTATCTGGCACGACGTTTTGGGACTCGCAACTGCAGACTGGAAAGAAGCTCAGGACAATCCACACGACTTCGAATAATATCATAAAGCAAGTTCATGTCAACAAATTTTCGTGTATCCTCAAGTGATAGAAGGTTGTACTTGCGGCAGTTTTCAGCATAACTAAAAAATTACCGATTTATCCCCTGAAACTATTAAGGAAAATCGCATTTCAAAGAGCTTAATACAAAATTACCGATCTATCCACTAAAACTATTAGGGCAAATCGCATTTTAACGAGCTTCACACAAAATTACCGATCTATCCACTGGAACTATTAGGGCAAATCGCATTTCAAAGAGCTTAACACAAAATTACCGATATATGCACTCAAACTATTAGGGAAAATCGCATTTCAAAGAGCTTAATACAAAATTACCAATCTATTCACTGAAAATATAAGGGATAATCGTATTTCAAAGAGCTTCATTTGACACATGGCCGCATTAGGCATCATGCATTCATAACTAACAATACATAATGGAAACTAATAAACGATAGTATACATATACGAATACAATCCAGTAAAAATACTCTTTGGATGATTTACGCCCACCTTTGATAAGTTCAAGTAGGTAAAATAAAAAGAGTCGGACTCGCGCACCGAGGGTTCCGTACAACTAAAAAACAAATGTGATTAATCAATATATCGGTATTTATTGGTAAAATATTTGTAATAATAAATATAATAGCCAAATTTCAAGTTTATAGGTCAATGGGAAGTTAAAAAAATCTTCCTAACAAAATGTGTGACAGATGGACACACGAGTGACATCAATAGGGTTTCCTTTGAAAGCTTCGGGTACGGAACCCTAAAAAGAAACATCTTCAAGTGTTGGTGTATTTAACGAAACCCGCGCGGCTATCAGCCTGTCAGGCTCTCGTCAGCCAAGCCGCTTCTTTACGCTTGCATTATCACAAAAATACACCTTTTAAATATTGTTTATATGGAAAACATGGAATTAATATAGGTACGGCCAGTCAAATTGAATTATTGTTACCGCTATTGTGACAGTACAATTTTTTATAACTAACTAGCGCCCCGCCCCGGTTTCGCACGGGTGCAATGCTGATATAAAAATATACTACAAAATGTCTCTTTATATACAACCCGACCGGTACCGCCGCAACCGCTATGTCCCTGAATTTTTTATCTGTAATATCATCGAATAAATTCATTTAAATTACATGCTGTAAAGGGTCATATTGATCTGTATTAAATGCACGATGTATTTAAGGTACTTAATTGGATAAGGATTCATGCTGTATTGCTTAAAATCGCTTCGTAAATAAGCCATTATTTCACGTAAAAAGTAAAGGACAAAAAATGGTTATTGTGGGTTATTGCTAAGAGATAGACATACACCATCACAGATTTTTTTTGTAGACCTTTTTAAGTTGTACAATACTGTAGTACATTATTTTGATCTTTCTCGTAAGGTTCAACCAGCGTTTGCAATGAAAGCGCAAAAAATGAGTTTATTCATGACATCACCTTGGAAACCTCTAAAAATATCGTGCCATACGAACGAATAAGACAGTAATAGAAAAACGATAATAAAGACTCAACTCAACTTTGGATTTTCGTCTTTGAAAATTTTAAGCAATTATGTTTCGGCTCTAGTCAAAGAAACAATGATATAGTCAAGAATCATATATCTAAAAATCAGTCTTTATTTTTTTCTAATTTTGTCAGAACGGTGTTTCAAAGAACGCGATATTTTTGATTGTATTCCCCTAAACAGAACGCCTGTCCAGAGGTGTTATTCACAAACCGACTCGTCCTCACCTGTCACCTCACACCTTACCCGTTTTTATATGGAAACTTACACTGACATTTGACAATTTTCATACAAAAACGGGTGAGGTGTGAGGTGACAGGTGAGTATGAGTCGGTTAAGTCGGTTTGTGAATAAGAGGGCAGGAGTGTCACAGAAGACAACGCTTTAGAGAACTGCATAGATAACCCCCTCTAGATAGCCCCTATGAACGATTTAGTTCGAATCAAAAGTCACCAAGGTTAGCGGTATGTGCGGGTCGCCGGGGAGGTCGGTAACGTCGCTGCCATTGGCTGTTTCATAGAGCGCGCGCTTGGGTTCAACATGGCGCGCGCGGCGTAGGGATGGGACGCGTTGTTTATTACCGGCTTTTACCGGTAATGCCATTTATTTTAGGGTAACAATTTTAAATAGCGTATATGCTCATCTATTAATTTAGTATCTAGAATAATATTTTTAGGCAGCGCATAGTGTAATGTAGTGTAGGTCGATTCACAAGAGCTGGCGCGGAAAATGTATGAAACTGTCATTAATTTCATAGACATTCCGCGCCAGCTCTTGTGAATCGACTTACACGGTTACAGCACTGGTGAATGTAAAAATTGCGGAATATTTTGACGACCACTTTGGCTTAGTTGGTAGTGGTCCTGCCTACGAAGGCGGAGTTCCCGGGCTCGAATCCCGGCTAGAGCATTTATTTGTGAGATGAACTAACACGAATATTTGATCCTGAGTCTTGGAAGTTTTTCTATAGAAATAAATTTATTTATCTATATAAATAAATACAGTAGAACCACAAATATCAGTTACATCGGCAATCTTCGTTCACGCCGACGAGTGCAGACAAGTACCGAATGAAACCGAATGTACGACCAATTCAATAAAGACCTTGTTGCATTATACGTAAGGTCAAGGTAGAATATGCAATGACAGTTGAACTAGTGCTCTCGTGCTTCGCGCAGCCAGACAAAATGGCGATCGCCGGCGTCGCGCGTAAATTGTTGGCCAATGGCTGTTGAGGAATTTACCCACGCAAAGCACTGCCTTGTGATTGGCTAAAATGTTTTCAAAAAGTTTGCTCACCAAGACGATTCTAAAAACCCAATTGTAATGGCTCCTTCTCCAACCGATTCCGAGATCCCTTATACTTCTTCGAGGTCCAGCATAGGGTCCACCTCGTGACACTAGTCCTAATTGCTCACCAAGACGAAACGAAAAACCAAATTGCAATGGCTCCTTCTCCAACCGATTCCGAGATCCCTTATACTTCTTCGAGGTCCAGCATAGGGTCCACCTCGTGACACTAGTCCTAATTGCTCACCAAGACGAAACGAAAAACCAAATTGCAATGGCTCCTTCTCCAACCGATTCCGAGATCCCTTATACTTCTTCGAGGTCCAGCATAGGGTCCACCTCGTGACACTAGTCCTAACTGCTCACCAAGACGATTCGAAAAAACCCAATTGCAATGGCTCCACCTCTAACCACTTCCGAGATCCCTTATACTTCTTCGAAGTCCAGCATAGGGTTCACCTCGTGATACCAGTCCTAAATGCTAGGGAAATCTATGTCCTACTTAGTGGTAATACTGTTACTAATTTGTTATTTCATTCGATATACATACTCGATATTACATAGCAATAAATATAATACAACCGGTTAATAAACTTTATAATAAAATAAAACTACACATTAACTACTTCCAAACTAAATATTCCATTCTACTACATTGATATGTACCCGTATCGTACCTATAGCGTATAAATAAAATAGAACGAGACACTAATTTACTACATTACTACTTTAATTAAAAGAACACTGGCAACACTGACAGTTTAATGTAAAATAATTAATGACCTTTTCCAATAGAATTTCAATATTAATAAAACAGCGCAACAAAACGCGGACGAATACATAATTAATTGAAATTGAGACTTATACGTTAATGTCGAAAGCGTCACTGGCACATCACTAGCCCGAGCATGTACGAGTACTTTCGTCAGAAGGGAGAGTATATTGACATTTGAATTGGTTGGAAAGGGACAAGAATACTTCTGTACTTCTTACTGGCTAATGTAAAATGAACTCCGCCTGGCAGAATAAAATATGCCTTTTGTAATTAATTTAACTTATCTGTGAAATGTTATTCCGTCATTCTTGTACTTTGCTGTTCGAGAGCTTTTCCCACATAACTTTACACAGCAAAACACCATTTCTAATGGATAAAATCGATTTTCAATGCTCGTTTATCTGACGTACGTATAGATCGCGAACCTGGACGAGTCTGACTGAGAGCGCGAGGCGTTTTTGCTTACATGTACTAGTGGTACATAGGTGAGGTGACCGCACGTCGCCCTATAATCTCCATCTAGAGGGGGTAATCTATGGAGAACTGTAATGAATTTAACTAATCTTGCCTCTACTTGACACAGAACAAAAGACATCAACGAACGCGGACCCCTTAAGCGCGGTTTCCACTGCGAGCGTAACGGACTCCATAAGACTCTGTTTTACTTACAACATTAAACTGCATATAAGCGGTGCTCTTAGTTGGAGGAAGTGCTTATATGCAGTTTACTGTTGCGAGTTAAACGGAGACTTTACGGAGTCCGCTCCGCTCACAGTGGAAACCCCGCTTTTGGTATGCTCGTCTTTCACAGTACTTAGATTTTCAATCGATACCTAGCAGTGTTGGGCATAATTAATTACGTTTGTAATTAAATTACTAATTCATTTACATTTAATTCAGTTACTACTTTTCAAAACATAATAAAAAGTCATACATTGTAGGGTTGAAATGTAATTTCAAAAGCTCATTTATATTTCTAAGCTGCCCAAATGGTGATAAAAATGAACAAACATTTGTAATTGTTTTGCTCAACACTGATACCTAGTTTGTTTTATTATTTCGGTTTGTTTAATTGTATTAGTTAACTCGTAGAAAAACGTATATATACAATGGTTTAGGTATTATATGTAATAATTAGCTTTTTAGGTAATGCATACAATAAAGATTTAATAAAATGTTATTATCTGATTTTGCTTTCTGACTAAAAATATTTCACAGAAGTTTAAGTAGGTAGATGCTTACTAGCGAGGCAATGATCTAAAATTGGTCATGTTGGGAACCATCGCTTGTCTTAAATCCGACCCCTATAGCTATATTTTCTAAAAAATGATGAATTCAGAAATAGTACATTACTACAGAGGCCGGGACGAAAGGGGTTGCCGGCCGAAGACATATAGACGGCCGAGCGAAGCGAGGTCGGATAGGTCTCAGGCTGGCAACCCCATATTTCCCGCCGAGGTATGTACAGTGCTTTTCTCAAACATGCAATGAAATAAACAACAAAAGAATCAAAGTTTTATTTTTAATACGCATAGTGGCAGAATGTCATGATGCCTGTGCCACAAATTTATGTGGAATAGAAATTAAAAAAGAGGACTTTGCCGGCCTAGGCCTGTAAGATTTGTATGAAATTCCTTTAACGACCTCTTGTCCAAGCCGCACCTGAAACGTCATACTTCGCAGCCTATTATAAGTAACATAACATCAATATTTCATTGCAGGTTTGAGAAAAAAATAATAACATTCAGGCGCCTTTCTGACTTGTCGATGCGGCGCCTCCGCATCGACAAGTCAGGAAGGCGTTATTATATTATTATACGTTATGAGAAAACTGTCAGCTGTCAGTGTCAACCGATATCTATGCAGTACTGCCCCACTTCTGCGCATGGTATTACTACTGCGCAAACGTAATATTGACAGTATTTCGTCAAGTTGAGGAAATATCACACCAGTAAACTTACGTCAAAGAACAAAATAACTATGAAATATCGCACCCGCCCCACCAAGTCAAACGCACAGAGCCGGCACATCGTCGTTGCGGGGCGGAGGCGGCGTTTGTGACATGAAGCGCTAATAGAAAGTCTACAGTTTCGGAAAGATCAATAAAAAATACTGGCCAAGTTTAGTGCGAGTCGGACTCGCGCACGAAGGGTTCTGTACCATTATCTATAAAAACGGCAAAGAGTCCGACTCGCACTTGTCCGGTTTTAAATATTTTTTGTTATAGCGGCAACAGAAATACATTATCTGTGAAAATTTCAACTACCTAACTATCGCGGTGAGATACAGCCTGGTGACAGACAGACGGACGGACAGACAGCGAATTCTTAGTAATAGGGTCCCATTATTACCCTTTGGGTACGGAACCCTAAAAATGCAAAACTGCCTCCGCTCCGCACTATGAAATAGAGACTTACTTCATGTAAATGTATTCGTACCTTACTCAAAATAACGCTATAGTACTGGAAATGCTAAGTACCTAAGTAATATAATATCAAATCATTTCTACGAACATTTACCAACAGCTTGCATGTAAGACAAATGCATAATTTACAATTAAAACTATCTAAGTTATGTGATCTTTAGCCCAGCCATACTAGAACACAGGTTTCTGTACAATCTGGTTTAAGATAATACCATGATACCTATATAAGTATAAATAAGTTTAAATAAACATATGCTAATTTAACATCATTCTACAATGGTTTATTGAACGGATAGATACCCTTGTGTTTTAGTGTTAAGTTTACTTACTGTACGGTATTATAATAATCGAAGAATCCATAAATACATTACTTGGAAAATCTGTGCGTAATGTAATTATAAACTTCAATGTATAAAAAATCTTCCGAGGCTATTCGCAGATTTAATAAATTTGGAATGAAGGTTCGTGACATAGCGGTTAAATTGCAGAGATTGAATAACTGAACAGGCTCCTGACAATTCCTACGTACATTGTTGAGTTGACCAGTAAAGTTACTGGTCAGATTGTTACTTGAGGATCTGTAAATTTTTTTCGCATTAATACGTAAATTTTGAAGATAACTTTGACTTTTTATCCTATTTACATTTTGTTCACTAAAAGGGGTAGGCGGGTCGAAATTCACCAGAATCACCTTACATAAATACCTATTATCGCGGATTTCAAAATTGTATGGATTTTTCTTCAATATTCACGTGATACGGATCGTGATATGAGTGACCCCATTGGTTTTATGTGTTACCTGCTGGGAAATCACTTGATGGTTCCATCGGAAGATCAGCGCTGGTAATCGCGCCAGCAACACGCTGAGATGGAACCATTTCGTGCAATACCCATTGTGACTGTTTTTGTTTTCTATTTATTTCTCTTTTTAACCGACTTCAAGATTTCAAAGGAGGAGGTTATCAATTCGGTTGTATGTTTTTTTTTTAATGTTTGATACTCCATAACTCCGTCATTTCTTAACCGTTCTGGAAAATTATTTTTTTGATTGTAAGTATATATATCCAAGCTGGTCCCGTTTTTGTCAAAACGCAGTTCTGATGATGGAATTCATGAGGAATTGAGGGAACTCCTCAAATATTAAAGGCAAACATATAGTGATTTTTATGTTTTTATCAACAAATCGAGCATTTACATGTGACATTTGAGGAAGTGGAACTGCTGATGATTATCAGAACAGAACTCTTCAACGACGAAAAGTTCACGTATGGCGATTTGTCCTTCTAGCTGTGTTTGCTAAGCAAGTATTATTTTCACGATTCTTTTTTGTCATGCTCGAGTTCTGATGATGGGATCCATTAGGAATTGAGGGAACTCCTCAAATGTGAAAGGCACACAAATAGTGATTCTAGTATTTTCATGAACTAATCAAGCATTTTCATTCAAAAAAGTGACATTTGATGAAGTGGAACTGCTGATGATGATCAGAACGGAACTCTACAACGACGCGTGTTTCATGTTTGGCGATTTGTTCTCTTCGTTTTGTTTGTCAAGCAAGCTAGGTTTTCAGGACACATTTCGTCAAGCTTGAGTTCTGATGGAGGATTCCATGAGGAATTGAGGGTACTTAGTCTTCTACCATTATAAACATACTTATAGCCATTTTTATTTTATTGTATGGAATCTAAGAGTGCACCATCTAAGTATAATAATCTTTCACCGGCACCCCCTTTT
This sequence comes from Notocelia uddmanniana, assembly GCA_905163555.1. Taxonomy (NCBI): domain Eukaryota; kingdom Metazoa; phylum Arthropoda; class Insecta; order Lepidoptera; family Tortricidae; genus Notocelia; species Notocelia uddmanniana. Next base: position 20,781,073 of record LR991061.1, on the reverse strand, counting down.
AAGTCGGTTTTTTTTTCTTAAAAATTATGTTGTATTGTATTGTCACGAATAAATGTTTTCTATTCTATTCTATTCTAATAGACGCCCAATTACAAAATTATTCTACGTACAGGTTGTAATCCAAATGTAATTTTTAGTATGGAAGATTACCCTACTGAAAACATGTTCAATAATGCTGCTGCTCTGCTTGTCAACATTACCATCCTATTAGTGTTCCTAGTGTATCTACATACTTACAAAGTATGCTTTACCTATCTTACTATGCGGTTCGAATACGAGATAAGGGCAAAGTGGCTAAAAAGAGGTCCAAAGAAATACTATATTAGACCACATAGTCCTTGTACGTAATGTACGTAGGCTTCTAGACGTGGAGGTGAATTAAAAGAACTACGAGTAGATGCATCTTAAGAAGTAGAGAAGTTATGCCTTGATATTGCTTGCGATGTAGCTAACGTCTATCATATGTAATATTATTAAGAAACTACTTGTGCATGTTTTGAATATTTATTTGATCATCAAAAATTCATATTATACATATTTGATTTGTAAATTTTGTTTATGTTGATGCCAGTGCGATCATGGCGTCATGGCGCCGTCCGTGTCTTCATCAAACGGTCACGACGGAAGATCAGCGCTGGCTCTGCCTGCATCACGCTGAATTGTGACCATTTCGTGACAAATTATATATCGGTGTCTGTTTTGTGTCAATTGTGTTTGGTCACGAATAAACGATTTCGTTTTTTTTCTTTTTCTTTTCAATAAGCGTAGTCTTTTACACCTCCTTCATACAACTAAAATGAAAAGATCGAAATTGGGTAGGTACTTAACAATTGGTTTGTTATAGACATAAAATTTGTTAACAGCCAATATATTTAAAATGAACATAATTTTAGCGCATAATTGTGTTCGTTTCATCTGTTGTTTGTAATAACTAGTAAGTAAATAATATTTTTATTTGCAAAGCAATTCAAGTCTGTTCAATCTGTTCAAGTAAATATTCCGTCAAAAACTTAATCAGTTTAATCAACAATATAAATAGTATATTTCTATGTATAGTAGCATCAGTATTAGGAAAGCCAACGTATACGTTATTTTGAAATAATCATCCGTTTACACATAAAAACCCTCATTTTACTTCTACTATTCAGAAAAAAGTAATTGTTGCCCTCTAATGAAGGATAAAAGTTGTACTTTTTTCTGAACAGCAGGTTTCAATGTGCCACTCGGTACCAAAATTATTTACATCTCGAGCGTAAACACTTTAATTCTTCGTTACGCTTAAGATTCTAGTTTACTCTCGTATTGTACTCCCTTGAGACTTGAGACACAAGTATAATTAATTTCTGGAACGTTAAATATTTCATCGAACGATACCTACGCTAAGTTCTGCTCATCTAAGTCGACTAACGCATCTAAGTATTTTTTGCATCTTTGTCCGGGGTTGCCACGATCATAAGGTTATTAGGGTTGTCGTAAGCTTTGCACGTAGTTCCTCGATTAATTAAATCCAGCTTAAATGGCAACTCGGCGCCGATGCAGTTTATGAAATCAAACATTGACTTTTTCCTTCATTTTAGCTTAATTATTATTGAATGTTATAATGATATTATTATGGGATTCCGACGTTGATGAGCAGTGTACACGTTGCTTACTTTTTATTACTGTTTTAGTCGTAGTGACTTTATCTCGAGATTTTATATTTTTTAGATCGGTACTTATAAGGAGGTTTGTAAGGTTATATAAGGAGTTTTTAGAGAGGTAAGGTGCAATGGAATGCCATCTCGCTCATATTTGGAGTAGCCTAACTGGGGAAATACTTCCACATTTAGTTCTTAAGCATTTGATCATAAATTAAATAATATAGGTAATATTTTATTTTATGAACTGTTAAAGCCTTTATCATTTTTTTAGAAGAAATTGTGTAGTGTTTCTATGCCTGGTTAAGTAAGTCTCGAAGTATTCCTTAAAATGTGCTTGAAATGTATGTATGTTCTCATAAAAAAACAAAAAAATATGTTTGACATTTACATGGGTTTTAAGCATCGTATCTTCCGGAATGTTTAACTTAAACAAAAAATGCTACAATTTCCAAAATTGATCACCCCATTGGTAGCTCAGTTGGTCAGAGCGATGGACGGATTCTAGAGGTCGTGGGTTTAAATCCAGCCCAGGGTGATAAATTTTTCAATCCATTATAATTTCGAAAAGCGGACGATTCTGCTTGTAAAAGTGTTACGCCAAAAAAACGACTTGTCAGTAAGGTACAGTCAAGGAAATTAAAAGACATGATAATAAAGGTTAAAAAGGTACGTGTTTACATTTCCTTCACTGTACAGTCCCATTCGGGTTACTTATGACACCAAATTTTACTGGCATACAACACGCCGATGACGCTTATTTTTTTTGTCTTTTTAGGGTTCCGTAGTCAACTAGGAACCCTTATAGTTTCGCCATGTCTGTCCGTCCGTCTGTCCGTCCGTCTGTCCGTCCGTCCGCGGATAATCTCAGTGACCGTTAGCACTAGAAAGCTGAAATTTGGTACTAATATGTATATCAATTACGCCGACAAAGTGGTAAAATAAAAAGTGGAAAAAAATATTTTATTAGGGTACCTCCCCTATACGTAAAGTGGGGAGTGATTTTTTTTTTCATTTTAACCCTAACGTGTGATATATTGTTAGATAGGTATTTAAAAATAAATAGGGGTTTACTAAAATCATTTTTTGATAATGTTAATATTTTCGGAAATAATAGCTCCTGAAGTAAAAAAAAATGTGTCCCCCCCCTCTAACTTTTGAACCATAAGTTTTAAAAATATGAAAAAAATCTCAAAAGTAGAACATTATAAAAACTTTGTAGGAAAATTATTTTGAACTTGATAGGTTGAATAGTTTTTGAAAAAATTAAAAAAATAATTTCTGAACTAAGTTTGTATTTTAACCGTATAATCCAAACTCTTTCTTTAGTTATCGCCGTCCTCTGTGGGCCCGTTTTTAGGGTTTTGTGTTTCTGTACTTAATATGTCAACTTAATGTGACGGACGGAAAACTACGGAACCCTACACTGAGCGTGGCCCGACACGCTCTTGGCCGGTTTTTTTAAACTTTTTAAGCTAAGCTTGCTTAGTAATAAAAAAAACTTATTTTATATCCATATCAGCCGTAGGACGTCCACTACTGGACATAGGCCTCCCCCAATTTTATGGGGGGTAAATGCCATAATCGCCACGCTTGGCTTGCGGGTTGGCGATCGCAGTTTCTCCACCGCAATCCAGGGATGCTGCTGCCCATCCTCCGGTGGTCTTGGTCGTAGTTTTAGGACATACCCGGGTCCATTATTTTACATAAAAACTATTATTTGTAAGCGGATCCAACTGGCCGCTTCGGATGTACTCGGCTCTCGCGCTGCTCCGAGCAGACAAATTATTTTGAACTGAATGATGTACTTGATAACCATAGATTGAATGAGCACGTGTTGTGCACCAAACAATGGCACGATTTTTGGTTATTTTCTTAATATCGGATGTTAACCAGCGGACCTTCATAACTTAAGCATGTACTATATTCTACTAGCTTTTTTTACGACCTATTTAGCCTAGATGGTAGTGACACTGCCTCCGAAGCTAGAGGTCCCGGGTTCCAATCCCGGCCAGGGCATTATTTGTGCATTTAGCACGGATTTTGTTCTTGGGTCTTGGATGTTCTTTATGTATTTAAGTATATATTTATCTATATAAGTATGTATATCGTCGCCTAGTACCCATAGTGTACAAGCTTTGCTTAGTTTGGGACTAGGTCGATTTGTGTAAGATTGTCCCCTAATATTTATTATTTATTTTATTTTGCCCGCGATTCCGTCCGCGTGCAACTCAGAATATTATAGAAATAATTGCTATTAAATTTTCGTAGGCGCATACTTAAATATCGCTCGTCCATACAAACTTCTACCACCCTTTACACCCCCTAAGAAATTATTTCCGGAATAAAAACTATCCTTTGTCCTTTCTCGGGACTCAAACTATCTCTACACCAAATTTCATCTAAAAAAATTCAACTAAAACGATTTTGCGGCGTGAAGAGGTAACAGACTGACGGAATTATTTTCGCATTTATAATATTAGTAGGTATGGATATAGATTTTGTGCTATAGCTCTAAATCCTGAGTAGCACGTAGGGAATTAACACATACTGGTCATTAGTGACAATTCTCATGAATATGAATGGGCAAACCAATTAAAATATAGGCGTGGGTGTCAGGAGCATCTACAGGCCGCACCGCCCACTGCGGATTAGATTTTCGTTAAGTAAATATAATTGTCATAGTAGTTGATATTTAATTGCTTTAAAACAAGTAAAAATAATATTTTTACTACATTACTATTACTATTTTGGAGACAAAACCGTAAATTATATTAAGTGGATAGGTACTTCTTACGTTGCCTACCTATTTATCGTTGTTACTAAATAGAATAACTATCAACGTAAAATAAACCCAAACATAATACTCGTAGAATTATACTTTGGTATCTGCCCGGCTAGTATGATAGCTTATACTGTCACGTTTTATGTGACGTTTCAATATATTTTGGCCATATAACGTGACGGTATAAGCTATCATACTAGCCGGGCTGGTTGATAACTTTATTGTCAAAGTCAAAGTATTCTTTATTCAAATAGGCCTAGCAACCAGCACTTTCGAATCGTCAGTTATAACATGTATTAATTTATATATTAATTAAATATTAGAGCAATTTATTGATGCTATTATTATTCTTTAAAATAAATATTGTATTGTTGTAGACATGTCAAATTAAGAAATTATTATGTAGTAAATTCACAATAGGATCGTTAAAACATAAATAATAATAATAATACCAATTTATAAAAAATAGAAATATAGACAGTTTCTAGAATAAAATCAAAATGTCAAAAGAAAATAATAAGATATTAATATCTAATGCAATAATGATTAATTCATTAATATTTCAGTTGCAATTCATCCCACGGTGTTTTATCATTGAAACTTATACTTCTACTTTCTAATAACTTTGTATGCGAGTTTTCACCGATCTCATTTTTTTAAGCGCCATCGAGCGTTCTGTTTTATCTGCAATCAGTGCATTCACTTTTAGCAGATGTGTTGCATGCTTCTCTCTTTCAGAGTGTGTCCTCGAGCGAAGACACAGAACCTATATATTCCTACTAAATATTCTCTATACTATAGGATGTCTTTTCTTTTAAGGCGCTTTACATATTTAGCTGAGTATTTGTGAGCTGTCGTGCAAGGATATTGGGGTGGGCTTCTAGCCGTTCCCTGTATCTAGTCCTGACGTTGATAATTTCTTCTCTCACTGTAATCATTTCCAGGTGTTCGTGGATCTCAGCATTAGTCACATAACAGAGGACGGTACTGATTGTTCGGAGGATTATGTTCTGCATTCTTCGTATTCGTGTAATGGATGAATTAAAAGCACTCCCCCACAGTTAAAGGCCGACATCCATACAGGTCTTAAGGGTCGACTTGTAGACTAGTAATTTATTGTTTATTGCTAAAATTAAAAACGTTGAGTGTTGGGAAGCTAATACATACTAGCTGCCAAAAAGTAGTATCCAGTTTAAAAGTACTGAGATGACAGCTGTCATACGTACGGTCGGTCTCACAAGGGTCTTAACTTAACACCTTTTTACCGTGTCGCTTTAATGTCATGTTAAAACTGCCATACTAAATTCCAATGAGTTAAAGCGATAAAGTCCCAAAGTGTCCAGCTACTTATGAGGCCGACTGTACCACGCACCAAACATCCCTGTGTTCGGTTCTTGATATCTCCAATCATTAACTTTACTACGTGTGATGTGTTGTGTTCCGGGTGTTAACAAGATAATAGGTACCTAGGTACCAAGGAGCACTGGGTTGAGGAAATGGGCCACTTGAACCATTCTACAATTTGATACATTTAACATGACAAAATTTGGGAGATCGACTTTGATATGGCCACTTTTGACCTTACGACCAGCTTTTAAAAGTCAACAAATGGCAAGTATCTCAGAGTCATTTTATTACAGGACAAAATAATGATAATACTCCCACTTGTGTCCGCTCGGAATTTTGGAAACCCGTTTTTAAGTGGCGACGTAAATTTACTAATTTCAACGGTGTCAAGTTTGGGTAGTAAAAATGCCATTTCTTTAATAAGTACCACGCCGCGCCTTCCGGTAAAGTGGACTGATGACCAGGTAAAGGTTGCGAGTCTGCTGGATGCGCGTGGCGCAAGACCGGTCATTGTGGAACTCTTTGGAGGAGGATATGATGACTATGAATAAATAAGTACCTACCAGGGACACTGTTTTGATTGGCACTTCTACGTATTTCTCGCGTGGTTTCAACGTGGTTTCACGGTACTGTAAAATAGCTCGATCGGTTCATTGAATCCGTATAAGTAGCTCCCCTGTTACAAATCACATCAAAATCCTTAAAGAAAGAAAAACGGTTGAAACTCACTTGCAAAGTCACTATTTGCGATATGCTTCGGACTACAATTGGAGTCCTTCATCAGGTTCAGTGTCCGTTTTTCTTTCTTTAAGTGTTAGTATATCTGACGTTAGTATAAAATGTCTCATCAAAATCCTTCGAGCCATTTTCGAGAACCTATTATATACAAACATAATACTATAGATTATTGTTGTACACAAGGCACTATATTTATAAATTATCAATTACCTAGTTTTCTTGCACCTAGTGTAAAGTGGTAATCAGAATCAGTTATACTAGAGGTATACAGCAGACTTAATTAAAATGAAATGATTTATAATGGTAAAAATTAACCGCAATTTTCTATAGCATCGATCGGCATGCTTGAGTCGTCAGGGGGGTTATTTTTATGGTTTAATGATACCCTTTCACCGTCATTTCGTCATTTGTATGGCAATGTATTGAATTTCATTTCATTAGTAGACGAGGTACACTTTATTTAAATTACCTCACTTTTTTCAACAAAATAAAGTAAAACAGTTTAATCACATAACAACATATATTGTGTTGGAAAATTGCAAAGTAGAAAGTTATAAATCATAAAACTAACTTAAAAATAAATAAAATATTAAGATAAAATTAAATGTAAATTATAAAAAGAAAACAGCGTCCAGCTCTCCCTCATGGGGCACGAATCCCAGGACGTTAGCGGCATTACCCCTTTGGATCGTGAGAGCGATCCGTTGGCAGAGGTATCCACTAGCCCTGCAATCCCCGGATGCGTTGATCAGCCGAGTGATTTTATGGGAATCAGGTATCTAGCTTAGGTATCTACTTTAGGAATCAATTTGGGGTGTTATTGACAAACTGACTCGTCCTCATCTCACACGTTTTTATATGGAAACTGTCAAAATTTTACAAAGGACATTTGGCAGTTTCCATATAAAACCTGATAAGGTGTGAGGTGACAGGTGAGAACGAGTCGATTTGTGAATAAGAGAGCTGGGGATAAACGTCAAAAAATCTTTAAAATGCTCTTCGATTGATCCTTATTTTTGGTGGGTCGGATTGGTACCAGTTTGTACATTATATGTAGATTTAAATCCATTTACATAGATAGTGTACCTTTGTAGTTGTAGTTATGAATATATCTATTGGGTATATTTTTTATATATACTTCTCTATCATCCGGTAGTGGCAGTTCTTGTGTCTAACTTTCTACCCAGAAATTCTGCGCATGTAAGGTTGCAGTAAAAACTAGCATTTTAAAATTAAATGTCCTTGCACTTGAAATTCCGAATTTGTCCGCTTTAAAAAAGTACAGGTTTGCAAGTTGAATCAGAGGTCAGCGACCCCGCCTCCACCGGTTTTTGTATTAAGTTATACATAATGTAAGTAAAGTATGCAATTGATGCGGACTGCGCAACATTGTAGATACTTATCTTAAAAACTACAGTGGAATTTTAGCATGTTTATTTTTAAATCTTAGAGTGTGTTATTTTAACGTTCAAGTCATCGCATTTTTTTTAAAGTAAGCGTCTGAATGCCTTACCGCCTAATACCCAATAGACAATCTGCATAAACGTCGTGTCTACTTCTATAAATCTATGTAATAAAAACATGACTTACTGCTCAGACCACAGGAGATTCGAGTAACTATATATGTACCTATCGTTCACATTTATTATCATGAATTAAATACTGAAACTGTCAATTACTGTGTGAGTGTCACGCAATGGGTAGTTTACCTTATCGTGATGGTTTAGGGTCGGATTTAATCTAATAGTACGTTATAGCAGTGGCAGGGAAAAAATCCCTTCTGAATGACAACGTAAAATTAGAATCACTAACTAATTTCAAATTTCATCATGTTTCTCCTCTAGATGTACTGAAGTCCTTTGAAATGTTAAAAATAAAGAGCACTGAGGACTTATGGGGCGTGTCAGTCAAGGTACTGGAATCTATTCTGGAGGTCGTTGCACCAACTCTAGCTCTCATTTTTAATAACTGTATAGACTATGGCATTTTTCCAGACTTAATGAAATGTAGTAAAGTAGTTCCAATTTTCAAATCAGGTCATAGAGATAATCCTTCTGATTATCGTCCAGTTTCTATCCTACCTGCGTTTAGCAAAATATTCGAAAAAATAATGCTTACGCAATTGGTTTCTCACTTTAATTCTCACAATATTTTGCACGCACAGCAGTTCGGCTTCACGAAGGGTAGGTCAACTACTGATGCAGGTGCAAGTTTATTAAAATTTATTTTGCAGTCTTGGGAAGAGTCGCACGACGCCATCGGAGTGTTCTGTGACCTTTCCAAGGCTTTTGATTGTGTAGATCATGATACTTTAATTTGTAAACTTAAGTTTTATGGCATCAGAGGGCATGCATTAGATCTCATGAAGTCATATTTAACACAGAGAAATCAAAAGGTAGCGATAAATAAAGCCATTTCGTCAGAGACAGTGGTAGAGATGGGAGTACCTCAGGGGTCTATTCTAGGTCCGTTCCTGTTCCTTGTTTATGTAAATGATCTGCCATATATGGTAAGCCGACGATCAGGCATTGTAATGTTCGCAGACGACACCTCATTACTGTTCAAGGTAAATAGGAGAGATACTGAACTCATTGAACCAAATAATACCCTCTCCATGATATCTGACTGGTTTGCTGCCAATAACTTAGTATTGAACCCGAAAAAAACTAAATGTATAAAATTCTCTCTAGCGAACTCATCAAACAGAAACTTAGATACAAATATTAAACTTAATGGTCAAACATTAGAATTTGTTACTTCTACTGTATTCTTAGGCATTACATTGGACTCAAAATTGCAGTGGGGTTCCCATATAACAGCGATAGGAAGCAGGTTGAGCTCTGCTGCATTTGCAGTCAGGAGAATAAGGCAGCTTACCAATGTGGCAACGGCACGGTTAGTTTACTTTGCTTATTTTAATAGTATAATTACTTATGGTCTTATCTTATGGGGATCAGCTGCAGATATTGAAACTGTTTTTATTTTGCAAAAAAGGGCTATCCGAGCAATTTATAACTTGGGGTCGCGTGATTCATTAAGAGAATTTTTCAAAGAAATAGATATTCTAACCCTGCCGTCCCTATACATATTTGAAATAATAATGTATGTTAGGAAGAATTTGGGCAATTTTCCAACGAACGCTGATAAACCAATAGCCACGAGAAATACTGGGAAACTGAAAATAACCTTCTATAGACTAGTAAAGGCGAAAAAGTCGTTCTTGGGAAATTGTATCAAATTCTACAATAAAATTCCTAAACACATTACTGAAGTTAGCAATTCTAAATTCAAATCTGTAGTAAAACAAACACTTATTTCAAGAGCATATTATAAGATAAACGATTACATCATGGATAGGGATGTGTGGCAGTGATAGCGTCCTGCACGGGTAATCTATCGCGAAAATATATTTTCTACTGTAGCATTGTTATTTAAGTTATTTTGTAGTAATGTAATTTTATATTTAACTATATAATGTATATTGTTTTGAAAAAATGACACCTCGCCGAGTTTCTTACGCCGGTTCTTCTCGTGGCAGAGGTATATTTTTCCGAACCGGTGGTAGTTTATTGACGTTCATAGGTGCATGTAATATGCTTAATTTGAAGAATAAACTACTTTTACTTTTTTACTTTTTAAAACAATGTGTGGAAAAGTTGATTAGGTAACGCATCCACGAAGTGCAATTCTCGCCGAGGCATTTATAGTGCTTTTCTTCAACAATGCGAGGAAATCAAAATATTATGATTATGAATAATATCTAAGCATAACCATACAATATAAACGTCAAAGATAATTAGCTTTCCCCGGTCTATATTTTTTAAGTACACGGCATAATACCATTTAAGACGCTGACAATGACAAGACCTAAATTGGCTCCACTTTATCAGTATTTTTACAAAAACTATTTGCTTGACAAAACGAAAAAAAAGCCGATGTTAATATTTATTACCTATAAAATGAAAATGTTTGATGTCCCTAAAACATGATTTGAAAAATTCGGTTCCATAGAAAAAAAATTAAATTACGTCTGAAAATTCTTTTTAATTAAACAGCTCTATTTCTCTTTTTTTAACGTCATCATAATTAATAATACAATTACATCACGATCATACTAAGAAGTTTTGCTATTATTATTGTTTTGTAATGATAGTTGTTTTGCTAATTTAACAGTGCGCGGACGAAGAGCGAGGGCATATAGGTATAGAGCTACCACTAGTGAGCGAGGAAGATAAAAAATTAGTTGTTATGCAGCGCCAGCGTCTTAATAGAAATAATAATTTCAAAGTTGAAAAATCTTAATATCAGTAACGATTGTAAAGGTATTATATAAATTAAACGGGATTTTAATATTTTAGCTATTTAGTTACATTAAGTTTTATTTCGTACAAGTTTTAATTTGAAACTATATGAGACATTTTGAAAAACGTCACCTCCATCACTTGTAATATTTGAAAATAAAGAAAACTAGGGAAAACTTTATTTGAACGATCATTTGGCTGTTTGCACTGACATTTCTTAGTCAAACGTGCATTAAAATAATACAATCAGGATTTTCATATACTTGACTTTCCCGGCCGCTTCGGGATGTCAATACTTTTTTTTAATTTACGCTAGTCAGTAACGAGAAACTTTATGGATTATTTTTGCGACAGTAAGGCGATCATTAACAGACATATTGAAGAATAATATCATTACTTACAAGCTTTTGAATGCATGAGAACGTACAAATTGCCACATTTAGCTTTAAGCTAACTAGTCCATTTTTTTTACTTTCTATCATTCAAAATTTAGTTCTAAGCAACTGTACGAGTATGATCCTAGTGAAGGAACAATATGCTATCGGAATTAAGTGAAAAATATGGTTATTGGCATAAAGCTTATAAAAATGGGTGAGCAAAATCAAAATCTAATATTTCTTCTGCAAATAGGCCACAAGGGCACTTTTACATGTCAAAGCGTGAATTTATACAATTAAAAAAAAACTGTAAATCTTACTTAATAATAATGATTAAAAAATATACTGATTCACAATTCAATGAAAATAAATTTACAAATATTAAGGACGTATTGAATACGAGCTGTGTCCGAATAAACAAAAAGTATATAAAATTAATTTTATATCTCAGAGATGTATATGGTCTCTGAGCGTCCAAATACGATTAATAACAATTATTTCAAAGTCCTTAGAGATGTAAATGGTCTCTAAGCACCAAAATTAATATAAGTAAATTTAATATTGTTAGAGATGTATAAGGTCTCTAAGCGTCAATAACAATAAAACTAATCCAGAACAGGATTATGTCTCTCGTCAATATTCAATGAAATATCACTAGTATTAAGGTATTTACTATGTCCTTGCAAGCATGAACAGACCGGACTCCACAAACAGCGCCCGATCACGAGTATGACGCGTATCTCAGCCATACCAAAACTATAAGGACCTGCATTTTTTACACGAAGTCAATAGTTGTTAGAGTATAAGACCAGAGATATGTATTGTCAGCTGAATTGTTTGCAATTTAGAGGCGATATCTTATGCAGTTACGTACCTTGAAACGTAAAAAAGATGTTATAATAATAATTTTCATTTATTTCAGGCATCTTAAGCCCATATTACAAAAACCTTAAAGAATATGACTATTTTATTTCTTAATATTAGGTTATCGCGATGGGACGTCGACGCGAGGTGCTTATTAAGGGTGTCGAATAACTGGCCACGAAATCGCCGGAATACGACACCTTTCGGCCAGATCTCCTCCTTTATGAAGGTCAACAACTTGTCGGTTGGCACTCTCACAAATGAATTGAAGTTCACATTGCGGCGGGACTCCAACCGCTTGACCCTCAGGATGGTGTTGGTCTTGAAGCGTAGGTACTGGACGAGCTGTTCAGCTTTCGTCGTGTAGTGCAGACGGAACGGGACTTCACAAAGTACCTATGACGGCCAAGCTTGGTCTCCCCTATTGTAGCTGAAGAACCCCCCAGGAATTTTAATATCTCCGATAGTTCCGAATGTCAGCCTTTGTATGGCCTTGCCTTGTATGTCGTTGCCTTTCTGGTTTGAAACATAATATGTAATATTACACGCACGTTATGCTCATTTTAAAATCGTGATATCCTTTGTCGCGATGACACAGAATCGGCTTTATTTCAAAGTTTCATTACAAGCTTTCGAATGCCTGAGAACGTACAAATTGCCCCACTTAGCTTTAAGCTAACTTGTCTAAAGTATTGTTTAACTTGTAATTGTAAAGTTAAATTCCCCTGCGCCTGCTACGGTTGTAAGCTTACATTTTACCAGCACTTTATTTTGTCTTATTTTCACAATGGACACAATTTATAGCCTACGGCAAAAAACGTCCGATTAGGCCTGCAGGTTTTTGCGACGATAAGAATGACAAAACGCGCCAAACCAGTTCTAACTGTGAACTGATTACAACGGCTCGAAGAATTTAAAAACGATTAAAAAGTACCGATAGACGCCTTCGTTCAGTCACAGAGTATCCCGTAAAAAATATCTAGTGTAAATTTATAGTTGGCCTTTAAGATTAAATTCTGTCGAACAAAAGTGAGCAAAAAGCTGTTTTAAGCTCTATTGCGTAAAATAGTTTTTTACGTGCGTTTTTTGACGAAATTAGGTTTTGAAGCTTTGGCATACTTTACACGCCTAAGCTCCTTATTACTTGACAATCACGGTTTCCGCGCATCACAACTATCGCCGTCTATTCCTGCTCAGGGGCTTAATCCAACTTGTTGTCAAGGACAAATAAGCATTTGCATCAGTTTCGTATTTCACGCACATTTCAGGGATTCACCAGAGGACGTCAAAAAACCGAAAATATGTGTAAGAAACGAGCGTGCGCAACGCATCTAATACTATACCGTCTCAAATTCAATACGTTTAGTTGAATTGCACTGTTATGTGCTTTATTTCTATATGCCGGCGATTTGCGAATCATTATGTAAAAGTTCATGGATAATTCGAACCGTATCGCGCATTAGGATCAAAATAAGAAATTCAATGTATATATGTTGTGAATAATAAAACTCTTAGGTAGCCTAGAGGCATCATACATACCGAATGGATCCAGCCACAAAGTAGGCCTTTGAATGTGTCCACTCGAAAGAAAGCATACAAAAAATATTTTTCCATCTGGCCCTAGGCTTGTTAACCACCATAGCACAATAAAACACTTACCGGGTGGAGCCGAGGCACGAGGCAAGTGTGAACTCGCTGTGAACTGCCTCGTATATTGCAAGTCACTTAAGAATTCCGATTCATCGTTTTTTAATTAAAGTTCTAAGCCAGCTGTTGCGGGCTACTTACTTATAAATTAGATGTTAGGATGTAACTTGTTTAGGTATGTTCAACTTGGATCCCACTTTGATTTTAATATGTATTGTAACACGGTTAAATACAGGTACTTTGTATAAAAAAATAGCTTTATTTCAGACCTTCTCCATCCATATAGTTTGTTAATTTGTTAGTTAATTACATATATGTTACCTTAGTGACTATTAAAAAGATTCACAATCGACCGCGTGAAACTCTCCGTTTCAGCTTATTTCCTTTGTAATTCAATGCTTAAAATACCGAATTAAAATATATTTTGAATATAAAAAATATTTTGATTATGAAACAAAAATCCGTTTATTTTGGAAGAGCTTGAGTTAGGCTAAGCAATTTTTTTGCTTAACAAGTTGACTGTTCTATGAATTTAATGATGGGGACTGGTATCAACTCGAAATTTGCTCTAGAACATATTAAAAAAAAACAAAATTTCCTAATATCAATAATGTTCTAGTTTTAAAGACATTATAAAACAAATCAACAAATGAATGAAATTTCTAGTTATAAAAATGTATACAATACTATATCTGCTATTGAAAAAAAAAATGAATATTACATAAACACGATTTGTTCGGAATCATGAATCAAGCCAGATCAACGGTCTCTAATATCGTAGTGAATAAAATAAATTAAGAAAAACATCTGATTGAAATAAACCAGTTATTACCCTACCATGCTATCCCATTTGTATACCATATAAGTAACTTTAGTAAAACCACAGTTGTCCACGCGCTTGATGCAGAACCCCCTCCCCCACCCCTTAAGCTTGAAAAGCACAGAGCGCGGCGCAGCGTCGTTGCGTGGCGGAGGCGGTTTTGTGCTAAAGTGAACGAGGTCCGGGGGACGTCGCACCAAAAAACCGCGCAGGATATTGGAGCGAATCGACTATTTCCAAAAAATCAAAACCGCCTCCGCCCCGCACTGCGCAGGGCCCGCTCTGTGCGTTTCGAGCTTTAGTGCAGCAGGCAGGCGACTGATTGTCAAAGTCAGCTAATTTTAATTTGAAGTCAATAACGCTCCGTTAGTATGAGGTTTGGAAAAACAAAAGCAGCCAAGAACATCGGGCCACGCACAATGTCGGGGTCCGCTCATGTTTTCCCGGGGAATAAAAGTTTTCTCGAAGATAAGACATAGCTCGATTTTTTTTTCGTTCCTGAAAACCTGTATATTATATAAAATGAAATGAAATTTTATTAATTTGTTGAACATGTGTGTACATGTAAATGTGGTCTTAGGTGTAACTTAATTAAGCGCAACATGTCCTACTGTTTATACAGCATGCAAAAATGGAGAGTGGAACACTAATCATACAAATTATTTCATATTTATGCACAATAAAATTAATAAACTAAGTCAAAGTCATGATTAAAATAGTCATTCAATGAGTAAAAACACTTATCTAGAAGCATAATATTTATCATTTTCTTAAATTGATTTATATTTAGATCTTTATAAAAATTGGGTAGTTTATTATAAATGTCAATACAAATTCGTGGTACATTTTTTTAAATATGTAACAATTGGCCTTTGATGCTAACAGTAGGTACGTGTCTTTTTCGTTCCGACTTGACCCTATCAAACAGGTGCAGATTTTCTTTGACATATTGACATAAATTTCATTATAATCGGTTTTTGAGATTTAAATTTGTAATTGAAACAAACAAACAAATAAATATACAAATGTTGCTCGTTTAATAGTAAGGAAATACAAAAAAAAAAACAAATAGGCGACAGGTACATGAAAGAAACGAATCGATACAAGTGTTATAAAATAAATAGGCGATAGCTATGGATATAAAGTGGAACACACCAATGTTTTACATTTTTATCTCCGTGGAGAGCTTATCGGGATTTAGTTCTACAAGCGGGTATAACCTTCGTTTATGTGTACTACATGTCTGATAATTGTTCAACATAATTAAAATAAGTATTATACTAATCATCACTACGCCTAAAGTATAATATTAGTTACACTTATGGTAATATAATTATATATCACGTGACAGACATATTAGATTACAGTGTTTATCTCAATAATAACTATTATTATGACAATCAATGACTATATTTAACATAGACATAGCAACAGAATAATTAATTCCATATCTAGTTAAAACATCGGTAAAACAAATTTATAAAAAAGTGGCGCCCGGAATCTTTCTTGAAGCTCCACCAAAGAATAGTAGACGTTTGTCAACAACTATTGAAAGTTATTTTTTTAATGGTGGCTTTTTTAGTGCGAACGAGCGTATGGCATGCTTGCGTTTCCAGAGGAATCATAACCACGTTCCCGACGCTTTCTTGATTTGAGAATTCGCTGCGTTTGTGGCTAGAGTACACACAAACAACAACATAGAGACAAATGCAGGTACTCTCTCACAAACTACTCTCTCTCTTCAATATCTTCGGGAGCTCTGGCAACTGCCATCAGAAACATGTCATACCTAGAGCAAGTATAGTGGTGTTACCATAACTGCGGTTTTCTGAAAAGTAAAGATCCTATCTCAGCTATTTACACAACTAAATAAATTGAACTTTCCAATCATTCATTAGTCCCGTATCATCACAGATCAATAAAATAAACTCGACAAAATAAATCCTACACGGTAACTAGGCGAACAACCGAAACGACATTTATTGGTCGGCCCATTGCTTATAATTATTGCTACATGATCGCTACATGGGCCACAAATACTGCCTTTGATTTTGCCCGCCCGTAAACAGTAAAGCTTGTATACACGGTTATTGTAGTCATAATAGTCGATGAATGGATGGTTTCAATAGACGTATAGGTACCTACTGATTTAAGATCTTATTCTTCATGTTCCTTATAGTAAATAGTGTAAATACCTAAGGGAAACGTTTCATAGATATATCCTGAATTTTAAATGTGCTTCGCGACGAGTAGGTGCGGTTACTCGTAATGGCGTAATAATGTTTTATGCCACACCTGGCCGAAAAGTGGCTACGCGTACGGAAACGCCTTCTGGCCAAGTATAGTAATAAAATTATGTACACAACACGGGAGGTAATAAATAAAGCCCTCGATCGCATATATACATGTCCCTCGCCTACAGCTCGTGCCGCAAAATCTGCGATCTCAGCCTTTCTTTGCTTTACCACCCTAGTTATCAAATGTACTATTACCAGAACGACTACTTAAACAAATATATATAAATCAGTATTATAGTAAACTGATACGTTCTGAGGATCGATCATCATCTAAGAAGGCTTGTAGACGACACGGGTTCTAGACGTATGGTACGTTAATCGTGCGGCAGAAAAGTGTGAGTTTCTATTGTTTAAATTGTTTACAATGTCCTACATTTTATGGGTGGAGTTGCGGGACCTGGTAAGGGTTGCGGGTGTCCGCAGGATGCTTGAGGCGTAGGACCGGTCATCGTGGAAGTCTTTAGGGGAGGCCAATGTCCAGCAGTGGACGTCTTTCGGCTGACATGATAATGATGATGATGACATTTTATGATGATGATTTTTTTTGTCATTAGATTTTGAATCTTCTTGCTTGGCCAGTAAATGCCGTTTATAAAACGGAATAATTAGATATCTAACAAATCTGCCAATTCAAATAATTCTAAGTACATGTTACATGACAACGACCATGTTTTATAGATAGAACAACTGATGTGCCGTTGCTAGCACATTGGTGAAAATCCGGCAATAACAGTGACATTGCCGGAAAATTTTATGATTCCTTCCTGATTCCTGGCTGGCAAAATAATTTATTGAAAATAGTCAAATTATCTTCATTGATTTGATTTTCGTACGCACAAGTGCGCGTTTCGTATTACGCATAAGTAGTGAGTTTGCGTTGAGTGATTCATTAAAAATATAGATACCTACACAACAAGTTCTAAAACTAAACAAGAGCCACTCCGACAGAAGCAAACTACATAGTATAAAAACAAGCAGAGAGTTCTAGTCCAGTCATTCATCTGCAAGAAACACGACTGGTAATGAAATTAATTTGATTCTGCACCGTGTCCATTACTGCTCACGGTGAGAAATAAAGGACAGGGCACATAAAGTGAGCATTGGACGCATAAATATTGCATTCTTCGATTTCTTAGACCATAAAGTTAGGTTCGACACAGATTTAAGGGTAGGCGCACACTGACTCACATAGCAGTTCTGAGATAGGTATGAGTATATATGATTCACTCGTGGTACAGGAACGTACCTATCTAAAATTCCTTGGTGTCGGATTAAAGTCGCTAGCGGGAAGACGTTGTTTTATTGAGCTGATTAAATACCCAATTCCTAGAGTATCTAGGCATAAATATTCTTCGTTCCGAACTCTCTGAAGATGCAAAGTTAAATTTCACCAGCCTTGGTAAAAAATACAGGCATCCTATTGAAGAACATGAAGTGATCACTGAAGATGGATATATCCTGGCCTTATTTTTTAATCAGCATCAAAATAACATTAATGATGCTGAGTAATTATCTCGCTAATAATAGGCTACTGAAGTTAGGTTTTCCCGCTGGATGCAGTTCTCCCAGGCTTTTTAGACTCGCTTGTAAAATTGACATGTAATTTATGAATAAAGCAAATATTGTACGATAAGAAGAAATGAAAATCCCTCCACCACCACCACCACCATATCAGCGAAAGAACGTCCACTGCTGGACATAGGCCTCCCCCATATTCACGGGGGGTATATGCCATAATTGCCACGCTCTACCACCCACCACCATATCAGTCGAAGGACGTTCACTGCTGGACATAGGCCTCCCTCAATTTCATGGGGGGTAAATGATATAAAAAATCCCTTGCTATCATTTAATGATTCTCTGTCCCTTTAATTCACCTCACCTCCACTCTACAATTATTGGCACGTTTTACCTCTGTGAATGGCATGGTGACGACAACCCTCCAAAATTTTTATCTTTGTAAAATAATTGGTAGTTTTAGTATCGATAAATGCGTGTTTAAAACCATAGGGCTGATACTGAACCTTCAGGGTTTGTTTTTAGACCACCATATTACTGATACGAATAATAATGCGACAGACCACCAACGAATTATCGAATCAATTATTGTTACAAAATTAATAGAAAGATACCGATCAATCGATTAAAATGAAGCATTCGATTTTACCGCTCACTTTCGGTAGTAAAAAAGTAAGTATCAGAAGTTTAATTGACACTATTTCCTTTTAACATAATATTGTAATGAATAAGTCATTCAAACTGTGTAATTACGGATTCATTCTGTTAAAGACAATTTAAAATGGATTTCGTACGATACGAAAGAAAGTTCAAAACCTAATGATGGTTCATGTGTAGGTAATAGATACTAAATTTTGTGGCTAGAACTCATTGAAATTCAACCAAGATTGAAAGTTTCATCTTGTGTAATTTTGAAGTTGATGTGGCCACCTCCTGTCTCCATCATCAGATCAGCTTAGGTGGTACCATAATATTGCATTGTCATTGAACTTAATATAAATATGCCAAAAAATACTTTTATCGGTTAAAGACTTTCAAATTCAGTTGCAACATTTGAACCGAACATACATATATACAAATATTGCACTGTGTAAATACGCAACAGTGCAACAACAACAGCAGCAGCACAACAGTGCGCAATAGTGTCAACTAAGTCGGAAATTGTTCATCAATAATCACTAAATACGAAAAACTTTTCGCAGTTTCACCACTACAAGCTTCAATAGAAAACTTTCAATAGGGAATTGTTAGAAATCACACACTTGGACGATGTCCTTGTCTGATGCTTTATTATTTTTTATCGCGTCATTTTCTCTTAGCATGTCTTTAATCAGCTATAAAACTTTAAGAGTGCATTTTAAATAATAAATGCTCGTGTAGATAATTGTTCATAACCTTCTCTTTGCCGAGTAAAATTTTATTGTTTTAAATGATCACCGGTAGTTTTATGAATGTTGTAACAGGTTTTATGGTTGTCGTCTTCTGGATAAGAGTTTCAACAGATGGCTCAATATGTTGAGCCATGATCTGCAAGTTACGACCATTATTTTTTGTTACAAGGCGGGTGATATTACTTGATGCCTCGGAAACCAACTTCAGTATACAGGGTGTGGCCTGTAATAGGAGCAATAAATTTAAAGGACGTTTCCTTAGAGCACCTGCAAAAACCTCTTGTGCCCAAAAAAAAATCTTTTTTCAATTGGGAGAATTTTTGATCTAAAGTTATGACCTCCAAGTAATGGATCTTGGCACCCAGGGATTATAGCGCGGCAGTCATTGCTGATTTGGGGGTTGCTTCAAGTTATGACTCATAATCGTTGTCGCATTTTTGGTTTAAAAGGATCTTGGTTGGACCTTAACTGTTCTGAAACAAGATTCTCTTTAGAAGTACCACTAAAACAAATATAAGCATTTTTGAAAAGATTCTCCTCATATATACAATTTTCTCTATGTCTGTAACATACCTATAGGCACACGCACACACATACTTGCACTATAATTGTGTTGGGAGGTCAACTAGTAGTCGCTTTCACAAAAAATAGTGTCAACGCTAATGCTCCAGTGGTGAGAACCGAACTCCTGGTTCTTTTTAGACTATCACCATTTAACTGCCGAAAAATAAAAATAAAGTCCAACCCAAGCTTAGAAGAGAATGAGGTTTCAGTGTGCGCCTTTCCCAAACTTAGTTATGGCGCTGAGGGTTAATCTCAACCTGTCGCGCTGGTTCACACGACGAGGTGTCGGCCGTTATGGCTATCCGGCTGAGCGACGGAAATTATATCACTGAATACTTAATAAATTAAAGCACTCATACTTAATCAATTATAACAGTAATGTGCAGAGGTAACGGAAAACTGCGGCTTACCGATGATGTTACAAAAGTTAACATACAGTCTATTTTGCATAGTACCTATCCCAAATAACTTGAAAGATTGCTAGAGAACTAAACTTCACACCACAAATTCTATCATAAAGGCTTCTTTAAGCCAGGTCGGCTTAAAGAGACGGTAGGTAAGGTCAATACCTCATGATAATTTCTCCTGAATTGATAATAATAATTTGGGCTTTTGAATAAAATGGAACAACGAATGTACATGACAAGGCATAAATAAGAATACTTTATTTATTAATTTTAGGGTTTTTATATATGCTGTAACAGATTTTATGGTTGTCGTCTTCTGGGTGAGACCTAGAACAGATGACAGACCTCTCATCTATGACAGGAGGCCTGAGTCCAGCAGTAGGACGTATATATTTTATTTATTTATATATGTAGATGGCGAAACAGGTGAGTGAGTGATTGATTTAACACTTCAAACTATTTTATGAAGTAGACAAGCTCTCCTGTGCATAAGTAAACGCTAGGCTACATACTTAGTTCGTCTCTTATAGTTTTTACTTTTTAGTTCAGTTTTATTTTCCACCTATCCACTACTCTGGGTGACTTATCCACTACTCAGAGTGTTGGCAGGAGATCGCTCGCTCTTTAGAAATTCTCTGTTTTCCTGACCGAGTATATTTGTTTAGCCGTTGGATCTGCTGTATTTATGAGACGTGTGAAATCATTAGGTCTTATAAAAGGTTTCTCTTAGCCATAATAACGCCACTACTTGCTCCTAAGCAACCTAAGAAGCAAGTAGTAGCTTAGACGGCCTGTATAGCCTAGTTGGTAGTGACACTGCCTCCGAAGCTAGAGGTCCCGGGTTCGAATCCGGGCCAGGGCATTATTTGTGCATTTAGCACGGATATTTGTTCCCGAGTCTTGGATATTTCCTATGTATTTAAGTATGTATTTATCTATACAAGTATGTATACTAATATCGTCGTCTAGTACCCATAGTACAAGCTTTGCTTAGTTTGGGACTAGGTCGATTTGTGTAAGATTGTCCCCCAATATTTATTTATTATTTTATTTATTTATTATCGCTTTCTTATCGCGTGCCTACCGACGGTTTACGGGGCACGTGACGTCGTTCGCTGTATGGAGGTATGTGGTTTTGTGTTCCTAGTGGTGAGTAAGGTCGCCAGAGCTCCCGAGAATGCATTGTGTTGGGAGTGGGGGATCTGTATGTCTTTAGCTTGACAGCTGGAGACATGAGCGGGTCCCTCACTCACAAAATAGCGCATCCCGTAGTCAATACCGTTGTGATTCTTCTGGAGTCGCAGGTGACCATAGGCTACGGTGTCTGCTTACCATCAGGCAGGCCGTAAGTTTGTTTGCCACCGACGATCTGTAAAAAAAGAATTACACTTATGTATTATATTTAGCTAGCTTTTTTCACATGTAAGTTACCATTAAGTGATTGTTTACGGTCATTTGCAGGTTTTAAATGTAAAGGCACCGCCAAAAGGTTAATTGTCACGCTGGAAATTACAATGGGCAATTGTTGCATGTGAAAAGAAAATACGAAGTGAAATGTCCACATTTAAATAGCAAATGACATTTCAATTGACCATAAGTGGTCACGTTATTTTATAAAATAGGTCATGTTGAAGTAGAACTGTGACTTGAGGGTCCCGTAAAATATTCGAATGCAAAAAGACATGTGTCAATTGTACCTACACTTCACAAAAGTAGAACATCGAGACAAATCATTACGTGGTTTTACGATGTTTTAGAAATATTATTGTACTCAAGTGTTTATTAAATAAATAAAAAAAAGGTACAATAGAGAACGTAAAAATTCATGAAATATATGATAAACATTACCGGGTCTAATTACTAACGAGTAAGCTATTCCAGATTTTTTCGGGCAGTATTTAAAAAAAACATTATCGTCATCATCACCATATCAGCCGAAGGACGTTCACTGCTGGACATAAGCCTCACCCAATCAATAATTTACATTTCTTGTGTTAGAAACACATGCAAATTTTATTGTTTTTTCTTTAAGATAGTCTTCTAGTGTTTAGTTTAGTCAAGTAAAAATGACCGAAAAATTACGTAATCGGGTAACTTTACTTTCGAAGTATTTTTTATTTTGTTTTAAATTCAATTGATCAACTGAAAGTACATTTCACATTTGATAGAGACGCAGATAGTTGGAATGAGACATTAATATATTTCAATCTATGCAGCGTCTCTATCAATTGTTGTGATGACAGGGAAAAAACTTTTCACTTTCGCAGTTTGCCGAACCCTCTTCTTCGATTGACCCCGTTGACTGGCCTAAGAATTTTAATTTCACGGTTTTATTGTCGTGCAATTAGTGGGTATTAACAATTATTATCCAGGCGCTAATTGTTGACGAACAGGTGGAGGCGTGACGTTTCGACGTTTTAGTGTACCACGTCACACGTCTAGCCGGTTAAGACGTAAAACGGAAACATTATCTGTTGTATACTAAACATTTAAAAATTAATTAGGGCTAAGTTGTTGCCGTTAATTACAGTCACATTTTTCGCAGATATGCGAATCCAAAACAAGTCTTGTATTCTACTCGCGAAGTAAATACAGGAGTGTAAAAATACCCTTAGTCGGAATTCGATTTATGTTGTGGATGATGAGCCATAAACTTATGTATGTATGTATTGATTTATTGTACATAAAATACGGCAAAATGAACAAACAGAAAGTGGAAGTACAAGAGCGAGCTTATCCCTTTAAGGGATCTCTTACTTATCGTTACAATACAATATTTTCTCAATCTAAAAACCATTGTTACATGTGGCACTGAATATTAAATCTGCCTACCTTTTTTAACAATGCAGGCGTTACTTTATGAATATAAATTTTAAACTTCAAATTGTATAGTCAGTCAAGAAATTGGTTTGCCGCTTTTCGACTCTATCATTTGAACATTAAGGTTGAAAAGTGCTAGACCTATTTCTTGGGTTAGTAATGTAGGAATGCTTAAGGTAGGGACTAAGGTTGAACTAAATTTCATTTTACCATACAGTTAACTAGATTTTACATATCGCAAGTTTAAAAGTTTTATATTCAACTAGCTGTTAGTTTATTATCAGAGATAGGAACTTTGCCGCCAAAATATAAGACTGTCGCAGTTTTCCTCGTGCCAGATTAGTGTTTTATCGATGATTATTATATGAAAAGAAATTCAAACCAATACTTTTTTTAATATTTTATTTTCACATTCGTGTCAATTCGTTTAAAGTTTACGTAAGAAGTGGTAAGTTCCATTGTAATAATAATTAAAAAACTACTTACTAGACTTATAAATAAACCACTTATATATAGAAAACCCCATCCAGTTCACAAGCTTGAGGCATGGACTCTAAGACGCTGGCGGCATTGCCTCTTTGCACCGCTAGACTAAGCCGCTGGGCAAAGAAGGAACCAGCCCTGTGGTCGCCTGAGATGCCTATTAAGCGTACCGACACCTCTTTTATGAACTTTTTAGTGTCGGACGACCAAGGGCCCAAAGTCTCCACCGCAAGTGCCACAAACTCATAATCATTCGTGAGAAATGCGTACTTGCGGTGTTTAAACATTTGAGCTTGGTCTGCGGCCGTTCCAGGCTTCCGAGCCCACCGACCCTTTGATAATAATTAGTCTTTTCCTGCACATAAATCGCTTTAAAGTGACACTGCAGATAATATTGACTAATTAATGGTTATTTGCCTATAATAAATAAGATAAAATGTTGAATAAACAATTGCACCTGTTTTTATACAATTTTATGCAAGACCTAACTTAAGATTTTTCTTTTACCTAATTCACAAATATCGATATCGAAAGAAAAAAATATTATGACACTCTTTAGTATGGAAAATGATATTTAAATCTACCTTAATGTTATGAACGTGCGTTCATAACATTACGCAATCACCCCTTTAGTTTTTAAGTAAAATCTGACTACTTATCAAAGTCGAATAGGGGTATTCAATATTCATTCCCGCCGCTCTGGCAATCACTTCATTATGGGATGTTGTCAAAAAGTTGCGCATACGCTAAATATTTTGTAATCTTTAGTGTCCGTTTGTAATGCTTGCCGGTAAAATGTAGGAAAACTTCACATTTTTTCATATGAAACGGACATGGAAAGTTTGGACTATATACTTGACTTCTAGGACAATGTGACCAGTTTACGGTTATAAAAAACGCTCCCTGTTACAAACAGCTCCCTCATTCGGACGTTCCAGAAACTTGTCAGCATTATTTTCACGAAACGCGTGCAAGAAGTTCATAACTGCGACATTGTGGGATTCGAGCTATCGGCCGTTTGGCCTGACCGTTACGTGACACACGGCCAACTAGGGTGAAGAACAATGTGCTATTTTGCGCAGTATTTCTTAGCTTACTATTTTCCTACCACTTATCGTTTTTAGGGTTCCCTTGCCAAAATGGCGAAAACGGAACCCTTATAGATTCGTCATGTCTGTCCGTCCGTCCGTCCGTATGTCACACCCGATTTACTCGGAGACTATAAGCACTACAATTATGAAACTTGGTAGGAAGGTGTATGCTATGAACTGCTATAAAAATATGATGTGAAATTACGAAAAAAAAAAAAATAAATTGGGCCTTACCCCATATATGGGGGTCAAATTTTTTTTAAATGCACATAGACGTGTGGGTTATCTATGGATAGGCCTTCAAAAATGACATAGAGGTTTCTAAAAAACTTTTCCATGTAAGTCAATTGTTGGTGAGATATTAGCTGTCAAAGTCGTAAAAGTGTGTTCCCCCCTCCAATGTCAAAACTGTGAAGTTAAAAAATTCTGAAAAAAATCAAGATGACGTACAATTATAAATACTTTCAACAATTTTTGGTTTGAACAAGACTGGTTTAACGGTTTTTGAGTTATTGCTGAAAAACTGTCTTGCCCAAACAAAAGGGTGTAAGTGCCGTGACTTCCCTATAAAGATACGACCTTTTTTAATTTACTGTATTGTATAGTGGTTTTAAATGTAGATTAGGAAGTGTCGGTACGGAACCCTTCTTTGTGCGTGACCCGACACGCACTTGGCCGGTTTTTATTTAAAAGTAGCTGTCCCGGCGAACTTCGTTCCGCCCCCGATCCGGTCTGTACAAAATGTATAAGTATGTAAGTACTTAGATAACGTTGTTAGTTGTGTACCTAAATATATATTTTATGTATTGTATGTATTGTTATGTAGTGTATATTTTGTTATATATGTGCAGTATATGTAGTATATGTTACATTGTATGTAACTTTACATATCTTTGTTGGTTTGCACTGCCCAATAACGTATTTCTATTCGCTGTATCGCTATCTGAAGGTTGTCTTGTAGAGATCGCTTTTTAGCGATAATTCCGCCTGTTGTTACCTACTCACCTACTCATGTTTTACCATTGTAAATATTGCCATATAGTGCACAATAAAGTATTTTATTATTATTGTATAAGTTTGTGAGCTTTAAATACCTAATAATCTTAAGTATTTATTTTATTAAAAATGGGATTGCTCTTGGCCAGCATCTACCCAGGGGGCAAGGATAAGGCCGACGATGAAGCGAACTCACCCAGAAGATGCCTATTCACTCGTGCCTTAAGTGTGGGAATAAACTACGGAACTCTGCACTGCGCATGGCCCGACACTCTAGTTTGGGATTTAGAAGTATCATTTTTGTCTTAATCTTGTCTTATCTTAAATCTTTAATTGTTTTTGATATAAAATTATATTTTTAGGCCTCTCCCAATTTTCTCCATTTTTTGACACTATTATTTGATTTTTAAGATTGAAACGTAGTGGATTGTTTTCTTGGCTGACTGTACTAGAGGAGTTTTCGGCTAAACATTTCGTTGACCGACCGCGCTAGTTTCGATTTTATTTGAGACATTATGCTCGAATACGTGGATGCGATTTAAATATTTTATTGCACGTGTAACAAACGTAAATAAATTATACCAAAAAACCCGACTCCAATTTTGTACTTCGCTATGCCACAATTTGTGGTTTCCGTGAGCCAATGCTTGGTTATCTACAGAAAATACCGAAATCGGCATATGCGTACCTATCAAATTCAAGGAGTTCCCTCGATTCCTCCTAGATCCCATCATCAGACCTTTACCAAATTTATATGGGACCAATGTCGGGGTACCTGCTTTGAAACAAAAAAAGAAATAATCAAAATCGGCTAACATGGTCAAGAGTTGTCGGGGAACATACATACATAAAAAAAACATGCAGACGAACTCAGCTCCTTCCTTCTACTGAAGTCGGTTAAAAACACAGACGGGACAGGTTAATAAAGGAACAAATCCGAACTTATCCGTATAAGGAATCTTTTCAAGTTTACAAGTTAGTTTCAAGTTAAACGATGACGTTTGGCCTGGGCCCGCATGTCATCCATCATATTATGACAGAAGGGAACGTGTTCCCACTTTTAAGTCCTTATCTTTAGCAGAATGACGGAGAGACCTCCTCTGTAAAATAGTAGGAATTGAATACCGGTCATAATTAACAGTAGATAATTGCTATGGCATTTAGCAAATAATATGTACGTATAACATATTTTGGATAGGTGTAACATGAAATGCTTTTTGAATATATTAGAAAGTAAGTAAAATGGCAAAATATACGTACTACCTACAAAACATGCACTGCTCCCATGCTCCCATACGTTTCTGAAACATTAGACTCTGGCTTAGTAACAGGTCCTGTCATATAAACAATGGACTTATAAAATGCGCGAAATTATTATTATTATAAACATTTATTTCGAGTAACATGGACTCATACAATTAATGTTAGTAATTAATATCTATTATGTTAATATCTTATCATTTTTCACTTTCATTTCATTACTGATTAAAACACCTTGTTACGAAGTATATCCATTGTTTCCTTCATTAAAGATAATTAATTTATTGTTATCTAAACGTAAATTCATTAAATGTTGACCTTTCGACCCTGTTTATCCAACCAGAATCTAATTAGTATCATGAAACAATTACCCTTATTAATATCTGCTTACATTTACGTGAGATACATGAAAAGGTAGATAGAACGAGTGTGGAATAACCGCGCTATAGACGCATTTTAGGCGTGACGGCGTGTTGTATTTTGACACTTTGACACACAAGTATACAGGGTGATTAATCCAAATAGGTATGTATGGAATGAATGAATGAATGAATGAATATTTTATTTGTTAATTGTGGGTTTACAGGAAGGTCTTACAAATTAACTGCCATACGATCTCCACATTATGCCTACAAACTGGCGTACAAATTTATATTTAAGTACATTTATTACATTGTTATTAATTTTATCACATACGTTATTAAATATTTAACAATGAAAGAACTCACGTAAACTATAAAAACATTTCTCACTTAACCATTGCATCACCAGTTTTTTACATACCTTTAAATTCTTATCTTTAAACACATCCGGTAGTTTATTATAGATATTAATACACATGACATAGGTGTTTTTGGAAGTCAAAGCCAGCTTTACTGCTGGTTTATATAGTCTATATTTATATTGTTGTCTAACTTTACGGGAGTACATGTCTTGTGTTTCCGTGAACTGGTTTTTATATTTATGGGCAAACATGCAGACCTCCAATATATATAGGCAAGGAATTGTCATGATATTATAATTTATGAAGTATGGACGACACGATCCTTTCCGGCTAATTTTAAAAATAGCTCGCATGCAGCGTTTTTGTGCAATAAAAAGTTGATCAATTATTGTACAGTTACCCCATATTACTATCCCGTATCTTATCGTAGAGCTGACGTAACCGTGATATGCCATTAAAGCAGCTTGTAAAGAAACAGTCTGTCGAATACGCCTTAGAGCAAATACGAAACTGTTTACTTTGGAGCAGACTTTATCTACATGCTCTTTCCATTTACAGTGAGAGTCAATAATTATTCCTAGAAATTTCGTGTGTCTCACTTCTGCTATAGGATCGTTATTATATCGGACATCTAAAGTTAGTGATTTACGGCGTTCTGTATAAAATTGAATATAATTAGTTTTCTTAATGTTCACTTTGAGGTTGTTCATTTCTAACCATTTAATTGTTAAAGCCAATGTTAAATTTATATCATCGTTATATGTCAGTATATCATTACATTTTATTACAATTGAAGTATCGTCTGCAAATAAAATACATTTGTGGGGTAAGTAGCTCGGTAAGTCATTAATATACATTAAAAATAGTAAAGGCCCCAATATACTTCCCTGGGGCACCCCATATTCGTTGTTTACATATGAAGAACGATAAGACCTTACAGTTTGAGACTTGACGCAGTACTTCATAATCTCTACACACTGTTTTCTATTACCAAGGTAAGCTTTAATCCAGTCCAAAATTGGCCCCCTTACTCCATACCGAGATAATTTGGCAATCAAGCGTTGGAGAAGTCAGAAACTATGAGAGATAGCGAAATCTGTTTTTGGGAACCATGGCTTCAAATTTAGTGACAAGAATAACTGCATTATTAAATTAAAATAATAAACTTGTAGTTAGTTAAGGACTCGTACCCCAGTGTTATTGAAGTAATAAAACTATTATTTACAGTAAGTCTATTTCGATTGTACATTATATTCATTTTAGTCGGTCTGTTTAGCCGAGTTGTAGTGACACTGCCTCCTAAGCTAGAGGTCCCGGGTTCGAATCCCGGCCAGGGTATTACTTGTGCATTTAGCACGGATATTTGTTCCTGGGTCTTTGATGTTTTCTATGTATTTATCTATATAAGTATGTATATCGTCATCTAGTACCCATAGTACAAGTTTTGCTTAGTTTGGGACTAGGTACTCGATTTGTGTTTTTTTTTAATACCACGTCTGTGGCAAACAAGCGTACGGCCCGCCTGATGGTAAGCGGTCACCGCAGCCTATGGACGCCTGCAACTCCAGGGGTGTCACATGCGCGTTGCCGACCCTTTAAAAATTTATACACTCTTTTCTTGAAGAATCCCATACTGTAGTTCCTCGGGAAAACCTCGGCAGGGAGCTCATTCCACAACCGGAGCGTCCGAGGGAGGAAGTTCCTCTGAAACCGTACCGTACGCGACCATTTAGGTTCTAAGGTGTGAGGATGAATGCCCTGCCGACGGCGAGCAGTGCGATGATAGAAAGCGGTCGTGGGCATCATATCGAACAGTTCTTCGGAACACAACCCATTAAACAAGCGATAGAACACGTACAAGGAGGCAAAGTTTCTCCTTAAACTTCACGGTTCAATATCGCTCGTGAGTTTGGGATCGTCCACGATTCGCACAGCACGTATCTGAAGCGAGTCAAAAGGCCCAAGGTGGTATCCAGGAGCTACCGCCCAGAGGTGACAGCAATACTCCATGTGGGGACGAACTTGCCACTTATATAATATAAGTCTCTGTCCCGGGGTAAAGTACCGCGTCGCTCTATTGAGCACACCTAGCTTTTTGGATGCCAGCTTGGCCTTGCCTTCTAAATGGCTTCGAAATTGGACGTCGCTGGTAATGTCGACACCAAGGATCCCAATACTCTCTGAGACGGAGAGGGTTTTGTCCTGGAACCGTGGGGCCACAGTGAATGGGGTTTTCTTAGCGGTGAACGCACA
Organism: Notocelia uddmanniana; assembly: GCA_905163555.1. Taxonomy (NCBI): domain Eukaryota; kingdom Metazoa; phylum Arthropoda; class Insecta; order Lepidoptera; family Tortricidae; genus Notocelia; species Notocelia uddmanniana. Next base: position 20,750,753 of record LR991061.1, on the reverse strand, counting down.
TACTTGTGTCTTGGTGGGGTTGAACTGGACCAGATTATCTTGGCCCCACTCAGAGACTCTGACCAGAGTGCTCTCGATTTCTGACACAAGTTGTTCGCGACTCTCTAACACAGAGGCACGAGGAATGTTGGCACGGCCCGTATAATAAGCGTCCCCGGTGCTGTCATCCGCATAACAATGGATGCTATCAATAGACAGCATGTCATTTATATGCAGCAAAAACAGCATCGGGGATAGCACGGAACCTTGTGGGACGCCAGCGTTAATGTCCATGCTTTCGGAGCAACCGCCGTCTACTACGGCTTTTATGCGTCTGCCGGACAGAAAGCTGGCGATCCATCTGCACAAACCCTCGGGCAGTCCGTACGATGGTAGCTTCGACAGAAGACCTCGGTGCCAGACCCGATCGAACGCCTTCGCTATGTCTAAGCTGACCGCTAACGCCTCGCCCTGACTCTCAATGGCTGAGGCCCACCGGTGTGAAAGATACACTATGAGGTCACGAACGACCGTGACGAAAACCGTACTGACGTTCGCTGATCAGATCGTGTTCGTCTAGGTATCTTAGGAGCTTTGTGTTGATGACACGCTCCATCAGCTTGGAGAGAGAGATGGTAATAGCAATAGGCCTGTAATTCGATGGGTCTGATCTATCGCCCTTTTTAGGCACCGGGTGTACGAGGGCAGTCTTCCACGAAGACGATTGTGTAAGATTGTCCCCCAATATTTATTTATTAATTTTAATAATATTGTAATACGACCGGATTCGAATCCCGAACTGAGAATAAGTTTTTTTTTAATATTGAATGCAGTTTTTCTTATCATTTCCGTCTTTTTCATAATATTTGACTTTTCTCTATTGACCCATGTGGATTGATCACTCTGTATAATATACCTTTTAAAAGTGGTATCTATCAGATTGTATAAGATACAATATGATCAAAACGTTAATAGTTTTTAATTAGACCGGAGTCTTTAATAAAGCCGTATTAAGAGGTTCATTAACTATTAATAAAGAGTTCTTGTTGCGATCCGTTTTCATTTCAAGATATATTTTAATTGCTTTCTTCATGATTCCTATCTTGAAGCGAGGTCTCAGCAGGTGATCCGCTCAATTCATGCCAAAGATCTCATCCAAATTTATGAGATAATTGTTATAATACAATTTGTTACGTGTGTACAATGTACAATCGAACTTAATTCTTAAGGTGAATAAGCTGGTGAGGCTTTCAGTTAAAATTTGAATTAGTGTGAGTTAGGTGAGTTCTCCACTTGGCAGGGCCGGAATAATTTCCTTCTTTAAGCTTTAAACGTACATACAGAGCACGGCGCAGCATCGTTGCAGGGCGGACGCAGTTTTGCGGTAAAGCGAACGCAGTCCGGGGCACGTCACATCAATAAACCACGCGATATTCTGTAGCGCCTGGTAGCGCAGTAGAGCGGAGGCCACACGCGTGTGTGATACGTGAAGCAGTAATCGACAGTCGACAGTTTCGGAAAGATCAAAAACGCTAAACCGCCTCTGCCCCGCTCCGCGCCGCGCCCGCTCTGTGCATTTCGAGCTTTAACGTGACTCGTGAGCTTGCTGGATGTCGTAGAAATTACTTCGTTTGACGAGATAATGTTAGTATTACGTTTGGGAAGTAGTATATTATGCGCGGAAGTGGGGCAGTACTGCGTTCGTATCGCCCCACATCCGTTCCACTCGCGCCAGTTCTCAATTAAATGTAGGGGTGCAGTAAAAAGCGGTTCTGACTCGACAGACAGTAAACACTGGTAAAAAACGAATTTTCTTATATAGGTATATGGGATTTCTCATAAGTTGATAACCCAGACTACAGATATAGTCAAACTTTACTGAAACGATAAAACTGTTTGAGACTTGATTTTTACTGTTGTGGTTTTTGAATGCATATCTCTAGATTGTCTAGTTTTGTTATAAATTCAATTTTAATATCGTGCGAAGAATCAAAATGTCGACACAACAACAGCTGACAGTTTTCTCATTATTATTTCCACGAACGCTCCGGCTGAGCAGTGCCGAGATTTTCCCTACGTGATGAGGTTCTTCAAGAAAGGTGTGAATAGGTTGTCACGGGGATACCGGTATCGATACCCTTGGGACGCCACCGGAGTTGCAAACATGCTTAGACTAGGGTGGCTGCTGTCAGCTGGAAGCGTGATTCTTATCATTAATTGTATAATAAATACTTTTTGTGAAAACTTTTCATTATGGTCTCATTGTTTGACTTTAAAGTACAAATATTTTCTAAAATAGTGCTCTTGTGTTAGGAAAAGGTTTCGCTTTTTTCCGTTTACTACTTAGGAGTAATATTTTAGAATGTTGAATAATTTCTTACCCGCACTTAGATTCCATTCCATTTTCTTACCGCCGCGGCTGTATGTCACTTCACAGCAACAGCCATGATCCTACATTTATCGTTCAATCCTGAAAAGCCGTAAGTACCAATGAATGTCTTTGGTATATGACACATATGGAAGCACGATGGAGGAGATATTCAGGGCCACTCACACGATACACGTCACACGACGTTGGCATTCCGTGCCGACGCCGTCTCGCCGTCGTGTCCTCTGTCAAGATCGACTGGGGAAGGAATTTGTGTATAATTTTTGAGATTACGTTTGAGCGGTGAAGTAGCCATAACCGGGGGTACAGTAAAAGCAGAATTGAGATATTGACTTCAGTTTAACTGGACTAAATATAGTATAGGAACTAGTCAGTGTAGACAGATATGATGTAACAATCGATTATGTTAGGCTTTTTACGTTTACACAGGGTTTTTAAGGGCAAATTTATCTTTTTTTCTCAACAGCAATTTACCATTCATTATCTTTATTACGGCAGACGAGCCATTTGACGGATTTTTAAAATACATATAGAGACACGCGGTAAGACATAAGCCGGTTTTTGCTCTCGCGCAGCCGAGTAAAGAAACTATTGGTCCTACCGGAAACCATATAAATTATTTTCTATTTCTTACACAGAGTAACTTTAATAGAAATAATACAAATCCTTTAAAGGAACAAAATACTGGATTGAAATAACCCTGGTGGGCTGTTTCGACAGAAATCCAAAATGTCCGAGTAGATTGAGTGGTTCCACCACCATATCAGCCGAAGGACGTTCACTGCTGGACATAGGCCTCCCCCGATTTCAGGAGGCTAATTGCCATAATCGCCAGGCTTAGCATGCGGGTTGGCGATCGCAGTATCTCTACCGCACTCCAAGGATGCTGCTGCCCATCCCCTGGTGGTTTTGGTCGTAGTTTTAGGACATGCCCGGGTCCAGGACAGGTTTGAGTGGTTGTTTAGATCATTTCTATAATATTTTTTGTAAAGTTTACTTATTTCACATTTAGTCTCATTTTATTTTATACTCCAGCCGTCTAAACACTTCATTCTGTAATAAATTTTAACAACTTAAACACATAGTAACTTTTAAATTAATAACCAATACAGGTGATAGTTGACAGTTGTTAATAATATCACGTTCGCGTACTATGCGCACCGATGATGGATGACCATAAAGTGCGTGTTACTGATTAATCGTCATTATTCACGGGGAAATTAAACTGTTATCTTTAAGGAATTCATTCAGGCTAGTTTTTGCATAAAGTACCTTAACTTGCGTGCTATTCGTGTATGTTTTTTCATGTCTGTACAGTGAATATGAAGTAATAACATTGAAATTTTGAAAGATGATGCGGTTAATACGCTTTTATTATTGGTTTGTGGAGTATCAACGGAGGCCTGACGGTTTAAAACTGCTAACATTAATCAAAACTTGTAAAACTGCTGACATTAAACGTCAATTTTAATGTTAGTGCGTTATTTAGAAAACAAATCGGCCAAAACCATTTTGGGCCATACTCAGTGTAGGGTTCCGTAGTTGCTCAATGAACTTACTTTAAAAGAATCAATAACAAGCAAAAGGGAATACTTATGAAGTGTTTCATGCGTCTTTTACTAAGAATGGAAGACTTTTTTACGATAACTCAAAAATGGTTTAACTGATCATGTCCGCTATAGTTTTCGTTGAAAGTCTTTACTAAGCTTTACTGTAATGTTTTTTTAAATAACTTTTGGACTCATTGTTCAAAAGTTAGACTCGGGGGGGGACACATTTATTTTCTTTTGGAGTTGGAATATTTCCTAAAATATTCACTTTCTCAAAAAAATGTTTGATAAACCTTCTATTTATTTTGAAATACCTATCGAATCCAATATCACCCAACACCATATGAGTGAAGCAAAAAAAAATTCACCCCCACCTTAAGTGTAAGGGGAGGTATTTTTTTTAGATTTTAATTTATGTTTTTTTTTTGTTTAGGTTTACACTCTTCAGTTAAGCACCTTGTGACAAAGGACACAAAGGATGCAAAGACTTTCAGGGATGATAGTGGAGGTCATTTTAGAAATTTTAGACACAAGTTGCTTGAGTACAAAGTCTCTTAGTTTCCAAGATATGCATCATTTTATTTTGAAAATTGTATGTTTTCCATACTACTATTACATTTGGAAAATGTTTAGATTTTTTGAATGTTCCCTTATTTCTGGGTTATCGTAATTTTTCAGTAGCTGTAGCCTCTAAGGAAGTTCTGAAATCAATTGAATTGGGACTAACGACTTTTTACTGCCTGTATTCACATGGTATTTTGTATATTGGTTACCAAACACCCTGTATATATCGTATCCTTCTTGCATCACGGCTTTGTCGGGAAAGATTCGATCGTCTTGATCGCGGCATTGTTAATGATGATTCAAAGAGAATACAAATTACTGATGATTATTGATTCCTGATAATATGTATAATTATCAAATTTTCAACCATACTTAACCATAGATAAAATTACGATTTGCTGTCATTTGCGTTTTGTTATTCCATGTCAGATGCGTTTTTGTTATACCACGTTTTATGTCACGTCACAAGGGAACGCGGTCGAACGGGATAAAAAGTATCCTATGTCCGTCTCCTGGTTCTAAGCTACCTCCCCACCAATTTTCAGCCAAATCGGTTCACCGTTCTTGAGTTATAAATAATGTAACACGACTTTCTTTTATATATATAGACATATCCACAACAAATTGCAGCTCTCTAGCACTAACAATCACAGATCAAATCCTCGGACAGACCGGACAGACAGACATACAGACAGACAGATAGACGTACATGGCATATAAGAACAAACAATAAGGATTCCTAGTTGAATACGGAACCCTGAAAAGTGAGTTATTAACTGACTATAAAGCACGTTAACAAACATAATATAGGTACGTGTATAAGGAGGTAAAAGTTAATAAAAATACCGGCTGTATGATGAAAGTGAAATGCAAGATTTAAAGTATTATTAGGAAAATAAACCGATTTCAAAGGTATTTGCAGCTATTAAGTATTTAAATACTTAAGCGTATTGCGCACGCACACCGTCCTCATCAAAGAGATCAGTTTGGTTCGTCTTTTTACACCGCAATGTGAATTTATTGGGTTGCCCGCATTGATTTCCACACTGCGCTTCGAGCACTACTCGCGTAAGGTTGATTCCATCAAAAACATAAATGTGGAAATGGCAGCCAAGTTCACCGACAAAATAATTGAGATCTAAATGGGCGCGAATGCACGAGTTACTATACAAAATACGCAAACCACTATAGGTGCACCTAAAATATTTGAAGAGTTCCCTCGATTTCTCCAGGACCCTATGATCAGATTTTGACCCGATGACAATGGCACCACCCCGGAAGTATACCGTTGCAAACAAAAAAAGAATTTTCCAAATCGGTTAATAAATGACGGAGTTCTGAGGTAACTAGCATAAATAATAAAACTAATAATAAAATCACTATTTTCTGATTATTTCTGGTGTATACACATAATTACCAAGCTGCACGCCAAATTTCAGTTTTCTAGATCATCTGGAAGTGGGTTAGGTTTTTGATTACTAGTCAGTCAGTCAGTCAGTCAGTGGTAAAAATGCCGTTTTTTGGAATTTAATATCTCAATAACCATTAAACCTATATTTATAAAATTTAGGGTTCTAGTTGTTCTAAAGGATTTTAATATATGTACCAAATTTCATGTTTTTATGTTTGATAGATTTGGAGTTATTGGGGGGTCAAAAGTGGCTCCAAACGGTTCGTGTAATATACACACGGCTGTTGTCCGCCAGTTCCTGGGGTGAACTTGGCTGGACGGACACGCTGCCGCGTGTCTAGATGTCAGATTATACAGGGTGATTTCGGGGTCGTGGATCAAGAATCAGTTTTCAGACTTGGTATCTGTTCACCATTTCAAAAAAAAAATACTGACACGAAACAAACACATTTCATTTTTAATTTATTTTGGTGACTAAAATACAAAACAACTGGAACATACATACTTACAACTGGAATATACTTGCTATTCCAACTAGTAACGAATGGCGTTAATGTAGGTCAATATGGATGCATCAAAAACATGTCCCAATTGTCCCATAGCATAAGAGGATTAATTCGATACATATTTTTGCACTTGACTGCCTTTCTTTAAATTTGCGTGTTTACTTTCATGAAAATCATGATTCCTACTTCTTTCGTTTTTGACACGCTATGGGCCTGAAACAAATAATTTAAGTTGAATTCATGTGAATGCATAGGATACTAGAATGTCGAGCCAAGTTTACCTCCAGTTGGTAAGTTGCGTGAAATACTTCCACTCAGTACAATCGTCGGTATTAAAATAGCATTGAGTAGAATTAACCAAGAATGTAAACAAACTACTTGTTTTACTAGATATCTGCCTGTCAATTAATTTTGAAAATAAAGCTTGAGGAAATTATCTCTTCAACTGGTCCACACCCGTATCGGGATTCGTCAAAAAAGTACGCGCACCCTAACGTCGCAAATAGCAAGTCACTGCATGGGGCAATGGGCAGGTTCGCAGCTCGGAAGTTGGGAAAAGATACGCGGGTTTCTCGAATATTTCGTAGTAAACTTTAGGTATAAAGTGGTATATAAATACTCAGAATATTCGTAAAAATATTCCACTGTGATATGTAGAGTTAGCGGAATGGCCAATTGAGATAACACTTTGCAATTTGGTTTATTTAACACATTTAATGCAATGAAATGGAACACATTTTTTTTGTTTTAAATTTATATTATTATTCAGAGCCGCTACTTTAGACAATCTGAACATTCTGAACTAAAATTGACGTTTGTTATAAATATTCTTAAGTCGCTTGGCCTAATGCACAGCTCGTCCGCGAGTCTATTCCTTTCCGTTCACATCGTAAAAATCTAAAATGGGATAAATATATGGGATACTCGTATAATATGGGGTCGTACCAGTAGAGAAGCACACACGGAGAAAAAAATGTAGAAAACAATTAATAAATATTAATCATTAGTAAAATTGTATAAACCCCCGGACAAGGTGATTATATATAAACCAAGTTTACTGATAATATTCACTAATAGCAAGAAATATGTATTATTTATTATATAACTGATTTCTAATATTTAGTAATCTTACGTACTGGTGTTAGTACACCATTTATAAGCTCAGGAAAGTTTTATCGAATTGATACAACTCTGTCTGTAATTCGGAGTAAAGAATATTAATTTCACGATGAAGCAAAACCATTTAGCATTTCTTATACTATGAAATTAATAAAATTTCCTTAAAAATATATTATTTTCTCCCGCCTAGAAAAAAAATTAAAAGTTTATCGAATTTGATATACACGTTTTTAGATATATTTAATTCGAACAATATTTTTTCTCTCAGTGCAGGTAATTTTTGTTTCTAACTTATTCGCAGTCAAACTACAGAAAAGAAACATTGCGATGAAATTGGGTGTAGTATGGAGAAAACTGCAGCCCTTAGGACGGATGTAGACTAGGTACTTTATTTTTTGGTTCCTACCCCTGAAGATGAAAGTTTGACACGGATCGAATACTACGTGGGCGAGGCCCCGAGTACAGCTTGTTGTTATTAACTGTCAATTATTTTTTTCATTACTCAGAACAAAGAGAAAGCAATCAAATTTTACTTTATTTTGATAAATGTGTAGTGAGTATCAACGTGGGCTATAACTATACGAGTCAGTCAATATTTCCTGCTGAACTGTGTACTCATTGTTAAAAATGCACATATGTGATACGCACACAAAACACTCAACACCGTTAGCTGTATGGGTACATAAAAGGAAAACAAAATGGAGGAGTCATTTAAAATTAATATGTCAATAGGCTTCACCATTGAGAATACTCGTACATACAAAAACAAAAATTCACTTTAATGTTACGTATCATGCATTCAACAATTAAGTTATGACATCCAACACCATTTGCGTTCAACAGTACGAGAAAATGCAACGGTATTAACGTTTTTAAATATAATTAATGTGTTTCGTATGCGATGCGAGCTTCTACAATACATTGTATGATTGTTTTGTTTTTGCGGTTATAAATTAAATTGTACATGTGTACAGTCATCTACCTAAACGTCTGTGTATTTTTGAGAAGCAGATTGTTCTAAAAGATCGTTCAGATCATGTTATGTAATCTTTCGTTAGTTATGTTTTTAATTGTACTACGGTTAAGTTTATCTAGGCCCGTTGTGACAATTTAAACGTGGATTTAATCGTATTCTTATTAGTCTACCTTATTTCTTGCCCGATTTCTAGTACACGATTGTTGTAAATATTTTATACATTAATGGGAGCGCTAGAGACTATGCGTTTTCATGCGTACCATCTTGCATCACATTAACCAATTTTACCCAATGAAATAAATCTTTGCTTTAAACGCCATCAAATTTTTACGAAACGTCAAAAACGCTTGGTTTGTATGAAGTTTGTAGGGAAATGACGTTACAATTTTCTATAGTCGAACTGCATCCTTATTTTCATGTTATGTATTTAAAAATGTTTAAAATTGCATTACTAAACTTAAGTTTGATATTTTTCGAGTATTTTCGTATGATTTGTTTATTGGTAATGTAAAAAAAAGTTGTGAAATACCCTATTGTGTCATGCTGGGATGAAACAGAACCATGCGCTTTACTCTGCCGGGTCTACGCGACTGTACCTAGGTTATCGCCGTATACAATGGCACGATGCGTTCACTCGTAAAAACGGATTCCCGAGATAATTTGCGTGGTCACTGGCAGTTATCGACGCCGACGTTTATATTCTCATTATTTTTGTTGGATTGCATGCATTACACCATTTACTTTCCTTGGTTTTTACTTACCTGTTCTATACCCCGGTCAAGTGGTCACCTGCATGGCTAGCATAATAACTTATAGTCTCGTTATATGACCGAAATGTACTAAAACGTCACATAAAACGTGACGGTATAAGCTATCGTACTGGCTAGGCTGGGTGACATTGATGTAATTTTTAGACACACAACTTTTCTTATGTAATTCGTAAAAAAATGTATTTCTTTGTTTATCCGTCTGAACGATAGGATATTAATACTTTTATATTGAAGTTAAATTATCAAAGAAACGCTATATTTCTTTCTTAGAGCATACATAACTGGAGTAGCCATCAGCGCATCTTAACAAACAAAGTATTATGCCATTTTTTGTGGGGGGCGAAGTAACACACATATATATATAAAAACAACGCACACTTACAATATATTGTTCCATTACTACGCAACCACACTAAATAATCAACACACGCACATTCAAAATACTAAAGTTGAGCAATAAAAGTCGACCTTATTCTCGTTGACGTTAGATCACTTTGAGTTACTATCGGATGGCCAAATTGACCAAAGTCGATAAGGGCCATGTTTCAAAGAAATTCTCATAAACAGTAGTCCTTATTTCTTTAAATACGGTGACGTCAAGGTGACGTTTGACAGCTAGCCCTAATAGTCAAGCACGAATGTTTTTAAATCGATCTTGTAATCGATGCTCAATTTACGATTTAAAATAAAACTTGAATTGCGCATAAAATTATAAATAAAGTAAAAATATGCTTACAGTATGTAAAATTACCATCAATTTTTATGTAAATTTGATAAAGTACAACGTCTTATTTCCCTAAATATCAGATAAAGGTATTTTCACGGAGCCCTCCACACGCCGAAAACAATTTCGAGACTTACTTAAAATCGATTAATGAAGTAGTTTTTTAAATAATGTTTTGTACATTGTGCCTAGTTTTTGGCAGTCTACTTATGGCGTCTCCAGTTATGTATGCTCTAAGGTTCCTTTATGTATATTTTTTGTTTTTGATTGAAATAAAACGCCTTCTTATATTTCACAGATAACCTGGGGAGGTGACCGATCTCTCTCGACGATCTGAATTATATTTTCCTATAGGTACGTATTTTTAACATTTCCGCTAAATTTAAGGAACCGTTTCTAATTTAGACTTATCTGTTAAACTGTCTATCTATCTGTATCTATTCAGTTTTATATATTCAGTTTAGTATAATCTTGGTTACTAGTTTAGTTAATCTTGTATGGAAACACAGCTAAGTACAGTCAACCAATTTGATTTCTGAGCCACTTCGTACCTTGTCACAGTGCCACTAATATGAGATCTCCAGCAGCTTTCATATTGATTTTCAACGTGACTAGGTACGAAATGGCTGAGAAATCACATTAGTTGACCGTACATCTCCGGTGGATACTCACCCTAAAGGTCCTGAATAACGAACGCACAAGTCGGTATGCAGATCCGCGGCAGCATTGATTTACATCCTAGCTTGTTACCCGCCCGATGCGGCCGCGAAAAAACACCTAGCCCCAGTACATGTACACTGCTACACATTTCCATTGTCAATAAGTGGATAAATAAATTTTAGTAGGTACTAAACAGAAGCGTCAGTTAACCAAAGTAAAATTTATAGACAATTTTTATTTGCCCTGCTGGATGTGGGTGGTTGGACCGGTCATTGTGGCTCTTTTTAGGGGAGGCCTATGCACAGCCCTCTTATTTACAAACCGTCTCGTGCTCACCTGCCTGCCTGTCGCTGTTTGAGGTGAGAGGTGAGGACGTCGGTTTGTGAATAACACCCCTGCAGTGGACGTCCTTCGGCTGATATGATGATGAATTTAAAGTTTAAAATGCGTTGCTTCCATTAGGATTCTCCGGGCCAGCGATTTTGCGTTAGACTGGACAAATCGCTCTTATCCATTAAATTTTCCCTTTAATAAGAAATTTAGTATTTTCGTTAGCAGCGTTACTGCGTTATAAAAAAAATAGTTCAGTATCTAGTTTTATACAAAAAACTCCCATGAGTTTCAGATATATTAAAATATAATGAAACGGCTCACTAACGTGCTTAGCATATGCCGGGTGTTGTGTGCAACCTGGCATTGAACAATTGCAATATAGTGAAGAATATGAGGGTTGATTCTCGCTTACATCGCTACCGCGGCCCCTCTTCGCGCCATGCAGCCGAGCCGGACAAGGCAGCGCGTAGTATTAAACGCAACGGCTTCGCGTCCTCCTCATGATTAAATGAAATACGTCGAGCGATATTCAACCTTAAGAACATGAGTGGCCCATTTCAGATCCTACTTATTACATAGTTTTGAAAGATTAACATCGTTGAATAATAGAATTCAAATAGACCAAAGCGCCAGTATTCAGACATGTTCGCTTCATGTCTATCATTCTCATTATAAAATATAGAGACGTGAATATTGGGGATACAGGGCTTGATACAGACAGAGAAAATCATGCTCAAAGTTAAATATAGTACGACTAGTGGCTCTTTTAGCTGTAGACCTCGTGTTTTTTTTTCATAAAATTGTTATATTTACAAAAGCTGACTCGACAAAAAATATTTACATAATTATCAAACCTGCTCTCAAAATTTCACGAGAATCGGTTGAGAAAGGCGACCTGTAGACAACAACAGCCAGAAATTCGGAAATAGGACAGCATTTTTGCCGAAGCTGAAACGGAGATCTTCGTTTTATTCGGTCAATTACCTGTATCTACTCCGTGGTTATGTCAATGTGTTCAAAAAAGTCACCAAAACGTAAATACAGTGTTAAGAATTTTTCAGTACAATAATATTTAGTATCGGTGCGCAGTGTCCGCGCCCCGCGGATAGAGTCATACATATCTTTTACCGAGAAATATGGGAACGAACAACGATATTTATAGTTCGGCTAATGGATCTGTTTGTTTGTTTTGCATTTGAATGCTAAATACCCATATTTTTATGAAATTTGACTTTAATTTAAGGTAAAGTTCCGGTACTGGACGCTGGCTGGGTGATATTCTCTTAATTCATATATCAATAGGGCGAATGATAGGTGTCAACTTGATATCCATTCATACAAATATTATAAATTCGAAAATTAAATAATACTCATACTCATACTCATTTATTTTGTAAAGCTAATTTACAGGTCAATACAATTTTTAAACAGTATAATTATTAAAACTAGAATATATAAAAATAAAAATAAATTAAATAGCTTGTAAAATAAAAATAAAAAACAACAATATATAGTATTCAAATTCCAATCATGACACATTCCAATTAGGTATGGCAAACATTAACATAGATCAGACATTCGAGAATAATCTATGCACAAAATTCCAATGAATACAATAAGCTTCATAAATATGTACAGCTACTATTTTTTGAGCAAAAAAAAAACCGACTTCAATGGAGGAGGCTGGTGAAAGATTATTATACATAGATGGTGCACTCTTAGATTCCATACAATGAAAAAAAATGGCTATAAGTATGTTAATAATGGTAGAAGACTAAGTACCCTCAAGTCCTCATGAAATCCTCCATCAGAACTCAAGCTTGACAAAAATGTGTCTTGAAAACCTAGCTTGCTTGACAAACATAACGAAGAGAACAACAAACACACCTAGGAGGACAAATCGCCAAACGTGAACATTTCGTCGTTGAAGGGTTCTGTTCTGATCATCATCAGCAGTTCCACTTCATCAAATGTCACATTTTTGTATGAAAATGCTTGATTTGTTGATAAAAACTCAAAAATCACTATATATTTGCCTTTAAGATTTGAGGAGTTCCCTCGATTCCTCATGGATCCCATCATAAGAACTGCGTTGACAAAAACCGACTTGGATATATATACTTACAATAAAAAAAAAAACTTTTCAAAATCGGTTCAGACATGACGGAGTTATGGAGTAACAAACATTAAAAAAACATACAACCGAATTGAGAACCTTCTCTTTTGAAATCCTGAAGTCAGTTAAAAAGTGCGATTACTCAGACTTGAGCAGTACAAATATAAATTAAGCATTTAGAATTATTTTCAGTACGCCTATAAAATTGACGTTACCTACAACATTTTTCTTCGGAAGACACAAACCAACTTTATCTATCATTTTCCTACAGCCATAAATAATTTTGACTCGACTTAATTAAGTCATTATGTTTATGAAATAAAACCTAGACCTTAGACCAAGGGCTGATAATATGTCTCGTAGCCGCGGCAAACAAATTATACATCATTAAATAGTCGTAACCTTTACTTGTCTTTGGTCTTTTTGTAGTGCCAAGTGGCTTTCAATTTTAGACGCTAATTGGCGTAATGTTTATGGTCTGTCAGAAGCTATAGGTGATTGTAGTAAATAATAACCACTTACTAATAGTGATGGGTAATTTCTCAAACGTTATAATTTTCGCAATCTGTGAAGTATTTCAGTTGTAGTAGGAACGTATGTATGTTTCTGGCAGAAACGTTACGCGTTAAGAGTCCGCAGGAAGCTCGGTTCTCCATACAAACGTAGTTTAGCTCTCATTTTTAAACGGCGTGCTGGAATAACGTGAAACTTTGCATACACAATGGGATCCGGCATATCTAGGCCGGAAATTAGTTTCTGTTGCTTGAAATTAATAATGCAGAAAATATGCAGCAACCTTAATAAAAAGGTTTTCATACTAGACCTAAAAAACTCAAAAACCAGCAGTATTTTTTTCTATTACAATATCTAGCAACAAAAACTAATTTACGGTTTAGATATGGCGAAACCCATGGTGTATACAAGAGTTCAGTCAAGCGTACGGGGGACTCTTAAATTTTTACCTAAGTGTCTGAAATGTTTCAGTCGTAACCTACTTTAGTCTAAATCATAAATCATAATAATCATAAATCTTTATTGTGTGTGGAATTTAGGTAGGTACATATAAGACAAACATTTGTCAGCATAATTGTTTCACCGAACCCTATCTTTACAGACGTACAGTCAGCATCATAAATATGTATACAATTTTGAACCTTGTTCCCCAGACATTAGTCCAGAAATGTATAAATATTTATTATACTCACTGTACACGCATTGGGTTCACAAGGCAAGAAGTAAACTAATTTATATAATTTAGATATCGACATATCACATTACAATTAAAATGCGGTTCAATCATATCTGAAGATAATTCTATCTGAATTTAGACGTTTTATGCTAGTAAACAAATTACAAAAAAGTAAACGTTATTAAGTTAAGTAGGAACTGACAGCTTAGAAGCAATAGAATTTTATAGAAACTTCTGTTACTTCAATTTAACTTTCAGTCTGGAAAATTACAATCTGCTTATTGCTACTTACTAGGTTCCATGGTTATGTCAGTTAGAAAATAATCAGTTAAATAATTCAATCCAATAAGTTTACATACGTAAGTAGTTTCGGAATTAAATAACGTATGTCTACTGGACACTTGACGGGTTAAGTGGGAGGAAGAAGCATAATCATTCTTAAGTAAATGCACTACCATTTACCTAACCCCAGGCTATTTCAAAGCAAAAATGTTAAAGTATTTCATATAAAGGATGCATAGTAGCTTGATAAGAGTGATGGTCGTCCGTATCGTTTTGTAATTAGACGCTGAACCTGCAGTGACAGGCCTAAAATAACCCAATGTGAAGCGCACTGATGCTCCACCACGTCACAGACCACGTCCATTACTGTATTATTGACTGTATGTAGCAAATTCAAATAATATCACGTCCTTTGCGGGTTAATCTAAGACACATAATTCCCATTTTAATTTGATTTCATTGTGTCAGACGCGCTCGTTTTGACCACACGATCACGACGTTGAAACCAAATTAAAATGTGTGGATATCCGATCGACCTCAATTATATCATTCGCAAAATGTGTACCCACCTACTCGTTTGTGATGTAATCTATGCTCCATGTATAAAGATAAATAATAATAATAATCGTAGATCCTTAACAATTAAAACTAACCAGTGGTAAGACTAGCACTGTTCGCCTAAAGTGAAGCAGGCCATAAGCTTTGTAAAATATTTGACATAATATTGGATTCAAATCGGTTTGATATTAGTCGCGCGCGTTGAGTATTAGCACACGCGTGGGCGCGTCATAGACGCTCGCGTTTTGCCACGCGTCGATACACGTGTCGCCACTCCGTAAACGATAGATTATCACGTAAATACCAATCAGATTCCTGTTCAATACCTTAAGTCAAATTGAGCCACTTTTAATACTGGCTGGCGCAGGATGCAGCAATCAGTGTGAAACCGGCTTAATCGATTTTAAACTATACGTTGCGATAATGTTGTTCACACGTTTCATTGCGGTTAGGTATCTACAGATGTAGAGAATTTACTTGAGTGTGGGAGGACATCTTGCTATAGTGGTCGGCGGTTAAGAAATCAATCCGGACACCTGTAATTTCCATACAGTTTATAACCTAAAAGTCACTTTGAGGTTATAAACTGTATGGAAATGTCGGGTGTCAGGATTGACTTCTTAAGCAGGGTTACTATAACTCTTGAAACCAATATAAATTGAATCAAGTTTTGTATAAGATTATTGTTTTATACCTTTAGGGCCATATTCCGTAATTAAAAGAATAGAAATAAGTTCAAATTAAATTATCGCCTACATCTTTTAAAAATACAAAAACAGAATCCTTAAATTTCACATTCTCCCATCTAAAGAAGTTAAATCAGGCCTCTATAGAACACTATGAAATAGCACACTCACGATTTTCGTAAATAGGTATATATATATATGTCCACGCACCCACGCACAGACACAGACACTACACACGCATACACAAAACACACACATAGCGTTTCACTGGTCGTTCTTTAATAATTAGTAGTCTTAGTAGGGTCCTGGCAGAATATCAGCGATGTGGTCTCCTGCCGCATCAATAATGCTGAGCCAGCGCCCATTCTCTGCCACGACACATGGCTCCCATGTACTATTCTAATTTGTCTGATTTTGTTACTTAGACCCTAAGTTGCATGCTCTTCATCTTAATTATCATAAAAATGCCATGTATATTGTGGGTACTGAATAAAGTTCTATCTATCTATCTATCTATCTAAAATAATATAAGTAAAGTACTTACGTGTAATCGTATACATATATATATTTGTCACGGGACGAATAGTGGTAAATAATATCCTTGCTAGTCATACGGAAGACCGGGTTCGATTCCCCGCCTGAGAGCCAGGACAAAAAAAAAGTTCATTAGGTTCTTCTTATTCAAAATAATCCAAATCCAGTCGACAAAGTCCAGTCTTTCTTGGTCACCCCATATAGCTGAAGTGAGCCAAAAAATCTTCAAGTCTCTTCACTCACTAAGGCGTCTGCAGAATTTCCTACCCCTACATACCAAGATGACTCTTGCTCAATCTCTTTTACTCCCTTTTCTAGATTATGGTGACATCGCGTTTCTTGATCTCAAGGAGGAACTACTTGATAAGCTGGAGCGTCTGCAAAATGTATGTATTAGATACATATTTGGTCTCCGCAAATATGATCACATCTCCGTTTTCCGATCCCAGCTTCAGTGGTTACCGATCCGCCGACGCAGAGACATGCATATCCTGTCGTTACTTTTTAATGTACTGTTCAATCCTGCTTCTCCTCCTTACCTTACGGAGCGTTTTAGTTATATGGCGGATGCTAGTGGTCATCGTTTACGATCGAGCGCTAATCTTACCCTAGCTATACCACCGAATAAGACGCGGACTTATTCCAGGTCTTTTACTGTGCGCGCTGTGAAGCTGTGGAATGCGTTGCCGTTGTCACTAAGGCAGTGCCCGTCTGTTGCGTCACTCAAGAGTCATTTAAAGAAGTTGTGGCTTTCCAATAACTAGTGAATTGGTTAAATACAGTTTTATAAATTTACTCATATTTACGACACTTGTGTATATATATATATATATATATATATATATATATTTACCGATTACATTTATGCATATATTATAAGTTTTATTTTTCATATATATATATTGCATCTGTTTTATTTGTATTGTACATGGTTTAAGTTTGTCTATCTTATTCTACCTACCTTCCACTCAATTGCTCAAAGGTTAGCTGGAAGAGATCCCTTATAGGGATAAGCTCGCCTTTGTACTTTAACGCTTTGTGACCTCTTTATGTTTCAACCTGTAATTGTGTACAATAAAGTGCTTACATACATACATACATACAAACTGTGGAGTCTATGTCTTGTTAACATCTTTGTAGGTACACAATTCAACAATAAACATTATTCTATTCTATTCTATTCTATTCGAGATCATGATCATCATCGTATCGTAAAGGAGCCCGGGTCTCAATATTTGGCAAAAGCGCTAGTTTTATGGACGCGACTGCTATTTGATCTTTCTACCTAGAGAGAACACTAGACCTGGTTGACTACCTTGTTACCATAACCGTGTCATTCGAAGGGACAACAATGTATAATTTAATTGAAATAAACGTGTCTGTAATACGCACAGGGACTCCACTCGGCTTTTGCATATAATCAGCTTTATACAACATGACAGGTGCCTAACTATGTAGTCGCAAGTGACACCACAATAATTTTATTACCATATTTTTTGTCACCAGCAAAAATGTCACCGCGAACACGATAGTCACACCGTCAATTAAACTATAATTCCGTCATTTTTGTTTTCAACGAGCGTATCATCACCAATAAAAGACCTTTTCGTGCGCTTACACAGCGCTCTGTGGTTAACGCAGAAGGGTTTGATCGATTTTTTAAGCCTAAAATTACATATGCTCACATAATTGTATGGGAATGACACTGTATGGAAGGCAGGTGAAATTACACGGTTTTTACTTTGCCACTTACCTACCAATTATTTTAAACTTGGTATTATATTTTAAATTGCGGCAAAGTAGTTCTGTACTGTTGACAACGGCAGTTTTACTATAAAGTTGATAGGGAAACGTGTGTTTTGACTGTAAATGTTTCTTGGCTGTTTAATGCAGATCTGAGCATAGATAAGGAGTACACCATCGATTTCGCAAAACAGCTAATCAACACGTTTTTTTTTTATTCTAAGCGTAGTCCAATATTACAGAAACAGGTAAATGATATAGTGCGGTCATTTATTAAAACATTAAGTCATTGAAAATGTCATTTTTATTGATCGCTTACCACGCGTACGTGATGCTCGTTAACACTTATGCTCACGACCAACTAGCTCAAAGGGGTACTTAGAATACTGTGAACTGAACACTAGCCTTACTTTAAAAAATCCTCAATAGTCAATATCGAAATGATACTTACGCGTCACAATTGTGGCCAGTATTAAATTCATCTGTTTAAGAAGTAGTATAAATATTATGTACGTATGTATAGTGTATGACAATATGCCTTTAGAATTAAGAAATCTGCCGTGTTCCTCTCCAGCCTTCACTGTTGGCTTAAAGTTTTTTTTTACATGCCACTTAAATGGACAATTATGCCGAACATATTGTTAAATGTAATTTCACAAATATTTTAATTTTTATTTATTTACTTTTGATGAGAAATCACGAAAGTTCAAATGTTCCTGTTTATTTTTTATATACTTCATTGGTTATCATGTATGTCAAAGATCCTTCATGTTTTGTAATCTCTAGATTCTAATTTTTAATAACTCGCTTCACTTGTGATTCAATTATAGAGTCTTTCACTTGCTCGGGCCTCAACATCTCGCTCCCAGCAAAAATGTACTTTGCTCTGTTGTTGAACAAATAACTATTTTACGTTACCAATAAGCAAATCATACGAAAATACTCGGAAAAAACAAAAATCAGTTTATTAATGCAATTTGAAAGATATTTAAATACATAAACACAAAAAAGGACGCAGTCTGACCATAGAAAATTGTGACGTCATTAGGCATATTTCTCTACAAACTACCGAGCGTTTTTGACGTTTCGTAAAAAGTTCCTGAGTTGACTATCAGTGAAATACTCGTACCGTATTGAGCACTTTTTAACGAATTCCTTCGTGAGCCGTCCAGGCCCAGTCCGATATTTCAACTGTGATCTCTCAATCCTACGTCCACGTAATCATTCATGCTATGAAGTTACACCAGAATACCCTAACTCTATAGTATTTCAACAGTGCATACGCCTTTATGGACCTGTGCAGTGGTAATGACAACGCTGGGATGTTTCAATTACGGCCCGGGCACGGTGATTATGTTTCTGAGCAAAGAGTAAGCAGGATGGTCGAGGAATAAACTAGTAGCCGCTAGTGCGTGTGCTTTATAAATATTTATTTTAAATATTTGCTATCCAGTGCTGTTTCATTTTCTAGATACAACGGCACCGGAACAATTTACCCCGAAATTTTGGGTATGTTCTACCCTTCGTAGGTATTGATTTTGATGAAGAACTGATCTTATTTTACAATTTTTAAAGTATGTAACTTTGTTACATGATCAGTTTCACAGGTATTGTAAATTTTGACACATTTCTCTGTATCATAATAGTACATTATGATACAAATGCAGAGAACAGGAAATTCGCAACGAGTGGTGATAAATTAAAACACGACCAAAGGGAGTGTTTTAAATCGACACGAGTTGCGAATTACCTGTTCGCACGTGTATCGTACAACGTTTTACAGTACATATGGCTCTTTAAAGTTTCGACATATGCACGCAATCTACTGATTACCGCTCTCGTGCGATAATGTAGCACCATGTGTACTGTAAAATAATTATTACCTATTAATTTTGGGCTTTGAAATACAAGTGATATAATTTTCGAATAAGCCCCATCAGTTTAAAGAGAGATTTGAATAAATGGTTCTGGTGGAATGCAGCATCCCTCATCCTTTTCCATTTTTATGAATTTGACAAGGATAGAGCGCCCGTCACGAATTAATGCGGCGAGAGTTTAACCTAACGTAGAAATAACTTACCATGGATATCCGAGGACTCTAATAATTATAGACTAATAGACATAGTATTATTTATCGCCTATTTGTTAAGAAAGGGCATCCCACTACCGCGCAGGCACCAATCAGAGAAAACGACATGGAACATTAATTTAGATAGTTGTTAGGTACATGTATGTGCGTGTATGTAAATAGGTATACGTATTGATTCATGTGTTACTTACGTTTTATTTTCTTGTTATGTGTATAGATATGCTTTTTATACACCTGTACAAGAACAGTCATGGTAAATGATTTCACTTCGACTACGATATTGGCCAATAACATAACAATATCATTTATATTTTTAACCCCTGACACAAAAAGAGGGGCGTTATAAGTTTAACGTGTCTGTCTGTGTATCTGTGTGTCTGAGTATCTGTATGTCTGAGTATCTGTGTATCTGTCTGTGGTATCGTAGCTCCCGAACGGATAAACCGATTTTGTTTTTTTTGTATCATAGATAATTTTATCCCGAGTGTTCTTAGCCATGTTTCATGAAAATCTGTTCAGCCGTTTTTGAAATATTGAGCTTTGGAATGAAAATTACTTACGGGGGTTTTTCAACTTTTCTAAGTTCTAGTTTTTAAGTCATTTTTTGGAATACTTATGGTTGTAACTGTGATGTGAGTGATACGCTGGCAAACAATAGCGCAATATACCTACCTATATTATAACATTTTCTTCATCTTTAAACCGGCAATTGCTTAAAGTGTTAATGAAATTTAAATTCACATACTCTTCCTACCCTTTTGGGGATACAGGTGGTTTAAGTTTATAATACATCCAGTAAGTTTTTTTTTATTGTATAACTTATCATAAGTACCTATAACCAGGCAGCGAAACTTTGGTGCCGGTGACATCATTATGACGCAAATTCACATATAGGCTGATTTTATATAAACAACATTGCGACATTCCAATGATTATTAATAATGCAATATTGGTAATGTAAATTTATTTTTTTATTAATAAAAATGACTATTTATATTGATGATAATGTACATATGAATATATTTTACTAAGTAATTGTAAAAAATATATTATTTCGGATAAATGAAAAACAGCTAATTAAATTTCGTGGGTTGTCGAAATATAAGCAGAACGCTTAGAATTCAAACACAACATCACATCCTCTTATTTAAATACATACCTACATAGGAACATATACTGTACATTCTGAAAAAAGTAAATCTCGCATCTCCCGACGTTTATAAAAATGTGCATAATGCCTGTAATTACAACTAGAACAAATATTGTTGTAAGTTATGTAACCTTTCATCATCAAAATAGATTCCTTCAATAATCCAGATAAAAACACTCCGTATGTAGCTTGACGTCATACGTCTGTCATCGGCACCAAAGTTTCGCTCCCTGCCTATAATATGCGGGTTTGTCTCTCGGTCTTCTCTTTCATATAGCATGAGCATGACGAAAGCAATTGCTTGTAGTGGTGACGAAAAGTCTTTTCTTATTCGTTTCTTGACAGAATGTTTGAGATCATCATAATAGGTCGTGGTAAGCCTTTACGACACGCCTCCATTCCTCTCTGACAGCCGCCTCTCTTATGCTTGCGTGGCATATCTAATAATTTTTAAGAAAAAAAAACCTACTTCAATGGGGGAGTCGGATGAAAGATTATTAATCTTAGATGGTGCACTCTTAGATTCCATACAATAAAATACAAAAATGGCTATAAGTATGTTTATAATGGTAGAAGACTAAGTACCCTCAATTCCTCATGAAATCATGGAAAAACCTTGCTTGCTTGACAAACAAAACGAAGAGAACAAATCGCCAAACGTGAACTACGCGTCGTTGAAGAGTTCCGTTCTGATCATCATCAGCAGTTCCACTTCATCAAATGTCAATTTTATGAATGAAAATGCTTGATTAGTTCATGAAAATACTAAAATCACTATTTGTGTGCCTTTCACATTTGAGGAGTTTCCTCGATTCCTAATGGATCCCATCATCAGAACTCGAGCATGACAAAAATCAATCGTGAAAATAGAGCTTGCTTAACAAACACAGCTAGAAGGACAAATCGCCAAACGTGAACTTTTCGTCGTTGAAGAGTTCTGTTCTGATCATCATCAGCAGTTCCACTTCATCAAATGTCACATTTTTGTATGATAATGCTCGATTTGTTGATAAAAACACAAAAATCACTATATGTTTGCCTTTAAGATTTGAGGAGTTCCCTCAATTCCTCATGGATCCCATCATCAGAACTCGAGCATGACAAAAATTAATCGTGAAAATAGAACTTGCTTAACAAACACAGCTAGGAGGACAAATCGCCAAACGTGAACTTTTCGTCGTTGAAGAGTTCTGTTCTGATCATCATCAGCAGTTCCACTTCATCCAATGTCACATTTTTGGATGCAAATGCTTGACTTGTTGATAAAGACACAAAAATCACTATATGTTTGCCTTAAAGATTTGAGGAGATCCTTCAATTCCTCATGGATCCCATCATCAGAACTGCCTTTTGACAAAAACGGGACCAACTTGGATATATATACATACAATCAAAAAAAGAATTTTTCAAATCGGTTAAGAAATGACGGAGTTATGGAGTAACAAACATTAAAAAAAAAAAAAAAAAAAAAAACTTACAACCGAATTGATAACCTCCTCTTTTGAAATCTTGAAGTCGGTTAAAAATAAAATAGACTTTATTACTGAGATAAAAATGCAATAGAAAAACAATAACTATTAGCAAACAACATCTTGTAGATGTTAAGCTTAGGAATATAAGCCTTACCTTGGCAACGTCCCCTGGGTTTCCCACACTCTTTGACCGTCTTTTTGTATTTTTTTCTTGGCCAGTATGAGTATGACTATTCAGCGTCACCGAGGCTTGAATTTCTCTATTTTTTGCCAAGTTAAGGGTTAAAACTCACTTCACTTTAAATTTCAACAGTGTCTCTTAACTTGTATAATGTCTCTTATCTCAGTTTGCCTTTTGGCAAATATCTCCTCCAACTCTCTCCATTGAGCCCGGTCCATTATGAAGAGTCACAATGGACTGAGTGATCTACATATCTACTGCAGCTTTAATTTGGTTTGTCCATTTCATAAGTGACCTGCCTCGTGGTATGGTGCCTTCGACTTTCCTCTGGATCAGAACTCGTTCGATAGCTAGTTACGTCTGCGTCTCCCCAGCGACATATGTGGCCGAAAAAAGTAAGTATGCGAGACTGTACTATTAAATAAATGTACCTACGAGTAAATAGTAATCCTTTGTACCTGACAGATTAAAAATAACCTTGCTAGTGCGAGGCTACTTCCGAATATAGGGGTGCGGAGTAGGTGCGATATCAGTAAGCTATCAGGGGGCCTAGCGCAAACCGAAAACGACATACTCGTACCTGCCTCTCTGTCGCACTTGCATATTCAAGCGACAGAGAGGGAGACCGTTCGGCGCCTCTGCTGTCCGTGTCAACTGTCACTGTCAGCTGAATCAGCCCGTTTTTCGCTCGATCGATTGGAGATTCTTTACTCCGCTCCTATATTTAAATGAGTGCTTCCTGTTTGGCATGGGATGGGCGGTATATACAGATGTAGTACTGCTTCGGTACTGCCCCGCTTATGCGCTCAATAATTACAGTATACTGTCAAGTAAGGAAATTTAGTCGACGTCAGTGTGCTTTATTATTTTTAAACGGAACTTAATTGCGTACAACTGAAAATTATTCACCTGAGGTGTGCCCGACGTTGCACGCGATTAAGTCCCATTTACCAATAATATGTGTAAAAATCGTGCAAGTTTAAATCAATATTTCAGTATGCTGTCAGGAAAGTGGAAAATACCGCATTCAGGTTTCCCCCGGCAAATTAAGAAGCACTTAGCCTGAAGCTAATTTAATATTGAGCAGGTGCTTCTAAAAGTTAAAGTAACTCCACTAAGCAATATTACACGTTAATCTTTGCTCCCGTTATTAAGGAAGGGAATCCTGTAATGGCGTCGAGGCCAATCAGGGTAAACGCTATCGAACATTAATTGCGGTTGCCCTGTAATCCGTATGGTATGGATGCCCCATAATTCCGCTTATTGCCAAAATGGCGGGTTATTCTGGAAAAGTGCGTGACATACGACCTTTTAAGAAAGGAACTTGAGGAGGAGCAAGACGTAGTATCCTTGGTTTCTCATTGATAATGGCTAAATGATGTTTTACTTCGGAAGTTTTACTTCGCCAGGATGCGGTGGTATTTTTGATGGCGTGTAGTTCTCTTTCAATAATTATATTCACCACCACCATATCAGCCGAAATACGTCTACTGCTGGACATAGGCCTCCCTAATTTCATGGGGGGTAAATGCCATAATCGCCACGCTTGGCATGCGGGTTGGCGATCGCAGTAGGTATCTACACCGCACTCCAGGGATGCTGCTGCCCATCCCCCGGTGGTTTTGGTCGTAGTTTTTATAATAAATATATATATTTCAAAGGAAAATAATAAAATACGATTTTGTTAATACGAGTACATATTGCAAAATCACTTAATTCATATCCTCAATGATCACTGAGGTAAATTAATATTAAAATGACGATTTCAAAAACCTCAACCAATCATATTCCCAACAGCTCCTTTAAAGATTTCAAAGTATTACGTAAACAAACTGTGTCAAGTGCCGCATAACCCCGCCAATTTCGGTTTACATCTGTGATCCCGCACTATATAAAAGATAACAATCTCTATTGTACGCTACTGTCGTATATCATCTTACCTCTTATTTATGGTGGTATTACCACGTCCAGCCATCGTAAATTTAAAGGAACCTTTACTTAAGCGAGACTTCGATGACGTATATTATATATGTGCTTCATTGAATTACTTGTTTGTTAAGGTCTGTGATATACACGTCGTATTGATATAGTATAGTACTATTAGGTAAATTTTGCAGCTTATCGGCTCTGTGATAATCATTATATTATATATTAGTGTGCAATAAACAGATACGGTGACGGACTTAGACAGAAATTTGGGTGCATACACGTACAATCTTACTCTTAAATATGTTCCATGGCTCTATTTCGATGAATTAAGCTTTTGATCAATGAGGGAATTAAATCGATATTATAATTTTTTCACTTGACTACCTTTGTATTACTAATATTTATGTGAAATAAACTGGACTTGCATTTCGCTAAAGTTACTTTATCCAATGTTTATTAAACTTATTGATCTCATCGATTCTGCTTGATTTGTTCGAATATTCCAATTCGTCGAATATCGTTATTTAAGTGTGTTTTAAAGTAAGAGTCATAATTTTTATCTTGAAATAAGAGTACTCACACGGTACACGTAACTTGAGATTTTCCCTATGGCATGCTTATGTACTTATATGGCACATTTTGGATTTCAATTCGGGCCCCTTATAATATTTATTTATTTATTTACTTGAAAAATATTAATAATAATTTAAATAATTTTTATTCATTTATTTAGTCTTTGTTACACAATACACAGATAATCAGATTCCTACCACACCCTTAATTTTACTTCATATAATTTATTTACAAGCACAACGCATCTGATAGTATCATAATAATATCTCATCAGAAGACCCTCAAAAAAGGGGCCAAACTGAAAACCAGCGCTGAATCGCTGTCCAGCATGCTGAGGTTGGTACCCACCCACTGCCAAAAGCCGACACTTAATAGTAGCAAAAACGTAATATAAATTAATTAGGGTAAGAATTTTGTTTATCTTGCCCTAGTTTATATAGTACGAGTATATAGTTTTTGTATTGTAATTTGCTGACTGTATAAGTGTATAATAATATGGCAATAAGGTTAATTTGGAGTTTGAAGTTTATAACACAGAACCAATAAATACAGTATTATTCTATCTATCTTATTCTGTATGTACATACATTCCGTGTTTTATAATTATATGTCAGTTGTAGGGAATCTAGAAACACATTCTTCTAACGAGCGTTATCGTATGTAAATTATCAAAAAATGTCGGTAAGTATCTACTTATGTCCTACCTAACCGTACACAAAATATTAAAAATATATTAAGCCAGACTAAATTGTATATTGAAAATTTCCGCGTCTTTTAGACATATAGAAATATAATGAAACGGGTCGCTCACGCGCCATAGACAAAATTTTATCCTCATTCTATGCAAGGCATAAAAATGTTTAGATGTAGATCTACTGCAGTCCTGTCAAAATCAACATGTTACTCGACGCTTCGCGAGCTGAACGCGTGTCTATGGCCAGCGCCAACCATAAATAACGTAGATGAGTTACCGCCACGCTGGACAATGCTGATGCCTATCTGTGGTATCTACACGCTTTAGCAAGGTGGCTGGGGTAGTTGCTGTTGATACAACTTGATAATGCTGGGGGTAAAGTTCGCCTTTTGAAACTTTTTAAAAACATTATGTAAACTTCACCTGAAAATACAGTATGTCAGTTTTGGAATGAGATTTGGGCACTAAGTTTAGGTTAATTATCAAAGGTACGCTAGTAATGTAATGATACTGTTCTGCTGTGCAAAACTTTTCATGCTGGTAAATTTATAAGTAGGTATAATTACTACAAATTATAGGTATCATTAAATACAACACTTACCTACTAAATATAAATAATATCTCTTTGCTCTCTGCCGTTTACTGATAAGTGTGCAGCGCTGACGACATAATAAATAGTTCAATATTATCATAAAAAGTTTTCAAAAACAGTTCCTCGTCGGCCGTCATATTAAAAACCTCAAGGTGTATGTATACCATATGAGGTGAGGTAAAAGTAAATGTACGTCCTTTTGCTAAAAGTGAGGTATATTCCTTCACGTTTCCAATAAATTTCGCCGGAGTTTTAGTGATGATTGGCCACTTTTAAACTAGGCCAATTTCGACGTAACGACTTAACGAGTTAGGCTGTAATCTGTAACACGATATTGACACAGGGGTCTATAGGACAATTTTGATGTGATGTCTAAAACAATGTTGCAAGTTTTCTTCATATCAGAAGAGTAATTTAATCTAATTTAATAGTAGTTAAAATAATTGTATACTTAATGTGATAAAATAACTAGGTATGCAATGCATGGTTGCAAATGTTGAACTGAGCACGTCTCATCATCATCATCATCATCATCAGCCCACAGTCGTCCACTGCTGGACATAGGCCTTCCCCAATTCGCGCCACCACACCCGGTCCTCAGCTCTCCGCATTCATCCACTTCCCGCCTCTCTCTTTAGGTCGTCGGTCCACCTGGCGGGAGGTCGTCCCACAGGGCGAGTCGTTCGCGGTCTCCACTCCAGAACTCGTTTGCTCCATCGGCCATAGACTCTTCGACAATTATCTTAAGCGCTATGTCCTGAGTACGCCTACCCGGTCTCAAACTCCCTCTTTTTCCATTGTTTACATCAATTTTGCGCGTGCAAGGCTTTTTACATTGAAATATACGAAAATTCAGTTTTTCGGTGATTATTCCTCCGTGGTATGTTCGATTAAACAAATAAAAAAAAAAACTAAACATCGTAAGGATGTCACCTATCGACATGCAAAATGTGAGCGCGGTCGGTTGAAGCGTCTAGGTGGAGTACGAACTCAAACGAGATACATCTGTCGCCTAAGATTGAGCTTCGCTTCGCTCAAAACAATTTCGTAAGTGTCATGTCATTTTTACACACTGTGCTAAGTGCTGCCGGTTTTATGTCATTCATAAGAGGAAGTCTGTACCCAGTAGGTAATGAGACGAATGTAACGATGATGAAGTCATATTTAGGGTTCCGTACCCAAAGGGTAAAAACGGAACCCTATTACTAAGACTTCGCTGTCCGTCCTTCCTTCCGTCTGTCACCAGGCTGTATCTCAAGAACCGTTTAGCCGCTATCACAACAAATATTAAAAACCTGCCAAGTGCGAGTCAGACTCTTTTTATAGATCATGCGGTACGGAACGCCCATTATCTGCGTGTGCCTATATCATTTAAATTATTGCAAATTGTTTAAACACTTCGGTATTTTGCCGTTAATCATATACATTCTGAATCCATTATAATATAAAATATATATTTTTTTAATTAAGATAAAAAAATATTCAGAAAAATAATCTCGATAATGTAGATATATGATTAGGCTATATCATCATATTTTCGAAATCACTAGAACTAATTATGGCGATATCGCACCGATTATCCCTCGCGGCGATAACTCATCGACGATATGTATTGACCATTTGATTATTCGCCGGTGGTGACGGACCGGTAGCTCAGGGCAACGCAACATTACGAAATATATTTATAAAACACGGCTACAATATTTACCTGCGATTTAACACCAGAACATATGTAGAACAGAACATCATATTTCCGAAAGCAGAATACTAGTTATGTGACCATTTGATTATTCGCCGGTGGTGACGGACCGGTAGCTCAGGGCAACGCAACATTACGAAATATATTTATAAAACACGGCTACAATATTTACCTGCGATTTAACACCAGAACATATGTAGAACAGAACATCATATTTCCGAAAGCAGAATACTAGTTATGGCGATATCGCACCGATTGTCCCGCGATGTGATAGCGATAACTCATTGCGGATATTTATCGCCCATTATCTGTCGGCGGTGAGAGAACGGTAGCCCAGGGCAGCGCAACACTATGCGACAGATTTACAAAACGCAAACTTAACTACTAGGTATATCCCAAAAAAAATATCAGCACAACCGAACACCAAATTTTCAAAACCACTATTGCTATTTGTGGCGATATCGCACCGATTGTCGCACGGCGATTACATGTCGTGTATATTTATCGCCCACTTTATATTCCTGCGGTGAAGGAACTATATGCCACAGATTTACAGAACACAATAATGTTTACAAGTATTTACAAAGCAATGAGTGATTTACCATTACCACCACCATATCAGCCGAAGGGGGATCACTGCTGGACATAGGCCTTCCCCAAATTCATGGGGGGTGGGGGGCAAAGAGTGTTTTATTGTATAAAAAAAAGTGAATGTCCCTTTAGTCTCTGTATCTCTTTATGTAAATCGGTTCTAATTCATAAATTACTTTTAAAAGAGTTTTGATACATAACTAAACCGTCTTTTTTTCCTTTATTTTATTGTATAAAGTAAGTGCCTATTTTAAGTGAAGCGGAAGGAGTGCACTAGTGTTGGGTTGCACCAAACAGCCAGTAATTGTAAGCTGTGTTCGTTAAAATCTGAATGTATGGAAAGTTTGACAAGTTTCTATGGATGACAGCGGTTGGCGCCATATTTAACGTTGATCGGTCTGTGATCGTAAGTTGGTGTAACTCAGCCTAAACTAGTATATTGACTTAATTCACACCCCGACTCCTAAGCTGTAGTACACACGCAAGCTATACGTAGGTTCCGATTAATAAAACTGAGACACTGTTTCTTATAAGCTAGCAACAGGTTTGCGTACGATTGACAATAAAATTGCCTGGAAAAGTGCGTAAGTTGAGAAGTTGCAATTTGCGTCCTCTCCAAACCTCTGTTTTGTACGAAATTAGAGTTATTCACACTGGACAGTAATATTTTATGAGGTAAACATAGGTTTCTGCTGAGACTTACGACGTTACGTTATGATCAATTGTATAAGAAAATCAATTGGCAAAGTATGGTAGTACATTTAAGCTATATTTAACTAACTTTTGTTTGTGCTTTTCACTTGCTTTTTATCAAATACATTTTTCATCGTTGAATATTTTCAGAGTAAAAAAGACGCTGAAAGTGTTAATTAGTCTACCTATATGTAAGTAGGTAAACCTGTGCTAGGTGAATTATGATTTAAACGTATCAGCGTCAGCTGCCTGTCTGAATAATAATAATAATAAAATATGCCATTTACAGATCCAAATGTGTCACTGTTTGCTTATATTGATGCAATGCTAATACGAATATTTAGATTAGAGTGCTAAAATAGGCAGCGGCAGGATATATAAGTAATTAAAATAATTTACCCTACATTTAACAAAATAATTAAATAGGCTCCAAAAGTATTCCAGAGATGGAGTTTTTACTTTGGTACGTAAAGAAGTTCAAAAAGGATTTTGTATTGCGCGGACGTCAACTGTGACAACACCACAGAATAAGTAATAGTACAACAACACTCAACCTCATGAAGGACTCTGTTGTCCGAAACATGTCGCAAATAGTGACTTTGAGTGACTCCTTCTTTAAGTGTTAAATATATCTCATGTTAGTATGAATTTATATAAGAAGTTTTCGCAAAATTTGTACAACAGATAAAATGGGTGGATTCAAAACAAAATGAAGACCATTCGTTATCGGCAGCAATTTGACATTTCCTAAGCCCACCATTGTTGGATGTGAAAGGTTAATCTAACGGCCATTAGATTTATGCCCAAACACTTGCATTTAAATACAAACAGATAGAATCGTTGGAACAATTTATCACGATAGCACTTACAGAACTGGGCCGTGCTGGGTTCCGCATATCGTGAAATACTGGTCTATTGTAGCAGCCCTAAATCTCACCGTATGCCAAATCGATCGCTTACATAATCAAGATCGTATCTCCTTAAATCCTATAAGTATAATAGCAACCTTGTTACTTACTAATAAAGTCCGTGTTTCAAAACCTTGTTGAGAACAGATGTGACAGTTTAAAAGTAATTTATATATAATAAAGTGATTATGAAGCGACAATGGTGATAGGTGCTTGAAGATAGGGATGTCAACGTTCGATATGGTTAATGGATTGGTTGATATCGATAATTTATGACATTTACCTGAATTTCATATTATTGTCATTATTTGGAAGATGCATATTCAACATAAGTAGTGTTTTCAAAACATTTATCGGCAGGAGTTATTACATATCCAAGGCAAGCGGCATGATTTTATATCGGATGGTTCATTTTAAACTGCAGAATCATAGTACTAGTTATCTCCCCTCGCAAATTTTAGCTGTCGTTAAGGCTAGCTGGCATTTGTTACATCAATTTAATTTCGGTGCTAATTTGATGCAAAAAAAAAGTCACAAACACTATGTATCTTCAAAATTGTATTGCATGGAACGTTTATTTTATAGGAACTTGTATTTAATGTTTTAAGTAACCAATTTTACAAGCAGATATCGATAGAAAACTGTCAGATTAGCCTACAATGTGTAATGCAAATGTATTACTAGTAACACCTAAAAGCCGATTAGACTAATAGTAACATCAAGTTTGATTACAATCATCACAGCTCGTACTAATAATAATGTAAAATTGCCACTCAAGTGTCATGCTGTACTTGAATAGTAACGACTTTTAAATAATAGGTAGAATTACTGTAACTTTGTTGTGTAAATGTGTGTAATTTTGACATTTTATATGTTTCTTAATGTAATCCATTCCTTAAATAACCTTGTAACGTGTACTTAAAGCATTTGACGTATTTTATGAACGAGTACCCGTACTTAACAGTTACAGCTCAGGAATAATAAATATCATATATATAGTGAATTCGATTTCTATGATTCGTGTATCACAATAAGTTATTCACTTATTTACTGAACAATTTTTTTATGTCATGCTCGATTCGGGAATTTGACTAAAGAAGAACGCACATGTATAATAGTAGGTACGGAAATTAAAAACTGCAAATACTCGTAATATAGAAAAATAACTGATCATGTCCAGTATAGTTTTCGTTGGACGTCTTTATTAAGATTTATTTTTATTTTTGGACCATTAGTTCAAAAGTTGTAGGTGGGGACACAATTTTTTTTCTTTTGGAGTACTTGTTTCCGAAAATATTCACTTTTCTCAAAAAAAACAGAGCAAAACCTCGAACATACAGGTGGACAGACAGACAGACAGGCATACAGACGGACATGGCGAAACTATAAGGGTTCCTAGTTTACTACGGAGCCCTACAAAAGAATATTGCGTATTGAAAACAAAATCGATGACCTATTTTCTAAGGAAGGAAGGGAAGATTGGAGTAGATTGGGTTTCGAAGATTTGACCTAATTTAACTAACCTAACCAACTAACTAGTATTTGCAGCATTATAGTACGCGTATTGTAGTACGCATTTCATATTTTTACGTCCTTCTTACCTCGTCTCGTTCGTTGAACTCACTGGCAGTTTTTTCGAAAAGTGGTTCTGTTTGAATTTATCTTCCGAAAGGATTTGTTTTGGACGTGAAATTTGCTGTCAAAACATATCAGTTTGTTGTGCATTCGTAACAAAGTTGTCGCAGCAGCAGTTTCCTCTGGTTTTTCTGCAAATAATTGCATTTCTTTTGCGCATATTTATGATCTTATCGTTACCTACAAGATTGTGACCAGTGTGAATTGTGTACTGTTTACTTCTCCTACTGAAATTGAAGCGAAGTCGACTATAATCGGCTTATCGGGGCCGGGCTAGCATTCCCGTGCGCAATTGTAGGGGCCAGTGTTTCTCTTTTGAAAGCTTGCATGTATATCATTATGTCAGCCGAAAGACGTCCACTGCTGGACATAGGCCTCCCCCAAAGACTTCCACAATGACCGGTCCTGCGCCACCCGCATCCAGCGAACACCCGCGACCTTCACCAGGTCATCAGTCCACCGTGTGGGGGGCCTGCCCACGCTACGCCTTCCGGTACGTGGTCGCCACTCGAGAACCTTTCCGCCCCAACGGCCATCAGTTCTACGTGCTATGTGCCCCGCCCACTGCCACTTAAGTTTAGCGATTCGGAGGGCTATATCGGTCATTTTGGTTCTGCTGCGGATGGCCTCATTCCTGATGCGATCGCGCAGAGAAACTCCCAACATAGCTCTCTCCATTGCCCTTTGGGTGACTTTGAGCCTTCTTATGAGGCCCATAGTAAGCGACCACGTTTCAGTGCCATATGTCATCACTGGGAACACACACTGGTCAAAGACTTTTGTCTTGAGACACTGCGGAATATTGGACGAAAAGATGTGCCGTAGCTTCCCGAACGCTGCCCAGCCGAGTCGGATTCGACGATTAACCTCTTTCTCGAAGTTGGACCTTCCTAACTGGACAGTCTGTCCTAGGTATATGTAATCGTCTACAATTTCGAGCGTAAAGTGTCCGATTGTTAAGGGAGTTGGTGCGACATGGACATTTGACATGATCTTCGTCTTGTCCATGTTCATCCTTAGACCAACTCGCTCGGAGGCTTTACTGAGGTCACTGAGCATTGTACTTAAATCCTCCATGGTGTCAGCCAAGACTACTATATCGTCAGCAAACCGAAGGTGAGTAAGGTAGTCGCCGTTTATGTTGATGCCTAGCCTTCTCCAGTCCTGAGTCTTGAAAACATCCTCCAGTGCAGCGGAGAACAGTTTAGGAGAAATAACATCTCCTTGCCTGACTCCCCGCTGCAACGGAATAGGCTTTGAGTTCTGGTCCTGGAGTCGGACTGACATAGTGGCGGTCTCGTACAAACACTTCAGCACTTCGATATACCGGTAGTCCACTTGGCACCGTTGGAGAGATTGTAGTACAGCCCACGTTTCAATCGAATCGAAGGCTTTCTCGTAGTCCACGAACGCTAAACAGAGGGGCAGGTTATACTCCTCGGTCTTCTGTATAACCTGACGGAGCGTATGGATGTGGTCTACGGTGCTAAAGCCTCTTCGGAAACCGGCTTGTTCGAGAGGCTGGAAGTCATCTAGCCTGCATGCGAGACGGTTCGTAATGACTCTTGAAAACAGCTTATAGACATGGCTCAGAAGTGAGATGGGTCGGTAGTTCTTCAGTAAGGAGTTGTCACCCTTTTTGAAGAACAGGACCACCACACCTCTGTTCCATGCCTTTGGAGTTTTCCCTTCTAGTAAGACGGAATTGAACAACTTCTGAAGGGCCCTAAGGACCGGTTTTCCACTCGCCTTCAGGAGTTCCGCTGTAATTCCGTCTTCACCGGGTGCCTTATTGTTCTTAAGCTGTTTAAGAGCCATTCTAATCTCGTACAGGCTCATGTCCGGGATATCTTCGGTATAGTGCCGGGTTAATCTAGCTCTTCGGTTTTCCGCCAGACCAATTTCGGGTCTGCTAGTTGACGTGTATAGCTGTCCATAAAAGCACTCTATCTCACTCAGAAGCTCAGGTTTGGACGAAACGATTCTACCATCCTCAGTTTTTAATCTGGCGAGCTGGCTCTGCCCAATAGACAGATCTCTTGAGAAAACTTTAGAGCCCTTATTCTGCTCGATGGCCTCTTCAATACGATTTTTATTAAATTGGCGCAGATCGCGGGTAACATGTATATACACAATGTTAATTTAGTCCTAAGCCTGATATTGGTTAAGTTAGTTTGTATATCCAAAGTAGGAACTGAATTGACAGAATTCCTCACTCTTGGCTAATAAGAGTATTACAGATTTACAGAATAGATCCTGTCTTAGTGAATTTGCAGGAAACTATGAAACTATGGAAAACTACATTGCACCTTAACCGAGTTACAACCAGAAAATAAGTATTAAAAAAGGTATTTATCAATGTGATTCTTTGAGCCCCTTATGGTTTAGCCTTGCTCTTAACCCAATATCCCATTTCCTACATAAACGTCAATCACGATATCGCCTGAAACACGAAAATCAAGAAACATACATATCACATCTGGTTTATATGGACGACATAAAACTTTACTCAAAAACAGAGGCTGAAATGAAAACATTAATAGATACAACTGTAGAATTTAGTAAGGATATTTGCATGGAATTTGGCTTCGAGAAATGCAAAACTATACATATCGTTAAAGGCAAGATACTACCCGATGACTATACAGTAAATAACACAGATTCAATAACAGCTATGGAACCTGATGATTTATATAAATATTTAGGCTACCAACAATCAAAAGGAATTGACCACATTCAAATAAAAAAGCATTGACAGCAGAATACAAGAAACGAGTTCACATAATTTGCAAAAGTCAACTCACAGCAAAGCATCTGATAAAAGCAATCAATAGTTATTCAGTACCGATTTTAACATACTCATTTGGAATCATTAAATGGTCTAAAACTGATATTCACCATATGAGATGGCCACTAGAACCATATTGACAAAGCACAACAATCGTCACCCCAAATCTGCAATAGAAAATGGAGGCCGAGGTATAATAGCCATAATATACTCACTTAGGATCAGACAAATCAATAATCTTAAATCATTTTTCTTCCATAAATCTAATGACATCGACATTCATAAAGCATATAGTTAACGATGCAAATTTCACTCCCCTTAACTTAACAGAGCAGGCATTACTTGCCGCAAATGACTCCGAAGCCGTGAAATTAGAGCAGTGGAAGAAAAAAGTTTCACATGGTAGGCACCCGCAAGATCTCTCACAAGCACATATTGATCCCTTCAGCTTCAAACAAATGACTGAAATTAGGATCACTGTTTCCAGAAACGGAGGGTTTCATCATTGCAATCCAAGACCAAGTGATTAATACCAAAAACTATAGGAAACATATTATCAAGGATCCTAAACTTGTAGATGATAGATGCCGTTAATGTCATAGCCATCCTGAAACAATACAACATATCACTGGAGCATACCCTAATCTAACCCAAACAGACTACACACACCGTCATAATCAAGTAGCAAATATCATACACCAAAAACTAGCAGTTAAACATAGGCTCATACCGCACAATAATACACCATACTACAAATATAACCCTAGTCCCGTATTAGAAAACAATACCCACAAAATGTACTTCGACCGCGCCATTTTCACTGATAGAACTACACATTTTAACCAACCAGACATAACCCTAACAGATAAAATAAACAAAATCACTTACCTACTCGTAATTGATATTGCTGTACCCAACACTCACAACCTGCAGAAAATAATAGCAGAAAAAATACACAAACCTTAGAGACGAAGTCACCAGAATCTGGAACCAGGAAAAAGTGTACATCGTTCCCATAGTTCTGTCAACCACCGGCGTGATTCCTAAATACCTCCATCACAGTCTGAAACTCATTGACCTTCAACGGAATACTTACATGGAAATGCAGAAAGCCGCAATATTAAATACATGTAGAACTGTGAGAAAGTTTTTTACAAGTAGACGATGACCGAACGGACTCAGACAACGACGGATAAGACTAAAATATGTAATGTACTGAAATGTTATCTACTTGGCTTTAGCCCGTAGGTGGCATCAATTACCAGCAGCTCATGCTGAGAAATAAAAATCCTATGGAAAATAATAATAATAATATTATCCCAAGGGGGCCCGCAGGACTCTCCGCTCTGGCTTTCCTTCATTGGCCGTCCAGAGAGGAGTCGTTAGAGCTATATGCTCCAGGGGTAGAAGTGTTAAAGGGCATAACGCCGCGAGTAACTTTGGAGAAAGCGCAGCACACCTCTCGACACCCATGAGCCGCTCACACCGGTGTTGCTCCTGGCCGTCTTTACGACGGCGTTTTCAGGGGCCCATCTTAGGAGCGGCTAGTCACCGCCTGCCTCGATAACGTTGTATTTACAATGTTATGGCAGGTGTCCGGAACTCTTTGCAATAGCCCAAATCTTATTATCCATCCAAACTTCATCACCTTAGCCCAGTTCATTATTTTTCCACTTCACATACAATAGCACCGACGCCTATTGGGACCGGTTCACGGGTATCTACCGTTGTACCCGTGAATGGGTTCTAATAGGTGTACTATATTACATCAAACTTAGTCTCCCAAAGGCCTCTACGTGTTGGATCTATATCCCCACGCACGCCTACCAAATGACCGGGCTGTAAAGACCCGAGAGTTTAAAAACGGAGATACAAATAATAATAATTAGGCCGCAACCAACTTCCTCACCCTCTATACAGTTTTAGAAGTTTTCTATGTATTTAAATATTTATATCTTCTAATATACAGAGTGGGCCCTGTAACAGGAGCAAAAAATTAAACGGTGGACTATTTAGCGGGCCAGGAATTATTTCCAGTGGTTTCAGTTAAAAAAATATATTTTTTGGAAATTTTTGTCGTCAAAGATGGCTTACGTGTATTTTTATTACTTGCCTGAAGTGGCATTAATGGCAATTTGATTTAAAAAGTCAATTATTTAAAAAAAAAATATATATATAATCATGCTTAGTGTCTATAATAATTAGGTGCCTTTTTTTGAGGGAGGTATTGTAAATGAAGCCTAAACAGTCCATATATGCACGTCGTTACCGATATTATGACATTAAAATACACCAATTTTGTTCTTAGGTACTCTATAGTTGGGTTCTTTCTATAATTAGTCATTATTTCTTTGCGGGGAATTTATTTGCCTTGTTTATAAGTTGACTGGAATGTGTTTCATGCATGATAAGCCGTTTGAATTTTTTTTCACCAAATCGCATATTACCAAGTATAACTCGTAAACTACACTAGATTATTCGCCGATCAATCATTTAAATGTTAATTGAACATGAACTTCGTGAAATTTACCTTCGTTTGTAATTCTTAGCCGGCATTAAGTGGTAAACGTTCAAGAAGAAAGTTCAATAACGCTTATTTACGAGGGAATTATTGAAATTAGAGTTTTTACTTTTCACATTGCTCGAATAACATCAATTGCGGCCTGTGTCCCCGGTGTCGTTGTACGTCAAAAACGCGGCATTATGATGTTAGCGTTGTATGTGGCAAAGGTCACAACGTCTGTCAATATCGAGTCAGTTTCATCGTGGGTGGTAAAATATACTTATTATTTACGTTACAATATATTATCTAAAATACCATCTATACTTATTTTATTAACCAGCACCTGGTTAGAAATTAAAAAGTGATATGTATTTGACCACCCATGCTGAAACTGACTACATTGATAGACATTGTAACCTTCGTGACTTAGAATGCTGTTATCATCCTGCCACATATAATTGGCATAAAATACTACACAAGGTGTGTATTATTGAATTCTATTACAATACATTGCACATTAAGTATCTTTTATTTACGTTGTTATCTAGAATTATAACTACTAAGTGCCGAACTTGCTCTCTAAAAAAAGCTTTGTAAAGAACAAGCACATTGCGTTTTACTTTTGAAATATCAACTAACATACGTACTTGTACATGACAAAAATTGTTATAGTTATTTTATGCTACCATATTGTTTATTATAATATATTGTATATCATGTTTTGGCAATAAATTAGTTTGAAGTTTGTTTACACCATTTCTTGTCAATCGAATTCTTTTCTATTCCGGTAAAACATAAAAGAAACCTTGTTAACCTTTTCACAAGACTATAGCGTCCGAACACGGTGACAGATCTTATCGATATTTTTCATCGACGTTGTCACGGCTCCCTAAACGTCAATGACATACTCGTAAGACTTGCTTACATTGCTGTAAGTCATGAGTCATGTATCCGTGACAGATACATCGGTGGAACGATCATTATGCATTTCGCTGACTTTAATGACTAATATTGATCGCGTTGTTGTTTTATGAAGGGCTTAGACACGCTGATGACGTTAATGTTGTTTAAATAAAGGCTGTAACTTTCGTGCACGATTGCACAGTCACCTGTGGGGCTAGTATGATCGCTTATATGTCGGACATATAGCATTCGTCCCTCTCGCACTTACATACCTGACAGTACGGGACGAATGCTATATGTCCGACATATAAGCGATCATACTAGCCCCTCAGTAGTCAATGTTATGTTTGAAACGTAAATGATGTTTTTTTTTTATTGAAATAAGAAATAAATAATACTACTAAGTACTGTAGGTAACTTCCGTGAGACAATACCGTCCGGTGGAAGTATTGGGGTCTATACATGCGTACATATAGACATAACATATCATGCTACAGTTTTTCATAACAGTGCTAGTCAAAGCTGAGCGTCATGTAAAAGGATAAAAGTCCCGTACAATAATTTTGTATTAATAACAACAAAACACACATGTTCTTCTCAAAAATCACATTTTTGATACAAGATTTTTACTGATTAAACCGCGGACGGACATACAGACGGAATATAGGACTAAGGTTAATTTTAACTATACAACATAAATTAGTTGCTAGGTCAAAAATTAGTAATAAGTTATTTATCA
The DNA here is from genome assembly GCA_905163555.1 of Notocelia uddmanniana. Classification (NCBI taxonomy): domain Eukaryota; kingdom Metazoa; phylum Arthropoda; class Insecta; order Lepidoptera; family Tortricidae; genus Notocelia; species Notocelia uddmanniana. The sequence goes on along the minus strand of LR991061.1, from coordinate 20,711,525 downwards.
TTTTCAAAAAAAGAATGCTTAAAAATATTGGATCATTTAATTTTATATCAAAAATATAGTAATTTAAACACATATTATGCCTCTGAGGCCACTGCCTGATTTAGCGATTTGGAACCGGGGCAATCGGAATGTAGTCCTGCCGCGCTTATGCGTAAGATACTAATAGCAACGCCTGGTGTGGGACAGTCCCAATACCATTCTAAAAATGATAGCGGATAAGCCTGACTGTCCTATCATGTTACACTGTGCGGGGCTGCATACTTCCGCCAGTGTGATTAAATGGTCGGACTGTGTGTGCACTGTTTCAATTAATTTATTCTGCGTCTCCTCTTGTTACCTACACGAAAAAAAAGATTTAATATTTTTTTTAATGGTTTCAGTACAAGTTTCATTATACACTTTACAAATATATAACCGCGGATATACTTACCTGAAAAAAATTCGGTGTCTTATCTCACTCTGAATCAAATTAAACCTTAACTTGTACAATGCAAGGTTCATTATCCAACTATCTAATGCGGATAGAAGTTTGTGAAAGTAACATGGTCAGCGCAGACGCATCACATCGGAAATTGCATCTGGGCATAAATGCCGTCGCACTCGTGTTCTCATTATCAACACGACGTGTGCGGAACAAGGCACACTCGATTGGACATAAGTAAGTCAGTATTTGTATGTATATGTTATATTTTTTTCTTTTAGGCAGGTACAAGAATAATGTATAAAATATATCTGTTTCATAATAACTTCATACCAATATTGCATTTTTTTCTGTTTGGCAAAGGTTTTTTTTTTATTGAGGGGACACCATCCACCATATCAGCCGAAGGACTAGATAACTACTTAACTTAACCTGAGGGGCTAGTATGATCGCTTAAATGTCGGACATATAGCATTCGTCCCGTACTGTCAAGTATGTAAGTGCGAGAGGGACGAATGCTATATGTCCGACATATAAGCGATCATACTAGCCCCACTGTTGATATGACATTATGACTGGTTAATAACGCTGCTAAATATCCCAAAAAAAAAAGTGTTATAAACCCACATACCAACACAAATTGCCGTGTTATAATTGCAGAGCTCTTAGTAAAATGTCATTTTTCCCCTCACTAGCTCGGAAAGCCGTCTTTTATCCGTTGAAACAAGCGGGTAAAAACGCATTTTATCCACAAGTGGGGAAAGTTATTTGACCTTAGAGCGTGTTTGAGTAACTTTTACAGATAACAAAATGTAAAACGCTCATAATAATGGTTCGTTTGATATCAGTTATCATTAAAAAAATGGTTTGAGAATTTAATAAAAAATACCAAATTTACCTTTATTTAATGTTTTAAGTCGTAAACCTTAAAATTCTATAAGTAACATTTTTTTATAATGATATTGAGTATAATTGTAAACGCACAAGTATAGTCGATGCAATCTCAAAACGCATCGTTGTAAAGTCATCATTGTCAATGTCAACTAAAATATACACAACTTGTGACCGACTCCGACTCACGTAAATATTATACACAACTTCCAGAGTTTTCTGTTATAATATCGTTAAAAAATCAGTGATTCCAGTGATGAAAATCATGCCTGTGGAACTGTGTTTTTGTATGTTGCACTTTCCTCGCAATAGTGAGGAGAAAAGTTTTGTGTTACACACGGGTGCGAAGTTGTATTTTACTTCTCGTGTGTTGAAACACTCGCTACGCTCTGGATTCTATTTTAGCGGGTACACTCGCGGGTAAAATACAACTTTGCACCCTTGTATAACAAATAACTATTTCCTTACACTTGGACCACGCTATAAAATCGGCGCAAACGCATTCCCCCTCTCAAGACCTCCCACTCATTAACCGGAGGTATGCCCATCCCCCCTCCGAGGGGAGGAACTAGTTGAATGGGTAATTTAATCAGTTCAAGAATTACGCGTTTAGATGTTAACAGATCGATAAATTTGAGATTAAATTGGTATTGGTTTGTGTTAAATTAAATAGTGTGTGTTATTTCAACAGTGACATCAGGATACTAAGGAGCTAAAGATAAATTAACTAAAGCTTCAGCAATGACCGAAAGTATATGCATACATACATATAATCACGCATATGAGTCTCCGAAGGGTAGTCAGAGATCAAGGAGATCCATTTGCTACGATCCTGACTTCTTCACGAACACTCATAACATTCTTCATGCATGCGTGCCGATTTAGGGTACTCTTGACCTGGCTTTTCTGCAGAATGTCTCCAATTTGGTCGGAGTACGTTCGCCGAAGTTTCCCCGTACAACTTTTCCATCCACTCTTCCTTAATACACTCGTTTTGTGAATCTTCTTTCATCCATCCTGTCTACATGTCCAAACCATCTTTTTAACATACTTTTCTCAATTTACCGAAGTTAGAGTAAAAACAGTTCAATGTGTGAGTTTTTGTGTATTGCATGTAATATTATATGCTTAGATCAGATGTGACCCCGTGAGGTGCCGAGTTAGAATAACACCACCCCCTTTCTTCCCTAGGGTGTCGCAAGAGTCGACTATGGGAACCAGGTTGAAGTGTGTTGTGGCCAGCTCTAAAAAAAGAAATTAATATTAAAAAAGTTATAGAAAATCAACATTATTTTATTAGGTAATCTATTAATTAATATGATCTCACTTGTGGCCGATGCTGTCACTGCAATATCAGTTTTTCTCCATCTATAAACCAACAATTGCTAAAAGTGGCACTGTAAATAATTTTCGTGTGCTCTGCCTACCCCTTTTGGAAATATAGGCGTGAGTTTATGTATGTATGTGTGTATGTATCAGATGTGTGAGCGGAATAACACACTGGAGAGGCGTTGGTTTGATGACTTGACGTGATGCTCCGTCCTGTCTCAATTAAGACGAATGGAATTGCGGCTACAAATGGCCAGCCATTGGTGATGAAATAATAATAATAGTACACGCAAGGAACTATTTTCATTTTATATTGTATAAAAATATTCACACAAACAGTACAAAATATACAGGTAGAGGCAAATATCCAATATCGTAACTATGCACGCGGTTATAAGAAAAGTATATAAAATTTGGTTCGGTTTTCATACATTTTGCTCTTATTTTGGGCCCTATTTTTGCCGCGAGTATAGTATAAACCACGAATAAACAGAACGCGTATTAACAAAAAGTCATAGAGATAGGAGATACCTACTACGTATAAGTAGAGGACCATCTGTGGCCGAAAACGTATAAAATTTAATTTATTTTAATTAATTTAATAAAGGAAAATAGTTTTACTTGTACATACTTAGTATCGATTTTATTTTACTTTCTAGTATGGTAAGTAGTCAATGTTAAAATACTGACTATAATGTTTTAACTCTGCCATGTGGTAATATCTTCACGCCCCTATATTAATTTCGATATACCTTAAGATTGCAAGATTCTCAGTCATACCTAATTACAATGCCTATTAAATGCAATCCCAGTAATTTGAGTTTAGATATCTTAATGATAAGGTCGATATTTGAATGTGATGGTGCGGCGAAGGTGTTTCCATTGTTATTATAATAGGCAAGTATATTGAAGCTAAACAGATATTATGATATTAAATGGGTTGCATTAGAATCTATAAATGCTAGTCCTCGTATTACTACGTTTCAAAGGGTCTAGAAATAAGTAGTTACATAAGTAATATCAAATGTTTAATTCTGTAGTTTTTATATGTTCTCTACTATAGTGTAGTAAAATTACGATTTTGAAAAACTTTAATTTATACAACGTACTCCTGAGCTGAAGAACCCGCATAATTTTAGCGCATTCCTGAGGTCATAAGGAATAAAAATGTTATATAAACCCAGGTCGAAATATGAATTTAAACTAAGAACCACTAAAACAATGCCTTAGGATGAGCTGAGTTCTATATAATATCTTGATTTTGAACTTTAAAATAAAGTTACCGTAATGATTGACACATAAACAATGATAGTGACAGGAACGAACTTGATCTATGCAATCATCTTCATTTAGATAATGTGTCGGTCTCGCAACATCGCAATCATAAAGTTGATTTACACTGGAGATATTATAAATCAAAAATTATTCAAAACTCAAAACTAAGCAGAGTTCAGCAAACATTATTAAGGAATATTAACTTGGCGTACTCATACTTCGATATAGCATTATATTTATATGTCTTAATGACGGATGACGTAACTTACTTCACCGTGATACAGTTTTTAACTAGTACGGGAAGTAATGGATATCATTCAGCTAAATGATGTAAATTACAACTAACATAGCTATATATATACCTACTATACTTCGATGTACCAATAACTTGTGTTGTAATGAAATAAAAAAATATTTGATTTGATTTTGATTTGATTTGATGTTTGAGAAAATTTCTTTATACATATGGTGCTACTTATCTTTTTATTTAATCAGCAAATTACGTGCATATGTCGCAACTTTAAAGAGCCATATGTGCTGTAAAACGTTGTACGATACACGTGTACAATAAGTAATTCGCAACTCGTGTCGATTTAAAACACTCCCTTCGGTCGTGTTTTAATTTATCACCACTCATTGCAAATTTTCCTATTCTCTGCACTTGTATCGTAATGTACTATTAATCTAAATCTCACGGCAGTCATAACAATTATATTAATTTTTAATAAACTTTATCGTCTTCCTTGTCCTCTGATATTTTATTGGATTCCGGTTGCTCCGGGTTAGTTTCTCGGACTAGCGGACCATGCTTCCAGCCGGGTGGGTAGCCGTATTTTCTCACGTCGTCCCACCACTGTTGCTCGCCGTCCGCCCAAATGCAATACACCACATTGGTGCCTACTAACACCGCGAAGCAGACCCAGAATGCTACTCGCCACTCGCTGATAGAAGACTGCAAAGCAAATAACGATACAGTCAAACTCGATACTAGATACTTAGGCTTGTAAAAATCGGTATTAAAATCGCAAAGCACGATGTTTTAGTTCTGGTCTTGTAGTGTGTTGTATGGAGCGGTTAGGGTTAGTGGTCTGTTGAACTCATATTTGCAACTTTGAAAAACTGAGCTCGCTGCACACCACGCGACATTTTCGTATTTTTTCACACCCTTAATATGGCAACTTCACCTGAGTGTCCCAGACTCGTTTTGTATTTCTTTCCTGACCGGTATCATTTGCCAGAATAAACTTATCTCGATAATCATTGTACAACTTACGTTAGGTGTCAACAGGCCGATAAGAAATGGAGTAACGATCCCCGTGAAAGTGGAAGTTGTATTCACGAGGGACGTCAACGTGCCTGCAAAATTCGGCGCCAAGTCTAAGGCATTTACCTGAAAAACAGAGATTCAAATAATTTCGTTTTAAGCAGTAACGCTGCTAACGACAATTCTAAATTTCTAATATTTAATTATAACACATATGCACAATAGTATATGATGGATGCTATATCGTTTATCACGTGATAACAGAGACCATAATACAGGAGCAAGAAGACAATAATTATATTCCGGTTGAGCAAGAGTATATACATAACGTGTTATGTATAACAACTGTCTGTTTATTTAATATAATAATAATTAATTTGCTAGATAATTATTTTATATCCGTACCTTCATTCCAGCATAGAACCCTCCCATCAAAGCCATGGATAGAATGAAGTATGCCATCGCAGCATTTCGGTCACAGCCCGCGTACGAAGCTAGAATGATGCAAATCGCAGGACCAGTGGCGGCTGTAAACATCATTATAAAAATCAAAATATGTAACTGACGCCACGATTATTGTAAGTACGTTAACAATTTCTATATAAATTTGCTTAAAATATCTACCTAAGTTGATAAGCTGAAAGGACTTACGATCACAGAATGATCAACGTTAAATATGGCGCCGGCAGCTGTCATCCCATAGAAACTTGTCAAACTTTCCATATATTGATTTTAACGAAAACAGCTTACGATTACAGATGGTTTTGTGCAACCCAGCCTAAGCCTCGCTACTTATGCGACATTTTATTTTCTAAACATGATCAGGAATACGCTGGTAAAGTTATGCGGGTTCCTCAGGCAGGAGCACGTTGTATTACGTCGGTCTGTTTAGCCTAGTTGGTAGTGACACTGCCTCTGAAGCCAGAGGTCCTGGGTTCGAATCCCGGCATTTGTTTTTGTGGTGAGCAGAAATTTGTTCCTGATGAGATTTGGATATTTTCTATGTATTTAAGTATACAGGGTAATTTCGGGGTCGTGGATCAAGAATCAGTTTTCAGACTTGGTATCAGTTAGCAATTTCAGAAAAAAATTAGAAACACGAAACAAACGCATTTCATTTTAAATTTATTTTGATGACAGAAATACGAAATCACAAAAAAAAACATGGGTACCCTACTCTCTTTGACGGATAGTATATGGAGAGTTGACAGTGTAGGGTGACCAAGTTGTACGAAAAAGTATTATTTCCCATTAAAATTTGTAAAATAAGAGAATTAATTGAGTTATAAACCGTCATACCGACTGTGATACATATTGCCTATTTTGAATTCTTGACCATATACAATCATTCCGGATCACGACCCCAAATTCACCCTGTATATCTATTAAATATATTTTCATCTAGTACCTACCCATAATACAAGCCTCATTGAGCTTACTATGGGACTAGTACGATTTGTGAAAATAAATTGACCCCTAATATGTATTTACTAGCATTTGCCCGCGGCTTCGCCCGCGTACTAAGCGAAATTTTTAACCGTCTAAAAAAAAACAGGTTTGTATGTTTGTCCACGATTATCTCGCGTTTGGCTGAACCGATTTAGATGCGGTCTCCAGAAAAGTAGTTGTTACATTCTGGGGTTTCGCTATACGAAGTTTGCAACAGATGAACAGATAAAAAGTCAGTATACATTCTGAGAACCGGCAAACTGTTGAATTTCATTTGATTTTGGTAAAAATAAGGATCGAAGACTATTATCATACATTTCCGAGAGGCCGAAGGGGAAAGGGCCGATGAAATAAAAGCATGTCTTAAATGGCTCTTAGTAAAAGTATCTGTGTACTACAGTAACACCAATAGGTCTGTAAACGACCTAACAGCGCGCAGCGGCCATAAACTCTGGTCCTTTGAAGTACAGAAATACGGCTAATTCAATATCATGTGTAACATTTATTTTTCCTACAATTAAATTTATTAGGTAGGTTTTGCCAGTTACCATTGGAGCATCCAAAAAGAAAATTTGGCCTCACTTCCATTCGCACTCCTTACTGTCAGTTCGTCTGTTACAACCAAGTTGCTTTTACTGGACCTATTGAATTGCAATTTGGCACAAACTATCAAGAATTTAGAGCGCTCGTGGCCCAACGGCACCCGCCTACCGCGTGCGGTGTGCGAGGTTAAGCAATGTAGGCGCAGGTCAGTTCTTGGATGGGTGACCGCTTTGAGTGGTTACTAACTGACTCTCGTGCTTTGAAAGGCACGCTAAGCCGTTGATCCCGGCTGCAATCGTTAAGCCAAGTTAGAGGCCTTCGAGCGGCTTGCGAACTTCTAACAGTCAAGTTGCCCACTCACTTGACAAAGGGGGGGTCGAAGTTGCACCGCGTCCGTAGGGAGTACCCACCGTTACCATACACAGAACCCCTGGGTGGTGCTAAAAGTGCAACAAAAACTGGCAACCGTACTAGTCTTCTCGAAAATCTCATGGTTCGTAAATAAATGCCATACGATTAAAACAGAATTGAAGGTTGATTTAAATGGAAAAAATATCGAAACCTCTATGTCGTTTTTAAAAGCAAATCCATAGATACCCCACACGCCTATATAGTAACATTAAACTTTTTTGCATATAGGTATGAATGGAGTGCCAAATTTTACCTCAGATTCGCATTAAGAGACCTCTCGGATGCTCAGATATCGATTTTGAACCAAATCGGGACAAAAAAAAAGAAAATCAATAAGGCCGCCAATTTCACAAATTTTACTTCGGATTCGTATTAAGAGACCTCTCGGACACTCAGATATCTAATTTTGAACGAAATCGGGACGAAAATGAAGAAAATCAATATGGCCGCCACTTTTTTCAAATTTTACCTCAAATTCGTATCAGGGGACCTCTAGGACGCTCAGATATCGATTTTGAACGAAATCGGGTTGGAAATGAAGAAAATCAATATGGCTGCCACTTTTTCCAAATTTTACCTCGGATTCATATTAAGAGACCTCTCGGACGCTCAGATATCGATTTTGAACGAAATCGGGACGGAAATAAAGAAAATCAATTTGCCGCCACTTTTTCCAAATTTTACCTCGGATTCGTATTAAGAATTCTCTCGGACGCTCAGATATCGATTTTGAACGAAATCTGGACGGAAATGATAAAAATGAATATGGCCGCCACTTTTTCTATTTGATACCTCGGATTCGTATTACGAGACCTCTCGGACGCTCAGATATCGATTTTGAACACAATCGTGACGAAAATAAAGAAAATCAATATGGGCGCCACTTTTTTCAAATTTTACCTCAAATTCGTATTAGGGGACCTCTAGGACGCTCAGATATCGATTTTGAATGAAATCGGGGTGGAAATGAAGAAAATCAATATGGCTGCCACTTTTTCCAAATTTTACCTCGGATTCATATTAAGAGACCTCTCGGACGCTCAGATATCGATTTTGAACGAAATCGGGACGGAAATGAAGAAAATCAATATGCCGCCACTTTTTCCCAATTTTACCTCGGATTCGTATTAAGAATTCTCTCGGACGCTCAGATATCGATTTTGAACGAAATCTGGACAGAAATGATAAAAATGAATATGGCCGCCACTTTTTCTAAACTATACCTCGGATTCGTATTACGAGACCTCTCGGACGCTCAGATATCGATTTTGAACGAAATTGGGGACGAAAAAAAAGAAAATTAATATAGCCGCCACTTTCACAAATTTTACCTCGGATTCGTATTAAGAGACCTCTCGGACACTCAGATATCGATTTTGAACGAAATCGGGACGAAAATGAAGAAAATCAATATGGCCGCCACTTTCACAAATTTTACCTCGGATTTGTATTAAGAGACCTCTCGGACGCTCAGATATCGATTTTGAACGAAATCTGGACGGAAATGATAAAAATGAATATGGCCGCCACTTTTTCTAAACTATACCTCGGATTCGTATTACGAGACCTCTCGGACGCTCAGATATCGATTTTGAACGAAATTGGGGACGAAAAAAAAGAAAATCAATATGGCCGCCACTTTCACAAATTTTACCTCGGATTCGTATTAAGAGACCTCTCGGACGCTCAGATATCGATTTTGAACGAAATCGGGACGAAAATGAAGAAAATCAATATGGCCGCCACTTTCACAAATTTTACCTCGGATTCGTATTAAGAGACCTCACGGATGCTCAGATATCGATTTCGATCGAAATCGGGACGAAAAAAAAAAGAAAATCAATGACTGCGACTTTTTCCACATTTTACCTCGGAGTCGTATTAGGGACCTCTCGGACGCTCAGATATCGATTTTGAACGAAATCGGGACGAAAATGAATAAAATCAATATGGCCGTTACTTTATTCAAAGTTTAGGTACCTCGGATTCCTATTAAGAGTCCTCTCGGACGCTCAAATATCGATTTATGTCAAAATCGTATCGGACGGCACTGATTAATAAAACCATCTACAATACATTGAATCAAAAAAGGTCGTATCTTAATAGGGAACTCACGGCACTTCATGCACCTTTAGACCTTATAAGGAGCTTACATGCCAAATTTGGTATCTCTCGAACCACCAGTTTGCGCTGTGCGGTGATATGTCAGTTTCTCAGTTAGTCAGTTATTTCTTGATATTTGGCACAATTTTTCAAAAGTTTTCATGACCACATTATTAAATTTCAAAACCGATGCCATTTTCATAATTAACGTACCCAAAACCATAAAAACGACACCCATATTAATATTTAGACATTTCATCTCCCTCGGACCCCAACAGAGGGGATGGTATTTCACGTCCTCCACGTGGGATTTTAAAATCATTGTTGTTTTCGTAATTAGCGACCCAATAAACCATGGAAACAACACCCATATCGATTTTCAGAATTTGTCACCAGATTTCCCCCTTTTAGGGGTTGATTTCTCAAAAAACCTGAAACACATGTTTACTCATTTATCGTTAGAAATACTCCTGTGAAGTTTCGAATAAAATAATCCAGCTAATCTTGATTCCCCATACAATCTTCGGACCCCCATTTCACCCCCTTAGGCGTTGAATTTTGAAAAATCCTTTCTTAATGCACCTCAAGACCTTATATGGAACCTACATACTAAATTTGGAATCTCTAGAACCACCAGTTTGCGCTGTGCGGTGATATGTCAGTCTCTCAGTCAGTCAGTTATTTCTTGAAATTTGTCACAATTTTTCAAAATTTTTCATGTCCACAATATTAAATTACAAAACCGATGCCATTTTCGTAATTAACGTCCAAAAAAACCATAAAAATGACACCCATATTAATATTTAGACATTTCATCCCCCTCGCACCCCAACAGAGGGGATGGTATTTCACGTCCTCCACGTGAAATTTTAAAATCATTGTTGTTTTCGTTATCAGCGACCCGGTATATCATAAAAACAATACCCATGTCGATTTTCAGAATTTGTCACCAGATTTCCCCCTTTTAGGGGTTGATTTCTCAAAAAACCTGAAACACGTATTTACTCATTTATCGTTAGAAATACTCCTGTGAAGTTTCGAATAAAATAGTCCAACTAATCTTGTTTCCCCATACAAACTTCGGACCCCCATTTCACCCCCTTAGGGGTTGAATTTTGAAAAATCCTTTCTTAGTGCACCCCTAGACCTTATAAGGAACCTACGTGCCAAATTTGGAATCTCTAGGACCAGCGGTTTGGGCTGTGCGTTGATATGTCAGTCAGTCAGTCAGTCAGTCAGTTTCTTCTTTTATATATTTAGATTATTATTATTTGTAATAGCGTGTTTTATGTTTATGTAATTTTAAAACGTTATTTCAAGATGCTTATTTCAACAACCCATTCCATTGCGAAGTATATACATTAATGTGATATAAAGAAACATTTATTTTTATGTGAGTTTTAATTCTATTATTAAGGAGCATGTGTAAATTACCCGACAAAAAATTATAAAACATTTACTACTTAATATTTTTTTCCGACTTTAGAAGATTTTATTAAAGTTTGTTTTTTAAGACTAATGTTTGTTAGAATTATGTCTACGTTATTACTAAAATTATGTTCTATCTGTAGTTACACAAAAAAATCTGTTGTACAGAAAAAATATCACGCCTGATTGAATATAGATTTTGAAAATTGCTTTGATTACATACAATTTAATGTCAATGCCACTTCTAGCAGTTGTACTGATTGTAGGTTTAAATGTAGATTAAAAATTAGATAGTCGACTTTTGAGCAAGGGGGCGGTGTTATTCTTAGATTACACTATGGGGCGGAATAATGTAACTTTCTACCAAATAAAATAATCTTGAATAAGTGATTGTATTACTTAAAACCATTTGAATTGGCAGAGTTGTATAAAATTAGTAAAAATGACGGTTAGATATACAAGCATCCATAGGCAAGGTATCCTTCGTTTAACATCAGCATGCATCAGGCAAGGGGAATCCTCCTCAATAAAATCATTTAGAATTTAGTGACTTCTGCGAAAAACTGGCATTCTTACGAGTAGGTGAATGATGTGAGTAAAGTTTTCTATGAAATGCAGGTAGTTTATAGTGTTTTTGTTATTCAAATAGTCCCAAAGTATGATCAACAGTCTAAATTAACCTCAAAAAGTCTGTGATTGTCTTAAAAGTGGCATAAACACATTTATTAATAGTCTGCGAGCCAGCAATTTTTTTTCGTGACCAATTTCCTTTTGAGCTGCAGATTCGTGGGTGGATTGAGGAACGCAGAAAGTTAGCCTTCCATGCTCGCAAAAAAAAACCGAGAAAAAATAATTAACCACTGAAAAAAAAGGGGTCAGCTGATTACACGAACATGGAATCCACAACACCACATCAGCCGAAGGACGTCCACTGCTGGACATAGGCCTCCCTTAATTTTATGAGGGGTAAATGCTATGCCACGCTGTGCATGCGGGTTGGCGATCGCAGTATCTCCACCGCACTACAGAGATGCTGCTGCCTATGCCCCGGTGGTCTTGGTCGTAGTTTTAGGACATACCCGGGAACATGGAATAATCTACGATTTTGTGAAAATTCACTACATGACAATTTATATGCGATCTCACTCAGTGGACAGTTTGTCAGCTGATGATACGTGTGAGTGTGTGCGTGTGAGGCTACCGCTCCTCAACACACCCATGGAACAGCAGCTACCGTTCACCCAGCTTCGTGATACAACTGAAGCATTTTACTAACGTAATTTGTGTCTGATGGCTCGTGGACGTACGCGTTACCTGCACAATAGATATAATTATATAACATTAATTGTTGTTTGCAAATTACTCAGATTGATCATTTGCGTGTTTGCCTGCCAGCTTATCACTACCTCGATCACACCTGATTGAGGAATCCAGGATCAGCAAACCTATAAATAAAGGTATCAATTTATAAACGACCATATCTATGCAAATCCAAGAATCACTAATTGCTTATCTGAAATTGGATTCTGTTCGTCAATAAATCTAATTTTGACAAACAACATTATTTGTATTCATTAGACGCAGCATGCGTCCAGGACACTTTTATAATTTATTGTCAAGGTCCACACCGACCGACTCGATCCTCGTCACGATACGTTGTGGAAACCGGATGTGATTGTCATAGTATTCTGCAGTTTTGGTCATATTCCATTAAAATGAATTTATAAACTAGTCAAATATCCCTAAAGTATCGACCCTCTTTGTTTAGCGTTCTCTGTGTGAAACTACTTCAGTTATAGACAGTCTTCTCCATGGAGATCCACAAGTCAATGCGAATTTGTGCAATTTTATTATTATTATTATTCTCCTTATTTATTTCTTTCTCTTAAGCTAGGTTTTTTACAATAACTTTATAAAAGTAAAATATATAAACATACATACAAAATACAAAAGCATTATAAAAAACCTAACCTAGGGTGCCATCGGCAGGGCCTAAGCTACCGGTGGTTAGGGCGACAGAGAGAGAAACCTCCGGACTATCCGCGCCGTGTCCAGGAGTACCGCCTTCTGTATCTGACCCTTGACCCAGCCATCTAACGAGAGTCTCTTGAGATTTTGGTCGAGACTCTTCGCTATTAGACCGTTCGCAGAGACGACTATCGGGACAATGATCGTTGAATCAACGCGGTTCACTGCTTTAGATAGTTTGTCAAGTCTATAACGAAATTCTTAACTTAGGCAAACCAATTAGTATCATTAATGCCATTTTTATCCCTTGCCCACAACGCAAAAGAGGGATGTTATAACTTTAACATGTGCATCTGTCTGTGGCATCGTAGCTCTTAAATGGGAGAAACGATTTGAATGCGGATTTTTATACTGAACGCAGGTTTTCTAGCAATTGTATATGATATTTAAAAATCGGTTTAGCCGTTTTGAAATGAAAACGTCTGGAGTTTTTCAACTTTTCTAAGTTATCAGTTATTCGTTAATTATTCACCTTGTCATGGATATTGGTATTTTGGTATTTGGGTTTTGAGCAGTTTCGAGCCAAAAATATGTTTACAATCGAAAAACTGCTGAATTATCTGCATGCAGAAAATTTCGCGTTGTGGTCACAATATTGCTTACGTTTTATGAAATAAAATCAATAATTAATATCCAGATGTGTAATATCAAATCTCCATAGGTCACGTTAACCTCTTACTATCAGACATGTATCGTAAGCTTGTTAGTCACCTCCGTGATATAAAGAACGTTCCGCTACCGCTGTAACAGATATATTGTGTTGTGTGTTACAATGAGGCAGAAAATTTTTCGAATTGTTATTATTATTATTAGTCAGCAAAAGTCAAATTGTTATTATTATTATTAGTCAAAAAAAGTAGATTTCGTCATCAAATTGTGTTGTTCGGTCGCACTCTAACTAAGGTACACTAACCCAAAACATGACACTTTCAATCTTATGTCGTAATGGCAGAGATGTCGTTTGTTGCGCATTACGGTGTCGAGCATTGGGGCGTTTACCTTAGTTACGTTTATTTTAGTTAATTTTGTGTACCGTCCGGTAGGTGCGCACCCGTGCCTTAATCAGTTAATTACAAGATTCTTACGGACCACATGGCGCTTGCGCTTAAGTATTCTCATGAATATCCATTGGGTGCTACCGGTTCAATTTCCTTTCGTTACGACGCGGAAGCAAATCCGAATCAGTTTCCAACAAAGAGCTGCTGATTTATTTATTACTTTACTGGAATTTGCCGGCAACTTCGTCCGGAACCAAACCTATCACTGAAAACCCCCGCAACACAAATCCTTTCCCGGAAAGGATTAGTGTTGCGGGGGTTTTCAGTGATAGGTTTGGTTATAAATATTACTAGCTTTTGCCCGCGACTTCGTCTACTTAGAACTCATTCTCGCTTTAGAATTATTTGTTTTCCCATACATCTTTTACCCTTCTTTACACCCCCTTAAGAAATGATTACATTCAATATGAAATGCTCTTTACCGCGCACGGCAAATTTTAATAGGTATCCTTTTTTTCAAAACGAATCATCATCATCATCATACCAGCCGAAAGACATCCACTGCTGGACATAAGCCTCCCCCAAAGAGTGACACAATGACCGTCCTTTGCCATCCGCATCCAGCGGACACCTGCGACCATTACCAGGTCATCAGTCCACCTTGTGGGGGGCCTACCCACGCTGCGCCTTGTGGTGCGTAGTCGCCACTCGAAAACCTTTCCTCCCCAACGGCCAACGGTTCTACGTGCAATATACCCCGCCCACTTCCACTTAAGTTTAGCGGTTCGGAGGGCTATGTCGGTTACTTTGGTTCTACTGCGGATGGCCTCACTTCTGATGCGATCACGCAAAGATACTCCCAGCATAGCCCTCTCCATTGCTCTTGACTTTCAGCCTTCTTATGAGGCCCGTAGTAAGCGACCAAGTTTCAGTACCATATATCATCACTGGCAACACACACTGGTCAAAGAGCCTCGTATTGAGACACTGCGGAATATTGGACGAAAAGATGTGCCGTAGCTTCCCGAACGCTGCCCAGCCGAGTCGGATTCGACGATTAACCCCTTTCTCGTAGTTGGACCTACCTAACTGGACAGTCTGTCCTAGGTATATATAATCGTCTACAACTTCAAGTAAGTGTCCGATTGTAACGGGAGTTGGTGCTATATATGACTAAGCTTATTTCAGAATATCAAATGTACTGATTTTAGACAAATGAAGCCCGTAAAATATTACATGTACGATGATAAAAGTCTCGCTACGCAGTTCTTCCGTAAAACGTCCCAACAGAGCGGGTTCTTCATGTAAGTATGATGGCCGAAGGCTAGAAGCAGAGTGGCAAAACATGCAAGGCGGAAAGCCGAGTATTCACACAGAGCGAGCTGTAAGATTGAGGGCCGAAGGCCTGAAGCAGGGAGGCGAGACACGCGAGGCCGAAGGCCGAGCTTCCCTACAGAGTGGATTCTTCATGTAAAGTTGATGACTAACGGGCCGAAACGGAGTGGCAAGGCATGCGAGGCCGAAGGACGAGCATTCAAATAGAGCGGCATCTTTATATAAGGCTGAGGGCTGAAGTTCCGGAGCCCTGTGGCACGCACGCGAGGCCGAAGGCCGATCGTCCCAACAGAGCGGGCTCCTTATGTAGGGCCGAAGGCCTGATGCAGAGGGGCAAAGCATGCGAGTCCAAAGGCAGATCATTCACACAGAGCGGGCTCCTCATACCGATCATTCACACAGAGAGAAGTGTAAGGCTGAGGGCCGAAGGCCCGAAGCAGAGCGGCAATGCTCGTGAGGCTGAAGGCCGAGAGCCACAATGCCTAGACATATTAACCGATAGACAAACATACACGAATTCTTAAAACTGTTGAAATGTGTTCTGTTTCGATGCCAAGGGCCCTACAATCGCTTCATTGATTTATCCAATATCTTCAATGTACGAGTACAGATTTTCGACCCTCTACAGCTGTATTATATGTATACGGATAAGCATAGATCCAGTGGCCTTTCAGCTCGAAGTGCGAATTTTTCTATGGAAATGTTAGTTTAACTTGTTTGTACCAGATGTCTCTGGGTGTTATCTCTGTCGCACTTGCATATTGAAGTGACAGGGATGCAGCGGTCGTGCGGTTAGTTCATACTAAATACACAACGGCGCTACGATCTATGTGGAGTATTTCACTGGTATCTCAGTATGTATATTGTACTTTGTGCATAGATCTAAGGTGCTTCAACCGTCAATGTTGACGATTGGGCTGCCCAGCCCAAGTGATCTCTTATATCAAACAGTTATTATAGTGTGAAGGGTCACCAATTACGTAAAAAATAATACACGACAAAATTAAATTGTACACCGACGATACAAAGACTGCATTGAGGCAGCTGTTTTTGTATTTAAGCATATGAAGACAAACATTCCAAAGTATCGCACATTTATTTTGATTTACACGCAATTATAGACTAATTGCGTGTAAATAAAAAATAGCATCATCAATCAGAAGGAATTATGATATTTCGGCTTTGACATATCGAAACGTCAGCTTGTTTACAATACGTCAAATTCTGCTATGGCTTACGTTAAATTTATTGACACGCCGTTATACTCCCAATTGGCTGAAACTTAAAGCTTAGAATGGCGTATGAGGATTTAAATCACCTCGTTTCATAGACCATATTTGCACCCCCGATTTCATCCCTTTGAGGGTGATTATCGGGACAAAAAGTATACTATAAGTGAATCCAGATTACATACTCGTACTGTTAGTATACAAAAAACATCTTGATCTGTTCAGCCGTTTTTGCGTGATTGAGTAACAAACATCCAAACATCTAAACTTTCGCATTTATAATATTAGTGGGATAATGCATTTTGTAACTGTCTTTAAACTCACGTTAAAAAATAAATAAAAAAAACTACATTAAAAATAGGTAAAGTCTATTTCATAGGTGCTTTTAAACTTGGAGGCTTTTACGATATCAATAGCATGCCACTATTCCAATGCTAATGCGCCACTATGGTCTCATAGTTAGTGTCATTGCCACCACGCTTAGTGGCGTTTAGTGACTATTGCGGCTTGCATACCACTAGGCTGCCCTTTCAAAAATAAATAAATAAAATAAATAAATAAATATTGTGGGACAATCTTACACAAATCGACCTAGTCCCAAACTAAGCAAAGCTTGTACTATGGGTACTAGACGACGATATACATACTTATATAGATAAATACATACTTAAATACATAGGAAACATCCAAGACCCAAGAACAAATATCCGTGAAAAATGCACAAATAAATGCCCTGGCCGGGATTCGAACCCGGGACCTCTAGCTTCGGAGGCAGAGTCACTACCAACTAGGCTAAACAGGTCGTCAAGTCCTTTGGCTTCATTGTAGAGTAAAAAGTAAAGTAAAAATATAAAGTAAAGTAATAAAATAAAATAAAATAAGTAACTTTACTTACTAACGATTTTTTTTACCGAAAACTAAACAATCTAATTGAGAACCTCCTCCTTGTTTAAAGTCGGTTGTAAGGGAGCTAATTTCTTATTATACAATGAAACTAATATAAAATTTGAAAAAATACCCAAATTTCATATTCCTGGGGGGTAATTACGCAAGGTAGATTTAAATGTCATTGTTCATAGTAAAAATGACAGTTAGATTTACCAATCGTACGTTTAAAAAGTTACGTAATTACAGTGCTGGCCTGTAAAGTTTTTTTTTATTAATTGGTCACTTATATTATTTATATTGTCTTCTACATATGTTTTATTTTAATTTGATACATATCATTGCAAAACCATCAATATTTTTAGTTTGTTTATTCAATAATCTGAACCAAGAAACCGAATTCCATATTCAATGCAGTAATCTTCTCGAGTTACTTTTAAAATGGTACTACTTTAGTACTTTTTATCGAAAAACATTAGAGCTGCCTCAGAGCAGAAAGCAAACCAATAATAAACTTACAAAAGACGTGTTAGAGTTCAATTTAGATTGACTTTTATTTGCACTTAGGCCTTAATAGTTCTGTAACTATGAAATAAAGACGTCTTGCTCTTGCGCATCGAGCAGTAATTGGCAAGTTAATTAATATGGGCAGATTGCGCATCGCTTGTTGACTGGAAGATGCGATAGCGGTAAGGTCACACGACAGCGCTATTGGGGTCTATCGGATACATTATGGAGATTACTTAAATTGCGCATACGATTACAGCATGGTCACAAAGTAAGGCTAGTTTAAGCCATTTAAGGGGATAGATCGATCCGTGTAATCTATGCCTCCGTGTCAAAAACACGTTTATGTCTCCCGCGCACGAGGATCCTAGCATGGTACTTATGAAAAGAAAAAAACTATTTGGGTGCGTATTATCTAACTTTGTGAAATTTTATTCATCCTATAATATTTTACAAGATCAGGTAAAATACCATAATTTTTACTTAATTGTGTCGTTTAATAATGTACTGTTGGAGTAGGTTGAGGTGAAAAAGGACAATAAAGACCCAACTTTATTTATTTTTGTATTGAGGAAATTTTAAAGCAGTCTTGTTTTGGCTTTACCCAAAGAAGCAATCGTATAGTTAAGAATTATATATTTGAAAATTAGAAAATCCTTATCCTTGTTTTTGCGTAATCTGGTCAGTAGGTACAGCTTTTCAAATAGGTAATGCATAATTTTCCAATGCATGCTCTTAATTCGGGTAGGCTCAGGTTGATTTGTGGAATTTTCGGTTCCACATACACTACTATCGAGCTAATTTTATGTTCCAAATCGTGTAACCATAAGGTAGTTTTTCTTGTTAGGAACTCCTACTAGCCGTTAAACATGAAGAATAGAACTCTATGGTTTCATGGCATATACAGTCAGCATATAAAGTATTTACTTTTAACAAAAGACTTTTGACCTCTTCGTATGCGTAGCTACATTTGAAGCTTACTATATTTTTTTATACAACGACAGGGGCAAACAAGCGGCCTGGCTGATAGTAAGCAGACACCATCGCCTATGGACACTTGCGACTTCAGAATAATCACAAGCGCGTTGCCGACCCTATATTGACTTGAGGATTCTTTGTGTTGAGTCCTAGAGGCATGAGCAGATACCTCACTATCAACACAGCGTGTCCCCGGGAGCTTTAGCGACCTTACTCACCACCAGGAATACACACGCTTAAGAAGCATGTAGTATATGTAACAATAAACTTAAACACACCCACAATTTTTTGATTCTTCAAGGTTTTTCCTAAACTATTTGATAATAATTTTTAGTTCAGAAATTAATTACCGTAAAACGGGGTGATTAGGTTTCGCGGGGAGAGGTGGGTTATGAATGGGGAGAGAAGGTTTGAGAGGGGGGTGAGAAGAGATTTAAAGGCTACTGCTACAAAAAAAAAATGTATTCCAATTTAAAATGAAGCTATTACTATAGCACGCACGCATAATAAAAACAATCGATCCAACAGTCTTCCAAAATCACCTTTGTATGAAAACCCCTCTTAGCCAAATACGAGGCACTACGGGGTGAGGTGGGTTTTCCACTTTATCGTCAAAGTTATGAAATGGAACTACCCAAAATAAAATAAAAACTAAAATACAAACGTCCGGAACACTTATTATATACACCATTCAGTTTTCATATGTAAAAATAAAATGTTATCGAGGTTTGAATTTCAGTTTTGACCTTACCCACCCCATTTTACGGTACGCTTTTCAATTGAAATCAAACTTGTATCCATCACGGTTTTTAACCTTTAATTGACGTGGTATACGTCTCACAGACGTCATGTCTATATTTTGAACTTTGTCACCGTGACATAAAGTGTTACTTTTACAGTGCTCTAAACACATCGTCAGTTTTTAAAGGTCATGGAGCTTTTTGGAAACCAAAGTTCCGCTATTGATTTAAGGTACAATTAGAATATTCTCACGACTGATTCTAGCGAAGAAAGGTCACCAGTAGGATGGCTGCCGGAGTGACGGTGTAATTATAAGACTGAATGCACCCGCCTACCCAGCCGGCAAAAACGGACTTCACGGACAGCAATGCTGTGGAGTCGATGTAGGTAAAATGGTCTAGAGAGTACTGTAGGACTATGCTACTGTTATTTGATACCGTACCCTTAAATCTCAAACTGAGTTGATTTCTGTGGTAGTTTACGGGGCACGGGATGGATGACAGTGACAGCAAAGTTGGTACCTATTGAATTGAACATTAACAACACTGACAACACACCAACACACCTCTTGCACCGAGCAGCTGCCGCAAACCCGACCCCGGCCAGTTAGTTCAGTACATAACGTGTCTAATTTTATGCTAGGAAGATGTAATTGTAATTTTTATTTTAGGGTTCCATTGTAATTAAGGAACCCTTATAGTTTTACCATGTCCGTCCGTCCGACCTTTTGTCAGCGGCTTAGCTCAGTAACCGTTACTACCAGAAAGCTGTAATTTGGCATATATCACGCCGACAAAACCCTAGATTCAATCAATCAATTTATTTATTGCATGGTCATGTGTTTACATCATAGGTGTTAGTTATTGTTTAGTTTAACCAGTACATCATGTACTGCCGAGAGGCGCTCAATATTTTCAATGTCGTTATGATATAATCTATACAAAATCAAATGCCAAATGTTTCCTTACGTCTAATTTTCAGAATTTTTTAAATAAATTTATTATAATATAGGTTAATTTTAGTACCTTATGGAATAACTTAAACATTATTTTATATATAGATTAAATTCTGTTTTTTTTAATACATACCCTATATGTAAAGTAGGATGTAACTTTTTTTCCAACGATGGGTTTATGTGGGGATTTGTGTGATAAACCAATATGAACTTTCATTAACAAGCGTGTAAGATAATACAAACTCTATTAATTAAGAGGTTTGTATCGAGCGATAAATTCGCCATAGCGAAAAAGCTCATAAATAACTTAGAAAAAAAAAACTTTCACTAACCACATAACCACGTACATCCTCTACACGTGAATCCTCTACACGATGTAATTTTGTTTTTCAAGCGATGGGTTTGTGTGGGCCATTGTTAGATAAACTAATATGAACTTTCATTAACTATTTTATTTATTCATTTGCGTGATATTAAACTTTATTAAAGTGCTAATTATTGTTGGAGTCAAGTGGGCCCCTTGCCATCTTAACGGAGTAAGTTCGCATAATATAATAGGAGCCTACATTGCACGTGGCTCGACATGCACTTGACCGGTTTTTTTGTATTAAAACGGACATTTAGATCTACCTCACACACGGTGATCGTTTCAGTGTCTTGGAGCTGTAAAAATCAACTCTCTGAGTTAATACAATCAAAAGATACAAATAAACACTTCGCGATGACTGGAGCTCACTTTACAATAGACAAGCCCATAATTGTTTAATTAGTCAAAAAGGTAAAGGTACTTATGGAACTCTCGTGCGCGAATCTGTCTCGCACTCGGCCCCTTATTCATTATAATATATACCACATAATATAAAATTACCTTGAGTATCAATTTATAACACTTACTTACAATTTAGAAAAGTAGAGAAACTCCCGACATTTTCATTTAAAAATCTCACAAACGGCTGAACCGATTTTGATAAAACATCTTAGAACGATCGCTAGAAACCCATTCAATTCGGTTCACCCGTTTAAGAGCTACGATGCCACAGGCAGACACACACATACACAGATGATGATGATGATGATATTGATGATACACATGTTAAATTTATAACAGCCTAACCTCTTTTGCGTTCCACGTCGGGGGTTTAAAACTAATATAATAATAATAATAATATAATAATATTGGGGGACAATCTTACACAAATCGACCTAGTCCCAAACTAAGCAAAGCTTGTACTATGGGTACTAGACGACGATATACATACTTATATAGATAAATACATACTTAAATACATAGAAAACATCCAAGACCCAAGAACAAATATCCGTGAAAAATGCACAAATAAATGCTCTGGCCGGGATTCGAACCCAGGACGTCTAGCTTCGGAGGCAGAGTCACTACCAACTATTAGGCTAAACAGGTCGTATAAGATAAGACTATCGTTTTTACTTCAGTACTTATTACAATCACTGTCGAAAACGTTGAGTCGCTACCTAGTTGTTGGAGACTACTGTGTAAATTGATATTAAGATAAAGCACGTTGAAGTTATATTTGATAATTTTGAAGCGAAAACAACTCCACGCATTACTGGGTGCTGACAAAAAGTACTACCTTATAATGGTTTTCGTGAACATAAAAAGGCTAGCATGAAACCGTCGGATCATGGTGTGATTGAAGTTTATTTGGTCCGCAGCTTCTCGGAAGTGAGGTCGACGTCCTATCTGTCCTGTGCGCCAAGAGATATTCGTTAGTCTATGGTCAAGAGCAAATAAAATGGGTACATTTCGTATTGAATTTCCTTACGGTCTGACCCGTGCTACATGTTAAATCTTATAACATGGTGTTAGGTACATGCTATACGGATAGTAAACCACCAAAGTATCGCAATAAATTGCAAATTATTAAATTTTATCATAATCATAAAGATATAGGAGACTTCAAAAATTCGAAGTTCTACGATTTTTTCTTTATCCGTATAGTAAAAGATACCAAAAGAATCCCTACGTAAAATAAAAATAATAATTGTATGACAGTACATAAACGCATATATATTGCGTACCGTTCACGACCATAACATCAATTTACTCCTAACATACATATCTATACTGTTTAGTACTTAACCTGATATAGGTTTTTAATAAATTACTTATTTTTTTGTACAACGGAGGGTTGGAATATTACAATGTGACGTCACAATATAATATTTATTTGTAGGAGCCGTTTGCAAGGCCGTTTGTCCTAAATTTGTGGCTTTTGTTGTGCTCTAATTGTTGTTTCTCCCATATAGACTTTTTATCTTTGTGGTAATTATGTATGGAAATCCATTTTGATTCTCCCACCAGTCGTATTACTTAATGACTTGTCTATGGTATTTAAAAAAGTTAATTGTTTTAATACTGCTGTCAGTCATTTATTGACAGCTTATAATGCTGGAGTAGAAAATAAATATTTCGTGATTTTCATACACTTGTTGGAACGGAGGAATGTTATTGGAAGGTTTACATGTATCATGTATGTACATGTTCATCGATATTTCTTTTCCACGTTGTCCGATTTTGATCATCATGGTAGGAATGATGAAGTAAGACCAACATTAATCTACTTATAAGCTTTCAATATTAGTAAAGCCATCAACAATTTTGCATGCATCTCAGCTTACAATCCGACAACTAACTTGGCTTACGTTAATCTTTATTACCTAGCAGTAAGATCTATTATCACCTAAAATAAAGGCTTAAGAATGTGTCGTATCCTCCCAACCAAATTACTAAGTAATTGATACTTTATTTCCTATGTGGAAAGGTTTATAGTCGGTTGACATAAAGAACAAGATGTAGTATCTTGTAGCAATATAGAGATAATAATTATGTTAATCCACACCGTTGCTTATGGTAATCTCAAAGCGATTCGATTTGCTCTGCCAATGCTGTGACATGGTCTATCTACCTCTACGATAATGTCATAATTTAAGGTTCGAGGACCTTTAAGGACATGTATAGCTGTGTAGAGGAGTTGTCTGAGGAATAATATTGCTGAGATCCAGAAAGTAGAGGATTGTCAAGTAGGTGGATGAGCAAATCTAAATACTCTATCGAAACATGTACCTTCATTAAATTTTGTTTAAAACTGTCGTTATTTTGAAAACTTAATAAAGCAGAAAATAATTTCAAGGCACAAAAAATATAACTCGTTCCATAACATAATGCATAATACTTAGTAGGTATACTATTATTTACTAGGTGCCAAAAGTGCAAGAAAAATAGATAAATCCTAGCTGAATATTGCACTGACACTGCTTGTTACGACAGCCATTTTATTTTGTTGCAATGTCATAAAATCCGATACTGTTTACAAAATAGAAGTCTAAATCTATCTTACCATAGGTAGCATTGATGGGATAAAGATATCAGCAAATAATAGGGTCATTTGCAACTGTATTAAAGACAAAATACCAGGGCGTTACCAACGCGAGAAGGTCGACCAAGGGGGCGGGTTGGTTCACGCCGCCGAAGAAAGATAGTACTCTAATCAACGACTCCATACAATGGAGATCATGACAGCATGGTCATAAAATACTGTACTAAAAACCAACAGCAACACGAGTGGAGGAAAGGCTGGAAAGGCCAAAAGCCAAAAAGCATAACACCGCACATAAACCCTACTGGGGTATTGATACATTAAATTAGAGGAAGTGATATATAGATTAGAGGATTTATAGGGGATAACATAAATAAGGGGAAAGATAAACAATCTTTGAGGATTACAAAAAAAGTCAATCCAACCAAATAAATAATAAAATCCGAAATTCATTTCCAAAAAAGTATTTGTTTGTAGAAAAGAAAAAGTTTTTTAAAAATTGTACAAGAAGTGAAACTTTTGGGTTGAAAATTCTCCAAATACGAGTACAGAAGTGAGTGAGTGCGACAAATGAAAGTAGACGTTAATTGTTCAGTAGTTGAAATTCTTTGTCACTTTATTTCATAAATAATGAGTATAGGATTCATTGTCTCTTTGTTTATTGTACACCCGTACGAAGTGTGTGTGTGTGCTGCTAGTTTTAATAATAGTTAAAAAAGGAGAACAAACAAAATAAATATTTTGTACCAGAAAAGGAGCAATCGGTAAATAAAAGGTGGGCCCTATAACTGGAGCAAATATTTAAAAGGACGCTTCCTTAGAGTAACTTCTGGTATCCGAAAATGTTTCAAAATTTTTCAATTAGGAGATTTTTTGATCTGTTTTGACCTCCGAGTAATGGATCTTGACACCACGAGATTGTAGAGCATCAGTCAATACAGTGTTTGAGGTAGTATCAAGTTATGAGTCATAATTAATTGTTGTTGCATTTTTTGTTTTCAAGGATACTTTTGTTTTTTTTTTCAATTTTATTGATATTTTTAAATAAAATTGACATTAATATCACTTCAGAAAAGTAATAAAAATACACGTATACTATATTCAATGAAAAGCTTTTTTTTTAACAGAGATCACTTGAAAATAATTGCTGGCCCGCTAAATAGTCAAACTAGGAAGAAGTCCCTGTATAGTCAAACTAGGAAGAAGATATGCTCACCTACGCGTTCAATGCACTATAATTTTATTAAACCACTAAAAAAGGAAATTAAGATGACTGTACCAAATACAGTCGAAGTAATCCAGTGTACCTGTTTAACATATTTCTAGTTGTCTCAATCAAGTTTAAGAACTATATACATATTTATGGCTGTAGCTAATAGCAACATTGTATTAAGTATCGTATAATCCCAGCTAAATGCGAGTAAGCGAACGAGAACAAATTGAAAACGTTTGCAAAAAGAGCAACTCCTGCGCAGGTCACTCGATTTATAACTTGCTGCACTACTCGTGTTGCTCCCACACCAGTCCACTGGATCAAAACATGGTACATAACATATGAAATGACTACTAAGTTGTACTTTTCTACTAAAAACAATGTAGTAGGAACATTTCTTTGTTTTCGACTTGCTGAATTTGAATTCGGATATGAGCCGGACTTAATTCATGTGTGTTTATTGTTATTTTATTCATGACGACCTGTTTAGCCTAGTTGGTAGTGACACTGCCTCCGAAGCTAGAGGTCCCGGGTTCGAATCCCAGCCAGGGCATTATTTGTGCATTTAGCACGGATTTTGTTCTTGGGTCTTGGATGTTCTCTATGTATTTAAGTATGTATTTATCTATATAAGTATGTCTATCGTCGCCTAGTACCCATAGTACAAGCTTTGCTTAGTTTGGGACTAGGTCGATTTGTGTAAAATTGCGTCTACTACTACTAAATAGTTGTATTATTATTTTTTCTACTAATTTTATGGCCTTTGATTGAACCTATGCCATGGTTATACAAAATACGTGTTACAAAGCTACTAAGTAATTACTTAACATGCAGGTAGGTATGCATACTTACACCATTTCTATTATCACGCACTGTGTTAATAGTCGTTAAGATCTTGTTCTAAAACTGTGTATTTTTTTCTAAATACTTATTTAATGTTTCAAATTTTAACTAAGATTCTCGCTATACCTAGTTCTGAATCAGCGCACGCTCCAACCCGAACGAAATCGTTATCATTTACAATATTAATAGGTTATTTTGTACTTGAAATGTGTGCAATAAATATAGTTTTGTTGGGCAGATATAATTAATGGATGTTTTGAATGTTCGCTGCTATATCGCTACCTGATTGTGAGCTCACGGAGCAATTTGTATTTTATTTAGTAATATCAATAAAATTATTTACGATTACCGACTTAAATCAGAAATAGATAACAAGGCTTTATTTATTTAGAAAAATGCTTGACAACGTTAATATTTTGTTCAAGACCTTTTTTGTTTGTTTTTATTACGACACTTATTTATGCTTATAGTAAATTATTATATTAATTTTCAAAAGGACGTTGAACCGGCTGAGATTTATGTAAATGTCATAATTATATCTTGATCATTTCTGAACTGATAATCCAGGCATGGACTTATGGCGTTATATTATGGCGTTGCTTAAGAATGCTTGCTTACGTTGGCGTTTTTGTAGCAAGTTATGCTGTAGTATTCTTTAAGCTGGAGGTATAACTTTATACTTCCCCAGTTGGGCTGCTCCAAATATGAGCGAGATGACATTCTTCTGTGCCATACAGCTCCTATACTTCCACCTAAATGTAGGCATACAAAATAAGTCTCATATTGACCTCACCTTTCTGAATCGCAGAGTAGGTGAGCCTGCAGACTAATTTGGCTCGTGGCGGTCGTGAGCGGCAGCCCCGCGAGGCGAGAAGCGAATGAAATTATTGCGTCCTATCGAACAATCTTTATTTCGCTGCATCACGCCAGGGTTGCTATCCGGAAAAAAGTTTGTTTAAGCCATAAAGTACCTAGTGCTTAAATCAAACAATCTATTAAGTTACGCGTTCTGGTATTGAAATTTATGTACAAATTTTTGTGCGTTTTATTTACTACTTTTCCGATGAATGTAAACTGTAAATAAATCAGCATAAAGCCGGTCTTTTGAACTTATATTTTCTACAGTTACAGTTTAGATAAATAAGATATAAAATAATGCCAATTTGAAAAAAAAATTAGCTATTTTTAACGTGGTCAAAACGCTATTAGTTTTTTTTTTATATATTTAAAATGTTTGTTTTCATTTATGCTTATGTTCTTGTTGTGTTCATTTTGGTAACCCTGGGCTAAGAATTTCACAGTTTACCCTCCGTTGTAACCACAAAATACCAGTGAGTAGAAAAGAGCAAAAAACCGCCCGAGCAATTTGCTCGATCATATCCTAGCGTAAATTTACTTCATATTTGTTCCAGTTGTGTTACTGAAAACAGAACCTTGGCTCACTGAGTCATGGTTGACAATCCCAAATAACGTAATATTGTGTTACGAGATTGGGAAAATAAAGATATAGTATTGAGATCTCATCGGTAGAAGAGGTTCGAAATTGAAGTAACGGAACAGTAATATAGAGTTAATAAAGTGTTCGCTTTATTGTTTCTTGAGATAGAAAATATAATTTCGTATTACTGAAAATACAGTTACATTTTCAACTCTTTTTTTATAAGACAACGAGTTTGTTATAATCGTCTATGTGATAGTAAACGTCTCAAAGTTTTCAAATAATTGCACACCTGTTAGTTGATTAGGTACCCGCCGTGTCAAACTTTCGTTTGGTAAATCAATATGTCATTTTTATGGTTCCTTAGTAAACAAGAAACCCTTATATGTAGTTTCCACATGTCCATCTGTCCCTTCCGTCCATCTGTCCGCGGCTTAGCTCAGTAAACATTACTATTACTAAAAAAAAGCTTTAATTTGGCAAAAGTATGCATATTAATTACGCCTCATGTCTTTTAATTTTTTGCTCCTATTACAATAGGAGGACGCTTCCTAAGAGCATCAGCAGTAACCTCTAGTATCCAAAAATTATATTTATTTTTTTCAATTGGGAGACATTTCGTTACATTCTTATAATTAGGAGTTATGATCTCCAAGTAATGGATCTTGGCACCATGACATTATAGCGCGGCAGTCAATGCTGATTTTGAGGTAGCACCTAGTTATGACTCATAATCGTTATTGCATTATTTGTTTTTAAAAGGCTAATTATGGGTTTTTATAATTTTTTTAAATAAATTTTTAGTGTATTTCAAATAAAAGGTTATTAATATCACTCCATTCGAGTAAAAAAAAGTACATGTAAGCTATATATTTGCGTATTTTTTTCCAAAAATTCACAGATCTCGTGCACTACACGACCATCAAGGTACATTGAAAATGAACTCAACAAAATAAAAAAATGCATTACATTTGCTAACGTTATGCCAATTTGGTTGATATATAATATATAAACAAAGCTCACATACAAAATTCCTATTAAATTGGCAATTTTTTAAAGCGCAGCCAAGTTACGGTAACCACATAAAAAGGCATTTGCCACTTTACTAATAGTCACGCAAGATAACGGCGACTTCAAATTAACTCGACCTCCAAACTCCGACTATAACTATAACAAGAATTTTCAAAGTCGAATTCAACATGACACCCTAGGCCCCAGGAGAAGGATAAATTATATAGTAAAAGTAAAAGTAAAATTTATTTTCAAAGTAAGTTCATTCACATATTATGCCATGATAGATCAGCGGCTCACACTAGGCTAAGCCTGTCCTGTGACACCACCTTATTAAATTGTACAGATTTGCAAATTACTTACACGAGAGTGCTTAATTAAATTAAAGAAAAGATTCCAAATTATCATCGTTACTTACATGTCCGATAAAACAGTTACATTATTACATTTCGGTTCAGATTACAGATAAAGAGACATCCATTGTTTATAAACATAAGAAAATAATAACAATAAGAAAGGTGTGAATATGTGCGCCTGTGTGTATGTGTGCGCGCGCGTGTGTGTGTGTGTGTGTGCGTGTGTGTGTGTGTGTGTGTGTGCATGGCTGTTCAGTAAATAACTCGTAGTAAGTTTTCAGTTTCTATGTATTCCAAACCGTTCAACCATTCTCTAATTTTAAATTTAGTCTGTCTGACGCTTAAGAGTCTGATGTCACATGATTTGACTGCTACGTTATACAAGCGAGGATGGGCAACGTCTGCGAACCGACGAGCAAAGACCGAGCGGACGTTCGCTACTGGTATTGCAAAGATTCTTGCTTCAACCATCTTTTTGTAGTCGTCAGATAATAGGACACGCTTATGAATCTTGCAGACAGTTAGTGAGATGTAGAGCTTGCGGACACTCAATACCTCTGCTTCTTTATATACGAGTGTGGTTGGGAACTGACGTGGCTTTTTGAGCATTACTTTTAGTATTGCGCGCTGTGCTCTTTCTAGTGTAATTAGGACTGTCGTATCAGCCGATCCCCATACCGGTATGCAGTATGATATATGATATCATAACCTTGATTATTTGTTTAATTTTCTCGCAATCGAAGTGAAAAGCAGATGCTCATGTATAAAACTCATTTTATCCTCTACTTTATATCGACCCTTGCCCGCGGCTCGGGTCGATAAATTGTCTCGGATAAAATGGCTTGTTTTATGCAATCTCAATCAACTATTTTATTTGCCAAGGTTTTGGAAGATATTGGTCTTCCAAAACATCATTGACTTATCCACGAATTGCTATTTCCCGGGCACTGCAATAATGTGCTATTGTTGTCTCGAACTATAATTAATAATAATTTATTATAGAAACAATACATGTTTAATTTAAACAATTTGAAATACAAAACTAAAACTAACTACAATTGTACAATTGTGTTGATTTAAAAAAATATATATTACCAACTAATAGTCGTTCTGACTTTTTGACTTCTTTCAAAAAGGTTAGGCTACAGCGCAAACCCTTGACCCGATCGTCTTTGTTTTAGGCTCAAATTGTAGCCGACTAAATTGTCCAGAGGAGTTTTGATCAAAATTTTGATATCATTCTTCGTTTCCAAAATATCGAGTGCCAAAATGAAAAAATCGGAGGAAATTGAATTTTTTTTTCACTATTTCGGCCAAAACTTTTTTCGTTCTGGACTTTCTCAAATAATTCTCTTTGCATCTTACACATCTCGTAAATACGCGTCTTTTGAGCCTAGTTTGAATATCATACCTTCACAACTCTCTGAAATATAAGGGGATCGCACTATTTCGTGAAATGGGACCCTATACTGGAGCGAACGAAAAGTCATTTTCAATGTCAAAAACTTTTTATGTCAATTGAAACTATTTGATAATAAATACTGGAGAGCTCAATAGTGTACCGTTTAACTTTTTGCTCCTATTACAGGCCACACCCTGTATGACCATCTCGCTCGATAGCGGTATTATGACTTGACGGCTTCCTCTGGGGTACTTTGAGCCTAGCACTTAATCTTTTACATTATGAATGACCATTTCATCATTCATATAGTGTCTCAAAACATAAAAGTTTTCACAGAATTCACATTAATATTAGATGTATCAAGATCTTCTTAGCAACTAAAAAACATACGAGGCCATTATAAGATACGCGATAGGATAGATTCGTAAGTCACCCGCTCGTTACGGCAAACTGCCGGTTGTCACGAAGATCGCCAGTTTACGGCACGCCGTGTGCAGATTGCTGATTATGCTGTAACCGGACACGGCCAATTGGATTATAGGTACAAGTGTTTTTTAGGGATATGTTTTAATTTAAAATTAATTTCTACTCTAATACAACTTAAGATGGTTCCAATAATAAGTTTCTATTTAGTACTACGTTTTACTAGTTGAGCGGGTTCCAGCGAGATCAAACACGAGTAACACGACGGGTTTACGTATCTTGTGTAGTTTAGGTGTTGCGGTAGCCACATTCTGTCTCCGTTGTCAATTCAATTCTGCTAAAAACGTGACAAATAAGTCTCTTAGTGATTGTGAGATGTGTTTGGAGCGCTCGTGGCCCAGCGGCGCCCGCGTACCGGATGCGGTATGCGAGGTTAAGCAACGTGGGGGCAGGTCAGTTCTTGGATGGGTGACCGCTTTGAGTCTACGACAGCAGTCGTTAAGCCATGTTAGAGGCCTTCGGGCGTCTTGAGAACTTCTAACAGTCAAGTTGCCCACTCATTTGACAAGGGGAGTCGAAGTTTCACTACGTCTGTAGGGAGTACCCACCGTTACCCTACACGTGACCCCTGGGTAGCGCTAAAAGTGCAACAAAAACTGGCAACCGTACTTGTCTTCTCGAAGACCTCACGGTTTGAAAATAAATGCCATACGATTACTACTTACTACTAGTGAGATGTAAATACGTACGTACTTGCGTGTTTTTATATACAGTAAATTGACTGTACGAGTATCTCATTAGGTATTATGAAAATTGACATTATGCTAGGTTTACACGGGCTTAGTACTTGTCATTAGTGTAGGTGCTTAGGGACTTATATGCACAGTGACAAGTGGCAAGTAACCGTCTACACATCGGTGCTAGAGAATGGTATTAGTTTACAAGATATCGCCATGGATTACCCCCACCGACTTGTTTTGCGAAATGTTTTTAGGCATTACTCTAATATTATTTTAATGGCTATGATACAAGATCTGCAAGCAGAAACGTTAAAAAATAAGCCTTTTTGGTAACTGGAAACAGCTACCGCAGTTTATCTCATTAGCATTAGCCACTAAGCCCGTGTAAACCTAGCATTAAGATCACTTTGCTGTTTTCACCAATTTCTTACTTACCATCTAATTCAGTTGGTTGTATACTTTATGCCACCGACTTTGTACAAAAAACGGTTTCAAAACGAAAGCTTTCGTGACATTCTTTTCAATCCGTATGTACACATTCCAGATGATGATTCAAAGATTGAAGATTCCCATTATCTTTTTGGCTCCATCATTAGATACTTTATATAAATAAAAAAATATTAGTGGACATTTTTTTACACATACCGTCTCATAGTAAGCTCAATCAGGCTTGTATTATGGTTTATATACATACATGAATCGTCATTGTGTCAACATCCTGAAAAGAATGATATTTGTATTATAATAGTATACTTATAATCGTCGATTGAAAACACTTTTACTTTTTTCCAGGTGATCGAGCGGATACGTATTGTCTGATTTGGTAAGCATACTTCATTCAAAATAAATTGTAACTGATAATCTTGAACGAGTAATTTATTCCTGGGCAAGTTACGATCTAAGCTGTCGGAACTATGAAGAATAAAATCAGTAAGTAATAAGTATTTTAACTGTAAAGGATACTCAAATTGTACGTTTCTGCTCTATAAATTTGTTTTTAGTAAAGGGGACTTAATCAGGTATAATTAAATGTGTTTAATTAGGTCCCTCCACGTTTCGGATGACTTGAACATCCTAGTTTGTGAGAATACTCTGGTTATTCGTTTGGTAATATAAGTTGTAAAAATACTGAAAATGTAAATGAGAATCATCGGCTTTAATATCTGCATCGCATCTGCAAACTTACCGGAAGCGACTATATTTTTCCCTTTTATTTATTCTTTATGATTATATTTTCACATTTTCTCCATCTATAAACATGCAATTGCTAAAAGTGGCACTGAAAATTAATTTTCATGGGCTCTGCCTATCCCTTTCGGGAATATAGTGTGTTTATGTACGATGTATTATATTTTTCAATCACAATACGGAAGCCTCTAATACTAGAAAACTTATTATTAACTTATTCTAAATGCGTTTTTATAAATCTCTCGACGTGAAAATGATTAAAGTCGTATTGAAGTTTCTGTTTCCTTGAACCTGGAGATAAAAAATGTTTCCGTTGTCGTTGGTCTTCTCTATAGACACCAATAGACTATTTTTTGCCGGGTAGCCAGTAAAAATAAGTGCATTGATCGATTGGTCTCGGCACGAGATTCAAATGGTATGCGTAGGTAAATATTTTAAATTAGTATTGTGGTCTTGATTATTTTTTATTAGTTAGGTATATTAAAAAAACTGTTTATAAAACGTGCCTTGGAAAATAATGCATTCTTAAAACGCCGTACTGTATTATCTAACCGCGATTAGAATACGTCAAAGTGTATATAAATATATGAATTGACAGCTGTTCCAATCGTAAACTAATCGCGGTCTTATACTAAGCGGAGTTGAATATGATAAAGAACTGATTTTCAGACAAATGATTGTATAGTATACTGAACAATCATTTGTCTGATACGTTTGTATGATTATAGCGGAAACATGGGAGGTTTTGAAAATTGAGATAAATTAAAATTTACTTTAATGACACTTGTTAAAAAATTGATAAATTAATGTAATTATTAAAGGGCTGTAGAAAAAATCCGGAGTTGGATGTTTATCTTCCTTCTTTATCTTAGCTTATTCGCACAATACATTATTGAACGCCATAATCAAGTTAAAATAATGCTGGGCAAAGGCCTCCCTTCTTCCGCCACTCGTCTCGTTCCTGTGTTAGTTTCCGCCAATCCGTATAAAATGCATCAAATTCGTCCCGCCATATCCTTTTCGGTCTGGTTTTGCTTCGAAAGTCATCCTGGGGATCCATTCGGTGGCTAATTTCACCCATCGCTCCGGGTGCATTCGGCAAACATGTCCAGCTCAGTTCTACTGCAGTTTAGCTTCCTTAGCACCCACATCGTCAATACTTGTAATGCAGCACGGTGTTCCTGATCTGATCGATTTTACATCCTTGAGTCGAGACTTTTGGGCTTTGGTTATTAACCAAATTTGGGTGCCATAAAATGCGACGAGTTTGCGCTTCAGTGCCAAAGGAAGGTTAAAAATCTTAACCTCATTTAAAATTTCATGAAAAAGAAACTGGGAAATATGAACAAAACTTCGCAAAGTTTGATAATGGGATGTTCCAGAAATAAAGAGACATTTTTAATGACAAATATTTCTATACATTTAGTAAAAGTGGCACGATAAATCAGAAAATTAAACTATAAATTTAATTTAACAAAACTTATTCAACATGTGCATTGTCATCTCCCGGAGGAAGTAAAGCTGCTAGAGGGAAACGCTTTTAAACGCAATCTAACAAACTGGGTTTTGGAGCGTTCTTTTACAGCGTAAAGGCGTATCTTGAACGCTGAAAGTATTAGAATTCATAGTATTTATTTGTATAATTGTAATTGTTTTATGGATTTTTTGAATTTGACTTTGTTATGCCTATTATATTAACTTCTATTATTTAAATTTGACATTTTATATTTATTTCAACTTTTACTACTACTACTGTTTTGACATTTTAATTTACTACTATATATTTGTACGCTTGCATGCGAGCTAGATACATGAAACACAATGTATTATAACATCCCTATACTTTATCTATGCAAATAAAAAATTCTGTTTTTTTTTGACGTGATAACGTCTTTAAAATCGTTTTAGTCGGGTGACATGTTCAGAAACTTGTGTCACACCAAAACCTCACGAGCGCGATCGCAGGTATAAGTGAAGTGCAAGTGAAGTAAGACGTTATCACGTAAACATCTCGATCGTAAACCTACTTTACAAACAACCAATTTTTTCTTTTTATATAAAGTATTGGATTTACTACAATATAGCGTCCGGGAATCCAATTTTTGTATGATTGATTCCAGCATGTCTTTAAACGAGTTTTCAGAAATTATTTTTTTTTGTAAAATCTGGTGTCATACATGTACTCGTATTATGAGATTTGTACTTAACAGGTTTATCCTGTCAATTTGCTTTATTGTTTTGTGGAATATCTTACACTAGCGTACAATTTTTGGTCATAGTACGAGGCTTGCACTGAAAGTGGCGGGAATCGAATACTTATTAATTTATTTTTAACATGTATTATACCTTTTTATAATCTCTGAAGTTTCCTTATCTCAACACACTGGCCACTTAGAAAAAAAAAAGTATGGTTCGGTTTCAATTGTTTATTGAAGTCGTCGAGTCACTGCTTAAAATGGAATTGTGCCGTGAAAATTTCAGAGCTATGATTTATTATGACTTTAAAAGTGGACTAACACAAAAACAATGTGAAGAGCGGATGGTTGCTGCTTTTAATATTGAAACTCCTTCAAAGACTACAATATACAGGTGGTATTCAGAATTTCAACGTGGCCGTGTATCCCTCACCGACGAAGTGCGTGAAGGTCGACCAAAATCGGCAGTCACGCAAGAAAACGTCGATGTTGTGCGTCGTCTGATAAATGAAGACCGACATGTGACATATCGGGAAATTCAAGAGCACCTGGGTATTGGAATGAGTCAAATACAAATTATTTTAAAAGAAGAATTAGGCGTGAAAAAGTTATTTTCCCGTTGGATACCTCACCTATTGTCTGACGAGCAGAAAATAGTCCGTGTCAATTGGTGCCGCAAAACTTTGAAAAGATTTAACAAGGGACGCTCAAATGCTGTTTTTAGCATAGTATCAGGTGACGAGTCGTGGATATACGCTTATGAGCCTGAAACTAAAAACCAATCCCGAGTATGGGTCTTCGAAGACGAGCTCAAACCCACAAAAGTTGTTCGTTCTCGCAGTACGGCTAAGAAGATGGTGGCTACGTTTATCTCTAAATCTGGTCACGTAGCTACTGTGGCTCTTGAGGATCGTAGAACAGTCAATGCTGATTGGTACACCACTATTTGTTTGCCGAACGTCTTTGCTGAACTCCGAAAAACAAACCCTAGTCGTCGCATCATCCTTCACCACGACAACGCCAGCCCACACACCGCTCGGACAACAACTGAGTACCTGGACGGTGAAAAAGTCGAAATATTGGACCACCCTCCATATAGCCCTGACTTAAGTCCCAACGACTTTTTTACATTCCCCAGAATCAAGGACAAACTGCGTGGTCAGCGGTTTCAGACGCCAGAAGAAGCAGTGGAGGCCTATAAAATAGCCATTTTGTCGACCCCTACTTCAGAGTTCAAAAAGTGCTTTATGGACTGGTTTGAACGCATGCATAAGTGCATGAAATACAAAGGAGAATATTTTGAAAAACAATAAAAATAAATAAACTCACTTATACTGCATATTTTCTTCTATTCCCGAAACTTTCAGTTTTACCCTCGTATATATTGTCAATTTTCTGTAAGTACTATTTTGTGGATTATTTTACACTAACGCACAATTTTTGATCATAGTTTATTTCGTCAATTTTCTGTACTGTTTTGTGGATTATTTTACACTTACGCACAATTCTCGGTCATAGTATATCTTGACAATTTTCTGTACTGTTCTCTGGTATATTTTACACTGGCGCATAATTTTGATCATAGTTTACGTGTCAATTTTCTGTACTGTTTCTTGTTGTGTATTTTTTGTTGTGTTTGTGGAATATTTTACACTGGCGCACTTTTTAGTCATAGTTTTCCATTAACAAGAACGGCTCACCAGAAAAGATCCGGACAGTATTTCCATATCCATTTCAACCTATTTTTATTGTAGTTTTATAGTTTTATACCGTTATCTTTGTATATTATAAAAAATCGTATGAGTATTTTTTAACTAGCCACATTTCTCCATAGGTATCGAAGCTCACCACACCACCCAGGCAGAATTACCAATTTTCATTTTTATAATGTATAGCTACTCGTATTACGGAAAGGTATATATAGGTATGCGCATTTTGTTTGAAATAAATAAGAGCGATTGCTTACCCAGGCTGAGTATAAATCATGCAGGCATTCAAAAGAAACATTTTTTCTTGACCGACTGGCTCGCCATGCAAACAACATACCGACGATATGTGCATGTATCAACATGTTTATCTTTTTCGCATAAAGTATTTAAATGTGGTGTATGCAACTGTTATTCCCATTGATCTGCACACTTTTTTATTCATTCACCTTTAACACGATGACAACATAATAAGAGATGTAAATATTAATTATTAATGACTAGGTTTCTTTTCTAGTAATTGTCAACAATAAAGGTGCAAATTTTACGCTTGTGGAAAGGTCTACTCATGAAGGCAGTACTGTTATTAATATGTACCTACATATATATATATATATATATATATATATATATATATATATATATACTGGAGTCGCTGGTAGGCATATATCCTGTCATAAAATAGAATTTACAAAGTACCCCTGACTTAACTTCAGTAGCTTTATTATTTGGCTCTTGAGCTGATTGCAAGTAATTGATTAATCATCAAGCATATGACAATTACTAGATGGCAACCACTTATTCCATCCTTGAAAGTTATTTGTTTAAAACTTAATTTTCAATATTGGAATGGATTTTTACAAACTGCTATTACATACATACAAACTCTTCACCATCGTCATAGTCATCAGCCACTACTACTACGATACATTGTATACATTGTATACTGTGTGTGTGTGTGTGTGTGCGTGTGTGTTATACTGGGCACAGGTCTCCTCTCACAGATGAAAGGGAACTTGCATGCTTGATTTTCTATCACAAAACCTAAACACACATAATCTTAATATATTTTATTTTATCTTATCTTATCTTATCTTACTTATATGAGGGCCCTTGCGGATGCACTTCGACCCAATGGGATCTTTTGTGCAATTGCCCCCTCCTTTATACTTACTTATGTTTATACTTTTATGGAGCTCAGCGGGAGTACTCTGAATTCCTTTGGTTCTGGATACTCGTAGCCATTACCAAAGTCATTCATTCTTTGTCTGGCAAGGGCGTGACATTCACACAATAAGTGTTCCATTGTCTCGTCATCCTCGCCACACATTCTACAGTCTATGTTGTCTGATAGTCCCCCATCTTGGCCAAGAGATCCTTGACCCCGAAGTGACCTGTAAACACCCCAGTTATAATTCTAAGTTGCTTTCTGCTGAATTTCCAAAGCTTCTTGGTCCAGCTTGGGTTCACTCCTTCGATGAAGAACTTTGAGTGCCTTAAGCCCGCCTCAATCCTCCACTCCTGTTGGTGTTTGATTTTGGCGTAATCCTTTAAGGCCGATGTTATGGTTCTCTGCGAGAGTCCCACAAAAATGGCCTGTAGATCCCATTCTTGCCAGTTCATCTGCTTTTTCGTTGCCGATGAACCCCTAGTGCCCTGGTATCCATACTAGTTGCACTTTGTTATGCCTTCCAAGCTTATTCAAAGCTTGTACGCCATTGTAAACTAGTCTAGAGTCCACTCTCGGCGCTGTAAGCGCCTTGAGGGCTGCTTGACTGTCACTGAGTATATAGATAGTCGCTCCTTTGGCTCGTCGTGTCTATATTCTCCTGTGCACAGGCAACTATGGCATATGTCTCCGCCTGGAAGACAGTCGCGAATTGCCCCATGCTTACACTACTTTTATAGTCTTTTGCATAGATGCCTGCTCCCGTACCGGATCCCATTTTTGATCCATCCGTGTACCAGATATTGTCTTCACCACCAGTATCTAGTGATTTCAGACCTTCAGCCCACTCTGCCCTCGAGGGAACTTTTATATTGAAGTTCCTGTGGAACACAAGCTTGGGTTGCATTTTGTCGCACCCCATGTTTGTTATTCCGTCTAAGAAACTGTTCGTTTACATGTTTGTGTGTTTCGTCTTCGGCGTGCTATCGCTCCACAGCCCAAGAAGCCTCAGTCTGTAGAGGGATTTGCGCGCTTCCGACTTAATCACTATATGACGCGGCAGTAGGTCCAGTAGTACTTCTAGCGCCGCCGTTGGCGTGGTTCGAAACGCCCCTGTTATAGCCATGCGTACTGTTCGTTGCACCTTTATTAGGTCATTTCTGCATGTGCTCTTTAAAGTCCTTGGCCACCATACCAGGCTTCCGTACAGTAGAATGGGCCTCACCATGATGGTGTAAATCCATTTCAGTACCTTTGGGTTCAAACCCCTTGTTTTGGCATATGACGATCTACACATCCCAAACACTCTCAGTGCCTTCGTTATGGTGAGATCAGTATGCTTTTTCCAATTCAGTTCTTTATCCAGCGTGATGCCTAGATATTTCACATCATTGGACAGTTCTAGCACCCTCCCGTACAGTTTTAAAGACTGTATGCCTCGAAGGGTCCTTTTCCTAGTAAATGGTATTACTACAGTTTTGCCTGGATTGATGGACAATTGGTGATAGTTGCACCATTTCTCCACCTTCTTCAGTGCTTCATTCATGATTCCTGATACTGTGCTTAGAAATTTTCCATTAACTAGTATCACTAAATCATCCGCATATCCTACCGTGCGAATAGGACCACTATTGAGTTCTTCCAGGAGTGAGTTCACCACCAGACTCCATAGAGTCGGCGACAGTACCCCACCCTGGGGAGTGGGGACACCCCTTTGTGGCTATTATCTCATCTCCTAGAAGAGATGACTTTATTAGTCTGCCGTTTAGCATATTGCCTATCCATTTACATATGGTTGGCTCTATGCCGTGTCCAGCAGCCGCTTCGCTAATAGCTTTATACGTGGTGCGATCGAACGCTCCCTCCACGTCTAGGAAAGCCGCCAGGCATAGTTCTTTATTCTCTATAGCCTGTTCAGCTCTGGTTGTTACCAGGTGCAGTGCCGTTTCTGTTGACTTCCCTGGCTGATATGCACATTGTAATTCGTGCAGTGGATGCCTTTTTAAAGGGCCATCCCTTATGTGTCTATCTACCAGTTTCTCTAAAGTTTTTAGGAAGAATGATGATAGACTAATTGGCCTATATGATTTGGCTTCGCTGTAATCCGCCTTGCCTGGTTTGGATAGGTAGGTTACTTGTACCATCCTCCACACACGCGGTACATAAATTTTATTATACTCTTCTACTTCTTTTTATTAAACATTTTCTGATTAGTGTTTCTTTTTTCAATTCGATTACTCATCACGCGTCGCGCTATGTGAGGCGAAGTCGTGCATGCCTGAACTGAAAACTATAGACAATTTGAAGAGAGAAGTCTTGCGCGTTTCAATTCCAGGCAAAGCATATACTAATAATCTCTATAAATTAGAGGGAAAAAAATAGTAAAAAAAAAAACAGATTTTGAAAAAATTATTAGTTTTTGTTTTTATTTGGAACAGCGGTGGCTTTATGGGAGGCCGAGTTTAGCCTAGCTTCCAGGCGACTCGACTCTAAACATGTAATTTAAAATGTCCACGTGACCACAACTACTCAATTAAAGGTACGTGACCAAAAAGTAATATGTTTAAGCAATAATTTAAAGTTGGTCAATAAATGTGGGCCCACTGACCGCAGTCTGGATGGCGGTCGGGCTGGCACGCGGCCTTTTCACTGTTATTGGCATTTAAAGTTTAAACCAAATAATGAACAGTAGCTGGGATAGTTTTGTGACATCGGTATTTATGTTATATGGTCTCGTTGGCGTTATCTGAATAACGTCAAATTGAAGGTTAAAGTTATATGTATACAATTAGTACTTAGTTAGCAATCGCTATCCAGCGCGGGAATGCTGCCTGCGTTATGGGTACCCTACCAAGGGGTCCCGTTTTCTCGCAGTTTTTTTTTTTAGTTTAAGTTTTGTTTTTATTAGGTTTAAATAGATTTTAGATTTGTTTGTCACTTTGTATTTGTTTGTGTGTATACCTTTGTTATTAACCGACTTCAAAAAAGGAGGAGGTTCTCAATTCGTCGGAATATTTTTTTTGTATGTAGTTCACCGATTACTCGGAGACTAGTGGACCGATTTCAAAAATTCTTTTTTTGTTCGAAAGGGTGTGTTTTCTAGTTAGTCCCATTATCACCAAGTCTGGATCTGATGACGGGATTTTGGAAAAATCGAGGGAACTCCTCAAATTATATACCAAGAGGATGGGGTAAGTAAGAATACATCGAAGGAACTCAAATTATACAGCAGGAGGATGGGGTCTGGCAAAGTTTGGAGTCGGTGTTTTTTTGTTATAAATTTACTTGTTTTAGTTAGATAATTGTTCGG
Organism: Notocelia uddmanniana; assembly: GCA_905163555.1. NCBI lineage: Eukaryota > Metazoa > Arthropoda > Insecta > Lepidoptera > Tortricidae > Notocelia > Notocelia uddmanniana. Next base: position 20,670,409 of record LR991061.1, on the reverse strand, counting down.
ACTTTGATGTTTCAGATAAGAACTCGACCCATAGTCGTCTAAACAAGAAATCGATAAGCATAATTATGTTGCTCTAAGTAACCTCTAGTAATCCTTGTCATTTTATTCCAATAAGTTTCTTTTAGCGCGGATCCATATTTCCGCACGTAAAATATATAATTACAATAATACAGGTATGCGAAGATTTTACTGTGTTTGTACTTAAACTCTCTAACCACGTAGAAGGAGCACAGCTACTATTATTACTAAAATTTATAACGAACGATTAGTATTTAGCTAAGAAAGTTATAATATCTTAAAAAGGAATGAAATACTGTATCTGGAGTAATAAGAGCGTTCTACTTCAATGAAAAAGAAACCTAGTTAATAGAGAAAGATTTAATGATTGAAAACTGCTATTATTGCAAATGCACAATAATTAAATGGTACGCCAGTTAGAACCCAATTATTTTAGCGAAAAGATCTTTGGCAAGCTGATAATTATAAGATTCCGTTTTACCTGTAATGATTACGAGTATCTCGTGGATGAAATTCACAAATCGTTTAAAACTTAAGTGGTCGAAGTCGGTGGCTCACAGAAAATTTCTTTTACACTTAATTCATGTGCTCGAAAAGTGTGTCATATTATATTCCTCAAGCAGGGGGGGCTAAAGTAGTATATTTAGCGCCTAGGGCAAATATGAATGTATTTTTTATAATTATTCATTTTTTTATTTGACCAAATTAAAATTCATCCTATTAAATTCACCAATCACATGCACTAATTGAACTCTTAAAAAACATTTAATTAATAATTTACAAATTAAAAACTATCAAACACAAGCTTATTTTACGCCTTAGTCATACAATCTACTATTTGTTGCTTAGGTAGCGAGTTTAGTATAATGTAAATAGTACAGTACGATTACTTTGAGTTTACCACTGACATATACTTTTATTCCATTGGATATTCTACTTGAAGACCAATGTAATAGAGTTTCTATTATCACTGCCTACACTGAAAAAAAAAAATAGCTCCAATAGTTTAGCTACTTGAGAAATAGCCAAATTGTGCTTATAGTAGTAACCAAAATTATGCTAATTTTCAATAACTCATTTTGATTACTAGTAAACTCTCAGTTTGCCAGTCCTCCGATTTAGTTACTAGCAGCTAACTTTTGGGGATATGGGCTACTGTTAACAAATCTGGTTTTTTCAGAGTATACCTATACTAAATTACAGCTTTCTAGTAGTAACGGTTATTAAGCTAAGGCGCGGACAGACAGACGGACGGGTGGTCGGACGGACGGACGGACGGAACATGGACATAGCGAAATTATACAAGGTGGACCCTGTAACAGGAGCAAATATTTAAAAGGACGCTTCCTTAGAGCATCTGCAGTAACACCTGGTTTACGATATTTGTTCAAAAATTTTCGTTTCAGAGATTTTTTTTATCTAAAGTTATGACCTCCGAGTAATGGATCTTGACACCACGAGGCTATAGCACATCAGTCAATGCAGTGTTTGAGGTAGTATCAAGTTATGAGTCATAATTATTTCAGCATTTTTTTTGTTTTCATGGATATATTTTGTATTATTAATTTTTTTGACTTTTTAAAATAAATCGTCATTAATGTCACTTCATAAAAGTAATAAAAATACACGTAAACTATCTTTGAAGAAACAAAATGCAAAAAAAAATTCTTCTGAGACCACTTGGAAATAATTGCTGGCCCGCTAAGTAGTCCACCGTTTAATTTTTTACCCACCCTGTATGGGTTGGGTCGTGGCGGAGGCTGGGGTGTCTTGAGGAAAAAAAATAAGAAGAGCCGTGTGCGTTTTGTATCGCGTCTATTTTAAAAGTGAAATTTAATATATTTTTTCACAACATATCTTAACTAATAACAGCGCCCCCTATTAGCTGTACAAAAGCGGCGCTGTAGACTATTTAACGTACTAGCTACATAGATGGCGCTGTTCTACAAGTGAACAATGGGTTACTGCGGAACGGCCGGACTAGTTAATTAGTTTTTTTTTTTATGACATAGGTGGCAAACGAGCAGACGAATCGCCTGATGGTAAGCGATTAGCGCCGCCCATGGACACTCGCAACACCAGAGGGGTTGTAAGTGCGTTGCCGGCCTTTAAGATGGGAGTACGCTCTTTTCTTGAAGGTTTGAAGGTCAAATCGGTCCGGAAATACCGCAGGCGACAGTTTATTCCACAGTTTAGCTGTGCGAGGAATTCCACTGCAGGGCTTGAAATCTGTTCATCTTCTTCACCTCTTTGCGTCTCAATGCTTCACGCGTCCAGAAGTGGTATTCTTGTAAAAGTATTGGCTTGTAGCGTAAAGACGTACGTCTCCACCTCTAGTTATCACCTCAACGCTCGCCCCACCTTAAACGCTCGCTCCATCTGTCATATGTCAGCCAGTACAGTCTAACTCCTATATACGTAACATGGTTTTCATTTGATAAAATGTAGGCTTTGCACTTGATATTTCATACACAAATTTTGTAAAAATCATTTTCTCTTTTATTCGTAGTGTTTTTTTAATCAATAAGCGGTTTATATTACTTGAATCAGGATAGTTTTAATGCATAAATCCATCGATTAGTACGTCGATAACTAGAACATCACTAGAGGTGAGATGGTTTGACAGTTACACGTATTCGCAAAGTATTTTTGAAAAGGTGGGGACGCACGCCACGACACGTTAATGTCAAAAACGTTGTCCCCACCTTACACCTCTAGCAATGTAGGTGTAGTTGCTATGGTGGGTGGCCGTCGCGGGCGTAGTTGCTAAGGCAATTGACATTTGGTGTCAGTAATATATTTCATGTGCTAAGATGTTTAAAATAGACATCTATAATGTAACAAGAAATCAGTATTTCAGTCTGAAAAATTAATTTCCTTTTGTTGGGGATCATTATTTAACCATGCCTTTGGTTCTCCACATAGAATAGATGTCTTCTATTGTAAATTCCAGTGATGTGACGGACAGGTAACCTATTATGTAAATTTGTTTTGCCGAGTGTTTATGAAAATTAACATGTAAATTGGAAAGAAAATGTGCCTAACACTTTGATGAATTTAATGTCCACCTACCTAAATATTTATTTCATGTTAGCTGGGAGAGGTTTGCCGATGATTTAAGTACCAAGTACTAGTTGCCGAAAGCATGTTAAGTGTTTTTTTATTGCAGGATTATGGAGAAATTCTACTTGGTGATCATGCAATGTAAGCTGCAAAATGAAACAAATACAGCTGTAAGCAGTACAAGGAAAAATATTTCAACCATTCATAATGATAAATATATTCCGGCTTAGTAAATTAGTAAAATGAAGAACCAGAAGTTAATGACAGTATAAGGACCCTTTCAATGCTTATTCATTATTTACTCTTTCTTCATAGGATAGCATTTGTTGTAGATATTATATTTTAGAATAAAATTAAGAATATTTTATTTTATTTTTTATTAATACATTATAAAAACACCAACACAAAAAGAGAGCCTAGTCAAACAAGAAAACCCCTGTGTTGTACTGGGCGAAAAGGTACCCATCACACTTGCTGCGTTACCACTTTGGATCAGCTGGATGGCGATGGACAACCTTTGCACCAGACAAGAATCAGAGCATCAAACCCTGTCCTAGTTTCGTCGCCTTCCTTCATTTATGAAGGCTAAAGCGTCAGGCTCCCAGCACCCTATATATTAGTCTCGCTTTTAAATTTTTGAATAAAAACAGGCTTGTATGTTAGTAACTATTGTTCCCGTTATAGGTATAATTGTTATATAAACAATTTTAGACATACGCACTTATATACACATATTATTATATCATTCCCTGACCGTGATGGCTCCAACATCACCTGTGGCCCTTATGTGGGCCCTGGGTACTAGATCTCCTGTAGCTTATGAGTAAGTAAGAGAATGTATGTATGTAATACAAGTGGTATCTGTGTATCTTCTGAGCGTCCGGTGAGCGATGGACATCTCTTGTTGTGTTCTCTTATAGCCTTTGATTTTTAATTTTAAGATACTGTAACATAGTGTGTAACCTTAGTTCATATCTTGTTTCTATTGGTGAGTTTCTGTTATTGGCTCCATATTTCTATTTAAAATGTCAACATGTTTAAAAAGCTGTTGAAACTCCTTTAATAAATAAATAAATAAATAAATAAAATGCAAGTTATTATAAGTAATTATGTATAGTACAGGTACTCTTTAATTATAGTACAGGTCGCCCATTTCTCTAAAATATAATCAACAAGTATGACAATGCGGCTTGCTGCATGCTTCGTATCTTCCTTTGCAGGTCGTGTTTGTTAGTGCATATGCTGCGCGCTTGTGGCCGTATATGATTACCATTATATCATGTACAAAATTACTGAAAATTAAGAGCATAGAATTAAAATTATATAAAATCAAATAAAATAAAAATCATTTGTTCATTATAATTTGCCTATCGTTGCTATGCGATGCGACCGAGCGCTGTGTAAGCCGGGAAAATATTCTCATCAAAGACATTGTATAGAACTATACGAGACCGCTATCTTTTAAAACCTTGACAGTTAAAATTAAACTTTATGTCTAAAGTCACAAGACTGTTTTTAAATTATTCACAGATGTAGTGCTAGTGCTTGAAGTTATCAATGCTGCTCTCAAGTGGCGGTCGTGGGTTCGAAACCTGCCTCGTATTAATGAGTTTTTTGGAACTTAAGTAATACGGAGTTTAATTTGATATTTACCATCGGGTGAAAGAAAACATTGAGAGGAAACCTGCATATATCTTGAAAGCTATTTCTGTTTTGAAAGTTGCGTGTTTACATTTTTAATCACTAATTCTGTCATCGAGGTCAACGGTCCCTAATCATGAGTACTTATAGTGGCGGCGTTTCTTTTAGCATTAAAAGGGTAAAGAAGGGGGTAAAATGACTGCCGCTGCGATAAGTACTCATGAATCTCACGACTAAGGTCTGCGAACCGGTCTGAAACATGTCGAGCGATAGTTGACCTTAACAACGTGAATGACCCGTTTCATCATATTTTAATATGTTTGAAACTCACGGGAGCTTTCTGTATACAATTTTAATAATATTTCAAATTAGGGCGCAGTTTGACCATAGAAAATTGTGACGTCACTAGGTAAATTTGCTTACAAACAATACTAAGCGAGCGTTTTTGACGCTTCGTAAAAAGTTGCTGATTTGACTATCAGTAAAATACAGTATAATCTTATACGCCCCGACCGACAGGATTTCAGGGCCCTTTCCAGCGCTCGTATATTTTTCCTCTAACAAATTGGACCTTTACCTATTTATACTTCTGAGTATTTAAAAATTTGGTTTCATTCAAGATGTATATATAGGTCGATTCACAAGAGCTGGCGCGGAATGTCTATGAAATTAATGGCAGTTACATACATTTTTCGCGCCAGCTCTTGTGAATCGACCTATATAATTCCTTAACTTGTGATTAACAACTTTTAAGTTAAAGATTGTTTTATTCTTTTTATACCACGTCGGTGGCAAACAAGCGTACGGCCTGATGGTAAGCAGTCACCGCAGCCTATTGACACCTGCAACTCCAGGGGTGTCACATGCGCGTTGCCGACCCTTTAAAAATGTATAAACTCCTTTCTTGAAGAATCCCATACTGTGGTTACTCGGGAGAACCTCGGCAGGGAGCTCATTCCACAACCAGAGCGTCCGAGGGAGGGAGTTCCTCTGAGACCGTACCATACGCGACCGTTTAGGTTCTAAGGTGTGAGGATGAATGCCCTGCCGACGGCGAGCAGTGCGATGATAGAAAGCGGCCGTCGGCATCATGTTAAAAAATTGTTCTTTCACTCTGTTGATTGAAGACCTCCATAACATAAGTTTTATTCCAATGAGTAGGTACTATCAACAATCTTGTGGTTTATTTAATACATAGTCCAATTTTATTTGTAATATATCTCTCAAGTTATATACGTAAATTTTGATCAAAATAGTAAATAAATTTCCTTCGGCCCGCTACTACAGTAGTCTCTCCTTTTATTTAGTATTTTGTACATCTATGATACCGGTTTAGGCATTTGCTGTCAAAATTGACAATCGATGAGTTGATTTTCTTGTAAAGAGGTTTAGTAAGTAGCAAGTCGAGTCAGAAAAGGCAGCGGGTTGTAACGGAGGTCCAACCATGAATTATGTATGAGTAAATATTACTTAAGTCTTAATTTTCATTTCTAATCATTCCGTATGAATTAGAGAAAATGTAATAACAAATCTATACTCAATTTACAAAGAGCGGTGATACACGTCTGATTTTTAGGGTTCCGTAGCCAAAATGGCAAAATCGGAACCCTTATAGATTCGTCATGTCTGTCCGTCCGTCCGAATATGTCACAGCCGATTTAGTCAGGGACTATACATATGTTATATATTTTGATTTAACTTGAATGCTCATCCGGTTTTTAGATTATTGTGTTTGTGTTCTGTACTAACTAACAGTAGTTTTGTAAGACTTTTGTAATAATTATTAACACTTTATGGGCAATGCCTGAAATAAAAAATGGTGTCCTGGACCTTTGGAAGGCGTGCGCGGAGCCGAAGTACCGAAGTACCAAGTAACAACCGAGTACCACATAGCCAACACGAAGAGGCCTTTTTGACAATTTAATGAAATGCAAGGGGTACACCGAGCGGATGCTGTCCCTGCCCGTATCATGGGACGCACGCAGAGACAGCAACACAATTTATTATTATTATATGAGCACTACAATTACGAAATTTGGTAGGAAGGTGTATTCTATGAACCGATATAGAAATGTGATGTGAAATTACGAAAAAAATATTTAAACTGGGGGGCACGCCATGTATTTAACAGTAGGGTCATAATTTTTTTTTCAATGCACTTGTGCATGCTAGAAAGTAAGGGAGAAACAATCAAAATAAACAAAGGAGTAAGACAAGGAGACCTACTTTCCCCAAAGATCTTCTCTGCAGTACTTGAGGCAATATTTAGAAACATTAACTGGGAAAGGAACCCTAATTACGGATTTAAAATAGATGGCACCATACTTACTCATCTACGTTTCGCAGATGACCTAGTCTTAATCTCGAACACAGCCGATGCTCTACAAACTAGTTAACGAGAGTGAAGTAATGGGTTTGCGAATAAATATGGAAAAAACGAAAACAATGACTAATTCCAAGAAGATACCAATAGAAGTCAATCAGGGAATTGTTGAGTATGTAGATGAGTACATATACTTAGGACAAACAATATCCATGAACAATCAAATGGAAAAGAGATCGACAGGCGAACAACCAATGCTTGGAAAAGGTACTGGTCACTGAAGGAAGTCATGAAAAACAAGGAAACAAGGCTTTCCACAAAGAAAAAGCTATTTAATGCATGTGTGTTGCCCGTGTTAACCTATGGCAGCCAAACTTGGGCATTAACAAATAGCAACCTGAACAAATTACAAGTATGCCAAAGGTCAATGGAAAGAAGTATGATAAGTGTGAAACGGAAACAATAAGACGTAAAACTGGAGTGGAAGATGTAGCTGTTAAGGTGAAAACACTCAAATGGCGATGGAAAGGACACATAATAAGGAATAAAGAGAAGTGGAGCAAAATAATAATATGGTGGTACCCCAGAGACAAAACAAGGAAAAGAGGTAGACAAAAAATAAGATGGGACGACGAAATAATAAAAGTGGCGGGTAGACAATAGACAAGGCAAGGCCAAACGGCAAACAGACAGAGCCGATGCTGTCAATAGAATATAAATCATAAGAATTTTTTTTTGTAAACAATTGATTGAATAAAAGGCTTATATTATTATATTATTATTATTATGTGCTTGCCAAGCATTACGTATAGACAGGTCTTCAAAAATTCCAGAGGATGCTAAAAAAATCCATTTCTACCGTTGTTGGTGAGATATTAGCTGGCTGGATAATTTCCAAGCAATGAAGTTTAAAATTCAGAAAAAAATCAAGATGATGTACATTAATAACTACTTTCAACAATTTTTGGTTTGAACAAGATAGATCTAACTGTTTTGAGTTTTTGCTGAAAAAATGTCTTACTCAAACAAAAGGGCTTAAGTGCCGAGAATTTCCTATGAAAATACAACCTTTCTTGATTCAATATATTGTATTGTGCTTTTAAATGTAGATTAGGTGTCGGTACGGAACCCTTCTTTGTGCGTGATCCGACACGCACTTGTCCGGTTTTTTCTTCGTATAGTCGGAATTGACTGTGGTCATTTTCAATCCTTTAAGTTTGGGGAATTGTTTATAAATAAATTACATAGGAAATCATGGGCGTCATTTGAGTATACTTACTCATAGCACAATACAAACGATGCAATTTGTCATGACAGCCTGAAATGGCTGAAATGAATTGCTGTCTCATTTTAACTAAACCTACAACTCTATCGGTTTTTGTGACAAACTGCAAGATGTGTAATATGTAATGGCCTTATAATGACGATCATAAACGACCATGAATAAGTCATATCTTCAGAACGATTGGAATACATATTAAACTATGAAGCCATAAAAGAACCACGAAGCGCACATATTTTTGAACTGCTTTTTCATACAAGTTTACAATCAAAGAAGTATCCAGCTGCAAAATGCGACTAATTTGAAAAATCTCAAGCTGTTAACCCCGAATTACATAGCAATATGCGCAACATTCTTCAAGCTTTAAAATAGACCGAGACAATACTTTTTACTTTACTGCTATAGATCTTAGTCTATCTTATAGGATGACTGCAGAACTACGTGAGACCACCTATCCAGCTAGCATGATAGCACAATGGCAGATTTTATGGTCACGCTTTATCGTCAAAGTCGGGTAAAAATTGACTCCGACAAACCGTGAAGCTAAAGTATGCCGCAGACCTTACGTATGTACTACCTAAAACATGATATGATATACCTAGACAATATTATCGATAAAATAATACCAATGCGGATGAGTCAATCCCTACCACGCCAATGTCTCGGTCGTTCGTCTCTTCTTGCACCCGTCGCAGACTTTCAATGTCAGAAGCATGTGAATTAGGTGCAATGTCAAATAGACGGACGTCTGGTGATGACTCGAGCGGACCAATGCGTTAAACCCCCGATTACGTATTGTTATTATGAGCCCCGGCGTCAATATATATTAGGGGTGGGATGTGCCGTCATCGGTCTTGGACGTGCACCCCACCTCTGGCTTGTTTTGTGAATAACATAGCAGCATTAGCTCGGTGCGTGTGATTAGGATCTGAAGCGATGAACATAAACAGACCTCGGGGTCAGCCAAATACGGAAAACTCTCAGTGTTCCCATGGTTATAGCCACCGAGCCCATTTGTATGGCAACCGCCACCCGATAACTACTTTAAATAACTCCCAAAATCAGATAAACGACGTTAAACCGCCATATCGCAGATCGCTTAATTAGTAGGCATTAAATCTGTCATTTACGCGTTCAGCTATGCCATTCATGAGCTGTTTTGCCTCAATCCACCACTCACCACCACTATATCTTGAATCCGAGATTCGTAACAAATATGCATAATCGAGGATCAGGCTTACACTGGTTATACTCAAGCGAGTGGTCGGTAAGCGTTGTATATTTCAGCCCAGCTACGTAAAGCCTCCCTATAGCCTAGTGAAATCACAAAGGGCGTAACTTAATACGAGCCTTAACAGTGCTAACTACGTTTTTTATATTGTAAGTAGTAATGGTGGTTAAACCTTATCTGGAAGCCATTATATCTCTAATAGACCCTGGTTTATGCGACCAGAGTACATCGGATGGATAAGTGTAATATATGATTATGAGTATATTCGCTAACAGGAATTATCTAAAATGTTGTTTTTTCTAAGAGTTTCACGCTTCTTCGGCGTGTTTGGTTTTTCTAGTGTGACAAAATTTTATGCCATTTATGAGCCTATTTTATTTGCTACTAGGTTTTGCCCGCGACTCCGTCCGCATGAAACTCGTTATCGCCTTAGAAAAATAATTGCTATTAAATTATTGTAGGTGCAGGCTTCATTATTGCTGTCCTATACAAACTTCCCCCCCTCCCCCCCTCCCTTTTTTTACCACCTAAAGAATGATTTCCAGGATAAAAACTATCCTATGGCCTTTCCCGGAACTCAAACTATCTCTATACCAAATTTCATCTAAATCGGTTTAGCGGTTTAAGTTTGAAGAAGTTGATAGACAGATAGAGTTCCTTTCGCATTTATACTATTATTATGGAAGTATGGATTATTATATCTAAACGTAATACGTAAATAATATGATAATAATGACCTATAAATGTAATAAATCACCACGACCACTTTGGCTTAGCTGGTAGTGACCCTACCTGTGTTTGAATCCCGGCGGGGCAGTTATTTGTGTCATGAGGGCGATATTTGTTCCTGGCTCTTGGATGTTTTCTAGTTTTCTATGTATTTAAGTATTTATTTATCTATATAAGTATGTACCCATATCGTTGTCTAGTACCCATAGACAAGCCTTGCTTAGTTTAGGACTAGGTCGATTTGTGTGAGATTGTCCCCCAATATTTATTGTATTTTATTTATTTAAATAGTGTCACAATCGTTGGTACGTATAAGAGGTATCATGAAACCGGTAATACTCTAACCTATTACCTGTGTATTAAGGATATATGCCTATTTTTTATTGATTCTGATTCTGTATCTTTTACATAAAGCATATATAAAATAAAAAATATATAATAAAGAACTACATAGGTATATATCAGTTAATAATTCAGAAGGAGTAGCGAATTTCAGGTAGAAAACAACCAAAATTTTTGACATAGTACTCGTATTTATAACACTCTGAAAAAACTTCCAACTAACATTATTTGTTAAAGGCCTACTTATGTTTCAGGTATATTTATTTCGTAATGTGACAATATTATATGCCATTCCTGCCACTGAAAAAGTTTTCACCCAGACGTATAACGACTATTAATATAATAGTATTTAACTATACACGTAAAGGTTTAATGGTTTCGTGCAGAAAACTATTTCAATGGAGAATGGTGATGAAGATAATATTTCTTAAGGTAGTCAGTAGCTGAAACTAGTAAGCTATACTAAGTACCTACATTTATCAAAATGATGGTCTAATAAATTTGCTACTCAACAGTATTAATATCAATGGAGGATCTACGTATCTCAACTAATAAGTATACTTAATTCGCCCCAGTCAATACTTATTAGTGCAACAGCTGTGTATGTGAACTTTCAATTAGGTATAAAAGTTACTATGTTTTATCATTGCAGCTGCGTCTGTTGACAATGTTATCTTCTTGTAATAAGAGCGAGTATTGTACTACTTGACTGTAAAATAATACTGCCAAAATTACAATAAAATGAAACAAATGCAGGTGTTTGAAATACAAAGTAACAGTTCATTTGCCTACTAATGAATGATACGATTAAGTACTGTATGGATAACAGAGTACCTAAGTAGCCTTTCAATAATGTTCACTTTGGTAAGATATTGCTGTATTTAGAATTAAAATGGTCATTTATTTTAATAATGGGGCTCACACACGTATACAAATATCAAATCGACCGGTTGGCCGAGTGTTTGAGTCACGTCTGTTGTTTTTATATACAAACGCTTACCCAACGCTGTGCTACACTAGAACGTCTATTATATATAGTTGTTACCAATTTAGGGCTCAACTTATACTAGACATGATTTTTCAAATTAAACGATCTTTCATTTAAGATGACAACAGGTATAAAGTGACCCTATTGTGACACTCTCAATATCACTTATGTAGGTACATCCACAGCAAAGGAAATTCAAACACGTACCGTTTTCGCGCTTGTCGCAATGACAAAAAAATGATGTTGTTGTGTTGATGAATAAAGAGGGATGAAAAGACATCCACGTGTTACACTTATATTAGGCTTACAGAATGTTTTATGCCCCCCGATTCATTCCCCGGTTTTCTATTTGTCATTCTTATTTTGAGAGAGGAAATATGAATTGGATATCGCTGTGATATGCTGGGGACATGTCACAGTTTAAAGTCGTATCGCGCCTCAGTTTCCTATAAGTGTCAAAACTATTAAAACAGGGTCCGACTTCCGATTTTGTCACAATAATAAAAATGTTCCTAAGGGCCGTAAAATGAAATGTCCTTGATGGTTGATCAATACCGCAAAGACCTATTGATAATAGTTCTTGCTATTTTACAATACACTTGTACACACTTTAAACGTGAATTAAAAAGCTTTTTGTTAGCCCAATGTGATTATAGTGTGCAGGAGATATTTTCATAATTTAAATTAATTCTTGTTATTAAGTATTCATGTTGACATTTTAAGTTGTTTAATTAAAGAGAGGAGATTTGTGTTGTAGCTTAGTGAAGTTTGTAATTTTTTTATTTATATGTTAATGTTAAGGTAATGCTAGAATAGTTATAACGAAAATAATATGCCTCAAAAATGACAATATTATAAGATATTTCAAACACAATTTATATTGTTCATGAATAAAGAATAAAAGTAATATAAAAAAAAAACTTACTTTCACCTTGGTTTTGCTGGTATATATAATGAATATATATGAAAATGGATATAGAATCAGCATGGATTCTACCTTCCGCTGGTCTTTAATCTTTATCGTGCCACTTGCCGCTTCTAGTGCAACCGTCAACCACTGCATCGTTCGATAACAAACTCTATTACCGAGATATAAATATCAGAATATAACCTGTCTACTTAATAGTGTTCGCAATCAAAACAAAAAGTTTATAGATCAAATAACTATTCATTTCACTATAACTATTCCACGCTAACGCATCGAAACAATGTGTAATTGACTAATTACGTACCATCATATGTGTGGCTCGGAACCGAATTGCCATAAGTTCTATACAAGTGACTAGCGCATCAGACAAATAAAATCTGAGGCACAGTAATGTTCCAAGTGCCTTTAAATAGTGCGTTTTTTCATCGTTTTGTTTACGGCGTACCAGCAGGTATTTAGGAATTCACAGATAGGATCTTTCCGTTTATATAAACGATAAAATGCTGGACCAGTGGACATGGAAGTTTCAATGTAAGACCGACTGTAGCAGAAAAAGTAGACATTTTAATTTATTATATGGTCGGTGAGATAAGCCACTGTAGCCGAGTAGAAATGTAACATTCAATCTGGAGATCGTTAAAAAAAACTTATATACGAAATTCATCTTCTAAGTCGTTCACTATTGACATTGACAGAGGGGTCGTGGTAATATCAAGTAACTTTTGAAATATTTATCCACAGCCGGTTGCTATTGGCCGCATGACATGCACATTCTGTCACAGGGATGTTGGTCATAGCTTTAATGGTGCCTGTTCATGGAATTGGTGATCGACCATGTGGTCTCTTGCCTTCGACTCTACCCTAAAGATTGGAGCGCACAGAACGGGTGTAGCGCGGTGCAAGGCCGAGGCGGTTATGCATTTTTGATCTTTCCGAAACTGACGACTGTCAATTAGATAGATAGATACAATTGTTATTCATCCAAAACACAAAAATACATATTCTTAAAGTGAAGCAAAGAAAGAGAAAATACAAAGACATAGAAAAGAAAATACGATTTCCAAGGAACATTAAAGCTAGAATTTTAAAGAGCAATCTGATCGAGAGCCATATGTTATAGTAGCATAGGCGCTGATTCAGCATTAAATGCTGCGGAGTCCGCAGCGATGATCTTCCCTCAGAACCTTTAGAACTAAAAAAACACAGTGCCGGTTCGAACGACCAGTGCAACGCTATGTCAAATGTATACCTGAATACTACAATGCATGAGGTGTCAAGATTACTATGTAAAATGTTCGTATGTGTATTATCATGTAAGATTTTCGTGCGAATATTATATAGGTTGGCTATCGTTTTTATCCTGATAAATAATCATGCCTCCACTCCGCAACGACGCCCTTATTGACGCAGCTGCCCTTGTATTCATTTCATAGAAGACCTAAAAACTCGAAAACTCGCTGTATTTTTTTTCTATTACAATTTCTAGCAACAGAAACTAATTTTCGACCTAGATATGGCGGATTGTGTATACAAAGTTTCATGTTATTTCAGCTCGGCGTTTTAAAATGAGAACGAAACTACGTTTATATGGAGAATCGAGTTCAATCAAGCGTGCGGGGGACTCCTAATTCGAAATGAAAATTTTCCTTTGAACTTGGTCATTATTATTTAGTACACGGAATGTTCCATTACCAATATAGGGTTATTTCAGGTGCGATGATACAAAATAACGCTAAATGCCAATAATTCTAGTAATGAAATTGCGGTTTAATTTAGTAATTATGGATGGTACTTACTTTATTATTTGTGAACGCTTTTCGCTTGTATTCGTCCATATAATTATATGTATTCTTATTTTATTTTACTGGGAGTTTTAATAGGTGTCATCTTTCATTATAGTACGTCGAAGATAATTACATTGCTGGTTAGTTATTAACGAAAATGTGTATATTTGTATGCCCGCAACATTTAGTGAGCTGTTGGATGCAATACTCAGTATTCGTGATCATTTCGATATCTCGCATCATCGATACTATACTGACTACGTGAGCTTTTCCATATATACAGATTAACATCAACTTTACAAACTCTTAATAGAGTTAATCACAAGATTAGTTTACTGTACGGTTTCCAAAGTCGAATCTCATAACACCCAAGGGAAGAAAGGGGGAGGTGATATTCTTACCCGGCAATACACGCAATATTCATATATAAGTATATGTGTTTTGAAAACTAAAAGAGATTTTTTTTAAACCGACTGCTTTTGGAGTTCCATACCAATAAACTGCCATCATTTAGACACACACTACGAATCTAACCATACCTTTGAAGCTAAAATCCCTCGAGCCGTTCAGGCTGCAGAGCGTGCCAAACATTTGAATTTAGCGCCGTAAATCCGCCATATTGTTTTCTTTTATTTTGATTTACCCAGTGTCACTTTGTAAATACAGATCTAACGAGACCTCTTAAGCTAAAATCCATCGAGCCGTTCAGGCCCGAGAGCGTGCCAAACAATTATACATACATACATACTCTCAAAAAACATAACCCTACTTCTGGGGAAAAAAAATCAAAAAGTGGCACTCAAGCAGTGCCAGTTTTGAGAAATACTTCGTGTTTATAATGTTTCATCATCATCCGCATAATTCCTAGTATAGGTACCTACGTCCCACCGCTGGACATTTTTAATAGAAAAAAAATCATTATCTATACACAAGAATTTATTTTGTTTATAACTATTCCATATTTCAAATCGATAGTATAAGTAGTTCCTGAAATATGAATAGTCATGTGTAAGACAAATGGCAAAGTCAAACTATAAGAGATCCTCTTGCTCTTTTTTGGTAAAGAACCCTAAAATATGGCCCGAACTAAACTATAAGACTATTTTACCACCCTGAATTAGTCTATTCAATAAAAAAATAGAAAATCAGTCAAGCAAGTAGGTGTCTCATAATACGCACAAACAAAACACGCAGCGCTACTACGAACTAGTAGATACACTCATAGATACTCATAGATCTACAGGCTGCTTGACTAAACGTGACTAAACAAAGTATTTAAGCAAGATTACAAAGTGAGTTCCGACAGTATTATGTACAGTAACAAAAAGTGCTATTTTAAAATAGCCATTAGGATACGGCCTCATACTTCCAATTAAGGACCTTTGGCATTCTTGAAGGACGGCATCTTAAGGCCTACCAAACTAAGTAAAACTTATACTAGGAATTAAAGTGTACGTTGTACGCCGGTATGTTAAAGGGGCGTGTGTGTAGTATTTATATGGCACGAGTTCATTGCAACTGTTTCAGTAGGAATTAGATTAGTTAGATTCAAGAACAAGGGGCTAGGAACGCATGGAGGTGGGATTATGTATTTATGTCTTATATACTTATGATATTGACATGACATCATGCGGTAGTGTTTAAAAAAAAGTTTTCGAAGTGCTAGTAAGCTGTTATTTTTATTACATATAGCCGCCGTAAATGATGGTACCTACTCGCAATAGTTTCTAAATGTTGCTATGAAGTTGAGTTACTGCCCTATTACCTACACCCGATTACCCCTTAACACGGTAACTGACGATTACCGGTGCCTACATAATAAATTGTCTATTAATATAATGATAACTTTTTGTTATGTATTTTTTTATTCCATTACATAAACCTTTCAACATAACTTAAATGAGACATTAACGTAAGTGTGAAGGGTAATGATAGGATTAGTGAGGTATTCTCGTTAACTGAAAACTTGCTTTAGCCAAACCAGTATAAAAGCCTGACCTTCGAATAACCTGGTTATTACGAATGCCAGGGGGTCATCAAAAACCAGGCAGTGGTGACATCAGGTGTCCTGTCTTATGGAAAAGGATGTAGCTTCCATTACAATGCAGTTACATTTGACACAACACGCAAGCACTTATGATAGTTATGACAGCTACCACTTACTTAAGAGTACCCACAGTATTGAGGGTAACAAGTAATATATTACAAACTAGAGTAAATTAATCCAATGCAGAAGGATTTTATAAGCAGTAATAACAAGTAACTGTTTCTTTTGGTTCCTGTTTAGTAGGTACTGAGCTATTGAATGGCGAACGTTATTTATACACGTACAGTATAAAACTTGAAACAGATTATACAACACATAATAGTTATTTGTTATACAAGGGTGCAAAGTTGTATTTTACCCGCGAGTGTGGAATTGAAGCACGAGCCAGCGAAAGGATTCTATAGTTGAACCACTAGCGAACCGAGTGGTTCTAAAATAGAATCCTGAGCGTAGCGAGTGTTTCAACACACGAGAAGTACAATACAACTTTGCACCCGTGTGTAACACAAAACTTTTCTCCTCACTATAGCGAGGAAAGTGCAACCTGCAAAAAAACACAGTCCCACAGGCATGATTTTCATCACTGGAATCACCGATTTTTTACGATATTATAACAGAAAACTCTGGAAGTTGTGTATAATATTTACGTGAGTCGGAGTCCGTGACAAGTTGTGTATATTTTAGTTGACATTGACAATGATGACATTTCTGACGATGCGTTTTGAAATTGCATCGACTCAACTTGTGCGTTTACAATTATACTCAATATCATTATAAAACAAATGTTATTTATAGAATTTGAAGGTTTACGACTTAAATCATTAAATAAATCTAAATTTGGTATTTTGTATTAAATTCTCAAACCATTTATTTACTGATAATTGATATCAAACTAACCATTATTATGAGCGTTATACGTTTTGTTATCTGTCAAAAGCTACTCAAACACGCTCCAAGGTCAAATTACTTTCCCCACTTGTGGATAAAATGCGTTTTTACCCGCTTGTTTCAAAGGACAAAAGGAGGAAAGGATAAAAGACGGCTTTCCGAGCTAGTGAGGGGAAAAAATATTTCCTTCTAAATATGTGCAGCTCCCTACATAGAAGTTTAGTAGGCAGGGGGGACAAGTTTCTCTGAAGCTGACTATAAACTCAATAGCCAAAAACACAAACATGGAATTTCCTTACAAAGAGTATACTCGTACCCTCGAGGGTATATTGAATTTTATAAAATATCAAATTATTCACAACCGCGTTTATTTTTAGGAATGATGATCTATTTAATAAGACATGTAAACACACGTCTTTTCCTAGCTCGTTGGCTATACTTACTCAAAACGACTTTCTATAAACTAATAGTCTCGACGACTGTAGAAGACCAGCCTACTGCTGTCACACATATGTACGAGTATGTATGTATATGTCGCAGTATGTCAACGAAGGTGTTGTTCTTGGCAAATTTAGGATTTTTTTGTTGCCTCAGCACCATGTATTTTCAATGCTTATGTAGCCATTAATTATTGTTGTTGATTTTTGTCTTGTAACGCCTGCTATTTATTGGCTGTCTTAGAAACGTGAAGCGATTGGCTTGATTGCGGTCGGCGCAGATCTCGTACCGGAAGTTGGCTAACCTGATTGTCAAAACTGACAGTGTACAAACTTTACGATAAGGTATTGGGTGGGGGAGAACTAGGGATGGCGCCGATGGCGGTCGGCCGATGCTCACCATTCTTGAGAGTAGTTCTGCAACGGACACATCATGTTTCTAATCAAAAGCAATCTAATCCAATTACAATTTGCCTTGTAATCGTTTAAGTTTTTAAGTGTTTGTCTATCAAAATGTATATACAGACCTGAACTACAATTACCGCATCTTATTTCGTGGTTACCACCAAGCACGGACCTAAAGTACATATATTTTATACGATAGCAAACATCAAGCTTACGGCCTGCCTTATGGTAAGCAGCCACAGTATCCTGGACGTTTGGGACTCCAGAAGAATCAAAAGTGTGTTGATTTGATAGCTAGATAAAAATGCATGTCCTCACTCTCAACACAACGCATCGTCGGGAGCTCTGGTGATCTTACTCAACACCAGGAACACAATGCTGCAGGTACGTACGTACGTACGTAAACGGTAAGGTGGAGGTGCTTCTCCAGTTATGTCACTCCAAATATGAGTGACCATGACGTTCCGCTATGCCATATATAGTGCTTCCAAATTAGATGCCAATACTTTAAGAGATATTAACTTACATCAAAATAATTTACTTTAAATAGGAATTAATAAAACTTTTTTATATTATACTTGTTTTAATTTTCTGTACAAAATAATCTATTCATATTCACTCATCAACGCACAGCCGAAACTACTGGGGCTAGAGAGTTCAATGTTTTACTGTAATTCAGGTTAAAGGCGTAGACAACTAATAAGAAGGGGTTTTTAGAAATTCAATTCTTAAGGGGGTGAAATGGGGGTTGAAAGTTTGTATGTGGATGGAGTAAAATTTTAGGTGAGACACTTGAAACTTTGTGTATGGACTCCTTATTACAATAAAATAAAAGTAATTTTAGCGTTTTGGAAAACTCCACCCCTAAGTGGGTTAAATAGGGGTGCAAAGTTTGGATGGGGATGAAGTACAATTTTAGGTGAGAGATTTGAAACTTTGTGTATAGACTCCTTATTAATATACAAGAAAAGTAATTTTAGCGTTTTGGAAAAATCTACCCCTAAGTGGGTTAAATAGGGGTGCGAAGTTTGTATGGGTATGGAGTAAAATTTTAGGTGAGAGACTTGAAACTTCGTGTATAGACTCCTTATTACAATACAAGAAAAGTAATTTTAGCGTTTTGGATAAATCTACCCCTAAGGGGGTTAAATAGGGGTGTAAAGTTTGTATCGGTATGGAGTAAAATTTTAGGTAAGAGACTTGAAACTTCATGTATAGACTCCTTATACAAGAAAACTAATACTAAGGTTTTGGAAAAACCCACCCCTAAGCGGGTTAAATAGGGGTGCAAATTCCTTACTGGATGACTTAATCAACGCCCAGCCCTAACGGTTTGACCTGGAAAGCTGAATATTTCACAGTAGGCTGTTTATATGACGTAAGTAACCACTAACAAGGGATTTTTTAGAAATTAAACTCTTAAGGGGGTAAATTTGGGGTTGAAATTTTGTATGGAGTTCGTGTGATTTTTAAAGTAAAAGTGTGAGATTTTGTACAAAGACGCTTCATCTAAAGATATGGAAAGTACTTTCGCGGTATTTCGAAATTCACCCCCTAAATGCGTAAAATTGGGGTTGGAAGTTTGCATGGAAAACGTGTAATTCTTTGAATAAGAAGTCTAATATTCTTTATACACATTCCTCGTCAAGAAGCTAGAATACTAAATTTAACGTCTGTGGAAATTTATCCTCTAAATAAATCCTTCAAATAGGGGTTGAAATTTTGTATGGAGGTCGTGAGATTTTTAAAGTAAAAACATAGGATTTTCGTACCCTTTATCTAAAGATATAAAACGTACTTTCACGGAATTTCGAAATTTACCCCCTAAAGTCGTAAAATTTTGGATTAAAAGTTTGTATGCACTTTTCGCGCATAAAAATCTTATACACGGATAAGAAAAGTACTTTTAGTATGTTATTAGACGAGTCCTTTATTGTGGTTAAAGGAATGATGGTTAATATGTGGCAAAATCATGTACAGGTCCGTTCTTTTCATTTTATACATAATAGGTAAAAATAAATAATCGTATGACATTTATTTTCGAACCGTGAGATCTTCGAGAAGACAAGTACGGTTGCCAGTTTGTTGTACTTTTAGCACCACCCAGGGGTCACGTGTAGGGAAACGGCGGGTAGTTCCTACGGACGTGGTGCAACTTCGAACCCCCTTTGTCACTTGACATGAGCCCCTTTGGCACTTTGGTAACTTGACTGTTAGAAGTTCTCAAGCTGCCCGAAGGCCTCTAACTTGGATTAACGACTGCTGTCGTAGACAGCAGCCGGGATCAACGGCTTAGCGTGCCTTCCAAAGCACGGAAGCGCTCAGTTAGTAACCACTCAAAGCGGTCACCCATCCAAGAACTGACCTGGCCCCACTTTGCTTAACCTCGCATGCCGCAAGTGGTACGCGGGCGCTGCTGGGCCACGAGCGCATATAGGTTACATTTATACCTTGGGCCACGAGCGCATATATATAGGTTAGTTTTGTTTGAACGTTCCTTATTTCCAATTTAGATGTTTTTAATAACTGTGTACACACAAAAATATATAAAAGGTACCCTCGATCACTTCTCCAAGACACTCAGACGGGTGACGATGAATATCTTCAATAAAGGAGATGTCCAACTCACCATCACACAATAAAGATTAATGAATTAGAGTTGGACAATCGCTGGGTAATGCCTTATAATCCTGTGCTGTCACGTACGTTTATTGCTTATATTAATGTAGAGTTATGCAACTCTGTTCAAGGTATCAAATAAATCAAGTGTGTGAACTAGGGTTATCGGGCGGCTTTGACTCTCGAAAATGAGAATGATGAGATAAACATTTATGAAAGTAGCCAATACATAAGTAGCTCCGAAGCTGTTTTGAGGATCTTGAAGTTTCACATCCATGAAATGTTTCCTCCTGTCGTACCTCACTGTTCAACTTGAAAATGCTCAGCGTGTATACTTCACCTCTAACAAACATCTCTAGAAAAGATAAACATTAAAAAGTCCACCTTCGACTACGTTACTGGCTTTCTTTGAAATGCACCCGAAAGCATAACCGCTGCTAAATTGTATAAGGAAGTGCTACAATAAACATTAATTCTATCTATAGTTGTAAATTTCTACATAATAATTACGATTTCTTTCGCATTACCAGAATGGAAGTGTGTGCGTGGTAGGCTACCTACAGTTTATTGTTCTGCGCGTGCGAAGCCGCGGGAAAAAGCTAGTTAAATTATAATTTTGATAAAATATAATCATCCTGTGCATTTACCTGACAAGGTGGTTATCACTGTCTGTCAAGTGAGCTACACATTGAATGATAATTAAAGTGGCCAGTTAAAAAAGTGTCAGTAAAGAAGTTTCATTCGATAATCAAATCATCGTCCTCCTAGCGTTATTCCCAGTGCAGTTGCATCCTGAAGGATGCCTGGGGTCCGCTACCTAATCCCAAGAATCAAATAAGTCTGAATTATTGAATACTGATTATATCATTTACAGGTTGTTATTGCTCGACGCGACACAGTTGTTTTCCTAATGTTCTCCAAAAAGTAACATAAACTTTACTTCACTTTTTTACCTAAGTCTACTTCTAAGGACGATTACTATCAGCTCTGAAAGTATTGGCATTTAATTTGGAAGCACCTTTCTCGGTGCTCACCCCTACATTTATAATGTGTAAGTGTGTCTTGACTCCAGGATTCGTTATAACAATGCATAATCGGAGGTCTAACTTACCCGGTTCGTCAGATGAGAGGCGTTGTGAATAACGTAGTAGTCGGCTAGTTTTATTCTTTTAATTAACATTCATTGCACATGTGCTCAATATCTCCTTAATTTGTTTAGGTATGTTAATTTTAAGCATTGTAACGTGATAGCATTTATACAGGTTGTGTTGGCAGGGTTGAACAATTATAAGGATAACTGCTCGAGTTATCCACTGTATCACAAAAATAACATTTTAATATTACTTATCGGATATATAGATTATAGTAGTTACGAATTTAAATGTACATTTAATAAGTAACGGATCTTGACACCGTCATGATCGAATATCTTTGATGGAGCACCGGGGGATATTAACTACACCTTTAACCATCAATTTGTTACCACTGATAACAGCTACAATTTTTTTCCACATACTCACCACTGCTCACACGAGTGGTAACGATAAAAACTGATAAAATCCTGGGTGTTACTTGTAATTGCAACTACATTTAATGGTAACAGCCAGGATGTTTCCCTAATAGTAGTTAGCACTAATTAGTAACACATTAGGGTAAAATTCCCAGCTGTTACCTGTGGTAACAGATGGGAATAACTAGGCACTGGTAGTTATTTCATTTCTGGATGTATCATCCGTCATTTGCGTCGTTGGCGCAAAACAGAGCTGCTACCGCGAAACGAAAACATATTAAGTTCGTGTATCCCCTCTCTGTCGCTCGAATAAGCAAGTGCGACAGAGACGGAACGAACAATCTTTGGGGAAGCCTATTATGTCCAGCAGTGGACGTCTTTCGGCTGATATGATGATGATCCGTCGTTTGAACCACCGTCAGTGAAATCTTTAGTAGGTACTTTATCAAAACCGATTTGGCACTAGTTATAAAAGGTATCGAGTACCCTATGATCCTACCGTGTATGTAGATCCCACTCGGTCTACGGTCTCCGTAAAAAAAGACTAAAAGGGGTCATCGGGGTCGCGAGTGCTCTACGTGGCAGGAACAATGGAGTCGGCCTGAGGAGACTCCAGGAATGGTGATTAATTGAATGACGATGATCCTCGCGACTTATTAAAAAAAAAAAAACAACTTTTATAGGACAAAATTTACTAATCTATGTCATTGTCTAACATGCTCACAAATTATTACGAGAATCGGTTGAAAAATGCGACCTCACACTTCCAGCCACCCAGAAATGTCGGAAATCTGGCGGACATACGAAATCATTTTTGCTGAAGCTGAAACGGAAACCTTCGTTTCACTCGGTCAATAAGCCCACAACCTGTATAACATACGATGGATATACGAAAATGGTAAAATACCACTCCATTACACTTTTAAACAAATAGGGTTAGCAATTAGCATTCTTCAAATTATGGACATGAACTCATATTAGGGCAATAGCTAGTCCTATAAGGACTGTAAGGTGAGATTCAAATGCAGAATAGTTTCTTTACATGCCTTTATTTAATTCACACTCTTCCCCTTGTATTTGTTTTTTGAATCCAAACGAGTTGAATATAGACATGATTATGGTGACATATTATGAAGTCGGTCTATGTTTTTGGAATTCAATCTAATTGGCGCGTAAATAGATGTATGATAACGCTAGTATCATTGATAATTTATTTGTAATGAAGAATGTATATAAGCCATGTTTCAAAAAATATATTTAATTACGCTCGAATATCGATTGACATGTTTCAGACCAGTTCTTGGTCCTTAATCATCAGTACTTATCACCGTGGCGGTTCTTTTAAAATATAAAATAAACTGTAGTTTCTTGAAAACTGTATGCAAATTTACAGACGTAGGTAGAAAGTCACACATTTTACCTCTTTGGTAATATTAGCATAGATTATCTTACAAACTATAACACCATGCAAAGTAACAAAACGGAAGCCTCCACAAATAAACACAAATGGAGGCTAACTATCCAATAATTCATCCATTCTTATAACTAACGCCCATTAAGATATCAAAAGTGGGATCTGAATAGGGTAATCGCGCTAATTTGTGCTATCATACAGAGCCGCCGGGAAAGGAACACTTAGCGGCCTAGAGCGAAAATAACAACTGTCCCTTGTTTTAATAAATCATTATGTATTAGAAAGCAATTTGTACGTGGAATAGCGAGAAATTATGTACATTGTATAAGTGGGATACTTACAAATCATCTGATTATAGGCGCTGTTACAAAAACAACTTTTTGCGTATGGTTTTCTGATATATAATGATTATTATTGTTAGAAAGGAATTTTATAAATACGTATTTTTAAAAACGTAATATAAATCAACGACTTTCTTATACCCTTGTGGCTTAAAAAAATAGGTACCAAGTAATTTGATATATTTTTTAAATATTTATCAGTCTACAAAAACGAGCGCAGACAAAATGCAAATCATGAACGAATATCTGCCTCCTTAACATTTCTCTTTAGGGTTCCCTACCCAAAAGGTAAAACGAGACTCTATTAGTAAGACTCCGCTGTCCGTCCGTCTGTCACCAGGCTGTATCTCATGAACC
This sequence comes from Notocelia uddmanniana, assembly GCA_905163555.1. Taxonomy (NCBI): domain Eukaryota; kingdom Metazoa; phylum Arthropoda; class Insecta; order Lepidoptera; family Tortricidae; genus Notocelia; species Notocelia uddmanniana. The sequence goes on along the minus strand of LR991061.1, from coordinate 20,646,062 downwards.
GTGATAGTTAGACAATTGAAATTTTAACAGATGATGTACTTCTGTTGTCGCTATAACAAGAAATACAAAAAAAAACAGAATTAAATAAATATTTAAGGGCGCTCCCATACAACAAACGTGACTTTTTTGCCGTTTTTATAGATAATGGTACGGAACCCTTCCTCCGCGAGTTTGAATCTCACTTGGCCGGTTTTTTAATAGACATTTGTTTAATAATTGGACAGAATAATAACTACGAACGTAGTAAAGAAACAATAATTTCGAAAGAAGAGCGAGTTTTTTTTTAAATCAACTCTATTCCGTAGAGAATTACTACTACTAGCGACCTAAGAATTTTTTAAACAATTCTACCATAACTGGTTGAATGGATCTTACGCTTGTTATTGCGCTTACTCATTGAGTTATTAATTTATTTCTTAGAAAGTATTAATAATTGAACCATGTGTAATTATTAATTAATACAGTTAATTCAGCTGTTGTAAGAAGCTCTAATAACTCGATAGATACCTTATTTAAGCAGTCATTCTAGAATTCCTATAGTTCATTCAAAATGGCGTTCGTTTTGAATTTTTGCAAGCTGCCGTTTAACATATAATTTTGTTTAAATAACTTGGAAGAGAGAAGGAAATATAATGCACTCGAACTATGCAGGTATTTAAAAAGAAATTAAATTTTATTATAGACCTAGTTCACTTCACAATGCAATGGCGATGCGCAATAAACAATTGTATTTAACGGCTTTAAAATATCCAAATTACGACGTACCCTGCTGAGCAGATAACATGAATTAATATTTACTGGCCTGATTATTATCAGGTGCTACAATTTTAATTATTGTTATATGCTGTCTTACCTTCATGCTTTTAAAATACCTACTTATGAAATTTTATGAGGTTTTTTTACTAAAGCGGCAAACTCGAAGCCTTTAATTGGTCCTCAATTATTTTAACGGTGGGTAATATGAGTATATAGCAATACTCGTAGCTTATTACAAGAATGTTGAAGTATGCCGCCAGTGGGCCTTCCTCTATTCGCATACAAACTATTTGTATGATTTCGATTGTCAGAACACTATACGCGTATTTCAAGCCACCAACTGAACCGTCACGAATAATCGATAAGGGTGTACTAATCTCCTCCGCCGCATCAAGTATAATAACATATGAAGTAGATATCCCCTCTACCTCTCTCAAGCCGTTCAGAATCAAAATAACAGAGACATGAAACAAAGCGATAACCTAGTCGCATTTGCTACTGGATTTTTTTATTAATGGCATTGTGGTCCTCGAACGTTAGAAATGGTCATCATAATCATCGCCGTCATCAACCTATATAATAATTTATATCCAAATAAAACCGCCTCCAATTAACTACAGAAAATACCGAAATCGCCATACACGTGCCAATCAAATTTGAAGAGTTCCCTCGATTCCTCCTGGATCCCATCATCAGACCCTTACCGAATTTATATGGGACCAACTTGGGGATATTTGCTTTGATACAAAAAAATAATTATCAAAATCGGACAACGTGGTCAAGAGTCATTGGGAAACATACATACTTAAAAAAATAAAAAACAAACATGCAGACTAACTGAGAACCTCCTTTCTTCTATTGCAGTTGGTTAAATAATAACCATAACATAGCTGGACACAGGCCTCCTCTAATGGATTTAAGATTCTAAGTATTACTAACTTCAGTTTTAGAATTAAGCTTAACAACTAGATAGTGTTTGTTAATTGACAGATTATCGAAGTACTTATTAATGAACTTATAGTCACCTTTTCCAAATGATTGATTGAAATGAACAGTTCGATTAAGCACGCTATACCGTGTTCTTGGTCCGCGGCGTCCGACTGAACGACTGATAATATCGGAATATCAAGAGTTCAGATTTTAGATGCCTAAATGAATTAAGTATCATTATTTTTTACACAACCGTGGTGGTTTATAGGCAGTAGGAAATTTTAAGTTGATAATGATAACTGCCTTATTTGAAGTTATTTCTGATATGTAGGTAATGAAGTAATATATCAATGATTTGCAATAAAGTTATAACATAACTTTCTTCTCTTAGGTGTCGTAAGAGTCGACTATGGGAACCAGGTTGAAGTGTGTTGTGGGCGATAGGCTAGCTACCTGTCACTCACTGCAATATCACATTTTCTCCATCTATAAACCTACAATTGCTAAAAGTGGTTGGCTACCATGTATCCGTCGAAGCCCCTCTCGGCTCCTCGGATCACTGCCTGATCCGGAGTACGGTGCCTCTCACGTGCCCGCCGCGTCGGCGAGTTGCATGTAGCCGCCGTGTGTGGCACTATAAGTCAGCAGATTGGGACGGAATGCGGTCGTTTTTTGCATCCTACTCTTGGGGGCAAATCTGCTTCACGCCGGATGATCCCAATGTCGCTGCTGATTCTGTTGCTGATGTGGTGCTGCAGGGAATGGAGCTTTTCATACCATCCTCTGTAGTTCCCGTTGGTGGCAAATCGCAACCTTGGTTTGGTCAATCTTGCAAGAAGGCTTCTCGCCGAAAGCAAGAGTGTTACCAAGCCTGGGTCAATACAGCGGCGGTACGGGATGGAAAATCCAGCGCATTAAGAAGGGAGTTTAACTTTGCCTCCAGGTCCTTCAAAAGAGTTATTGCCAAAGCAAAGTCGTTGCACATTGGTAGGATTGGCGAGAAACTAGAACGCCTCCCTTCGGGAACTCGTGCGTTCTGGTCTCTAGCCAAAGCTATCCAAGGAAATTTCTGCACGCCGTCTTTTCCACCTCTGCACATGGGAAATGATTCATTAGCCCACGACGCAAAAGACAAAGCTGATCTTCTGGGTAAACTCTTTGCGTCCAACTCGACTTTGGATGACAGGGGCCACGCGCCGCCGACCATTCCGCGGTACGGGAGCTGTATGCCGGATGTTCGCTTCCATCAGAACTCAGTGCGTAAAGCTCTTCTTTCCCTCGACGCTCATAAGTCTAGTGGGCCCGATGAGATTCATTGTGCTGAAGATGTGTGCTCCTGAGTTGGCACCAGTTTTAACGCGTCTTTTTCGGCTCTCTTACTCTTTTGGCATAGTCCCGACCTCATGGAAGTCAGCTTTGGCCATCCCTAAAAAAGGCGATCGCTCAAATCCGTCCAACTACAGCCCAATAGCTATAACTTCCCTTTTCTCGAAGATAATGGAGTCCATTATCAACTGCCAGCTCCTTCGGTACCTGGATGACCACCAGTTACTTAGTGACCGACAATACGGTTTCCGTAGGGGCCGCTCGGCTGGTGATCTACTGGTTTACCTGACACATCGTTGGGCACAGGCGATCGAGACAAAGGGTGAAGCATTGGCTGTTAGTTTGGATGTAGCGAAGGCCTTTGATCGCGTTTGGCACAAAGCACTTCTCTCGAAGCTTCCATCCTATGGGCTTCCCGAGAAATTATGTGAATGGGTCAGCAGCTTTCTAGCAGACAGAAGCATAAAGGTCGTAGTTGACGGTGTATGCTCTGACACCATGTCTGTGAATGCTGGTGTCCCTCAAGGCTGTGTGCTATCACCCACGCTATTCCTTCTGCATATCAATGACATGCTGCAAATCAGCGGCATTCACTGTTATGCGGATGATAGTACGTGTGATGCCTCTTACACCGGTCGCGCCAATATTTCTCGGGAAAACGTCACTGTGAGCCGAAACAAACTTGTGTCTCAGATTGAGACTTCCCTGGATGGAGTCTCAGAATGGGGTCGACTTAATCTGGTCCGCTTTAACCCTACAAAGACGCAGGTTTGCGCGTTTACTGCGAAAAAGCTTGCGTTTGTCGCATCACCTCGTTTTGAGAGCACTCCTCTAACTGCCACAGCCAATATCGAGATCCTTGGCGTCGACATCTCGAGTGAAGTCCAGTTCCGCGGTCATTTAGAGGGTAAGGCCAAATTAGCCTCGAAAAAGCTCGGTGTGCTAAACATATCGAGACAGTATTTCACGCCGGCCCATCGCCTACAGCTTTATAAGGCACAGGTCCGCCCACATATGGAATACTGTTCTCATCTTTGGGCAGGGGCACCACAGTACCAGCTTCTCCCTCTGGACCGCATCCAACGGAGAGCGACTCGAATTGTCGGCTGCCAGCGGGTTTCGGAACGGCTTGACTCCTTGGCGCTGCGTAGAAATGTAGCCTCGCTCTGCATTTTCTACCGCATGTATTACGGGGAGTGCTCCGAGGAATTGTTCGGATTAATCCCTGCCGCTTCCTTCCGTCATCGCCCAACGCGACAAAATTTCCATCCTCACCACTTAGATGGTTGGCAGTCGTCAACTGTGCGTTTCTCCAGAAATTTCTTGCCTCGCACAGCTAAACTGTGGAATGAACTGTCGCCTGCGGTATTTCCGGACCGATTCGACCTTCAAACCTTCAAGAAAAGAGCGTACTCCCATCTTAAAGGCCGGCAACGCACTTACAACCCCTCTGGTGTTGCGAGTGTCCATGGGCGGCGCTAATCGCTTACCATCAGGCGATTCGTCTGCTCGCTTGCCACCTATGTCATAAAAAAAAAAAACAAAAGTGGCACTGAAATTAATTTTCGTGTGCTCTGTCTACCCCTTTTGGGAATATAGGCGTGATTTTATGTATGTATGTATATTTTTTCAGAACCAGCTGCTGTCTCATTTAAGGCTGGCACTTCACTTGGCCGTTGTTGTATTTGGGCAAATATACCTGCGTCAATTTCTTTTGCGATATAAAAGAAAGATGCAACATGAATATTTGCACATATACGGCCAATAAAGTACCGGCATAAGTGCCTTAGCTTTTCGAAAAAGACCATTTAGCGTTCCTACTCATCTTTAATGTAATCCATTTCAGAGCACTCAGCGAAAATCAATCGCACCTGTATTATCAAGCTTGCTAATTAGTTCTGGGTCCGGTCACGAGAGTATTTGCATAAGATGCGCATTATGTATCTTTAGCACGTTACAAAGTTGGCAGGCCCGACCCGTAGTGGCCTTTGCCTCCTGCTGCGAGCATAGGGTGGCCAAGGATCCCTGCCGATTAAAAACAACTACTAATGTTTTACTTACTTAAGGTGGGTATACCAAATAGGTAGCAGCAGAATGTCATCTCGCTAGTATTTGAATCAGCTTCAGCGCAATATACGAGTATGTTTTAAAATTGACGACCTGTTTAGCCTAGTTGGTAGTGACACTGCCTCCGAAGCTAGAGGTCCCGGGTTCGAATCCCGGCCAGGGCATTATTTGTGCATTTAGTACGGATTTTGTTCTTGGGTCTTGGATGTTCTCTATGTATTTAAGTATGTATTTATCTATATAAGTATGTATATCGTCGTATAGTACCCATAGTACAAGCTTTGCTTAGTTTGGGACTAGGTCGATTTGTGTAAGATTGTCCCCCAATAATTATTTATTTATTTATTTAAAATCGTGACGTAAGGTTAGGCACTGCTTATGTTACGAGAATCGAGCTTCCGTGTAGTCGATTTTTAATCACTTGGATGATCATGATTTCATTGGATGGTACGAAGACAGTGCGATACTGGATCCGTAGATATATGGGAACAACGACATCTATCGTAACTTTCCATTCCTACTAAACAAATACCCTAAATAAAAGCTTAAAGCCTGGGCGCAGCACTCGCGTGCCCGCATTGCGACGTCCGCATTTCATTAATCCTCTTTAATCTGCTACACGCCGAGATAAATGCGACTACTCCACCATTCAAGTGTAAAAGAACGCAAGGGACATTGATTTCCTACCAAGCTATGACATTATATAGTGCGATAGTTTCAATTTAACTGTCATAGCGCGTTCATCAGGGAGGATGAGTTTGAGGTTAGGATACCGTGTCTGCGACATAGAGCGTGAGTGACAGTGACATCGATGTTGTGAGTGCATACGATTTAAAGCTTGTACCACCACTAGTGTTGGTAAAGACTCAAGTTTTTGGTGTCTCGAATCCAAGAATTCTACTGATACTTACGGGGCTCCAAGCTTAAAAGACTTCCGAGTCTTTTGAGTCATGAGTCGAGTCCATTTTCGAGTCTTATCGAGTCACAACTCCAGCCTTAGATAACAATCGAACGATCGCATTTTTTATAGTTTTTTTTTCTTTAGACGTGCCTCAAAATATTTGAATCTAATAGCAAAGACTCACTTTTGAAGTTTCTATCCAAAGAACTGATTTCCACAGTACCTACTTCACTGAGTAGGCCGCGTAACCTTACGTGTTTCTACAGGTACAGTTGAGTTCTAATCATAATGAGTTAAAAGCCTTTTGTTTACACTTAGTAAACAAAACTCTCAAGTATTTATAGGAGACTCGAGTCTTTTTAGAGGACTCGAGTCTCTACAGAACACTCAAGCTTCGATTAGTCTAAAAAACTATAAGTCGAGTCTTCGGAATGACGACTCCAAAGACTCAAGTCTTTCCCAACACTAACTACCACTTGCTCGTACAGATACAGAATAAATAATAGTACGTGCAGAAGGTTTTCTATTGAACAAAATCAATGATTGACAGCTAAAAAACATCGAAACAAGTTAACCCGCTCTTGCAAATAGCTCGTGCTCTGTCGTCTAGTTAGGGTAGTCTCGTTTGCACGTCCACGTCATTACCTAGTAAAGTGTTTACAATCGATTGCGATGCAGTCACTGTCCGGTGGCGTCAGCCGCGTTCGGGTGGATTAACAATCTGGTTGCGAAAACCGAGTTCAGCCGAAGTAGCGAGGGCTCCGAATCGCTAAACTTAAGAGTCGCCAGTACGCTCGCCTGAACTCGATTCTCCGTACAAACGTAGTTTCGATCTCATTTTAAAACGCTTTGCTGAAATATCATGAAACTTTGTATACACAATAGGAGTCGCCATATCTAGATCGGCAATTAGTTTCTGTTGCTAGAAATTGTAATAAAAAAAAATTACAGCGAGTTTTTGAGTTTTTTACATCTTGTACGATTATGAAAACCTTAATAATCGCTGTATTTTTTCTCCCTTACGTATAATTTCAAGCAACAGAAACTAATTTCCGACCTAGATATGCCGGCTCCCATTGTGTATACAAAGTTTCATGTTATTCTAGCATGGTGTTTTAAAATGAGAAAGAAACTACGTTTGTATAGAGAACCGAGCTTACTGCGGACTCTTAAGTGGCAGTCGGCGGGGCACAAAGCACGTATGGCTGTTGGGGCGGAAAGTTTCTTGAGTGGCGATCACTTACTGGAAGGCGTAGCGTGGACGTACCTCCACACGGTGGACTGATGACCTGGTAAGGGTCGCGGGTGTCCAAAGTTATTTTTTGTAAACATTTGACGACCTGTTTAGCCTAGTTGGTAGTGACTCTGCCTCCGAAGCTAGAGGTCCCGGGTTCGAATCCCGGCCAGGGCATTTATTTGTGCATTTTTCACGGATATTTGTTCTTGGGTCATGGATGTTTTCTATGTATTTAAGTATGTATTTATCTATATAAGTATGTATATCGTCGTCTAGTACCCATAGTACAAGCTTTGCTTAGTTTGGGACTAGGTCGATTTGTGTAAGATTGTCCCCCAATATTTATTTATTTATTTATTTTACATTGTTGGTAGCAATGTCCTGTCAATTTCATCATTACTATCGGGATCGGTATACAATTGTATACAAAATCACACCTCTAATGCTTCTATTTGATTAAACTAGATCGACGATGTTCACCAACACTTTCCTGGTGTGTAGTGTAGTATGGACAGGTTACTTATGTAGGTATGTGAGATCTATTTGCATAGCATTAAGCCGCGTCTGTCCATCACGAGGCGCGGGAGTTTATTACCTGTCGGCCCTCCATCACGGGAGTAACTTTTACCCCAGATTTGTATTCCCATAAACAAATAATGTAGTTAAGTAAATATTTATTTTTGTTTCTACTGGCTTAATTAATTTTTTACATTATTATTGGTAAACGGGACTTAATCGCTTACTACTGAAAATAAGCCCCTCTTACCAATAATAATGTGTAAAAATCGTGCAAGTTTAAATCAATATATAAATTAACTTTGATTTACAAGATTTCTCGATTTACACCTTTATTTGGCATTGTAGAGCCGGCTGGACATACTCTTTAACTGTTTACGTTTTGACATTGAAAATGTCTTTTCGTTCGCTCCAGTATAGGGTCCCATTTCACGAAATAGTGCGATCCCCTTATATTTCAGAGAGTTGTAAAGGTATGATATACAAACTAGGCTCAAAAGACGCGTATTTACGAGATGTGTAAGATGCAAAGAGAATTATTTGAGAAAGTCCAGAACGAAAAAAGTTTTGGCCGAAATAGTGAAAAAAAAAATTCAATTTCCTCCGATTTTTTCATTTTGGCACTCGATATTTTGGAAACGAAGAATGATATCAAAATTTTGATCAAAACTCCTCTGGACAATTTAGTCGGCTACAATTTGAGCCTAAAACAAAGACGATCGGGTCAAGGGTTTGCGCTGTAGCCTAACCTTTTTGAAAGAAGTCAAAAAGTCAGAACGACTATTAGTAGGTAATATATTTTTTTTAATCAACACAATTGTACAACTGTAGTTAGTTTTAGTTTTATATTTAAAATTGTTTAAATTAAACATGTATTGTTTCTATAATAAATTATTATTAATTATAGTTCGAGACAACAATAGCACATTATTGCAGTGCACGGGAAATAGCAATTCGTGGATAAGTCAATGATGTTTTGGAAGACCAATATCTTCCAAAACCTTGGCAAATAAAATAGTTGATTGAGATTGCATAAAACAAGCCATTTTATCCGAGACAATTTATCGACCCGAGCCGCAGGCAAGGGTCGATATAAAGTAGAGGATAAAATGAGTTTTATACATGAGTTATACATCTGCTTTTCACTTCGATTGCGAGAAAATTAAACAAATAATCAAGGTTATGATATCATATAATTTATCCTTCTCCTGGGGCCTAGGGTGTCATGTTGAATTCGACTTTGAAAATTCTTGTTATAGTTATAGTCGGAGTTTGGAGGTCGAATTAATTTGAAGTCGCCGTTATCTTGCGTGAATATTAGTAAAGTGGCAAATGCCTTTTTATGTGGTTACCGTAACTTGGCTGCGCTTTAAAAAATTGCCAATTTAATAGGAATTTTGTATGTGAGCTATGTTTATATATTATATATCAACCAAATTGGCATAACGTTAGCAAATGTAATGCATTTTTTTATTTTGTTGAGTTCATTTTCAATGTACCTTGATGGTCGTGTAGTGCACGAGATCTGCGATTTTTTTTCCTCGGTAGCAACGTTTGGAACTTTGGACTAGGTATTCAGCGTCACCGAGGGTTGAACTATGGACTACTTATTTGGCCGAATCGAGATTAAATAAAAAAGTAACCTACCTTTAATTGTACTTTTATTCTAATGTAATCTAAAAAATAACTTTTAAAAATTTACTATGATATTCCACTTATTCTTAAGATGACCATGTCTCTCGCTGTTGCAAGTCATTTAAAACTTCTTATAGATGTTTTACCAAATTATACTCCCGTATTAGATGTCGGCGATGACAGCTGAGGTTTATAAACACTATTTATAGCTCTACGCCTGCGTCTGTATTCAGCCCACAACACCCTGTGACGTCTTAAACACAGGAACCCTACATTACCCACAGTAATTGTGAGTAGGCAAATAATAAGCCCAACATTGTACATCACCATATCTGAATGCATCACTTCCATTACCAGAATAGGAAACAAAGAAGAGAAACCTGAAGGTATACTGAAACCATAAGCTATCAACATTTTTTTGCCAATGTCCCTCCATGTTCCTCGTTGGGCTAACATGGATTTAACTATAGAATATAGCACAGAAATATATAACATAAAGGTGATTACTAATATTATAATTGTTATTCCATAGTTAAAACGAACTACAAGTCTTATCTGTAAGAAATAATCGATAGCATAGATAGATAGCACTTCAATGAAAGGCACTATCCAACAAAATAAATTGACTTTCAAATATTTTCTGCTGATTTCAGAGTTATACACCTTCACAATATTAAAATAGAACATCGAAATGGTAACTAATAACCAGTGGCTCATGATAACTCTAGGCACTAATAAAATTAGCACTATTACAATCGGAGAGAATTTGTGATGAGCACATACATTAAAACCTATCATGTTAATAGTACTAGTAACGATAAGATTCAAGAAGACATAGTTCTGGAACGATCTCCATTTCAATAGTAAGAACCAGGATATTGTTCCAAATGTGAAACTGATGATAGATAATACTACATTGACTATATAGAGGATTATAGCGCATATGTAAACAGCTTGATGGGCAGGCGTCTTTTCTGTAAGCGTAATCGTGTTGTCTTCTAAAAGCGTTCCAAACTTAGGATGCTCTGCAGTTTCCATTTTTCCTTTCAAACTACTATTCGTTTATAGTCCTTTATTTTCTACACTTATATCACACGTCTTTAAATGTTTCACTTTGTTTTTAGTTTAGTTTGGAAGTCTTTACTTTTTTTATTGGTTAACTACACTTATATTATACTGACATAAGTTACTATTTTAATAGGATACGAGGTGCGGCACAGTTTATTTCAATTCGTACTAAAGTATTCCTATTGAACGATATGTCCAGTATGATTGGCGAAGCACAATTGTTCTATTTCACATAATACAATTCCATATAAAGCACGTTGCAGAATGACGTTAAAGGATACTACTGAAATACTTAGGTACTGCTGAATTATGACTAGGTAGCTCAGGTCCATAAAAGGTCATCGAATAAAATGCATGCACTAACCTTTCCCAATAATTCCTTAATGCGCATGGCGAGTAACATTTGTGACTAATTTGTGATTTTCATTACTAATGTAACAATTATTGACGTAATAGTCCTAATCATCAACTTAAGGAAATTACCTGTAATAGTTGTTGCATCGTGTCTCGATGCTCACAAACATTTAAAAAAAGCGGACCATAAGGGTTCCTTTTTGACCATTTTGGTATGGAGCCCTAATAATGGTCAAGTGCGAGCCTGATTCGCGCACCGAGTGTTCCGCAATAACTTTCATACACCACACCTACTCATCTCGACCTCATTTTATTCTAAAACAGCGCATAGTAAAACTGTCAAAGGTCCAGCACCATCAATTGGTATATTTTGTTACTAATAACTTGCAACTTAGCATGTTTAGGTTTTACTAATAATTCTTTATCACGTGTTAGTACATACACGTATCACGCTTTTTAATCCGTGACCTATTTTTCGCAAAAAAAATTTGATTTTCTATATAGTTTGACAGAACTGTCGATTTTAGGGGGCTCCCTTTAAAGTTCGCGACCATACGAATTTAGTTATAGATTTTCTTTTTTGAAAGAATAATCTAATTAAGTACTGCCCAGAACGGTACAGAGTAGATTACAAAAATTTAGCGGATCCATGCCGATTTAAAGAAAAAAATGGAATTTTGCGCTTGGTAAACTTACGGTATAAGGGGGAATGATATGTTAGTCAACATTTTGCTTCATAAAACGAAATTTAACCAGCTTCGAATAAAAACTGTTTGTCTAGTGCTACTGCTTGTCTACTACTCATATTAACGAGACTTTGAAGTTTTATTACCTCCTCCCCCCAAGCTAGAATTATTTATAAAAAATACACATGGGATAGCCTTGTTTACCACTTAACCATATACCAATGTAAATAGGTATTTGACTACTTTGGCTGCTAATTTTCATATGATGGTGAGTGTGCATTCCTAGCCTACAAGTATGATAAGTCACTGGAATTACTGTCTAATCATTGTTTGCTGCCTAAGTATTTAATACTGTAGCATTTAGGTATTATCTAGTAAGAAGTTAGATAAAGATTCAACATTCTAGTAGAGAATAGTTCCCATGAGAAGCCCTAGATGGCGCTAGTTACATGTAGATAAATCAACATTCCTGAAGGCTGTAAAATACAGGCCAGTACTTTCCATGTTATTTAAAATATTTAGAACTTGCCTACATTGTATAAAGTTAGATGCAAACATATTGATGTATGCAAACATATTGATGAGTTCCACGCTAGATGTCGCTGTACCGCCGCCATAGCAATCCTGCATCGCGGTGTTGAGATTTTTCCTGATTTAATGGGGTCAACCCCGAACTAATGTACATTTGAGTTAGCTAGGTGATTTGACAGCGCACGACAAACATCCATAAGGTCGGATTTTGAACGGTCCTGTCTTTTCGAAATAGGGTTAAAGCTTCCCTTGGGAGTTATTCCGCAAGGCACCTACATTGGTCCAGCGGTGTATTTGCCAAGCAGCTTCTTAAAGTCTTAGAGTCTTAGTTAGGTAATCTATATTCATATTCACTGTTACAACATTCTGTTTGATATCTTCAATAAACAAGTTCAGTCTGCGTTCCTGTTTAATTGCTCACCGCTCCGGCCTAGCTGCGAAACCCCTCCCCTACAAACTGGCGCACAACGGTGGAGCTAGGGAAGAAGAGAGGGAGCCAATTTACACGAGATCGAGGGCTGCACTTGCTAGGAAGGAAGAGGACAGCAAGATGGCCGTGAATATGACAGATGACCAATTTAGACTGCTCTTGGAGACGATTACCCGGCGTGAACCCCCAGCTGCACCAAGTGAAGAGCGCCGATCGTCCTTCGCCGCAGCCAACTTTATATTTGATGGCTCACGCGACCCGGCACGAGTCGAGGCGTTCTTGACCGCTGCTGCAGTATTCAAGATGGTAGAAAAGATGAAGGATGCAGATGCCCTGCTTAGCGTTCCTCTTGTTCTGAGGGATGACGCAGCCACTTGGTGGAACGGCATCAAGGGAGCTGTCAAGAAGTGGGACGATTTTGAGAACCGACTGCGTCGAGCATTTGCCCCTAAGCGACCGGCCCACCTGATCATATACGACATAGTCACCGTGAGGCAGCCAGTGGACATGCTAACGGAGTCGTTCATTGCCCAAAAGCGCGCCCTACTCGCGCAACTGCCGCCACCGGCCATTAATGAAGAGCTCCAGCTCAACATGGTTTATACTGCGCTGCACGAACAAATTAAGGACAAGGTGCCTAGGGAATCTGTGTCAACGTTTGACGACCTACTGAAAGCAGCTGTAAGTGCTGAATGCCTCTACCAGGAGATGGGACCGTCTGCAACAGAACGGAATCATGAGCGTAACCAACAAAAGGCAAAACAAGAACGCAGAGAGAAGGTACGGTGTCTACACTGCCGTAACTTTGGCCATACCGTAGATGTCTGCCGCAAAAAGGAGGAGGCGCTCCGAGGTCGTCGAGATACCGCAGGCCCTCAAACACATACAGCACAGCGGACATCAAACCACGTGGCAATGTCCACACAGGCACCATCCCCTTTGCAGCCCGTTATATCCTGCTATGGATGCGGAGCCCCTGGTGTCACAAGGAGTCGCTGTCCAACATGTACGGGTACAGTTGCACCGAAACTGGAAGCAACAAACTTAGCCTTTTGCCCAGTTAATACCGTACCCATACCAAATACGGATGCACAACCGAGACCGTACATTGGTATCGGAATAGGTGATATCACGGGAACGGCCTTCGTGGACACCTGCGCCAAAACCAGCGTCGCATCGTATGCGCTATATCAGTGTCTGAAAACCAAAGGACACCAATTCTTCTCCGAACAAGCGGAGGTGACACAAGCCGACGGCATAAAGAGAAGCCAAACCATCCTAAAGGTGGGGGTCCCGGTGAAATTGTGCGGGCGAACGATTCCGACAACATTCGTCATACTGCCACAGTCACGAGATAATCGCACACTTCTGGGAGTAAGATTCATTCAGGATGCTGGAATGATCCTGAATTTGGCCCAACTGACATGGTACTTCTTGGACAACCCAAACATGATATACGATCTCCATGAAGAAGGAGCTGATGGAGTATCAATGGCGCACGTGGAAGCTGCATCCGTGAGGGATCCTGCCATTGGAACCTATAGGGCAAAAGAAGCGTCCCTGCCTCAGGCTAGTGCTACCACTACGCTACAGCGGGCCTTGCCTTTCGAGGAACCTGCGCCACCGGTTTCAACAGCAACAGACCATTACCGGATGATCCCCCTCAGCATCAACGAGCGTACGCCGCCCCGGAAACGCACCAGAACCCAGCTCTTTGATGGCTACTCGCCCCGATTCGACTACATGCTCAGGGATGCCCAGCAAAGCATCCATAATGCGGAAGTCGAGCTGTCACCTCACTCGTCGGAACTATTCCCCGACCCAGAAGACATTAGCATCGCTCCCTTAGCGGTCGATTCTATCCAGACAGAACTTATAAGTGGAGAACAGGAATTAACCACGTTAGCGGAACATCGCATCAACACTGATAACCATGGTCCTGTGTCAGTGCCTACGTATCGGATATCGCCTCTACGGCGACAGATGCTCAAAGAAGAGATAGCAAAAATGTGGGATGACGAAGTGATAGAACCTTGCTCGTCCCCAAAGTCATATACGATAAAAACGGATGCAAGTGGGTACACCCTTGAGGCAGTTTTAGTCCAGGGGGAGGGAGAATACGAGCATCCTGTGGAATATGCGACCCGGCTTCTTAGCCCAGCAGAAAATAATTACTCCATGAATGAACGGGAGGCCCTCGCCGTGGTCTGGGCAGTCACTAAGTTTCGTGGTTACATTGAAGGACTCCAAGTGACTATCGTAACTGACCATCAAGCCTTGAGATGGTTGATGTCCATCAAATCTCCAACAGGACGTTTAGCAAGGTGGGCCCTTCAAATTCAAGCATACGATTTAATTATAAAGTACACCCGAGGGAAAACAATCGTTAAAGCTGACGGATTGTCACGACCCGCGGGTCATCGAAGTAGTGCTGACATTTGTGAAATGTGCAGTGTTGCTGTGGTTGACGCGCCCACAAGAAGTCCATCCTGATCCTGTTACCTCGTCGGGACGCCTTCAATAACAGAGGGGGAGATTGTAGCATTTAGGTATTATCTAGTAAGAAGTTAGATAAAGATTCAACATTCTAGTAGAGAATAGTTCCCATGAGAAGCCCTAGATGGCGCTAGTTACATGTAGATAAATCAACATTCCTGAAGGCTGTAAAATACAGGCCAGTACTTTCCATGTTATTTAAAATATTTAGAACATGCCTACATTGTATAAAGTTAGATGCAAACATATTGATGTATGCAAACATATTGATGAGTTCCACGCTAGATGTCGCTGTACCGCCGCCATAGCAATCCTGCATCGCGGTGTTGAGATTTTTCCTGATTTAATGGGGTCAACCCCGAACTAATGTACATTTGAGTTAGCTAGGTGATTTGACAGCGCACGACAAACATCCATAAGGTCGGATTTTGAACGGTCCTGTCTTTTCGAAATAGGGTTAAAGCTTCCCTTGGGAGTTATTCCGCAAGGCACCTACATTGGTCCAGCGGTGTATTTGCCAAGCAGCTTCTTAAAGTCTTAGAGTCTTAGTTAGGTAATCTATATTCATATTCACTGTTACAACATTCTGTTTGATATCTTCAATAAACAAGTTCAGTCTGCGTTCCTGTTTAATTGCTCACCGCTCCGGCCTAGCTGCGAAACCCCTCCCCTACAATACTTAATAGTTTTGATTACCGGAGGCGACACAGTATGAACTATGACTCAACTAGTTAAGATCGATATCCAATGAACAGCATTAAGTACGCATATTTACATAGATATAGATTATGAATTATTTGCATAGATAACTCAATCTGCTCGAAACAGGGCGATAGTCATCGCCGCAACTAATTTTAATGGCGATTTATGTTGCGCACTATCGCTGCAATCGTTGCATCTAAAGTGGACTGGTATTTTATTAGAGATATTTGATAGAAGGATACATGTCCTCATTGTCATGTTTCTACTCGTATCTTTTAAAATCAGGGGTGGTATATAAATATATGGCACTGGCCACTGATTATATTGGTGGAACTACACTTCGGTTTGCGCTATTCCTTATGTGACTGCGCCATATTTTCGAAAATATTTGTTATGTGTCGAACAACAAACATGCCCCATCAACACTTTGTGCCGGTATGCCCATTCGACCTATGCGTTTCCTTTGATGTGTGCCAAAACTCGACAAGTCGTATTTGCTATTCGCGCTCATGCGTTATGCATGCGAATAAAGCCAACATAGACGAATAAAACTTCGTCGAATACAGGCGCATAAGCCGAATAATGAATAGCGCATACCGATGTGTGGATCCACAAAGGATTTGTGTCTGGCCTACTCCATTTAGGAGTAACCCACTGAGCGGCTGTCCGGATTGCGGCTGGTCCGGACCGCAAACAAAAATATATATAAAACCGCAAAAAACTTTTTATACACAGTGTGACGCTGATGCCAGTGCGTATAAAAACCAGTGGCTGCTCTAAGACGACATATCTTCTGAGTGGTCGTGTAAAAATGTGATATTGAGGTCATAAGGCTCTATTATTAAACAACAATTTTTTTTTAAATATGCCTGTGTTAACGTCCTTGGTGCTCCCAAATATTCATCTTGTTCGTTCGCCAGAAGTAACTCGCTATGCCGTGTTCTTCGTCCGAGCACCGACCAACTTGCGAAATTTGAATAAAATTATATTGCCAAAACTAATGACTTGTTCGGAATATGAAACGTTCAGAATTTAAATAAATTAATATAATAACCGACCTATTTTGAAAGAACTGTGAACAACTGTGAACCGCACTTATAGTTTAGAAGTAGTGGTTATCCTTTAGTAGCTCGCATGCGACGCTTTTGGAATTCAGTAATGTTTTACGTTAGTAGGTATATATCTTCTTCTGGTAATGTGTTAACGCACCTTTACAGATTCCGAGCATTTTGAGACAATCCGGTATAAATGTTCATATTACCTGACATTCCAATTTACCTAGTGACTTTGCGATTGCCACAGAGTAAACATGGGACAGATTGATCCCTGTACACTATACTTAGTAACAAAAGAACAAATACGAGTTATCGCTTAGCTCATTACATTTACATAGCCCGTTACAGCCTGCATTACTACCATGCGGGCTGCTCATCTTTTCTTGTTTTCCCTTTAAAAATAAAACCGCCTTCAATTTACTTGGTAATAGTCGATTAACTATCTTGATCCAAATATCCTATTATAGTCTGTGCGGAACGAGAAAAGTCGTAGGATGTATGGCCCCCCTACATTTCACGACTCTTTTGTTTCTCTTTCGGTACAGAGCACGAAATCTTGTATCCACGAAAAACTCTTCACTGAGGAAATCCGGCGGCCAGTTCTGGTCTTCATCATCTTCACTTTCAGCACATCACTGCTACACTGAGAGAACAATGCACATGTTACTTTAAAAAATATTAAATTTGCTATAGATATGCGTATAAAATTTGAAGCGTTCTCTCGATTTCGTCCAAGTTCCGTCATCATATCATGACTTGATGACAATAGGACCAATTAAAAACTTTGAAACAAAACAAGAATTTTCAAAATCGTTCTAATATTTAGTACATAAAAAAAACCCACGAATTGACAACCTCCTCCATTTTTGAAGTGATTAAAAAAAATAGGATACGGGCCTTAAATCTGCAGGAAACCATAGTGCACCACTAGAGGCTTAATATCCTATTCTTTAATCAGGGTCAATAGTGATCTAGAGACAACATGCCTAACAAACCTGTATTCATTACCTACCTCAACTGAAGCTGTAAATTTTAGAAGCTTCTCTTTTTTAAAATTCCGTTGACACATAAACTTCACCATAGTCATGTCAAAGTACTACCATGAAATTTCTGCCCAACACCGTTTAAAATTATGTCCTTTTTATTACACACAGCACAACAAAAAAGGTTCAGCAATATTCTTCAGCATCGCAAGTGTCCATCCTCGATGTCTGCTTGGCACGTAAAGTAAAAAGGGACGGACTTATGATAACCTGACTAAATTGGAATGTATCAGAAGACTAATACATTCTTTAGCACGATTGTGACATCCCATCTTTTGTCATATTATATGTGGTGATGGCAATGGCTTTCATCGATGACGTTTCGGTGACGGTGATAAATATTATATGGTGCCAAATAAACCAAACCTTGATTTTAATAAGTCTATTCGTGAAGTTCAGACTTATAACGCTAACCTTGTCCATATAAACCGGATATCTCAGGAGGATGTAGAAAATGCGATAAAACGTATAAAGCCGCGTGGCCCCGCGGGTCCTGATAACTTTCCAGCGTATATTTTGAAAGGTTGTAAAGAGTGGCTAAAACCACCTCTACTCCATATTTTTAGATTAATTCTAGCAACTGGAGAGTATCCTCAACAATGAAAGGTTACAAGAGTGAGGCCTATTCCTAAATTGAGCAGTTCTACCCGCGTTGAAGACCATAGGCCTATAGCTATTCTCTCGTCGATGGCCAAACTGTTCGAGTCCATTATAAATAGACTTTTAGTGCCTCAAATTCAGCCTTACCTCTGTGACTCCCAGCATGGTTTTAGACCTAGGCGTTAAGTAGAATACTTCGATTTCCAAAAAGCCTTCGACCGTGTTGATAACGATGTGCTGTTGAGTAAGTTGTGTAACATAGGTTTTTCTCCGCTACTTCTCCGGCTCTTTGCCAGTTATCTGCGGCACAGAGCGCAGTACGTACAACATGGAAGCTTTATTTCAAAGACTTTCCAGACTCGATCAGGATTCAATCAAGGTTCGATCCTTGGTCCTTTACTGTTCGGTATAATGGTCAATGATCTTTCGTCAGTTCTCAGATCTGCCAGATGTCTGCTGTACGCCGATGATCTAACCTCCTAAGGCCCCGCGTACAATTTTTTGTACAAATTCCATAATTGATTTGAACTTAAAATGAATAACAAAAGAATTCCTAATTCAAAAACACAATATTTTTTCTGGGCCTCAGGAGCTATAGCTTATCTACGGCATACAGCAGATTGCGGACTGTGAATCACTCCAAATGGATATTGACCGAGTGCATCAGTGGAGTACCAGCAAAATGCTTGATTTCAATGTCCCCAAATGCGCTGTTATATCATTCAGTCGGTCGCGAAACCCGCTTCTCTACGGATATTCTTTGGGATCGGAATCCATAGTCCATGTCAGCACCATTCGGGATTTAGGTGTCATCCTTGACACTCATCTCAATTTCCACGAACACTTCAACTCATTGACACGTAACTGTTATCAGAGGTTAGGATTTGTTATACGGAATGCCAGGGAATTCCGCGACCCCGCAATCATAAAATTGCTTTATACAACTTTAGTCAGAAGTAAGCTGGAAGCAGCTTGCGTCGTTTGGAACCCATACGAAGAGACTTACATCCTACTTTTGGAGAGGGTACAAAAAGTGTTCTTGCGGTTCTTGTATAAAAAATGTACGGGTACTACCCATTCTTATACCCTACTAAATTCCTTTTAGGTATCTTGGGTTTTAACTCCTTGGAGATCAGACGCAATCTTGCTCTTCTCACCACAACCGGCAGTATCTTGCGTGGCGAGTCAGACTGAGTTAGTAGCACAATTAGTGCGCCTGTCCGTTCCCTTTCCAACCAGATTTGATTTCCGGCCTCGTAATCGTTGTCTCTTAGCCGTACCCAAATCGCGAACGGTGTCACGCAGTAAGTCTCCGTTGGTTCGTGCATTACAACTTTCGAACGCACTCCTCGTATCAGCCCCTGATTGTGATGTGTTTGCTTGCAGATGGGCAGTGGTGCGTGATGAATGTTTGAAGTTCTGCGAGAAGATGGATGTACGTCTCTCGTCAGTTTATTATTAGTTTACAGTGTACTATTGGGACCCGGGTATGTCCTTAAACTACGACCAAGACCACCGGGGGATGGGCAGCAGCATCCCTGGAGTGCGGTGGAGACACTGCGATCGCCAACCCGCATGCCAAGCGTGGCGATTATGGCATTTACCCCCTATGAAAGCGACACAAAGGCCACGGCCCCGAGGTTCCGGCGGCCCCCGGTGCCCTGGTTTTGGTAGCGGCCAGGGTACTAGCGGAGCCAGGGGTGCTAAGAATCTCCGGCAAAGATCCAGCTACCACCACCGACGGTACTGAAACGTGGTCGCTTACTATGGGCCTCATAAGAAGGCTCAAAGTCACCCAAAGAGCAATGGAGAGGGCTATGCTGGGAGTTTCTCTGCGTGATCGCATCAGAAATGAGGCCATCCGCAGCAGAACCAAAGTGACCGATATAGCCCTTCGAATCGCTAAACTTAAGTGGCAGTGGGCGGGGCACATAGCACGCAGAACCGATGGCCGTTGGGGCGGGAAGGTTCTCGAGTGGCGACCACGTACCGGAAGGCGTAGCGTGGGCAGGCCCCCCACACGGTGGACTGATGACCTGGTAAGGGTCGCGGGTGTCCGCTGGATGCGGGTGGCGCAGGACCGGTCATTGTGGAAGTCTTTGGGGGAGGCCTATGTCCAGCAGTGGACGTCATTCGGCTGAAATGATGATGATGATGATGATGTACTATTGTTTCTTCATATAAATTTGTATAGTTGATTTGTAGTGTCACAGTGATTTAGTTCATACTGTTATGCTGTGTACCTATTTCTTTTAATAATAAATAAATAAATAAATTACGACCTTATATGCGATGAGGGACAGGAGATAAGTCCATCCCACAGGAGGGGCATCTCGCTCCCACGTGTGATATTGTTTATGCTTACACCTCTTTCACACATCTTTGTATTGTCGGTTTATTCTTATTTCATGGCTCGGCAGGTCGTAAGCTTGTTTGCTTTCGACGTCAAATTTCACCGTATGTATTCCATTTATGTATCTTGAATCTCGTACTGTTATTTTTTTTTTCGAAAATAAGTACATTTTTAAAATATGATATAAGTATTTTAACTCTATCTGCACCACTATCACCACCATATCAGCCCTAGGACGTCCACTACTGGACATAGGCCTCCTCCAATTTAATGGTAGGTAAATGCCATAATCGCCACGCTTGGGATGCGGGTTGGCAATCGCAGTATCTCCACCGTACTCTAGGGATGCTACTGCCCATCCCACGGTGGTCTTGGTCGCAGTTTTCGGACATACCCGGGTTCGGGTATCTCACCTGATGGTAAACAGTGACGATGAGGTTCGTGCGAATCAGTGGCTTGCCAACCTGGTCCCAAGATGACGAAATTCGTATAATCCTAGCGCACCCTTAGCGAAATGTTTCCTGAAGAACGCGGATAATCAGGCAGCTTTCCTACGATGTTCGAGACATTGCATCTTAGCCTTCATCAAATCCGAGTCAAGAATGAGCTACTTGGCGCGATAGTCAAATGGTTCCAACTTCCAAGGCAGCAAGCCGATATTTTGCGGTTCCATCCCGGATATGTCCAGCAGTATTCCATACATGACCGTGCTTGATAGTTATTAAAATCTTATACATTTATATAGTAGAGTCACATAATAGTTTAATAGTCTTACATATAGTAGAGTGGACCTTCCGTCCATACCTACTTTATGGCACTGTCAGTGAAAGAATTCGCATTATATGGCTAACTGGAAGCCATGACTGACCTCTGAACAAAAAAGACTGAATTCGTAAGAAAACGCCTGTCATTTACGCCTTTTTATGGAGCGAAACGTAAATAACGTAGAAGTCACGGGCCATTACGACCAGAAAACGGGCACTACATTGTATTGCACTTAAAGCATTTGGCTTCGTAACTTTTTACGGGGTCTCATTTACAAATATACGCAATTACAAATTAATTAAGCAGGAGGTTAATTTGGTTCGACGTACTGATATTAAACGGGCATGCGATGATGTGACGCGATGCCAGGTCGAGTCTATCGAGTATGGAATGGACATAGTCACGCTTGATTATAAGCACTCCTAAACAACACCATATGCCACATATTTGGATTTGGACGAATTTTTGCCGCTTGTCTATTAAACAAGATCTAACGTTTTTTTTCTAGAAAAATATTTTCTTTGCTATTTCGATAAAGATCGTGCAGGTTTCTTAGTGATAGTGAGATGTCGCGATTTGTGTAGTTTGGCATTTAATCAGTGATCACTCCCTCCGCACGTGCAATAAATACTTAGCGAAAAATCTTTTGCTTTCATACAGTGTCGTCATCCAATATAATGTCGATATGTCCAATCAAACCTCTAGACGTCTTTAATATTTCACCCTGAGTATGTAGGTAATTTAGGTATTAGCTATGAATTTTTGAACAAAAAATATCTACATATACATTTTGCCATGTTCAGGATACAGCAGTAAGTAAAGTTGAGTACCCAAACATTAGGTTTTGTTTATGGACGCTTGTCGTCGCTTTCACGCGAGTTTGGGAACGCTCACGCTGCTGGTTTTCAATTGTTTTATTTAGGCCTGTAAACGACATCTGACTGTGTCTCCAGACGCCATGCCACTGCTCCCTTACATCTTAAGGCTTGGTGTACCCTCTTTCCCGAGAATCAACGCAATGAATGATCAGGACAGGACTCGTAACATGGTTTTAAAAATTGTGTCCTATTATGGAATAAGTCCGAAGTCCAATCATACATAAATGTCTTATAGCTGCTAATTTGAATACTTCTAGTTTTACTGTTATAAATGAGTTCGTTTGTTCTTAACTAGCTGTTGCCCGCGACTTCGTCCGCGTCTTCGCTCCTATTGGTCGCAGCGTGATGTTATATAGCCTTCCTCGATAAATGGACTATCCAACACAAAAAAGATTTTTTCAATTCGAACCAGTAGTTCCCGAGATTTCGGGTTCGGACATTTATCCACTTTAACTAGTTTTTAGAATTTCAGCTATTTTAATCGTGCTTCAAGATATTCTTAAGGTTCTTGCAGTTACGCAGGGAAACGTGGTTCAGGAATCTTGGTATCCATACTAATATGAATATTTTATACCTAGTTCTTAATCTCAATCATTCTTAAAGAGGCGAATAGGAGGAGTACAGACATTCTAATGGGAGTGTGATATTTGATGCTGTGCCCGAGGGCAGTTGCATAGCATTTTTTGCTATTGAAAGGTAGTATTTGGACAGGGGTAGTTTTAATCCCGTAAACGAGTTTACATTGACTAATTCGCAGGCATAATCTAGTATTGTGTATTTTTCATAAGGTCAAGTCAAGGAGCTTGAAGTGTTACGAATTTCGTTTATAAATAGCTTTATTTTCACTATGCATGCACAAGTATTTATATAATCCCATCCTATTAGTGAGTAATCATTTAATCAACATAAACTCTGTTATACAACGGATCAACCCACGGTTGTCTATCAATCGTATTCAGTATTTATGATTGATTATGTTAAGTATTTACATAAATTTGCGCTCGATACACTTCAATAGGTATGTAGCTTGGCCGTAACCGATACTTTTTATGGTTCCGTAATTCAAATGGGGAATAGCACTTACATGATTTTTATGTTTGTCACCCATTATTGTTGTATTGTTTGGAACCCAGTAATATATAAATATAAATCAACAAACGAAAACGTATATTATATAATCATCGCATCACTTTGGAACGACTGCACCTAGGTATTTGGTCAATTATTTTTCGTTGAATTTGTCCCTATCTGGATTTGTTTTGATGGGCAAGGTTTGTATGACTAAATGGAGTAATTTTACAAATTGTGTAAGTTGACAAAGGCACGTAATAACTAGGTATCTCTTCTTCGTACGTTTAAACGATTTCTTGTAAACGTTCAAACAAACGAAAACTGACAAGAAGTTACGAAAATACTCTTCTGACCTTGAATAAAAAGTGAGCCATATTACTTAGCTCCAGCTATTTCTGACATTCCTATGTGCCACGCCACCCCGTTGTATAGGGAATTTCCTAACCAGGAGGTAAATTTAGATCGACATTTTGCGTTAATCTGTACCGATCAAAAACCGGTAACCGGTAATTAAAATCACTACTATGTAAAAATAAATATTTTTTATCTCAGAAATAACACATAAACTATTAGTTAGTGCATATTCATAATTATTAGCACATGAACATGCCAATACCACAGAAGTAGAGTAAGCCTTTTACATACCACGTAATAAAAAAACGCTTTTACTAGTTCCACATTAGCATGATCGATTTACCATATTAAATTGATATAAATTATCCGGAAGCTTAATCAACAGTTCGATAAATTACTGAACTCGCCACGAGAAAGTTATTGTGTTAGATGCATAATGAATAGGGTGGTATAAAGTAATTATTACATTGTTGATGGAATGCATATATAAGTATACATCATAATTATTTACTAAGTACTTTCCTTATTTGTACACGAGGAAAGTAGTAAATAATTTATTTGCAATAAATAAGCTAAGTACCTGCTAGATACAGTCAAGAGCAAAAGTAATTTAACACGTTTTCACCATCATCATCATCATCGTCGTATTAGCCGAAAGACGTCCACTGCTGGACATAGGCCTCCCCAAAGAGTGCCGCAATGACCGGTCCTGCGCCACCCGCGTCCAGAGGACTCCTGCGACCATTAACAGTCCACCTTGTACTACTACCCACGCTGCGCCTTTCAGTACGTGGTCGCCACTCGACCTTTTCGCCCCAACGGCCATTGATTCCACGTGCAATGTGCCGCGCACACTGCCACTTAAGTTTAGCGATTCCGAGGGCTATGTCGGTCACTTTGGTTCTACCACGGATGGCCTCATTTCTGATGAGATCGCGCAGATATACTCCTAGCATAGCCCTCTCCATTGCTCTTTGGGTGACTTTGAGCCTTCTTATGAGGCCCATAGTAAGCGACCACGTTTCAGTGCCATATGTCATTACTGGCAACACATACTGGTCAAAGAACACTGCGGAATAGTGAACGAAAAGATGTGCCGTAGCATCCCGAACGCTGTCCAGCCGAGTCGGATTCGACGGCTAACATCTTTCTCGAAGTTGGAGTTACCTAAGTGGACAGTTCAGTTTCACCTTATTACATTGGAATAGTATGCAAATTAAGTGTTACCTTACTTTTAACCTTGACTGTACTACAAAAAGCTGTAATTTTGAAACTAACTTTTGATTCAGGAATATGAAGCTTCAAAATAATATTTTTTGTTATGGTCAAGTGTCGCCCCCCAACCCCCCGGCAGGTAAACGATTGCTAGCGTGTATGTCATAAAATCATGGTAGTACAGTCAGCAGCAACAGGTGCTACGCGGGCCTAGTACAGTTAACAGCATAAGTAGATGATCTAGTACCTTGTTACTTTTACTCTTTGACGCATCCCAATTGTTGCAGCATTGTTACGTTAGTGCGACAAAGTACTTAAATGATCATCTACATTTACTGTTGACTGTACTCAAAATGAGCAACTCACAGACTCTATTGTCAAGAGAATAAGGCTCTGTGTACCTAGATAATTGTGAACGTGTTAAAGTGCTTAGCTACTTGTGCTGCTAACTGTACTCATAGCATAATGAATTTCAAACGAAAACGTTCACAGAGTGGATAATTAAAGAAATTTACTTACTTCCATTTATTACTTATATGATATTGTTACTTGTGTCAAACATATACATAAGTTTGTGAACACATTGCGCGTGGTCCGACACGCACTAGACTGTTTTTTATTGTCTGATAACTATCTCGAAGATTTCCTTTACTGATAAACGAGTATCGGAATTTTGGTACTTGGCTATGAAAATAACATTGAAACAGAACTGGATCTAAATAATATTTACATACCTACTGTGTACTCCTAGTCTTATGATCTGCTAATAAAGAAGAAAATAGTATTTTTCTCCAATATGCTCGGAAATCTTTGCCTAACTGTCGCAAAAATTGTCCGTGAAGTTTCTCGTTATTGACTAGCGCAAATTTAAAAAGTTAAAATTCATTATTATCTAACCGTGGCGGCCGCGAAACGATATGAAATGCCATTATTGTATTGTTTTATATTTACCTTTTAAAAAAATTTTTTGACTAAGAAGCGTCACTGCAAACAGTCAATACGATTAAAGTTTTCCCTCGTTTTCTTAATTTTTATAAATGCCATAGACTAAACTTTAATTTTAGTGACGTTTCTAAAAATGTCTCAAATAGTTTCAAATCTATACTATCTATACTATATAAGTATACTATACTATATAATATTATAAAGCTGTTTTTAAATTAATTGAAAAATTATTTTTGTGTTGGATAGTCCATTTATCGAGGAAGGCTTTAGGCTATATAACGTCACACTGCGACCAACAGGAGCGAAGACGCGTACGAAGTCGCGGGAAACAGCTAGTATATATATAATATTATAAAGCTGAAGAGTTTGTTTGTTTGAACGCGCTAATCTCAGGAATCATCAGGAATCTCAGGAGGTTCGAATTGAAAAAAAATGTTTGTGTTTGATAGTCCATTTATCGAGGAAAGCTTTAGGCTATATAACATGACCAATAGGAGCGAAGACGCGGACGAAGTCGCGGGCAACAGCTAGTAATAATATATACAAAATCCAATTCAATGTAACTAAAATGCGTAAATATTTAAATCCCGTTTACTTTTGACTCATTTTTTATACATTTACATTATTTGTTATTAATTTTAATATTTTTCAACTTTAGAATAATTTATTATTTTGATTGAAAGTGGCATTATGAGTCATGCGTCATGCCGTGTCCTTTTAAAAAATATGTAGGGCGGAGAAGGCGAACTAGGGTTTGACGTTTATATGGTTATTTTATGGTTACATGTTTAATTATACCCCTCGGCTGGGCAGCGTTCGGGAAGCTACGGCACATCTTTTCGTCCAATATTCCGCAGTGTCTCAAGACAAAAGTCTTTGACCAGTGTGTGTTGCCAGTGATGACATATGGCACTGAAACGTGGTCGCTTACTATGGGCCTCATAAGAAGGCTCAAAGTCACCCAAAGGGCAATGGAGAGAGCTATGTTGGGAGTTTCTCTGCGTGATCGCATCAGGAATGAGGCCATCCGCAGCAGAACCAAAGTGACCGATATAGCCCTCCGAATCGCTAAACTTAAGTGGCAGTGGGCGGGGCACATAGCACGTAGAACCGATGGCCGTTGGGGCGGAAAGGTTCTCGAGTGGCGACCACGTACCGGAAGGTGTAGCGTGGGCAGGCCCCCCACACGGTGGACTGATGACCTGGTGAAGGTCGCGGGTGTCCGCTGGATGCGGGTGGCGCAGGACCGGTCATTGTGGAAGTCTTTGGGGGAGGCCTATGTCCAGCAGTGGACGTCTTTCGGCTGATCATGATGATGATAATGATGATGTTTAATTATTATGCATAATACGTTTATTTCCTTGCATTATTGAAGAAAAGCACTATATATGCCTCGGCGGAAATGGCAAATCGTGGACGCGTATTAACAACTTGAAAACGCGAAAACGCGCGCGCGCGCGTGGAAACGCGTATCAAAATCAACTTGTCCACGAATTGCTTTTTCCCGGCCTCTGCAATAATGTAGTTACCATAATAAGGGTTGTTAAAATTCGTGAGTCACTGTAACAAAACGTACGTAGTGAGTTTTGTTATTAAATACTCGAGATTTTTGAGACCTAATTATGTAACGTTGCTTACAATATTTTTTCTACGACGACATAATAATTTGATTTAAATTAAAAATCGATATGATGGCAGAATACGGGCATCGACGTGTACCTCTATTTAAAAAAAAACGGTTGTATAATAATTTATGGACATCCATTTTGATTCTCCCATCAGTCGTATAATGACTTGTTTAAGTATGGTATAGACTTGCATTTGTATAAATAGTTTATTGGTTTAATACTGCTGTCATTTAATTGACAGATTACAATGCTGGAGTAGAAAAATAATATTTCATACTTTACTTCCTTGGAAGCCATATTCTTTATTTTGATCGTTTCTTATTGTGACCGTAATAATATATAATACCTACCTTGTATTTTTTACATATGTACTCGTATGCAAGGAAGAGCTTTACTCGTCTCTGCAAATAACTGTGAAATTGAGCAGAGCGCTTATTGTATATATTAATCCATACTATAGTATAATATTATAAAGCTGAAGAGTTTGTTTGTTTGTTTGAACGCGCTAATCTCAGGAAGTACTGGTTCGAATTAAAAAAATATTTTTGTGTCGGATAGTCCATTTATCGAGGAAGGCTTTAGGCTATAATATAACATCATGCTGATGCGACTAATAGGAGTGAAGACGCGGACGAAGTCGCGGGCAACAGCTAGTTAATTATAAGTCACAATTATAATAATGTCGGAGGAATATAATAATAATAATGTCGGAGTTTCACCTTGGTTGAAACAATGTTAACCTTTTCTTATTATATTGTTCCTTTTTGTATTATATTATTATATCTAAAACGGGCATGTGAAAGTTACCTTAACCGGGGGGTTATGACTTAATACGTCATTTAACCCTATTCGAACTCAATGCCCGTTAACAAAGACAAAAGTATTGCTTAAGTATTTTTTTGTGGTCTAAGAGTAATTTAAATTATAATTATGTGCAATGTGCCGTATGCGATTAGTGGTTGATAAATCGCTCGTAGTGAGAAGACTTAAGGTGCATTTTACAGTGATCATCATTTGACCCAATTTGTATGTGTTAATTGGCACCTGCTGGCGCCATCTCGTCGTCCATTTGAACGCCAAGCTCGCCTTTTGTCTTAGCAGTTTTTTTGCACAATTCTCTTTGCCAAGATAGTTGTATGAGCCATTGAAGTTCCCTATTAAATGAGTGACATTGTTGTTTAAGCATTTGTGTTTCCTCAGGTAGTCGAGGTATTTATGGTGTTTAATTGCCGTAACCGATAATGTCAGTTCCTCGTCAAAGATCAATCAAGTAAATGGTCGGTTCTTGCAGGTTGACTGGTACAAAATGTTCTATAGTGGTAGGCGGTTAAGAAGTCAATCCTGGCACCTGTCATATCCATACAGTTTATAACCTCAAAGTGACTTTTAGGTTATAAACTGTATGGAAATGACAGGTGTCAGGATTGACTTCTTTACCGCCGACTGCTATAAAATCCTTTTACAGTAGGTACAT
This sequence comes from Notocelia uddmanniana, assembly GCA_905163555.1. Lineage (NCBI taxonomy): Eukaryota > Metazoa > Arthropoda > Insecta > Lepidoptera > Tortricidae > Notocelia > Notocelia uddmanniana. The sequence continues at coordinate 20,617,046 of LR991061.1, read as the reverse complement.
ATGGTGCTTGATTACTTGCATATGTCGAAACTTTAATGAGCCATATGTACTGTAAAACGTTGTACGATACACGTGCGAATAGGTAATTCGCAACGCGAGACGATTTAAAAAAATTATCACCACTCGTTGCGAATTCCCTATTCTCTGCACTTGTATCGTAATGTACTATTATCTTTGAGTAGATAAATACATGGAGAGGCTCTACTCTCCTATAGATACAATGTGTTATGCAAATATATATAAAGTCGACATAGAAATGCGAAAACATATGTTAATTCTTTCATTCCAATGATCAATTGCATATGGTGAAAGAGATAGCATGACGTTACGTTGTACTTACTTACGATCCTGTTTGACACAACGACTGACGCGTGCCGACTTTTGAGCGACGCCATTGTTAGCACCCATGTTTTGACAATCTTGGATAGTGCTGCACTCAACTATTGTCGATACATGTTTAACTTCAAATAAAGATGCTAGTATGAGTTATCTTACAATTTTTCAGATTTCCAAAAAGAGTTGGGCCTGTTGTTGGGCCCTCTTACATGGTTATTATTATTACGTGATACATTCATGTCACGATACGTATCGCGTGAATATTGATGACCAACACAAAATTTAAGTAAAATTTAGCCAATTTATAAAATGTGACCGATACAAATTATTTACATTAGTTAATTTTGTAGTACAAAGATATGATGACCCGAAATTCGTTTCAGATCAATTATGTGGAGATCTACCATCGAACCATTTGTCAAAATTCTCCATAATATTATAAGTGGGGTCCCGAGTGACCTACATATATTTTATGTCCATGACGATTATTTTGTTAGCACATAATATTAAAATTTTGACATAACGTATAAACACGAATTTGAATAATGTCGATATGGGTCTTTGATTACCCCAATCCTACCGCCTTCAGTTTGACAGGCCGCCATTATTAGCACCCGCTTTAGGTATACACGCTCATTTCGTAGGTATGCCCAGTCCATTGGTATGGTCAATTACTATTATTTACTTTCTTAAAACAGTGATTGAGATTTATTGATTAAGGCCGGGTTTTATTGAACTGGAATAAATAGGTACCTAAGTAAGACAAAACGACATTTAAATAGGATTTTTTTAAATGAAAATCTCTATTCTTGTTTGGTCGAATCGACACTAAGAGGCCTTATGTATTTTAAATGTTTTCGACTCACATTATAACAAAAAGTAATGACGATTGCAACGACTTGATAGAAGAATATGAGAACATGCGTCCATTTAAGTTTAGGGTAGTGATAAGGTGGGAGTTAGTATGGAGATACGATACAAACGAGTTCGACGCAAACAAAGACGCGGGCAAAAGCTATTATTAATAGTAAAAACTTATTCTTGTTATTGCAGATATTTATTTATTCATGTTCTCAAAGTACAGTTCAAGTATCCATCCATCCTTCGTCCCACCTTGCTTGACGTCTGTCACTTTATTTCTTAAAAACCGTTAGTAGACTTACACTAGTATCATAATGCCACTCGTGGCGCTTTCAAGTACAACGTTATTTTTGATATATCAACTATTCTTTATTCTGTGTATCAGCGTTTATTCATTGTATGGATTATAAAATAGCTAACATTCGGCCATTCTGACTCGTGTCTGTCCTCAGACTCGTGTTTATGACAACCTTACGTACACTTCTACCAGACCTTACCACGGGTGTTGCCTTTAACAATTGCTCTTTTAAAATAATTTCGAGGTTTCAAATATTCGTATGCAGTTACGTAGCTGTTTCAGAAAAATATATCGTAACTTTGCTTTATCTTTATACAAATACAAATAATTTATTTTGCTTAAAATATGGTACAAAAGATGGTCAGACAATATTATAAATAACACATATTTCACCAGTATCTGGCATGCAAAATATCATATCTTACAACTAAAACTAAGTTTAAACATTCATAAGTCAAGGTCTATATTTTTATATTATATTACCTACCCCATTCGAAAGATGACATGTATTCGGCGATGGAATAGAAAGCCCTTTGCACAAGCCATGCTTTTAGTTTCTCTTTAAACATTTTTAAAGGCAACTGTTTCATGTTACTATCTAGTCTATTATAAATTTTTATACTCATACAGAAAGTGTTTCTGCCATACAAAGCTGTTTTTTTTTTGCAAGGCATTACTAGCCTATCAGGATACCTCGTATTAAAATTGCTTACATCTCGATATGTCTTGAAAAGTTCTGGGTTCATTTTTACAAATACGCATATTTCGTATATATACATACATGGTACTGTCATTAACTTAAGATCTTTGTACAATGGTCTGCAAGATGTCATAGTTATTAGTACTTATTCAGTTCCTTCAAAAAAAGAATATATTCTTAATGGCTGAATCTTCTAGTCTGTAATTCTAATCTCAATCAATTTCTTCAAATCTGTAGTCCAAATCTCATTCAGTTTCCTTTGTGAGGGGAATTTATTTTAAAGAGCTCAATCTTTAAGTCTGTTGTCCTAATAACACACAGTTTTCTTAATAATGATCTCAATCTTCAAGTCTGTACTCCTGTACTGCTTCGGCCATCCCTCAACCATAGAATGACCCTATTCTATCAGCTTCTTTTATCATATACATTTACTCAATTCAATATGTCACTGTAGCATGTTCTGGTCTTCGTCTGCACGATATCTGGCGTTAAAACACGCTTGCTACAACAACTATTCGAGTTATCAGTCGCGGTACCTTTGCCACACTGTCCGGCAGCCTTCCGAGCACGCTCACTCAAAGACCTGCTGCCGTCAAGTTATTCAGTCAAATCTTCAACAATGTCGGAGCACAGTCACTTCAACAACATGCAGTCATCATACTGTCATCGGTAGTCCACTCACTCCGACACACAGCAGGTCGGTCAAATCTTCAGCAGTGTCGGAGCACGCTCACTCCGACATCCAGTCAGTTAGTTAAATATTCAGTAGTAGTGGAGCACGCTCACTCCGACACACAGCAAGTCAGTCAAGTCTTCAGCAGTGTCGGAGCACGCTCACTCCGACACCAAGGCAGTAAATTAAATATTCAGCAGTGGTGGAGCACGCTCACTCCTACAACTGCTGCGCACATCTTGCTGTCATCAGTAGCACGCTCACTCCGATACCCAGCCAGTTAGTTAAATATTCAGTAGTGTTGGAGCACGCTCACTCCAACAACTGCTGCGCTCATCTTGCTGTCATCGGTAGCACGCTCACTCCGACACCCAGCCAATTAGTTAAATCTTTATCAATGGTGGAGCACGCTCACTCCTACAACTACTGCGCACATCTTGCTGTCATCGGTAGCACGCTCACTCCGACACCCAGCCAGTTAGTTAACTTTTAACGGACGTGCTATACGACTCACAGACGTCATGTCTATATTTTGAACTTTATCACCGTGACATAAAGTGTTACTTTGACAGTGCCTAAACACATCGTCAGTTAAAGGTTAAATATTCAGTAGTGTTGGAGCACGCTCACTCCAACAACTGCTGCGCTTATCTTGCTGTCATCGGTAGCACGCTCACTCCGACACCCAGCCAATTAATTAAATCTTCAGTAGTGGCGGAGCACGCTCACTCCTACAATTGCTGTGCACATCTTGCTGTCATCGGTAGCACGCTTACTCCGATACCCAGCCAGTTAGGTAACATTTAACGAACGTGGTATACGTCTCACAGACGTCATGTCTATATTTTGAACTTTGTCACCGTGACATAAAGTGTTATTTTGACTGTGCTCTGAACACATCGTCAGTTAAAGGTTAAATATTCAGTAGAGTTGGAGCACGCTCACTCCAACAACTGCTGCGTTCATCTTGCTGTCATCGGTAGCACGCTCACTCCGACACCCAGCCAATTAATTAAATCTTCAGTAGTGGTGGAGCACGCTCACTCCTACAATTGCTGTGCACATCTTGCTGTCATCGGTAGCACGCTCACTCCGACACCCAGCCAATTAATTAAATATTCAGTTGTGTTGGAGCACGCTCACTCCAACAACTGTTGCGCTCATCTTGCTGTCGTCGGTAGCACGCTCACATGGACCCCGACGGGATTTGGCAAATGGTCCTTAAATAATAACTAATTCCTAAATTTACCAACACATTTAGGTAAGTTAATTTCATAACTACTGAGGTAAATAAGTACAAGCAGATATTTTCTTTAATATTATTAGTTGATAGTTAAGTTCCTCCATAAATTCTTGCAATAATATAATAGGTATTTTTTTCATCAAGAAGGATTTTATTTTAGTAGGTAATAAGTACCTATATTAAACTGTTGCTCTCTACACTGTTGGGTAATTTATTATTAATAAATTGAGCGGTAATACGGTTCCTTTTTAGAAATATCATATTGGTTCAGGGCGACTAATTGATTTTACGACGAGCACTCAATCTAGTTAAATTCCATCATGTAAAGTCTTACAAAGTAAACTACTACTCTAAGGATATATAAAGAGGACTGTCAACTGTATGAAGTGCTATTGGCAATAATGCGAATACACTTTTCTGGGATATGAAGAGATCGTGTGCATCGATGCTAAATATGTTATGTATAATTTCTAACTGCTAGATTTATATACTAAAATCATATCCATATATAAAATACAACATCGAACTTCTCTTTGTCAATTCGAATCTGGATTTACTGGGGTCTCATCTCGTAAACAACCTCATACACTTGCCGCCATACTCAGCAAGCTGTTTACAGAAAAACAAACAGAATTTATAACTTTGTATTTCATTCAGATAACCTCACCTGTTTTATTGATTAACACGGGCGTTTCTTCTGTCCAGTACCACTTCTGATATAATAGTAAAAACTTATTCTTGTTATTGCAGATATTTATTTATTCATGTTCTCAAAGTACAGTTCAAGTATCCATCCATCCTTCGTCCCACCTTGCTTGACGTCTGTCACTTTATTTCTTAAAAACCGTTAGTAGACTTACACTAGTATCATAATGCCACTCGTGGCGCTTTCAAGTACAACGTTATTTTTGATATATCAACTATTCTTTATTCTGTGTATCAGCGTTTATTCATTGTATGGATTATAAAATAGCTAACATTATTATATTAGGATATATTTGGAAAACCTTTTATGAGTATACTGGTAACGTGCTCATGACAAAGAAGAAACATTGTATTATTTGTCTACTGGGAATTTTCAGGAAGCTGGAGAAACTAACATATCGAGGGCAAAAAGCGGAACTGCTGTAACCGCCACTTGATCAATTTTTTTTTACATATTCGGAATCAGCGAATTTTTCTGGGGGGAAGGGAATGGTCAGCCCGTCCCATGGCTCTACGACGCTTAGAAAAAACTGGAAGATTTTCTTGAAGATGCCTACTTGTAATTTTTGTAAACACCAAAAATTTAGAATTTTCTTAAACAAGTATACTTAGTCGGCTCATAAGTTCTGTCATATACATAGTATCAAATAAAAACAAAAGTTTAAGTTTATTCCGTATAATTTGTACAGCGTTTGAAAGCTTATAAACTAAAGAATCTAAATGTATAACATTTATTCAAAATGACCGCCATAATTATCTACACAGGCTTGAAGTCCGCGTGGCCAGTCGTCAATGGATTCACGCACCACTTTCATGTCGATATTGGCCACTGCCGTAGCAAGGGATTTTTTCAGCGAGTCTAGATTTGCATGAGGTTTTGAGCACACCTTTTCCTCTAAATACTGCCATATAAATACTGCTAAAGGATTAAGATCTGGGCTAGAGGAGGGCCAATCTTCATGCCGTATAAAGTCGATTTTATTGGAGGCGAGCCAGGCTTGTGTAGACTTTGCCTTATGGGCTGGAGCAGAGTCCTGCTGGAAAACCCAATGCTGGTTTAGAAACATCGTATGGGATAGTGGTTTCACAATATTAGTCAACACCGTGTCTTGGTACACTTTGGCACTAGTTTTTACTCCTTTCTCACAAAAATGCATACTAGTGACGCCCGCATAAGAAACTCCCAGCCAAACCATCACAGATGAAGGGCGATGACCTCTTTGAATACGGAGAATGCTATTAGACGCTTCTTTACTATTACGAGCGTACACTCTATCATTTTGTTTATTACAGTTTTCTTCTATGTCAAAAATTTTCTCGTCCGAAAACAGTATACAACGATGCTTATTTTTAGCGTACTTCTTCAATAAAGCTTTAGATCTTTTAAGCCTTAAAGCTTTAAGCCGACCATTGAGAAGATGGCCAGTTTTTCGTTTATAAGCACGAAGTCTCAGGTCTTGATTAAGCACTCTTTTCACCGTATTTCTGCTCAAACCCATCTGGACGGCCATAACTTTTTGTTTCCTAGCGGGATTTCTGGCAATGCGTGCCCTAATTGCTTGTACAACCGCTGGAGTCCTAGCTGTACGCGGACGACCGCTTCTTTTCTTGTCATTTAAACTAGAGACCTCACTGTATCTTTCTATGGTACGATACACAAATCTTAGAGAGAATTTTAAATTTTCAAGTAGCTTGAAAATTTTAGTCGGCGAGTGTCCACAACGATATAGTGCAATTATTGCGGTACGGCTATCTTTAAGCGTCCACTCCATGTTAAAGAAAACAGAAAATTGCAAAATTATACTACTCAAATATTTAAAAAAGATTCGAAATTCAAATGCACAACGGTTTTTGTTTTAGGAGTTTCAAATTTAAATTTTAAAGGCCAGTGACAGAACTTATGAGCCGACTAAGTACTTATGCCAATTTCGGTTTTATATAATTCAATGAATTCGGTGATTACAGCGTTTGAGAAATTCAGTTCAGTGGCGGTTACAGCATATATGCATATTGCAAAAAAATTACCCGAGACACTTACTGCATATAATCTCAATTATTATTAATATTATTATCTTTGATCAACGCTTACTACATTTTATTAGAAATTGATATAACAAACATACCACAGTTACGGCATTTTTAAAACGTCGTAAAAGTATACACAAAACGTTACCGCCATTGAAATATGCGCGGGCGTACACAAAACAATCGGTCGGCGGTCGCCAGTTGTGCGTAGTGCGAGTTTTGTGTGTCGAGGTGTAAAATATTATGTTCGTTGCTGAGAGTTTTTAATATTTTTTCCGGGAAGATTATTAATTTGAGTTTTATTAAGTTACGAGGCTTGGAACGAGATTTTATTTCAGTTTTAAAACATTTTTTACAGAAGTATTATATACCTAAGACAATGTTATGCTTGAAAAGGTTACAAGACTGTGATCAATATTTAATATGAGTTCATAAAGCATTATTTTCTACTGAAGCATTATATCGTATATCATTGTTTAGTTTTAGTAAATTACACAGTTAAAAAAGTCATCATTTGAGTTGTATTTTTTTTTGAGGAGTAAGTCCCAAATTTATAGTGAGATTAGCCATAACAACCATCCGCCATTTCAAGATTTTAGCTGAGGGTCTGAGAATTCCCTTATCCGAAGTCAGATTTAAAAAATAAAACAAGTACTTGAAATGTGTAAAACATGTAAAACAACTGATAGTACTGAAAACTACTAGCCAAGTTCCGACATCAAATACCTGCCACCAAAGTAGTTACTAGAGTGTTTTATATTTCAAATGACGCTAGCGTGTCGTCAGGCCACGTCAGGCTGAGTGGTGCAACGATGCCTCATGTCGGGCAAGACGTGACGCAGTGGCTAGCCTATCGTACCACGGCCCTAGCACCTCAACTTACTCGTGGAAACTTCAACATTACGTATAGTTATCAATCAATAGATGGACAAGGTATTCCATCCAAATAAAACATTCCTGAAAGAAAAAAATACCGCTATTTCGATAAATTTGCAATTTAATGCAACAAGGACTTTAGTCCTAGGTAAGGACTAAAGTCCAGAATCGCAACCTACTAGTATATTCCCACCCGACCATGTCATTGTTCATCTAAAATTTATGCAATTTGAAAACAATTAAAACATTTCGGTAACATCATACGAGCTGAATTTAATTCTCCAACCTTATTTAGAAATCATTCAAATCGGTCTGTTGGCCGAAAGAGTATAAAAAAGAAAAAAACATGCCTTATAAGCGCAAGTATAATAAGAATGACTACATTTGGTTAGTTAAACATAATTTCTACGGTTTGATGGATTGGCGGTATTAAAAGAATCCTAACACACTGGCGCCGGCAACGCCGCGTTTTTAAACCGGAATATGATGAAGATGCTTATATGGGCATAAAGCATTGTATGATGAATAAATATTGCATGGTTAGATTGTAAGTAGTGGTTTAATTGGGTAACGCATCGGCACGGATTAATTGTCTTGCTGTCTTTGCCCCTCATTCATTCGAGCAGTTTTTCAACGAGCGTTAGAAAATACGATACGAACGCAGATATCTATTGGAACAAGAAAATAATAATCTATTATGAAATATTGCTTTTACAGCTAGAATCAGGACAAGTAAAAGTTTTTCGTGAATAAAAATGCAAACCATACACGTACGTAATACGTTCTCGTAGATCTATCTACCTCAGATTTCAGAGCTGCCCAAAATGAGTTGAGGAGGATGATCGGGGGGTTTTGAGTCAGTGCAAGTTCGACATAACCACCGCACTGTCCCCGCGGTGCGGTGATATCATTAACGGATTTTCCCCCTGGAAGAAAATAGTCTATGTACTCATTCTTCTGTAACGACAAACCTAGAGCTAGATAGCAGCGAGTTTTAAACCCTGTTTGGTTCTTAAAACACAATCGAACATCAGTTAACCGCAATCTATTTGTAATAGTAATAAAATGACCTTTTTTGCCTTAGAAGCTAATAATCTTTGTAAAATTTAAAAATTGTATAAATATCGCAACGCCCAAGTAAAGCGTTAACAAACTTTCCAATTTGTCACTATTTAACTACGTAGATGGTACGCACCTATAAGATGCTAAAAGACAGCACTCTTTCAATGAATTCACTTTTCAGCTTTTTTGAGTTCTATTCCGTTCTAATAAGGGTGACTGGTAACCAGAGTGGATAAAGGCATGATGTTGCTTATAACCCTGGCACCAAATATAGATGGCGAAGTCATTCAGTTTAAGCTATATAAATATTCCTTACTATTTGACAAGTAGCTGAGATTAACAAGATTAATAGCCTCAACCAGATCAGTCATTTCCAAATACAGTAAATTGTTGTAAACCAACGCTAAAAACTATTGTAATTACGTTTAGAAAACTTAATTCCATTACAATGCTATTTCGTTTGTTTAAAATCCTATTCAACATCAAAGCTTATTTCTATTAATACGAGTATTACTTATTTATGCATCAGAGTTCACTCACGTATACAATGTATGCAGATAATTAAAACGAGCATGTAATTGTAACGATCAGTGGCTGTGCATGTGCAATTCAGCTAATGACCACTTTATCGACCTCATTTCTTTTATTCCAAAGTCGGCATTAAACACCGACAAAAAAAAAACGCGGCGTTTTTTTTAAACTCATACCGCCGCTCAAGACGAATTAGCTAGCCATCCATACTGGCGCCGTCAGCAAGAAATGGAATGGACGCGCATCGGGAGCTTCCGTTTTTTGTCACCGAAGTTGTGGCGCCACCAGTAGCGGTACGGTAATTCAACTGTCAATAATTGACAAGCGAGGGTACAGGCCAACGTTGTCAAACGGGTGTCAAAGCCTGTAACGCGATGAAACAAAGGTCATTTGAGCTTAGCCAGCGCATGACTTTGTTTGTTGGTATGTATGAATAGGTCACACGCTAATTCATTAGTCGTTTCCTTGTTTGAAGGGAATTTGTATTAATTTTCATTTTGAAGGGGATCAGACAAAGAACGCATCTGTAGGTAGGTTGTTTCAACGAATACATTGACGGTCATGTTATCTTGTACCTAAACTTTTGAAGTTGACCAAGTGACCGCTAGTATTAGGTATATTTTCTGACTTTCTTAATGTTATGGTAAGGTTATTCTATCATCAGTTCATGTTTCATCAGTAACAAATCCTTCAAATTCGAATTGTGTATATTATTTCGTCTATATAATATGTTTAGCCTCCCAATTCATACAGATCTTTTCACTTCTCTTGCTCGGAGGTTTGAGGAATCAAAATACTACATCTCTTCATCCAATATTCCGCAGTGGATGAAAGTCTTTGACCAGGGTGTGTTGCTAGTGATGACATACGGCACCGAAATGTGGTCGCTTGCAATGGGCCTCAAAAAAAGGCTCAAAGTCACCCAAATACCAATCAATAGGGTTTGCTGCGGGTTGGCTCTGCGCGATCGCATCAAAAATGAAGCCATTTGCAGTAGAACCAAAGTAACCGATATAGCCTTCCGAATCGCTAAACTGAAGTGGCAGCTGGCAGGGCACATTGCACGTAGAACCGGTAGCCGACCACCGCGTCTTCTAGTACGCAGCGTGGGTAGGCCCCCCACAAGGTGGACTGATGACCTGGTAAAGTCGCCGGAGCCCGCAGGTGCTGGTGGTGCAGGACCGGTCATTGCGACATTCTTCAAGAGAGGCCTATGTCCAGCAGTGGACGTCCATCGGCTGATATGATGATGATGACTAAATCGTTTGTGCAACGCTTTTAAGTGCTCAATAGACAATAAGTGGCATTCATTCACCATGTCTGTATGTATTGTGAAACTGTGTCAAAACAGTTTATCAAAAAAACGCCAATAAAAAAATACCTTATTTATTCTCTCGCTACGGAAGTGAAATGTAGTGCATATGAATGAATCTATTACCAGAATATGGCTTTTAGAGACCAGATGTTTCTAGAACGCTTGACAATACAGATAAGGTTTAAACCTGGACTAATCCATCACTACTATAGTATACTGATATCGTGGTCGTTGATTAAAAAAAAATACAAAGCGTACAAGGTCGATTCACGAGAGCTGGCAAAAAGGAATTAAACGAAAGTAATTTCACTTGTCACTGTGAGTGGCAGTGTGAGTGCCGTTCTTATACAAGAGTCTTCTAATATTTTGTAAACATATACATAATACGTTTCAGTTTTTCAAGATCAAATAATAAATATTATCATCTGCACCAAGTACTTACCTTCTTAATCTTGTTAGTAATTATTATTTAAGTCCTTTGTAAATAAAACGTGTTTGTATTTATTAGACTGACTTATGTTTAATGTCAAAAATCAAAAGGTGACGGCTTGTACGAATTTTAAAAATAATCTAAAAAAGCGTTTAGATGTTTTTAGACATAGGTATCGTTGGCGTGGTAGGCACTGCGGTGTATGGCAACTTTAGGTGTTCTTGGTGTCCAAAGGGTTAATATTTGGAAACATATCTAGTTACACTGCATTTTGGCGGTTATGCATCTAAATTGTCTAAAAACACGATTATCATAATCACTTATTGCATCAAGCTGTATTTAATAATTTTGTGATGCACACATAGAAATTATCATTCACTCGTTCAATTCGTTCGTGCCAGCTCTCGTGAATCGACCTACGTTGGCACCGCTATAATAATAATATATCTAACAGTACGCTGATGTCGGATGGTTGTATCAATTTATTCAACTTATTTTCAATGAATTAAAAAAAATGTGCGCCCTTTTTGCCGTATAAGGTCTGGTCTGGCATAACCTGGAACAATAATGCTACTAAGAAACAATAAATGCGGGGAAAGAAGGCACGGATAGAGCAATTACACGTACTATCATACTCGCTGTTCTTAGAAGCTAATTAATAGAGTAATGCTAACTCATCCTTTAATGTATGAGTTTTAATGTATTGGATAAAAGGTGGGCCAAATCATGACAGCACGAAGTCCATAAGAAAGGGCCGGCTCTTAATGTGGATAAGCGCCAAATGAAGAAAAATAAAAATTAAATAAATAAAATTAGATCCCTATTTCCCTTGGTCACGCCATAATTACATAACTTGAGAACGACTTTACCGATTTCACCGTTTTTTTTTGCGACTGTGGAGCCGCCGTTCAAGACGTCGCGCACATTGCTTGGAGATGTCCTATTAAAAAAATAGGCAGATCTGTTTACCCTTGAAGCGGACGCAATCCACTGGTGTCAGAATTTAAAGAATAAAAATAGTTCTATCAATATTGAAGGCGACTGTAATAATATGCCATACGAATAAATTTAAAAAAATAGTATTGTAAAGCTTTGTAGAAGCTTCTATCGGAAAGAAAAATCGAGAAGATTGCACAGAAGATTGGATGTTTTTAGAAAACCTTACGACTGTATAAACCAAAATGAATCCCTATTTCACTTGGTGACGCCATAACTTTATTTTATTGTTTTATTTTTACCTGGGGGTTTTAGCAACCCCCGTAATACAGGTTATCATATTACATACAAGCTTACGAATTAATATTTCCTATTGAGGTAAAATAAACTCTAAGTAATTCTATTAATGTTGTGTAGTTTTTCTAATGTTTTGTCGAAGGTTCTAACGCAAAGAAAAAGTGAGAAATATGCACAGAAGATTGGATCATTTTAGAAAACTTTACGACTATTCTTCGCGCGTTTGACAGTTGAACTCGTCGGCGGTATACGTTCGATCCGAACGAAACCTAAATAAATAAGAGTTTCTACGTATGTTTATCGGCAAATATGCGCCTATTAATATTATAAAAACGTTAATAACTTTTTGGTTCATGAGAAAATTTAGGATTATTTTATTTTTGTTTTTATACTCTCCTAAATAGATTATTATGTTTTATATTTAATATATAAATCATTAAACAATTATTTATTATAAATATAAATGTTAATATTAAAATATCTTTAATAATTAATTTTATTTCATTAGGAGGATTCTTCATTGAATTTTTTCCTAACTTCGCATAACTTTGTCGATATTTTTTATTTGAAACGAATATAATATGTAAAATGTAGATTTTTCAACGAACACAAAAATACCATTGCTACACAAGCAAACTTGAAAACCCCTGAGGTCAGAATCTGCATAGTAAAATATCTGTGCCCCGTCCTAGGGACTAAAGTATAGGTGTCTGAGGATCGCAGATCTCATTTTGCAACTTCACTTATCTCATTAAGGATCCAGGTCCCTTAATCACCCAGGACAACTGCCCGTAGCACTAACTCATAAAGTAGGGTGACCATGACTACTGATAGAATGTCTTAATGCTCTTAATGCACACCGCAAAAAATAAGAAATTTAAATCAAATTATCAAAAACAATCTCTTCCGGCAACGTACCGTAGCGGATATGATGGCCTACCACTTACTTTTTTTTACTTCTTCATATCATGAAAATGACAACATGGCCTTTAAGCTTCTTGAACAATATTTCTTTGCTATTCCGCTAAAAAACGTGTAGATCTATTACTGTTATCTCCACTTGCGTATTTTTGCACGCGGTTAATGCTCTCACCCTCCCTCCGCTCGCACAAACATGCAAATAAATACAAAAAACCACCACACACAAACACAAAAACCTCGTTTTGGATACATTAACACCTACACGTTTTTTAGCGGAATAGCAAAGAATTATTTTTCAAGAAGTTTGTCATGGATTTCCGCACAATAACGCCTGATTCTATCAATTAACATGGCCTTTTATTATCATAATATATGTATAGTCAGTTTTCGTTTTATGTTTATGTCATTGTCAGGATACATGTTCAGTCAGATGCATAACTAAGTGACGAAACCAGCTGCTCAAAAATATATGATACGCCATAACGGCTGCATAAATAAATAAAAAGCTTATTATCTGATTAATTAGTCCTAAGAGCGTGAAGTATATTTTTGAGAAGCTAGTCCCGTCAGCTACTTTTGCAGCTGTCTATACGTATTATTCTTCTAGATACGTTTACTACTTTCTACTATCGCATGGCCACCCTACACAGACGCGTGCGCATATAAATCCGCGCCGGTGATTACGCTAACAATGACAACCGCGGCGCTTCTGATACCTAATTGTCTATTAATAAATGCAACTGTGGCCTGAGTTATTATTCTAGTGGCATGTAAAAGGCTGCTCGGAAAAAGTTTCAATAGAGTTAGAGAGAAAAAAGCTTCGATCATACACAAGATTCAGGTTATATTTTTTAATCGTCTTGTAAAAACCCAAAATGGTATTTTTTTATTAAAAATTGTGATTGATCTTGGCCAGCATCTAGCCAGGGGGCAAAGATGAGGCCGACGATGAAGTGAGCTTACCCAGAATTATTTGAACTAGGAAATACAGACGCCGGCAGAGAATTCCAAACCTTCTAAGTGCGCATTATAAAAAGTGATGCAAAGCGTTTGGTTCAAATTTATTAGGAATTTCGACCAGGTAAGGATGGTAGCCAGCCGTACGTCTGAATGTCCGATGGAAGAAGGGGGAAGGCGGTATGTGCTCATAAAGCTCCTGAGCACACTCACCGAAGTACAATCTGTAGAAGACGCACAGGCATACTACTTTGCATCTATGTGCTATGCTCTTCAGCTTATTTCCCACTACCGTAGTGCCGCCAGTGAGCCTCCTGGCTCTTTGGTCCACCGAGTCGAGTGCGGCAAGTTGGTACTTAGCCGAGCCATCCCAAAGGTGACTACAATACTCCATGCAAGATCGGACTTGGGCTTTGTATAAGAAAGAAGCTGCTAGGCGTGAAATATCGCTTGATTTTATTTAGGATGTTCAGCTTTTTGGCCGCTGTTCCGGCTTTGGACTCGATGGTAGTGCCGAAATTAAGGTTTGAGCTTAACCTCATGCCAAGCAGCTCGAGATCGTTGGCTACAGAGACGGTTGTACCTCGGAAAGTAGGCGCCAGGGTAGTTTAATATTTATCATTTCGTTAGTAGACGTTACTACTTCACTCAAATGAACGTTAATTCTTTAAAAGAGCTTGCTTTTCTAGAAAGCAACGCTAATCAGTCCAAACATAATTGTAAGGAACAAATTAAACCAATCTTAGGATCACAGCACAAAATACAATTTAACAATTATAAAATCATCAGTTGGCTGATAGTAGTAGGGTACAATTTAGACGTCAACGTCGAGCTCTGATTAAATCAATTTCTGGAACAGTTGCCTCAACCTGCGCAAGCACAGTGTGTGTCAGGCGGCAGCGGAAGAGGGAGCGGAAGCGAATTGTTTTGTAGGATAACAACGGGTATTGCTGACAAGTCGGATAAAATGAATATTTCTATCAGACTTACTTACTTAAATATTATGCTGGCTCGATGACCCGAAGAATGCCTCTCTCTCGTGTACTCCGAGGTTGGCCAGGTCCTTGAGGGCCTCGTCAATCCAGCGGTATCTGGGACGACCAACCGGACGTCCTCCATACTAATAAAGTAATTTTGTTATGTATGTTTTATAGTCAATATTTTATTAAAATTCATTTTAGTGTAAGCCTCTGACTACCATTTAAGAGATCCGTCCTCTGATTCAGTCTTAAGATCAACTTGATATTATCATATAATAGTATTGGACATTGGTATCTACTTATATTTTACACACTTGCGAAGTTTCAAATCAGTGCAGCTAATGGGAGTGAGTGTAGCGAATTAAATAAATTTGTTAGGTAGGCACAATAACAAACTTAGTTACAGGTGAAGTGAATAAAAAGCTTATAAAAAACTAAAACCAACCAGGAAGGTAGGAACATTACACAATGAAAGCACTGTAGTTTTGTGCACACTAGCAAGAGATGTGAAGTTTTCACTACACAACGAGAACTACTGGCTATGCGCTAAAGCATTCGCTAAATGTGTCTTATGTTAAGCCAGCGACGCGTATCACTACTGTCACCAGCGCCTTCAGACAATTTCGTGCATTACGTATAGGTACCTATATCGCGTCACGCGACACGTAGAACTATGAAATATCGTGTCACGCGGCTGTTCCCAGACATGCCAAGCGATGTGGTGCGTTTTCATCTGAAGTCACTGGTAACGTGGGTCGGTTGTCGGTTTAACTATTCGCGGTACCAAACGATTTTGTTCATCTGGCTATCGCTTATGCCTTCCACTCTCAACTCCAGTTGAAAGACACCTTAACAGGTAGGTGCGTAAATGATAGACTTACAGATTGCTAGTAAATATATACCATAAATATAATGTGCCGGTAACGTAACTGTGCTCCAGGCGAGACCGCGTCGGACGAAATGCTGCCGATTTTATAATTAAAATGGCGATGGAATATACTAGTAAATTGGAATTATGTTCAAAAATATAATTTCATCACGTAGTAAAACCTTGGACAGTCATTTGTCTATCATAAAATATGATGTTCCTCTCTTATAGGTTACGAATTTGAAAAAAGTGTTAATTCATTGAATTGTAGGTATTGATTTTGTTTCAATTGTAGGTATTGATTTTGTAAAGTGCTTCCGTCTTCCGTCAAATAAGTACCTACATACACTCGTACTTACCAATCAATCTCTTTACGCATTTCGCTCCTACTAGCATATTTCTCTTTTATTTTGGCTGTAATTGTGAAATAATTTTCATCAGAGCAACAAAATGATGAATTGTCTTTTGAATATCATAATATGCGGACTGAGCGGAGGATTTTTCAGAAATGCAAACACATTACCTATAAGTACCTGGTTTTAACCCACGCGTGCGCGCTTAACCAACAATCGAAATGACACACTAAGGTCTCTATCTCTGGCGGTATGCTTATGGAATGTTTGAACTACGAGTCTAGTAGGTATTTATCTGCGCTAGTAATCAGCCATAACTTAATGAAAAGAATGGAGCGAGCTTTCATGGATAACCACGATTATAAAACATCATTTCACTACGTTTCATACTGGCACTGACATGAGAAAACGTGCGCAAATCGCACTGCACAAGGCCTTACCCATCGCTATCTCAAAATGAAGTCAAATATCTTACACGCCCGGCATAATATATCGCACAACAATGTCCTCAGAATGCTGTAGCTCCGTCCAGAACGCCGTAAACGACATCAATTCGCTATGAACATAAAGCGCTTTAGGCGAATAAGGTAGAACGCGCGGACGTCGAGATTCATTCAATGTAAATTGCGCCTACGCACGCGTCCTTGCGAGGTTATGCAACAGGTTAACGCTCCGCTCGAACCAGGCTGATTTTTAGAGTTCCGCAGTTCGATTTCTGTTGGATTATAGAAAAATTAAACACATGTGTTTACTGAAAAATGTACTTATGCTGTTGTTGGAAAATGAAACAAATTTAGAGTTTATAATTATTGATTTTTTTTATTTAAAAACAATATTTAATTAAAAAATAACAGGATTAACTACTCGTACCATAATAACACATGTTTAAGACTTCTTATATTATTGATTATCTGTGAACATGAAAGTATTAGTTACATTAGTTTAGTACTAGAACGTAGCTTACATTGTAAACCTTACATTTATGAAACTATTTCGGAAACTTATTGTCTAGTCTCAAAAGGTTAGTTAAAGCTAAATTATTTAAGTTCACCCCATAAAATAATAGTTAAGGTAAATGTAACTTTTCAGGTCATCTAAATTTCTAGAATGTGTGTTATTCACTCTCTTTTTGTTTTTGTTTATTTATTTATTTTCCTAAAATATGTAAGAAAATTATTAGTTAATGCGACGTCAATTATTATAATTATTATCACTTTTTTTTTCTTTCATGAGTGCTTGTGTCAAACACTGGTACTGGGTAGAGGATCGGTACAATTAAGTTTCCATTTATCTTGCTATTTATATTATTTTTGTTAACATTTTGCATAAAAATGAACCTCCAGGTCTTTTTTTAAATTACTGTTTATTATACTACATGTACACATATGTATAGTTTGCCATGCGACTTTGTTTGTGTTCTAAATAAATACAAATTTAAAAAGGATTGTAAAGGCAAGCTGCAATTAAGCGTTTTTAAACTATCTGTTGCAAAGGTCACAAAAAAAATTTCTCTTAGAACCTCGTGACCAATGCAATGAATAACTGGCTTGCATTCAAAGTAAAATAAAAATCACCTTATGTACGAGTATGTACCATATCACAATAATACTTAACCGTGATACATTGTAAAAAACGCTCGTTAATTAGGTAAAATTCAGGCATAATTACTGGCGACACACGCATTGATATATGTTAGTGGATTCGTAGCTTGTAGAGCTACATACATGTTTTAATGCAGTCCACCGGTAGCCCGGAGCAACCACTAAATAACGCAGCTAATTGGGCTGAGTAATACCGTCGTTGCGGTCACTGCGGGTCCATATCTCATGCGGACCGCTCCGTCAGAGTTGAATGAAGTAGTGTAACATCTGCAGAAATTATTACAATTTCGTGCAGTGTAAACGGTATCATTACATTCTGCTATCCATATATGTATTTACAGTACATATGGTGCTACTTTATCGCACGAGTGCGGTAATCAGCAGATTACGTGCATATGTCGAAACTTTAAAGAGCCATATGTACTGTAAAACGTTGTACGATACACGTGCGAACAGGTAATTCGCAACTCGTGTCGATTTAAAACACTCCCTTCGGTCGTGTTTCAATTTATCACCACTCGTTGCGAATTTCCTGTTCTCTGCACTTGTGTAGTAATGTACTATTATCGAAGATGTTTTTATCTTTATATTACATTTAAAAAAATATATATTATGAATTATTTTCGAAACATGTGTGAGGCATTTGTTGATCTTGTGCCAGTTAGGTGCGATTCTAATATCCCCTATTAGTAAGACACGACTTCTTACTACTTCTCGATAGCTCTTTGATCTTGTGCCATGTCTTGTTCTGAGATGTCATTTTATAAAGAGCCTTAGGAATTATTTTACAACATCAACTTTCTTCTGCTTGAAGATAGCTTTTTTCAATACAGCGGTCATTTGGAGCCATTTTTTAAGGTCTGATGTAGGTATACGTATGTACGTTTTACGAAACTGTAACAGTTACGAGCTAATATTCTTGTTTTAAAATTGAATAAATTTCTAAGTAAAATTGCAAGAGTACACCCACAAAACATGCACACAATAAGCATCCTTTACATATGTTATAGAGATAAGATAATCTACTCGTTTTACTTTGTCGCTGCGGTCACAAGTGGGCCCATATCTCATACAGACTGCTCGAGATCCTGCTGTACGCTAACGCGTGTAAAAACGTCGTATATCCATACAACTGTCATAGTCACTTACGACTTTTTGTCCCAAGTCAGTGGCATGGCTCGTTAAGCCGTTGATTTCAATTAATTCATCATCTCTGAGGATAAATCAGAAAACATCTGAAGCGATAAATCTTGATCAGTAAGGTTAACATGTGATCGATAGTTTGCGGCGATTCAGTGAGTCCGCTACAACTGACTTTCAGTGGTTTTTCCGATTCAATCGCCCTCAGCCGCAAAACTGCAATTTGTAAAAGATCTAGGTGGATCGATCGTGTAGATGGTGTTGATGAATACGTGGTGTTTAGGTAAGGTACGAAATAGAAACAGCTCGTACAAAATTTTGACTACGCGTCACCTAATCGTCTGCATAATTGCCAAAGTCCAACATTCTAGACATCGTCTTTTTCTGGAACTATCAATAACGGTTTTTAAATATAAGCAGCAATGCGCAAGGAGGGCTCCATTGCGTTCAGTATTGATATCCTGATTAGAGCGCAGATGGTGGTCACTATGGAGTTTTTAGTCGATAGGAATACCACAACCCAGTCGTTCCCCGATGACTGAGTCGACCTGAAATCGAACTTCGTATCGTGCCGTCCCTTTCCGTCATATAGTGTATAACACGAGAGTGAAAGGGACGGCACGACACTAAGTTAGATTTTCGAAGTTCGAAGTAGGCCCTCTGGCTTGCAGGTTTCCTCCACGCAAAAAAAGAAAACAACCGGGAAAACGGTTGGAGGTATCTATTGCAACGTTAGTAATTCCTTTTTTTGTCATTTTCATCTTTAACTACGTCAAAGATGAGGAGCATTAACTAACAGTAATGTTTGCCGCGTATCCATGGAATACCAGCGTCAAGGTACTCACAAGGTAAGCTAAGTTGAGACCCTGTCAGTGAAGGGCTTAATACTTTGTTGTAGGTACTAGTATTTTTAGTCTCAATAATCATACATTTTCTTTTTTTTTGTAAGAACTATTCTAAGTTTAAAACGTCCGGAATAAAGTTCTCTTATTCTTCATTGCGCCGTAGAATTCAATTATAGGGGTTTTGTTTGAGGTTCAGTTTAAGTATATCTTATTTGTAACTTAAACAATCATTGCCTGATTTTATCTCCTACTTCGCCCTACACAAATAAGCTTTTACGAATTTTCTCCATTGAACTGTGGTTATTAGGCGTAATTAAATTACTGAACTAACCATTAATGTGGCTTAATGACTTCCTTCCCGAGATAGCAAATTACAGTTAAACCTAGCCGCAATAAAACCCGGGTAATTAGATCGAAGATGCGGTGAGACTAACCCTTACACTTAGGGAAAAGACATGCACCTATTACGTAATGCGAGCTTTACACAAAATCGGTCCATTCTATTCGCAAGTCTACACAACAACAAATTCGTTATTGAGCACTGAATACTGTACCATATTTTAGTAGGTACATTCGTGATTTACTAGGCCAGGGGTCGGCAAACTTTTTGACAAAAGAGCTTAATTCAGTAAAAATACCAACTTTTGGGAACCTCAGAGAGCCAAAAATACGTGTTTTAGGTTTTTCACTATATATTTGAGGAGACCTGG
Organism: Notocelia uddmanniana; assembly: GCA_905163555.1. NCBI lineage: Eukaryota > Metazoa > Arthropoda > Insecta > Lepidoptera > Tortricidae > Notocelia > Notocelia uddmanniana. The sequence goes on along the minus strand of LR991061.1, from coordinate 20,596,383 downwards.
AAGAGCCGCACCTGGACCTTCAAAGAGCCGCATGCGGCTCGCGAGCCGCGGTTTGCCGACCCCTGTACTAGGTAATCCTACGCATAGGTAGGCACTCTAATTAATACAGGAGTAAAAATCGGTTTCGGTTTCGGCCGGTTTCGGCCAAAGGTTCGGTTTCTGCCAAAAAAGGGCCGATTGTGATCTGTTAAAATTAAAGATCAAAATATTATTTTAGTTAATTTTATATCTAGTTTAGAAGCTGTTTGGTTGTTCTTCTTCAAAACTGAGACCATGCAGAACTTAAGTACTGTAAATGCCTTCCTAGCCCTACCTAATTAAAATATTATTCGAATAATTATCTAATGAATTGGCCATAAATAAATTGTTGTGATCGTCTAGTTCAAATAATTACGGTTAGAACCCTTCACGTTGTGTTAAAATCATAATATAAAATAAACTGCTTAAAATAATAAAAACATAATTTTGTTTGTAATAAAATAAAACACAGTAAACGCAGTTATTAAAATGCCGCAAAATCACGGAATAAAACGTGTACAAAATTATTGTCAATAATCAATTTCGATACATGAAAATCATGAATTGATTAAATTATCCGCAAATGATATTAAACGAAAGAAAATATAAAATATCCGCAATAAGATAAACATGGAAATTTAAATCAAATAATCTGCATTCGTGAAAAGCAATAAAAGTCTATCTACGTAAGTGAACATGCGACTCACCCGTCTCAGCATCAGCTCCAACAAACATAATTTATTTAAATTAATTGCTTACAATAGATTACAATGAAAATTATTAATATCACTAATTACATACATTTATTTCTAACTTAATATTACAAATTTTATATTATAATGCGAACTCCAACACGGTGTATAAAAACGATGACCTGAAAAACCCGACTACGAGGGGACCTTGGGAATTTAGACCTTAGGTCTTGAAACTGGGACCTAGACCTAGGCTATGTCTTTGATATAAAGGGGGCTCACCTTCACACCTACACCCCCGCCATCTCGCAAAACCTTGACGAGTTCAACCTATCAATCTTGATCTACTGTTAAATTCAAACCTTCCCACCTACGCATTCCTCATCAATCTGTCACACTTTAAAAAATGTACTTTACGCAGAATGCCAAATAATTTATTTATTTTACTTAATTTACGCTAAGCTCTACGCGCTGCTGAATTTACGCTTCCCTACTTCGTCATGCAGCCGCGATTTATCTGTAACAAAGATAGTGATTGTTGTCGAATGTGTACAAGGTACTCTGAATATTATTTATGATCTATAACATCCACTGTACTGCCTATCCCTTAAATTGGATAGCATTGTCACTCTACTTCCACTAATTGACGCAGATGCCAAAGGTCCGTATAATCGAGCGATTACGTCCCAGAATAGACAGAGCGAAATGTTACAGAACACATAAATAACTCAGTCCTTGGTTGTATACCTAGTGTGTAATGTTACGGACCCTAGCTTCTAAAGCACTGAAACATCAGAATTCTTTAGGTAAGGCCCTGCTTCAGCTACATCAATAACCCAGGACCTAGTGTCAGCCAAGTTACCTTCTGCCGAGTGTACCTAAATGCATGTATAAAAAAATAGACTAAACGTGTAGTGTGTCAGCTTGTGTATGTAAGTGTAATTTGGTGAGTACGCGAATGTGTGTTCATTGTATCCAGGCTATGCCACGGATTACAATGTGTGTGTATATAAAAGTTTTTTATTGTAAGTTCACTATCCTGTCACAAATAATAGAATCAAAAGCAATCAAATGCGTGATATCACAAAGTGTCAAAAGTGTTGGAAAGAGCTAGTGAACGTAAGAGATGTATGTGATAATAACTCTCTCCTAAAAATCATTTACTTTGCAATATCAACATTTAATTCATGCAGTTTTATTTAAAATAATGCATATAAAAACAAGAGCTAAATATTTTGATTCCACTTACATTCAAGTACATACTAAAATATAATATGAAGATAGAGTTAATTTTTGACCCTAGTGGTCCCTAATAAATCTTCTCTGGAACACTCCATCAGCCCCAGTGATTATGCAGAAATTATCTAACACACCCTTGTATATTGAAACAAAACTACATAGATAGTCCCACCAACAACTTTGTAGCTGAATAGCTATTGAACCCTAATACTAGCTATCAAAACACTCGAGTTCACCCGACGCGACGAGATACCTAAAGGGATAAAAAATATATACATTATATTGTACTTCCTTAGCACTGACTCTAATTAGAAAAGTACAAAATACACACTTATAATTATTAACAAATAAAATCAAATCACTTAAAGTCTTTACACACTGAGTTCAATGTCAATTGTCACTATAAAATTCCCTACTTACTAAAATCACTTATCTGTTCACTAAAAGATGTCTAAAATATCTATAAATAGCACTAAAATTATATTACAGGACCACTATTTTAAACTAACAACCGCGAAACGTATGCGCTAGATATTAATATTAATCAATAAATTATTTAATTGAAAAGGGATTTCTTTAGAATTATCGACCATTTCGTAAGGAACGCGAACCCCGACTGCCTGGACTATTTTAACACCATATCCCACACGAATTCCTACGCATTCTCAAATGAAGCAATTTGTCTATAATCCATATGAACTTACGTCATTTTAATTCAAAAATTATACACGTCATCAATTATATATGGTTTTCGTTAGTGTAAATGTTAAAACATGTAAAGTCCCACCAACTGTTTACTTTAATAGGTCATTAAATAAAATCAATATGTTACACTTTAACAGTTCGTTAAATCAGTTTGATTGGAATAGTATCACACTTCTAGGGTCCATAGAGGAGAAACTGGCTTTGTTTAACAATACTATCTTAGAAATTTTTGATTTATATGCTCCTGTTCAAAAGAAATTCATAAGAGAGACCATTAAACCATGGCTTACTGAGAATGTCCGTCTGATGATTTATCTCCGTAACGAGGCACACAAAAAATACAAGACAAGTAAAAGTGATTCAGATAAACTTAATTATAAATCATTAAAACATTTAGTAAATACTAGTTTATATTTTGAACAAAAAGCCTACTTCGAACAACATATTAACGTAAATTTGAACAATCCCAAAAATCTTTGGAAAAATCTAAAACGAGACGTAATTCCCACTTTTAAGAATAACTGTACTCTGCCAGATATATTTAACGACCCGTCAGCAATTAATAATGGCTTCTTAAACGTTCCAGGTAGCAATACCGCGGATATAGACACACTAGCGTACTTTGATAACCACCGATATGGCTCCTCTACCTTTACTTTAAGCACTGTAGAGGAAACTGTAGTAGCGAAACTGTTGCTTAGTACAAAATCCAATGCTATGGGGTATGATGGCATAACTTTTGACATGATTCTGATGACGGTTCCACTGACTTTGGCAACTATCACAGATTTAATTAACACCTCTATTTTGACAGCCGAGGTACCTCTAGTCTGGAAAACAGCCATTGTGCGTCCATTCCCAAAAATAAATGAACCAAAAATCCTTAAAGATTTGCGCCCAATTAGTGTTTTACCCTACCTATCAAAAATACTAGAAAAAGTCGTTTACAATCAGGTTTCACAATATTTAGAAGTAAATAAAATTTTGCCGGAAAACCAATCGGGCTTTAGGAAAAAAAGGGGTACTTCAACAGCTCTCCTCGATGTAATAGATGAGGTCTTGACAGCTCAGGACTCAGGACAGGGCACAATCTTGGTACTACTGGATTTTTCGAGGGCGTTTGATTGTATTAACGTTCAGCTGTTACTCTCTAAGTTGCGCTATTATGGTTTTGACGAACATTCAGTGCGCTGGTTCCATAGCTATTTTGAGAACCGTAAACAAATTGTTAATTTATCAAAAAAGGACGGTTCCTGTTCAATGTCTGATCCATGTGTGGTGAATAGAGGCGTGCCACAGGGATCTATTTTGGGTCCTCTTTTGTTTATCCTGTACAGTAGCGACATTATAAGCTGTATAAAGTTTTGCAAATATCAGCTTTATGCCGACGACTTACAAATTTTCATGTCATTTTATCCAAAAGATGTCGCTTCGGCAGTCGAAAAGATAAATGAGGATCTCAAACGAT